>CAWUFW010010906.1:0-657526 GCA_963921515.1 Calotriton arnoldi | reverse complement strand
CACACACACACACACACACACACACACACAGTGAATTAAGAAATACCCCCGGAACCTAGCCCACCCAAGGGCCTCATTAAAATGAAACACGAGAACCCGCGACCCCAGCGTGAATTTTTGCCCATTTTTTTTTTTTTTAATGATTTTTGGGCTCTGGGGGTCCTTCTGGGACCCCCTGAGTAGGCCTAGGGGGTCAGGGTTTTTACCCTGCCCCCTTCTCTTGTTTTATACCTTTGTTTCTCTGTTTTTGGGTGACTCGCTTCTACCGAGCCACAAGATGGCTGCCAACACTTCCTGGTTTGGACTACTAGCAGCCAATCACAGTGAAGCTCGCGCGACGCGACTCTAGGCTCCGCCCAAATATCGAAACTTTTATTTTTCTAATTTCTCAGCAACTACTGAACGGATTTACACCATTTTTAAAAGGTCGCTTTCTGACCCAAGCACTACCTTTCTGCCAAATTTGGAGTAATTCCGTTCAGTAGTTTCGGCTGTAGCCTTGCACAAATTTTCCTATGGGAAATTGATTTTTTGACTCTTATTTTTGAATTTCTCAAAAACTACTGAACGGATTTACACCATTTAAAAAAAAGGTCGCTTCCTGAACCAAGCTCTACCTTTTTGCCAAATTTGGGGTAATTCCGTTCAGCAGTTCGGGCTGTAGCTCGTCGCAAAATTTCCTATGGAAATGAACATGGAGAAAACGAGTTTGGGGACCCCCCTTTTTTCTCAGTCCTGCTTAACGAATCACCCCCAAACTTTCAGGATAGGAGCTGACCTGGATAGACGTTTTGTTTGGAGAATTTCAGGAAGATTCGTCAAACGACGCCAAAGTTATTAGCAAATCAAAAAATGCTTTTCCTATGGAAACTAGGTTCTAACTATAACTACCTACCGGCGACCGCCAGTAGGTAATATGTATATGTATATATTGGCGGTGGTGCGTGGCAGCAAAATAAACTTATCTTAGCACCAGAAACCTTTGGGTCCGTGTTCGTCTTTTCCAGGGGAAACTGGAGGTTGTCGAGACGAAGCCAACAATATATATATATATATTCACTGAAAAAACCATAGGTTTTAGGGACAGTTTTAGTTACTTGGACATTGCACTCGTACAAAACCCATGAAATTCCCCCGTTATAGTTAGTTCAGCTAACTATAACTCGCGCCCCCGCAATGCACTGCTGATGACGTCACATATTACATCACTCATGACATGGTCAGTGACATCACTGATGACATCACTGATGACATCTCAAATGACATCACTGATGACATCATCCAGTGAATGTGTGTTTCTGTAAAGTTTAAATATTTTTAATATATATAGGAAAAGACGTATTGAAGAATGAGTGGGTGTGTAAGTGTCTGTATGGATGATTTAGTAGGTGCGTGACTGACTCTATAAGTGAGTGATTTAACGTATCTTACTGAATGCATGGGTTAGTGACTAAACTGGGTGAATGTCTGTATCCGTCTGTCTGTTGCTGTGTAAGTGGCTGCATGTGTTTGTGAATAGCTAAATGAGTGTCTATATGAGTTATTGAATGCTTGTCTGAGTATCTGTATGGGTGCCTGAGTGTTTGTGTGGGAGGGGTGTGTGCAACTCTGTGCATAGATGTGTGAGTGGGTGATTCACTGGGTGGATGGTTTCAAGAGTGCATCTGTGATAGACTGTATGGGTGGGTAAGTGTGTGTAAGAGTGTGTTAGTGAGTGAATGTATGTCCCAGTGGTACATGTGTGAGTAACTACATATGTGAAAGGCAGTATATATGTGTGTTGGAGTATATAAATAGCTATAAGCAAGAGTGAGTGATTGTGATAGTGGCTGTATGGATGAGTGTGTGCTTGTATCTGTGATTGTATAAGAGCGTAACAATGTGCTACTATTTGTATGAGTAAGTGAGCTGGTGTGTGTATAACTGTATAGGTGAGTAAATGGCAGTGTGTTTAATTATTTGCATGACTGACTAGGTGTGTGAGTATCTCTATTGATGAGTGGCGTTGTTTGAGTGTCTATATAGGAGTAAGAGTGCATATGATAGTCCTGTACTGAGTGACCGTAAGTATGAGTGACTGTACGGGTGAGTGAGTGGATGTGTGTGTGTAGACCTAAGAATCAGTGAGTGGGTATGTAGTTATTGGTGTTGGAGTGTCTATGGTTTTGCGAATGGCAGTCTGTAATTTAGAGTGGGTGTATCAAAGGTTATATTAGGGTGTGAGGAGGTGCATCAGATTATCACGTGGATGATGTCATCAGTGATGTCATTTGAGATGTCATCAGTGATGTCATCAGTGATGGCACTGACCATGTCATGAGTGATGTAATATGTGACGTCATCAGCAGTGAATTGCTGGGTTGCGAGTTATAGTTAGCTGAACTAACTATAACGGGGGAATTTCACGGGTTTTGTACGAGTGCAATGTCCAAGTAACTAAAACTGTCCCTAAAACCTATGGTTTTTTCAGTGAATTTCAAAGGTTTTTTAAATGCTAATTTGTAACTATAACGTGTCTGAAACCTATGGATTTTTCAGTGAATTTCAAAGGTTTTTTAAATGCTAATTTGTAACTATAACGTGTCTGAAACCTATGGTTTTTTCAGTGAATTTCAAAGGTTTTTTAAATGCTAATTTCTAACTATAACGTGCCTGAAACCTACGGTTTTTTCAGTGAATTTCAAAGGTTTTGTAAATGACAATTTTTAAATGTATTAATTGTTATATTAATTTTTTTCATACTGATTTACTACATTTTTAGAAAAAATTTTTTTACATATTTTATTTTTTAAATTACATTGTAATTACATTATACATTACATTACAAAAAATACTTTCTCAGAATGAATTACTTTAGTTTAAATACTTTGCAGATAGGCAATAGACTTTTAAGTACAGTAGTTACAGTTGTTGCAATGGGCAACACATTTTCAAACACAATGCAACATTCAGCTCAATGTGAATTTCTAGTTAAATGCAATTAGTTACTTTATGGATTACTTTTGTAACCACAGGACTGGATCCTAGATTCAGTCCTGGTACATCTCCTGTAAACAGTTGAGTAAAAGCGTTTTGGTTACAGTCGTGATTTTTAAGGAATATTATTGTATTTTAAAAGTTGACACTTAGAAACTTTTTCTCATAGAATCACCAATGTTATCCTATGGAAGGAAATTCACTTAGCAGGTAAAAACTGTTATCGTTACTTTTTCTTACTCAGTGTTGGATCCTGGATCCAGCACTGGTGCATCTCCTGTAAACAGCTGAAAAAATGCGTTTAAGTCATACAGGCGATTTTTAAGGAATATTTGTAGTTTGTGAAAATCAACACTTTGAAACTTTTTTGCTGAAAACCAGTCAATCTTAGCCTATGAAGGAAATTCAAGTTACCGGTAAGTACGGTTAAAATTACTTTTGAGGATCAGTACTGGGCTGAAAGATGCAGCACTGAGGTCTCTCCTGATAACAGGTGAGTAAATCGGAATTCGTATTTCGGCTGATTTTAGAGGAATATTTTAAAGTTCCAAAACTCCACACTTAGAAGAATTTCCAAGTGAAACCAGTCAATGTTAGCCTATGGAAGGAAAGTCAAGTTACTGGTAAGTACGGTTAAAATTACTTTTCAGGACCAGTACTGGGCTGAAAGATGCAGCACTGAGGTCTCTCCTGATAACAGGTGAGTAAATCAGAATTTGGATTTCGGCTGATTTTAGAGGAATATTTGTATGTTTCAAAAATCAACACTTAGAAACTTTTTCAGCAAAAAGCAGGCAATGATATCCTATGGAAGGAAATTCAAGTTACTGGTAAGTACGGTTAAAATTACTTTTGAGGATCAGTACTGGGCTGAAAGATGCAGCACTGAGGTCTCTCCTGATAACAGGTGAGTAAATCGGAATTCGTATTTCGGCTGATTTTAGAGGAATATTTTAAAGTTCCAAAACTCCACACTTAGAAGAATTTCCAAGTGAAACCAGTCAATGTTAGCCTATGAAGGAAATTCAAGTTACCGGTAAGTACGGTTAAAATTACTTTTCAGGACCAGTACTGGGCTGAAAGATGCAGCACTGAGGTCTCTCCTGATAACAGGTGAGTAAATCGGAATTCGTATTTCGGCTGATTTTAGAGGAATATTTTAAAGTTCCAAAACTCCACACTTAGAAGAATTTCCAAGTGAAACCAGTCAATGTTAGCCTATGGAAGGAAATTCAAGTTACTGGTAAGTACGGTTAAAATTACTTTTCAGGACCAGTACTGGGCTGAAAGATACAGCACTGAGGTCTCTCCTTATAACAGGTGAGTAAATCGGAATTCGTATTTCGGCTGATTTTAGAGGAATATTTTAAAGTTCCAAAACTCCACACTTAGAAGAATTTCCAAGTGAAACCAGTCAAAGTTAGCCTATGAAGGAAATTCAAGTTACCGGTAAGTACGGTTAAAATTACTTTTCAGGACCAGTACTGGGCTGAAAGATGCAGCACTGAGGTCTCTCCTGATAACAGGTGAGTAAATCGGAATTCGTATTTCGGCTGATTTTAGAGGAATATTTTAAAGTTCCAAAACTCCACACTTAGAAGAATTTCCAAGTGAAACCAGTCAATGTTAGCCTATGGAAGGAAATTCAAGTTACTGGTAAGTACGGTTAAAATTACTTTTCAGGACCAGTACTGGGCTGAAAGATACAGCACTGAGGTCTCTCCTTATAACAGGTGAGTAAATCGGAATTCGTATTTCGGCTGATTTTAGAGGAATATTTTAAAGTTCCAAAACTCCACACTTAGAAGAATTTCCAAGTGAAACCAGTCAATGTTAGCCTATGGAAGGAAATTCAAGTTACTGGTAAGTACGGTTAAAATTACTTTTCAGGACCAGTACTGGGCTGAAAGATGCAGCACTGAGGTCTCTCCTGATAACAGGTGAGTAAATCAGAATTTGGATTTCGGCTGATTTTAGAGGAATATTTGTATGTTTCAAAAATCAACACTTAGAAACTTTTTCAGCAAAAAGCAGGCAATGATATCCTATGGAAGGAAATTCAAGTTACTGGTAAGTACGGTTAAAATTACTTTTGAGGATCAGTACTGGGCTGAAAGATGCAGCACTGAGGTCTCTCCTGATAACAGGTGAGTAAATCGGAATTCGTATTTCGGCTGATTTTAGAGGAATATTTTAAAGTTCCAAAACTCCACACTTAGAAGAATTTCCAAGTGAAACCAGTCAATGTTAGCCTATGAAGGAAATTCAAGTTACCGGTAAGTACGGTTAAAATTACTTTTCAGGACCAGTACTGGGCTGAAAGATGCAGCACTGAGGTCTCTCCTGATAACAGGTGAGTAAATCGGAATTCGTATTTCGGCTGATTTTAGAGGAATATTTTAAAGTTCCAAAACTCCACACTTAGAAGAATTTCCAAGTGAAACCAGTCAATGTTAGCCTATGGAAGGAAATTCAAGTTACTGGTAAGTACGGTTAAAATTACTTTTCAGGACCAGTACTGGGCTGAAAGATACAGCACTGAGGTCTCTCCTTATAACAGGTGAGTAAATCGGAATTCGTATTTCGGCTGATTTTAGAGGAATATTTTAAAGTTCCAAAACTCCACACTTAGAAGAATTTCCAAGTGAAACCAGTCAAAGTTAGCCTATGAAGGAAATTCAAGTTACCGGTAAGTACGGCTAAAATTACTTTTCAGGACCAGTACTGGGCTGAAAGATGCAGCACTGAGGTCTCTCCTGATAACAGGTGAGTAAATCGGAATTCGTATTTCGGCTGATTTTAGAGGAATATTTTAAAGTTCCAAAACTCCACACTTAGAAGAATTTCCAAGTGAAACCAGTCAATGTTAGCCTATGGAAGGAAATTCAAGTTACTGGTAAGTATGGTTAGAATTACTTTTCAGGACCAGTACTGGGCTGAAAGATACAGCACTGAGGTCTCTCCTGATAACAGGTGAGTAAATCGGAATTCGTATTTCGGCTGATTTTAGAGGAATATTTGCACAATGGTGAAGGGAGGGGGCGGGGCCTGAGGTTACATCTGTACAACGCGCCCCGTGGCGCGTTTTAAGTTGGGGGATTAAGTCCCCTTGAATCCTGAGGGTCCCTAGGGGCCAACTAGCCCACCAGGAACCTCCAATATGCGCCAGGGCTGCGTTGCAGAGACGTGTAGAGAGGCCACACCCCTTTTACACCTCTCTGCAACGCAGCTCTGTGGCGCTTTCTGGATGTACCTGTTGGGCTAGTTGGCCCCCAGGGACCCTCAGGATTGAAGGGGATTTAATTCCCATCTTAAAACGCGCCACGGGGCCTGTTTGCACACATGTCACCTGAAGCCCCACCCCCTCCCTTCACCACTGTGCAAACGCGCCCCGTGGCGCGTTTTAAGTTGGGGATTAAGTCCCCTTGAATCCTGAGGGTCCCCGGAGTCCAACTAGCCCACCATATACCTCCAAAAGCGCCACAGAGCTGCGTTGCAGAGAGGTGTAAAAAGGGGCGTGGCCTCTGTACACCTCTCTGCAAGGCAGCCCCCTGGGGCATACTGGAGGTTCCTGGTGGGCTAGTTGGCCCTCAGGGACCCCCAGTATTCAAGGGGAATCTGTTCCTCTCTGCAAACGCGCCAGGGGCGCGTTTGCAAAGTGGTGAAGGAAGGGGTTGGCCTGCGGGCCCGATCGTTTTTTTTTTTTTTTTTTGTCCTCTGAAGGGGGCTGTGTGGCCCCCCTTCCTTTTTTCTGTTTTTGGGCCCTGGGGACCCCATCCCCCAGGGCCTTACCCCTTTTTTTAAATTTCAAAATTAAAAAAACGGGAAGGGTGCCGCGTGGCCCCCTTCCCCGGGCCTGTATTGGCCCCGGGGACCCCATCTCCCGGGGCATGGCCTCTATTTTTATTTTTAATATTTTGAGGGGGCTGCGTGGCCCCCCTCCTCTGGCCATTTTAAGGCCCGGGGACCCCATCCCCGGGCCGGCCAAACCCTTTTTTTTTTTTTTTTAATTATTTTTGAAAACTTTGGGAGGGGGGCCGCGTGGCCCCCCTCCCGGGCCACTACTTGCCCCGGGGACCCCATCCCCCGGGGCCTGGCCTCTCGTTGGGGACTGTGGGGGTCCCCAAACCCCCACAGTCCCGCCGGCTCCCCACGTCCCTTGGGAGCCGGCATTGCTGTCTCACATGGGGAGCAGCTGACATGCTGCTCCCCATGTGGAAAAGCAATCGGCTTTGGATATTGGAAGAGAGAGCAGGTTTCCTGCTCTCTCTTCCAATATCCAAAGCAAGTTTGCAATGACAGGACGGGAGCCGCGAGGCTCCCGTCCTGTCATTGCAAACAGCAGTGTCCCGGGGGTAGGCACCCCGGGACACTGCAGGAGCCGGCCCTGGGGGTGGCGGTCCCCAGGGCCATCAAGGGCTCCAGGAGGGGGCCGCGCGGCCCCCTCCCATCGTGTGCACAGCCCCGGGGAGGTGGTGGTCCCCGGGCTCTGGGGGTCCGTAACGGACCCCCATATTTAAATGTTTAGTGCCCTGGGGAGGTGGCGGTCCTTGGGCGTGTGGGGGCTGGAGCCCCCCACACAGGTTTTTCATTTAAAAAAGAAGCCCCGGGGAGGTGGTGGTCCCCGGGACTGCGGGAGGGCTCAGAGCCCTCCTGCAACCATTATGCATAAAGCCCCGGGGGTGGTGGTCCCCGGGGCTTGGGGGCCCTTAGAGGCCCCCACACATAAAATTAACCCCCCCAGCATGCCCCCGGGACTTGGCCCACCCGGGGGCCAGCTACATCGAGCGCGGGAGACCGCGCTTCGATTCTATTTCGGCAGGATTCGCGCACCCTGAGCGCATCCTGCCGATTTTTTTTTTTTAAATGCTTTTTTTGCCCAGGGGTCCTTGTGGGACCCCTGAGCAGGCCTAGGGGTTAGGGTGTTTCTACCCTGCCCCCTTTGTGCGTTTTGCGCACTTGTTTCTTTTTTTCTCGGCGGGATACACGCACCCTAAGCGCATCCCGCCGATTTAAAAAAAAATATATCTTTTTCTGCCCAGGGGGTCCTTGTGGGACCCCTGAGCAGACCTAGGGGTCAGGGTGTTTCTACCCTGCCCCCTTTTGCGCTTTGCGCACTTGTTTCTGTCCCTCGGTTCTACCGAGGGACAAAATGGCTGCCAACACTTCTTGATTTGGAGTGTTGACAGCCAATTAGCATGCAGCTCGTGATCGGGAGGGTACGCGGATCCGACGCGCCCATAGATATATATGTGATTTTAATTGTGAATTTCTCAGGAATTACTGAACGGATTTACACCATTTTAGCAAAAGGCACCAGTCTGAACCAAGGGCTACCTCTTTGCCAAATTTGGGGTAATTCCGTTCAGCAGTTCGGGCTGTAGCTGCGACTAAAGGTTCCTATGGAAAAATGAATGGGGAAAACGCGTTTTGGGACCCCCCTTTTTCTCGGCCCCGCTTGACGTATCACCCCAAGACTTTCAGGGTAGGAGCGGACCGGAGCGCCCCAACAAGTTGGAAGCTCGCGAAGATTCGTCAACCGACGCCAACGTTATTGCAAATAGAATGTCGCAGATTTCCTATGGATAATAGGTTGTAACTATAACTATCTACTGGCGACCGCCAGTAGATAATATATATATATATATATATATATATATATACATACATGCATATATATATTTATATCAAACTACTCCGCTCCTTTTCATTTCCTACTCCGTGGAAAAAACGGACACGAACCTCGATCGCTGGGCCTTGATCAAATGACGCCACTGCATTGTGGGACTGAAATATTTAAAGTGACAAGTGCTCAACAATTTCATAAACACTAAAAACAGACTGCTTAAGTGTACAAGCTCATAGTATCTTAAATATGACACTATTGATAATGCATGATTTCTAAAGTTTCTGTAAAATACATATATACATGCTATAAAATCGATACTGTCAGATCAGTTTTAGATTCAAACATAAGGTGCTATTTTTGTTTGAATAAACATTTTTCATGCAACCTCATTTATAAATTGAATTTCGTTTATAATATAACTGATTGACCTCAAATTGAGTATTGTACTGTTGTGCTAATAAATCGTCTGGTAAAGTGCAGTTGTGCTAAAAATAAAGTGCTATGTGAAGTGAGTATCACTCAAATGAATTTTCCTAAAGTACTGAAGTGTATTCATAATAGTAACTGGTATGTAGCAGCTTATATTCAATGTGTCTAATTGACTAAATATGCAGTTTTCAGCTCATTTCCCCTTAAATATATCTTGCTATTTATTCATTGCTCATATAGAGAAAAGTTTTATCTGCAATCAATTCCTGAAAAGATATTATTGATGACTCAATAATCCAAGTTGATGAATTGTATCTGTATCCTACCACTTGTGCTTATGTTTGGATCCTATTAATAGATGTTCTGATTATATTGTTGGAATTAGCTAGTTGGGGCTACAGGCTGGTGCATAAATCTTCACTAGCATTAAGGCCCCCTGTCGTCTTGGTGTCTAGTTCCAAAATATACCGGGTTTCTAACCTTCTTAATATTGCTTCTCTGTTACCACCTCTTCTAAAGCTTGGAACTTAGTCCAGTAGATACTATCTGAACTGTTCCAGATTATTGTCATGCTTTTCTTTGAAATGGCAGGCAACAGGGTAAGTAGGATCTGAATTCGTAATTGATCTGATGTGTTGGAGTATCCGCTTGTGTGCCTGTAGTTTGGTACTGCCCACATAGAGCAGTCCACAAGGGCACTCCAACACATATACCGCATGATCCGTCTTACATGTCAGGAATTTTTTAATCTTGATACTTTTGTCACTGAATGGGGTTGAGTATGATGTTTTGTTTACCCCAAATTGACAGACTGGACAAGAGGTACAGTTAAAAAAACCTTTTCTGCTTGATAGCCAAGTGGCTGCTTCTGTTAACTCTGGGCTACCTTTTACAAGAGCATTACTGATGGAGGGGGCTTTTCTGTAGGTGATGGAAGTGTTTCTAATGATATTCTTCAATTGTTTGTCTTGTTTATTGTATGTGAGTATCAGTCTAATTTGTTGTTATTCTTATTTTTCCGCTTTGATGGATTTGGGGATTAACTAACAGTTATTTTCATTGTTCTTGTTATACAGGAGTTCGGATCTATTCAGCAATTTTGTTTTAATAATTGCTGAATCTATGGTTTTATCCGAATAGCCTCGTGCCGGAACTCTGAGCTTACTATCTCTTTGGGCATTCACAAGGTCTGTATCGTTGCTACAAATCCTTTTCAACCTTAGCATCTCCCCGTAGCGGATAGTCTGTATCAGATGCCTAGGATGAAAACTGGTAGCATGCAGCACAGAGTTACAGGCTTTCTCCTTACAATGTAATTTCGTCTTGATTCTGTTGTTGACTATACAGACCTGTACATCCAAAACATCAACTGTTGTCGAGCTCACCGTGGCTGTGAAATTTAGATTGATCTCGTTCACATTAATTGCTGAAACAAATTCCAATGCACTTTCCTTCATACCCTTCCAGACCACGAATAGGTCATCAATAAATCTTAACCAAGTTATCACATGTTCATCTAAAATTGCCCCATAGTTTGCCCTAAGAACCAGCTCCTCCCATCAGCCCATGTGCATACACTCATAGCTGGGAGAGAAGCTGGCCCCCATGGCAACACCCCGAACTTGTTGGTAAATTTGGTTATGAAACATGAACAAATTGTTGTCAAGGCAAAATGTAACTATGTTACTTATCAACCTACGGTGATGTAACAACCGAATCTCTCTGTTGTTTAAGAAGTGCTCAAGTGCTCTGATGCCATCCTTGTGATGTATGCCATTATAGAGTGATGTAATGTCCAGTGTCATGAGGAGGTAGTCCTCCTGCCAGGCAAAATTGTTTACTCTCAGAAGAAAGTCACTTGTATCTTGTATAAAAGATGGCAGTTTCTGCACATGCTCTTGCAAAAAGTAGTCTATATATTGTGTGATGTTTTCTAATAGGCTTTTGCGTGCAGAGATTATTGGTCTTCCTGGAGGTTTCTCTGGATTTTTGTGAATTTTTGGTATAAAATATATCACTGACATAACTGGACTTTATACTCATCCGGGCTTAAGAGACCTGCACTTTTCCATGCTAATAGCTTTAAATAAAACTCATTATATGTTGCGCGGGCTGCCTTAACACTGCTTTTTTTGTAACAGTCCCGGTCATTCAACTGTAGTAGTGCCTCCTCCAAATAATCTTTTGTGGGACATATGACAATGTTCCCGCCTTTATCTGAATTTCGAATCACGATTTGGTTGTTACTCTGTAATTTATCAATTAATTGTTGATATTGAAGGTTCCACTTACTGAATCGTGGTTTGGTTCTCTGTATGCAATGATTAAGGTCTTTAATTTGCGATGTTTTTTGTTCATTGAAAATGTCGATAGAGTCCAGAGGCATGATTGGATTGAATGAGGACCTTGGTTTAAATGGTGTAGGCTTTTTGGCGAAAGTGTTGATCTCTAAGATTATGTCTGTGGCCACAGATTGTGTAAATATTAGAGAGCCCAGAGATTCATTCTCATCCTGCAATTGTTGTAACTCCCTTAATAATGGCATGTCTGCAATCATCAAGTTGGTTACATTGGAGTGTAAGATTGTGGACTCGAACATGTTGGTATTAACATTGTTGTTACGCTGAAGATGATATTTTTTTCACTAGAGTTTTCGTACAAATTTAAAGACATTCATCCTTGTCTGTGCATAATTAAAGCTACTTTCAGGACAATAGGATAGACCTAGGGACAATAGCTGAGTTTCCACTTCAATTAAATCGATTTGAGCCAGTTTTATAATAGTTTTATTATCGGCCGCTTGCTGGTTTATTTTTTTCATCACCATCTGCCTATGGTTTGTTTCTTGCTTTTTTTGTCGCCAGCATGATTTTCTCCTTTCGCGCCGTTTTGCGTTTCTCCTCTGCCGTGCCTGGTCTTTGATGATCTTGGATGTAATAAAAAAATCCAACTCTTCTGCTAAGGAGAGTTTTTGCGGTAGTTGTCCCTCTTTTTGATCTACTTGTTTCAGGTTCTGACTCACTCTCCAAAGCAGAGCTCAATTCTGAGGCTGATGTTGAAGCTTGCGGATCCCTGTTGGTCAATGATGCTTGCATTTAATCATTTCTTCCACTCTATTTTGAACATTTAAGTGAATTATATCTCCTAGAGAATGTGAAAATGTGTCCGTTCTCATAATCAGCTTTATCTCGCTGAAATGCCTATGTTTTGCGGTCCTTGATTTTGACCTCGTCTTTGCGCAATCTTATGGTCATTTCCTCCCGCATTTTTGTTATAATATCTGTTTGTCCCAATTTGCTTATTTCCTCATTCAGGTCATCTATTTGTTTCTGTAACTCTATATGTTCTGGTTCTGCGTACTTTACCAAAATTTGGACTAGTTGTTTTGACAAATCTAAGTTGCCCTCTGTCCATTCCTTCAACATGTTGGGGTTGGGATTTTCGTAGCTTGGGGCAATCCTTATTCTCAATCCCCTGGGGATTCTGCCCACATCCGAATATCATTATAGGGATTTATGTTCTCACCATTTGGCTTGCTCTTGTCTCATTAACGTTTTCATTATATCTTTGATATTGTTTGCGCCTCCTCTTGATGCACCATTTGATGCCTGTGTCTGTGGCTCATTTGTGGGGAAATTGCTAACCATTTAACTTGCTGCTGCCTCCTGATCCTGATTAATGAATTTTTTGCCTACTTTTTTAATTTTTTTGTTTAAATTGCATGTTATAAGATGGCCGCCAAGGGGAACATGACCCGTCTGATTTGTTTTTACAGTCCATTTTTTATGTCTCTGATGAATGAACTGCTGCCCAATGAATTATGGTTTTGTATTAAGGTGTCCTTTCACACAGGGTTACTGACATTGACAAAGGCCAGGAGGCCGAAACGCATTTGTCAGTTGGATTCTTTTTAAAAAGGGGGCAAGGTAGAAACACCCTGACCCCCTAGGCATCCCCAAAAATCGTATTTAAAAGGTTTTTGGTAGAATCCACTTATCTGGATAAAAATCTTTCTAAAAACGAAGAGCAGGCTGCCATGCTTCATTTCTAATTGGCCCCCGGGTGGGCCAGGTCCTGGGGGCATTGTTTTATTAAGGGTGGCTTATAGCCCCCCCCCTTGGGGTTCATTGATGCCCCGGGTACCACCACCTCCCCGGGGCTTTTAAAAAAGAATGCAGGGGAGGCCTGTATGGCCTCCTCCGCTGCCCCGGGAACCACCACCTCCCCACCGCCATGAGGGCTGCCACCTCCTTGGGGCTTCATGTTAAAATAATACAGGGGGGACAAGCGGCCCTCCCACAACGGCTGTCTCCCCAGGGCTAAAGTGAAAATAAGTGCGGGAAACTGTGCAGCTCCCCCACAGCCTGGGGAGCATCACCTCCCCGGGGATTCAATGAAAATAAGTGCGGGGGCCAGCACGAACACATCGCCTCCATGGGGACCACCACTTCCCCAGGCTTCATGCTAAAATAATGCAGGGGGCCTGCATGGACCCCGCAACCCTGGGTGCCGCCACCTCCCTGGGGCTTCAATAAAAATAAGTGCGGGCCCGCACGGCCCCTCCACAACCTTGGAGACTGCCTCATCCCCAGGGTTAAATGCAAAATTAATGCAGGGGCATGTGTCCCCCCACAGCCCCATGGAGTCAACCTCCCCGGGGCTAAAAAAACAAAGAAGGGGGGCCACACAGCCCCCCTCCTGGAGCCCTAGATGGCCTTGGGGTCCGCCACCCCCCCAGTGCCAGCTCCAGCGACATTGCAGTGTGTTCAGCTCCTGAAAAGCCATAGCAAACACTCCGTTTTCAGCAAGTGAGAGCAGAAAATGCAAGAGGGGCATGTCTATTTCCCTGCCCTCTGTCAAGCAAGCAGGGAAACATACAAATTGCTTTGAGATCCAGGGAGCTACATGTTAGCAATTCCTCAGGTCTTAAAGCAATACCGGCTCCCGCAGGAGGCAGGAAGCTGGCAGGGTTTTTTACATTGGTTTCCTTGTTGTTTGGTTTGGCCTAATGATTAGGCCAAACCAAACAACAAGAGACAAAACAACTGAAAAGGAAACCAATGTAAAAAACCTATTCATACAACAAGAACGCCAGTTAAGAAAAGAAATCTCAAAGAGTTGGGAAATTATAACAATGGAAAAATACATTGAACTAGACAGAGTTCCGCGAGGCCTACGAATTTTTACTCTCCCAAACCATCCGGACACAAGACCTGAAATGCTTGAGGAATAGGGTAGGAACAACATGCAATGTTCAAAAAACATGATGTTGATCATAATCAAATATTCCAAACAGGACATAGAGGAAATTCACAAATCCGTGAGCGCAATAGAATCACAAATACAATCTCTGAAGAAAGAAGAAGAAATATCAAAATTAAGAACAGAAATGGAAGAAAGACTAGACAAGTACGAACAAGAGATTGAAGAAAGGAAACATTGCAAATTCATAAGAGATGAAAGAGATTATGAAATTGGCACAATCCTGACGTTCGCAAAACGTTTTGATGTCTTGAAGCAACAAATAAGATACCAAACAGCTCCTACAATGGAATCAGATAACACAGTAAGTGAATCAGACACAGATGCCAGTGAAGGGGAACAGAGCACCTCTAGAATTCCAAAGACGTCTTTTTTAGAGGAGATGAAACTCTTATACATAGACCAACGACCAGGCACGAACAGGGGCAGGGGCAGAGGGAGAGGATGTGGAAGGGGACAACCAGAGGCAAGATCTGTAAGCCAAACCCGAAACAAAAATGCAGGAGAGGCAGGGGCCAAAAGAGAAAAATACCCACTCCGCAGTCGACAGAAGAAATAATTACACAGAACAAAGACAATTTAATTATAAACCTGTCAAAATTGAAATCAAGCAAAGACCAGACAACTCTCCTCAACAAAGGCCTAACCTTTTGCCTGGAACAACACTATGATTACACGGAAATCAAGATTGACATCTACAAATTTATACGTAAATTGAAACTGGCAAAAATCTTTGCAAAAAGTAACAATCTACAAAAAGTACCAACGGCAAAACCTCCTGAAACAAATATAACAATTGAACAAATTCCTGATGTAGTCACCTCATACGAACTGATGCATGATGTAGGAGAGAACCAAATAACCACGAGCCAAGTTCTCGATAAATTAGAAATCTACACCTGTACACATCCCAACATCAGCTTGAAAGGTAAATCGAAATTCTGTCCAAACTTACCTCCAGGCAACAGAATTGACACAAACCATGATTTGGTCATCTTAGACTTAGAGAAACAAAACAACATCAAACCAAACAAAAAAGAGAATTTAACAAAAGGTGAAAGGAAAATCTTAAAAGAACTGATGGACTGTGACTCAATTACAATAAAACCAGCCGATAAGGGGGGCAATATTGTAATCATGGAAAAAAAACAATATATTAAAGAAGCAAGAAGACAGTTAAATGACGAAAACAAATACATAAGAATAACCGAAAATCCAATCAATGATTTAACAATCAGCTACAACCAAAAAATAAAAAATTGGAGAGAAAAATGCATAATCAATGATGACAAAGCCAGCTACTTACAGAATGAGAACCCAATAATTCCTACAATCTATTTTCTTCCCAAAATTCATAAAACGTTGGTAAATCCGCCTTGTAGACAGATCATCTCAAGCTGTGGATCACTTTATGAGAATCTCTCAATATATATCAACAAGATACTGGCTCCCATGGTAACAACTCTTACATAAAAGACACAGGGGACTTCCTAAAACATCTGGCCAACATCACGTGGCATAATGGTCTGTTGCTAGTCACAATTGATGTAATCTCCTTATATACATCCATAAGTCACGAAGTGGGATTGAATGCAATGAAATACTTTTTAGCACAATGAAATGTCCAATATCTGGAACAATCGGAATGACAGAGCTATGCTTATGAAACAATATCTTCCTGTTTGACAAACAAATGTATCTACAAACTTGCGGTACCGCCATGGGAGTTTCCTTTTCCCCGAGCTATGCGAATCTCACCATGGGGTGGTGGGAGAAAACGGTAGCTTGGGGAGAGGGTAATGAACAATACATGGACAAAATCCACCTCTAACTGAGGTTTATAGACGATCTATTTATAATCTGGAATGGTACATACATTGAATTCCAGGAATACTTTTCCAAACTAAATCACAATGATGTGGGATTATCATTCACCTGTAATACCAATGACAAGGAAATCCAATTCCTGGACCTCACGATCTACATTGAAAATGATCAGATAAAAACAACTACTTACAGGAAACCAACTGCCACAAAGAGCATCCTACATCGAACTAGTTTCCATCCCCGTGCCCTATTGAAAAGTATTCCATATGGGGAGTTTTTAAGGATGCGGAGAAATTGTACTGATGACAATGTATTCAAAGAAAAAGCCAAGGAAACATCATAAAAATTTAAACATAGAGGATATTAAAAACTTGACATTGAAAATGGCAAAAGAAAAACTGAAAATCTGAAGCAACTGGAAACACTGACAAACAAAAAGAAAAGTGATGACAAAAACAAGAAAATAAGATTCATAATGTCATACAATAAAGAGCACAAGATAAGGAAAATAATGAACAAATATTGGAATATAATAAAAAAAGACACAGACATTGGAACAAACTTAAGTGATAATGTAGACATCTCCTTCAGAAAAGCTCCATCACTGAAAGACAAACTAACTAAAAGTCACTTCACGAGAGGTTTAGAAAGAAACATGGCTTTCAGATCGCCAAAAAGGATTTACAAAATGTGACAAATGCAAAGCTTGCCAAATAGATAAAAACATGAAACAACTGATGGACTTCCGAAAGAAACCATTCACAATAACACACAGAATCACGTGTGAAACTACCTATGTAGTGTACATGATTACATATGACTGTGGAAAACAGTACATCGTCAGCACCATCTGTCCCTTGAGGAAAAGGATACTAGAACACATCAGGGCAGTATCTAATGGCGACACCAACTATGCCATGACAAAACATTTTGAAATCCACGAGAATTATACTTGGAGGAATATGAGATACTGTGGAATAGCACACGTTCCTACCCATGAGGGAGGAGGAGACAGAACATTACAATTGAGAAGACTGGAATCCAAATTGATCATCAAATTTAGAACCAAACAACCTCGTGGCCTCAACGCTGAAGAAGACCTCCATGTACACTTGTAAAAAGTATCAATCATGGAAAATACTAAACCATCCATCTCCCCGAAAACAGAAAACAAAAACACAACAAAATACAAATAAACAGATTCAGTTTGGGTACTGAAAACACCACTATGGCGGAAGTAATGCAAGCAAAAAAAAGGAGACTAAGCCATTTAGGCGAAACTGATCTCCATAATACTACGAACACTGTGGAATACAACATCATTGAACTATTCAAATGATGGGCCAACGATTGATTAAGAAATCAATGAATTACCAATAAGACACTTAGTCACTTAGACTGCACAGACATTACAACAAACTAATTCTAAAGAATCCAAAAACCCAAGCATGAGTCAATGAAGGAATTAACAATGTTATAATTACGCACAAAAATGGAATGCAACCATTGTAAATATATTGTAAATAATTGTATATTATAGAATGCATTGAAACTACATATCTCTCAATGCCTCATAATAGGAAAATGTGGAGAACTGTATATATTGCAATGGTAGACATACTTCCCCAACTGTGAACAAGCCCTTGTGGTGAAACGTGTTGGTGGTAGTGGTGGTGAATAAAACCCTGAAATTAAAAGCTTTGGAGTGCGACAATCATTTGTTCTACAAATTCATTGTCGGGCTGGATTCTGCCCTCTTTATGTCTGCACCAGATGGCAGAGTGCGCTGTCAAGAGGAATCAAATTGCTGATGTAAATATATATACATATATATATATATATTCACTGAAAAAACCATAGGTTTCAAGGATGTTATAGTTAGGAATTAGCATTTAAAAAACCTTTGAAATTCACTGAAAAAAACCACAGGTTTCAGAGACGTTATAGTTAGGTTGAAATTTCACTCGTACAAAACCAGAGAAATTCAGCTGTTATAGTTAGCTGAGCTAACTATAACTCGTGCCCCCGCAATGCACTGCTGATGATGTCACATATTACATCACTCATGCCATGGTCAGTGACATCACTGATGACATCATCCAGTGACTGAGTGTTTCTAAAAAGTTTAAGAATGTTCTATATATACACGCCAAGGTTTATTGGAGAATGAGTGGGTATATGAGGGTCTGAATGTATGATTTAGTGGGTGCATTACTGACTGTATAAGTGAGTGATTAAACGTGTCTTAGTGAATGCATGGGTGAATGACTAATCTGTGTGAATGTCTGTAGCAGTCTGTCAGTTGGAGTGTAAGTGGCTGCATGGGTTGGTGAGTAGCTACATGAGTGTCCATATGGGTTAATGATTGGTTGTCTGATTACCAGTATGGGTGCCTGTGTGTCTGTGTGGGAGTGTGGGGGTGTGTGTGACTCGCTGCATTGGTGTGTGAGTGGGCGATTCAATGGCTTTTGGGTTTATGAGTGCATCTGCGAGGGGCTGTATGGGTGAGTGATTGTGAGTATGGCTGTGTTGGTGAGTGAATGGATGTCTCAGTGGTATATGTATAAGTAACGCAAACACAAGGAGATGATGGACGGAGTGCTGAAACTTTTCAAACACTCACCCCCAGTCACAGATCTGGGTTGAATCCATCATCATTCTTTAGCTCACTTTGCCACCCCAGTTCAGACACAGCTATATGCAAATCAGTCTTGACCCTGTGCCTCCTGGGAACAGTCCAGACCGAACTGCCAAGCCGTGTCTTCCCTGGACCAGAATCAAGCATCCTGGGACCTGTTTCGGGCTAACAGCCCTCATCACCCAGGCTAGCTTGAATCCAGTGGCAAAGTGAGCAAGGGACCCACGTCTGGCGATACCCTGCCAACTTAGGGCGAACAAAGCAAACACAAGGAGATGATGGACGGAGTGCTGAAACTTTTCAAACACTCACCCCCAGACGTGGGTCCCTTGCTCACTTTGCCACTTGATTCAAGATAGCCTGGCTGATGATGGCTGTAAGCCAGGAACCGGTCCCAGGATGCTTGTTTCCGGTCCAGGGAAGACATGGCTTGGCAGTTCGGGCTGGACTGTTCCCATGAAGCACAGGGTCAGACTGATTTGCATATGGCCATGTCTGAACTGGGGTGGCGGAGTGAGCTAAAGAATGATGATGGATTAAACCCAGATCAGTTGACTGGGGGTGAGTGCTTGCAATGTTCAACAATCCGTCCATCATCCCCTTTGGTTTTGCTATGTTCGCCCTAAGTTGGCAGGGTATGCCCAGACGTGGGTCCCTTGCTCACTTTGCCACTGGATTCAAGATAGCCTGGTTGATGATGGCTGTAAGCCAGAAACCGGTCCCAGGATGCTTGTTTCCAGTCCAGGGAAGACATGGCTTGGCAGTTCGGGCTGGACTGTTCCCATGAGGCACAGGGTCAGACTGATTTGCATATGGCCATGTCTGAACTGGGGTGGCGGAGTGAGCTAAAGAATGATGATGGATTAAACCCAGATCAATTGACTGGGGGTTAGTGCTTGCAATGTTCAACACTCCGTCCATCATCCCCTTTGGTTTTGCTATGTGTAAGTAACTACATATGTGAAAGGCAGTATATGTGAGTGTTGGAGTATATAAGTGGCTGTGACAGTGGCTGCATGGATGAGTGTGTGCTTAAGTATATGGTGCTATCTGTATGAATAAGTGAGGTGGTGTGTGTGTATAACTGTATAGGTGAGTAAATGGCAGTGTGATTGATTCTTTGGGTGACTGACTAGGTGTTTGAGTAACTCTATGGGTGAGTGGTGGTGTGTGAGTGTCTGTATGGGTGTATGAGTGGATACATCAGTGGCTGTATTGATGAGTGACTGTGTGTATGAGTGACTGTATGGGGTAGTGAGTGGATGTGTATGTAGACCTATGAATCAGTGAGCGGGTATGTACTAACTGGTATTGGTGTGTCTATGGTTTCGAGATTGGTAGTCTGTATTTTAGAGTGGGTGTATCAAAGGTTATATTAGGGTGTGAGGAGCTGCATCAGATGATCACGTGGATGATGTCATCAGTGATGTCATCAGTGATTTCATTTGAGATGTCATCAGTGATGTCATGAGTGATTTCACTGACCATGTCATGAGTGATGTAATATGTGACGTCATCAGCAGTGCATTGCGGGGGCGCGAGTTATAGTTAGCTCAGCTAACTATAATGGCCGAATTTCTCTGGTTTTGTACGAGTGAAATGTCAACCTAACTATAACGTCTCTGAAACCTGTGCTTTTTTCATTGAATTTCAAAGGTTTTTTAAATGCTAATTCCTAACAATAACGTCCCTGAAACCTATGATTTTTTCAGTGAATTTCAAAGGTTTTTTAAATGCTAATTCCTAACTATAACGTCCTTGAAACCTATGGTTTTTTCAGTGAATTTCTAAGGTTTTTTAAATGCTAAATCTTAAGTATAAAATTACTGTAATCTTAGCTTTATTACGGCATTTCTAAGTGTTTTATAGAATTCCTTTTATTTAAAAATGTTTGGAAGTATTTTTTGACTTTTTCTTTTTTAAATTATTAAAAGTTTTTCTAAAATCTTCTCTAATAATTATAATCACTCTTTTAAAATATATATATCATAGACTACTAAAAACGTATTCTGTTATTTATTTGAACAATTAAAATTTATATTTATTATAATGCTTTTAATACTGTGAAAGTTGTTTTATTGTATTGTTATGATAACTTTTTTTTAATTTTTAAAGAAGTCACGCACCCTACGTGAACCTACACGATGGGTGCGTAGATTCAGTGTGCGTGAACCCTGCTTCCGCGTATTACCGGGATCGCGCAGGGGTCGCGACTCCGGCGTAATTTCAAAAGTATGAAATATCACTTTAGAAATTTTAAATATCAGTTTTGCTTAAAGACTTTCACTGATATACTTTAGAAAACAACTTATTAACAGGAATTTATACTTTAGAATTAGCTGTACGAGATTTTACGAGTGCGCGACGTATACGTGTAGAATGCACGAACCTTGCCGGCACGTATTTCTGGAATCGCGCAGGGTTCGCGACTCCGGCGTAATTTTAAAAGTGTGAAATATCACTGTAAAAACTTTAAATATCAGTTTTGCTTAAACACTTTCACTAATATACTTTTCAAAATATTTTAAAAACACCAAATTTATACATTACAATTATGTATACGAAATTTTACGGGTGCGCGCACCCTATGCGACTCCATGTGACTCCATGTGACCTGGAAAGAAAGCTTTTGATTGGTTTAAAACCTTTTCATTCTGTTAGAGGGAGGATCTAACACCTATTTTATTTCTCTTATTTTGTGTGTGTCTTCCTGGCAAGAACTGTTTATTGTAAGTTGTTGGAATTGCTTTTTATTTGGTGTGCTTTGACTTTTTTCTTCATTATTGCATCCAGTCATCCTGAGGAAGGTCTCCTGGAAAAGCTTGATGATGTGAAGGAGCCTGTAAAAAAAAGAAAGGAGAGTGGAGTTTGGGCTATTTTTACAGTGCCAGAGGGCAAAAAAAAGGTGAACAGCAGAAAAGTCATTTGGAAATTGTGCAAAAGAGTACTTTCTCGAGGATCAGATAAAAAGTACTTGTGCGGAACATCCTCGATGAAGAAGCACCTCAAGACAATTCATCCTGTTCATTTGGCAAAGGAACTCATGGTGCAGAAGAAAAATGAACAAGCTGACCAGGTTGACGCTAATGCACCATCAACATCAAGTGCAGGAGTTCCACCTTCACCTCGGCCACATATTTTACCCGGAGCTAGTGGATGCTTCCATTAATTGCAAGAAATGTGATGCAAAACTGCCTGTTGGGGAGCAATACATTGATGTTATTCTCAATGCAATAAAAACACACGTGTTAATTTTTTATATATGCTTGCAAATCTTCCTTTTCCTCTTTTTTTTCAAATAGTCATATTGGACTGTTGAATTTTGTTTTGTGTGAAAAAAAGTCAAAAATACCAAAAAAACGAAAAAACTTGGAAAATACAAAGAAATTTCAAAATTGTTAAAAAAAAAAGGTTCTTACGGAACGACATAAACTGGTTAAAAATAGAAAAATTGCCTGAGTGATTGCATGAGTGCAGGGATAGTGCCTGAGTGATTGCAGGAGTACTTGGATAGTGCCTGGGTGATTGCATGAGTGCATGGGTACTGCCTGAGTGCATGGATGACTTAATGGGTAGTGCCTGGGTGATTGGAAGAGTGCATGGGTAGTGCCTCAGTGATTACATGAGTGCATGAGTAGTGTTTGAGGGAATGGATGAGTGCAATAGGAGTGATTGGATGAGTGCATGGGTAGAGCCTGAGTGCTTGGATGACTGCATGGGTAGTGCCTGGGTGATTGGACGAGTGCATGGGTAGTGCCTCAGTGATTACATGAGTGCATGAGTAGTGTTTGAGAGAATGGATGAGTGCAACAGTAGTGCCTCAGTGATTGTATGAGTTCATGGGTAGTGCCTGGGTACATGGAGCAGTCCAGGGGTAGAGCCTGAGTGCATGGATGAGTGCATAGGTAGTGTTTGAGGGAATGGATGAGTGCAACAAGAGTTGAAAAAAGAGAAAGAACTGTTAGAAAAAACAAAAAAATACAAAATTGTTAAAAGAAAAACGGTTCTTACGGAACCACATGAACTGGTTAAAAATAGAAAAATTGCCTGAGTGAATGCATGAGTGCAGGGATAGTGCCTGAGTGATTGCAGGAGTACTTGGATAGTGCCTGGGTGATTGCATGAGTGCATGGGTACTGCCTGAGTGCATGGATGACTTCATGAGTACTGTTTGAGGGAATGGATGAGTGCAATAGAAATGCCTGAATGATTGAAGGAGTGTATGAGTAGTGCCTCACTGATTGCATGAGTGCACAGATAGTGCTTGGGTGATTGCAGGACTGCCTGGGTAGTGTTTGAGAGAATGGATGAGTGCAATAGTAGTGCCTGAGTGATTGAATGAGTGCATGGGTAGTGCTTGGGTGTTTTGAGGAGTGCATGAGTAGTGCCTGAGTGATTACATGAGTGCATGAGTAGTGTTTGAGGGAATGGATGAGTGCAATAGGAGTGATTGGATGACTGCATGGGTAGAGCCTGAGTGCAAGGATGACTGCATGGGTAGTGCCTGGGTGATTGGAAGAGTGCATGAGTAGTGCCTGAGTGATTAAATGAGTGCATGAGTAGTGTTTGAGAGAATGGATGAGTGCAACAGTAGTGCCTGAGTGATTGTATGAATTCATGGGTAGTGCCTGGGTGCATGGAGCAGTCCATGGGTAGAGCCTGAGTGCATGGATGAGTGCATAGGTAGTGTTTGAGGGAATGGATGAGTGCAACGGAAGTGCCTGGGTGATTGCATGAGTGCAAGAGTAGTGCCTGGATAATTAGAGGAGTGCATAGGTAGTGCCTGAGTGTGAGAAGTTGGCCTGGTATATGCTGTTCACTAATTAAAGTGGACACCTTGCACCAGTACAATTCGACTCTTATGGTAGATAGGTTTAAGACAACCTTTAAAGAAAGCTATCCTAGTGGTAGCTGTGGAGAGCAGCCTTCAGGCTAAGTCTTGAAGGAATGTAAAGCAGCTTGTTTTACCACACAATCTCCTGAATCACCAAATGAAAAGACACCACACAGGTATATATATCAAATATATATGTATTTATTACTAAACAACTCTCTACTAATCTCTTTATAAGATTAGAAGTCAGGAACATATGTACAAGTCAATTGTTATCAAAATAAGTTAGCACAGTAAATATCACAATCTTATCTTGGCTAGACCGGGGTCTAGAGCACATAGAATCGAGGGACCCCCAGAGAACCACCCAGGTAGTTGTAGGAGACCCACAGGGGACGGACGCGGTGTTCAGACACTGGTGCGAGTCCTGTACGAGTCTATGTAAGCGAACGCGATTGAGTTATCAATGTTACAGGCCCCTGGCATGTTCGAGGCGAACACACCGATCGGTCAGTACGAGTCGAAGGACGCGGTTACTGGTAGATTTACAAGGGAGTTGGACGCGGTGTGTCTAACACAGACGCGAACCCTGTATGAGTCAGTGTGAGAATCGCACGGGGAGAATAGGAGTTTTAGGATACTTTGGGAGAACCTACAAGCAAGTCACTTACAGGGTAAGTAGTTCTAGGGCCCACACCCACAGGAGCACCGTAGTGCTGGAGTTACCTCACCCAGGGAAGCTGGGTGCATAGGTGTCGGGTTGCGGCGTCGTTTTCATTGGCGAACAAAGAAGACGTGCTGCTTGTGATGTTCGAGGAAGTGTCCGGGGGAATCCAAGCCTGGATTCAAAGGAAGGAAGACCTGAAAGCAGAGGGGACAGTGTTCAAAGTCACTTGGCAGTGACTCGGGGCAAGGAAGCTGGATGCCCACCGTCGTTGCAGGATTCAGGTCGGTCACATGTGCCTTGACTCTTCAGCCACGAGGTCCAGGAGGTGTCGACGACAACCAGGAGCTGGATTCGGCGTGTCCCACAATGTCTGCAGCTTACTGTGGTGTCGGCAACTCGAATGGAGCCAACAGGCCTTGGTAACAGCAAGTCTCGTGGAAAGTGTGAAAAGGCAATGGCGCAGACCAGCAAGGTCTGAGGGACTCACCCAGCGAGGGTAAGTCAGGGCAGGCCTGGAGCAACCAGGGGAGCCCTTTGGTTTCTTAGAAAAGTCCTCAGGGGACCCACGAGCCGGCTGGCAAGGGATTGAGAAGATGCCTCGGGAGGATTCCTTCACAGGGGCCCACGGTCACTCGGGACGGTGTAGGCCTCTGATCTTCAAAGGGATTCCTGCTGGAGGTTGGGACCACATGTGGTCCAAAGCACAGGTTCTTGGAACGTTGTGAAGTGGTTGCACTTGACAATAGTGCACGGTAACCCGGGATCGCGGTTCCTCATCACTCTTGGGGTCCACTGGCCTCAGCTTCGCTGGGGACTCACGATGACCTTTGAGAAGTCAGGAAATCCACTTCTGGGGCTGCAGGGACTTCGGACTCCGGCGGGAGCGGCGTAGTTTGCGACCGTTGTTGTAGTTTTTGGTGCCTGCCAAGCAGGGGAGTCACTCCTTGACTCCAAGGGAGATTCTTCAGTCTTCCAAAGGTAGTGGAACGTCGAAGTTCCAGGATTCTTCTTCAGAGCGTCGTCCAGGGATATCTAATCTTCAGGTTCAAGGGCTCCCTACCTTATACTAACAAGGAAGGGAGGGACTAGCTCTTAGACCCCACCTATGGGAGGGTCAGGGGAGTGGGTGGTTACACCCACTTCCCTTTGTCCAGTTTCACGCCAGAGCAGGGGCAGGTAGCCCCTGAGCCGGTTTGAAATGGCATATGCACAGAGGAGCCTTCTGCTCCCCCAGTGCAGGACTTCAAAGCACTCTAAGAGTGCACCCACCCAGCCCCAATACACTAAACCCTGTCTGGGAGGTGGTTACACCTCCCTGTGACAGGATACCTTTTGTTGGGCTTCCTCCACTGCGAGTTTCGGTCATCAGCAGGAGGGCAGCCCAGTGTCTGTGACTGGTGGCATCCATTTTGTGATGCCAGGGCTCTTTGGGATTCTACCGCGTTTCCACAGTAGGTACATGTCTATCCCTCTAGAAGGGTGGAATGCTACCCCCGCCGCCAGGACTGGCGGGGGGTAGTATTCCAAGATGTTTGACACCAAACACGACATGTTTTGATGCAGCCATACCAAAGTTAGCATTTTACCGCGAGGATATAATGCACTTAAGAGTATATGGTTTAACCGCATCCACAAACAGCACCAGAGAATGGACTCTGAGAGCTGCAGAGGGGCCCTGCTCAGCCAGAGGCACCCCCTCACATAGAAGCCAAGCACCCTGCCCTCAGGATTGATAGGGCCTGCCTTAGGGGTGACTGATGGTTTTATATGTGTGTGCTAGAGAGGTATAGGGAACCTATACCTCAGTGAGGAGTGCTAGCACCACCTCACCCAGGCTGCAGTAGCAGGCCTGTGGTGTCAGATTTAGTCTGCTTCCCAGGGGTGGCATAATACATGCTGCAGCCCCTGGTAGGCCTGTGAAGTACCTATGCCCTTGGTACCTAAGGTACCATATACTAGGGACTCATAAGGTACCACAGTATCCAATCACTAGTGCACCTAGAGTGCACTTCAAGTCGTTTAGAGAGAACAGAGAGGCTGGGGCCCTGATTGGCAGTGACCCAGCCAGACTATAGCCAGAAACCAGTGTAAACATCAGAAAAAAAGTGGGGGCAACATAAGAGGCAGATCCTACTCTCCTACACAACCCCCCCCTCCCAAACGCAGGGACACTAAACTAACCTTGACCAGTTGAGTCTTCGTGTTCAAAGTGGAAATACCTTGAGAGTCCATCTGCATTGGCATGTTGGGTCCCAGGTCTATGTTCCACTGTATAGTCCATCCCCTGTAGGGAAATGGACCACCTCAAAAGTTTTGGGTTTTCACCTTTCATCTGGTTAAGCCATAGGAGGGGCTTGTGGTCAGTCTGAACTATGAAGTGAGTGCCAAACAAGTATGGCCTCAGCTTCTTCAGGGCCCACACCACAGCAAAGGCCTCCCTCTCTATAGCTGACCAACGTTTCTCTCTATGGGTCAGCCTTCTGCTAATGAAAGCTACTGGCTGGTCTTGACCTTCATCATTCAGTTGAGACAGTACAGCTCCCACACCCAGCTCAGAAGCATCTGTTTGGACAATGAACTTTTTGGTGTAGTCTGGACTCTGTAAGATGGGGGCAGTGCACATGGCCTGCTTCAGGTCTTCAAATGCCCTTTGACAGCTAGCTGTCCACTGAACCTTCTTTGGCATTTTCTTTGAGGTCAGATCATTCAAGGGGGTCACTATAGATCCATATCCCTTGACAAACCTCCTATAGTACCCAGTCAGGCCTAAGAAGGCTCTCACCTGTGTCTGGGTGGTTGGAGCAACCCATTCCATTATGGTTTGGATTTTGCTCTGTAAAGGTTGAACCTGGCCTCCACCCACAAGGTGGCCCAGGTACACAACCTGACTCTGCCCTATTTGGCACTTGGTGGCCTTGATAGTGAGGCCTGCTTTCTGCAGAGCCTCCAAAACATTTCTGAGGTGGACCAGGTGATCCTGCCAGGAGGAACTAAAGACAGCAATATCATCTAGATAAGCTGAGCAATAAGTTTCCATTCCTGCCAGAACTTTATTCACCAACCTCTGAAAAGTGGCAGGTGCATTTTTCAATCCAAAGGGCATCACCACAAAGTGGTAGTGCCCACCAGGGGTCGAAAATGCTGTTTTGGCTTTTGCATCATCAGCTAATCTGATCTGCCAGTAGCCAGCTGTTAGGTCAAATGTGCTTAGATACTTGGCTGAGGCCAAAGTATCAATCAGCTCATCTGCCCTTGGTATGGGATAGGCATCAGTCCTAGTGACTGCATTGAGTCCTCTGTAGTCTACACAAAACCTCATTTCTTTCTTACCACCCTGGGTATGAGGCTTGGGTACCAGGACTACTGGGCTAGCCCAAGGGCTATCTGAAGGCTCAATTACACCTAGCTCCAACATTTTCTGGACTTCAGTCCTGATACAGTCCCTGACATGGTCAGGTTGCCTGTAGATTTTGCTCTTGACAGGCAGACTGTCTCCAGTGTCCACCTCATGGGTGCACCAGGTAGTCTGACTAGGGGTCAGGCTAAACATATGTCTAAACTGTTGCAGAACCTGTCTGCACTCAGTTTGCTGATGGTCAGTGAGGCTGCTTGCCAAAGCAATACCATCTACTGACCCATCATCAGGGTTCTGAGAGAGCAGGTCAGGGAGAGGGTCACTCTCCTCCTCCTGGTCCTCATCAGTTGCCATGAGCAAGCCCATGTCAGCCCTGTCAACATATGGCTTTAATCTGTTGACATGGAGCACCCTCAGGGGGCTCCTGGGAGTTCCAAGATTCACCAGATAGGTGACTACTCCCTTCTGTTCAACTATTGTATGGGGGCCACTCCACTTGTCCTGGAGGGCTGCTGAGGCCACAGGCTCCAACACCCACACTTTCTGTCCTGGCTGGTATACAGTCAGTACAGCCTTTTGGTCATGCCAAGCTTTTTGTAATTCTTGGCTGGCCTCCAGGTTTTTGGTTGCCTTTTTCATGTACTCAGCCATCCGGGAGCGGAGACCAAGTACATAGTCCATCACATCTTGTTTGGGGGGCTTGAGAGGTAACTCCCAGCCCTCTTTTACCAAACACAATGGACCTCTCACAGGATGCCCAAACAGAAGCTCAAATGGGCTGTAACCAACCCCTTTCTGTGGAACTTCTCTGTATGCAAACAACAGGCAAGGAAGAAGAAGGTCCCATTTCCACCTAAGCTTCTCTGGGAGTCCTTTAATCATTCCCTTAAGGGTTTTGTTGAAACGTTCAACCAAACCATTGCATTGTGGGTGATAGGGAGTGGTGAACTTATAAGTTACACCACACTCCTTCCACATTGCTTTCAGATATCCTGACATGAAGTTAGTACCTCTGTCAGAGATGACCTCCTTTGGGAAACCCACTCTGGAGAAAACTCCAATGAGGGCTCTTGCCACCACAGGGGCTGTGGTGGTCCTCAGGGGAATTGCCTCTGGGTACCTGGTGGCATGATCCACTACCACCAGGATAAATCTGTGCCCAGATGCAGTTTGAGGGTCAAGGGGACCAACAATGTCAATCCCTACCCTTTCAAAGGGTACCCCCACCACAGGTAATGGTATCAGGGGGCCTTTGTTGTGCCACCTGCCTTACCACTGGCTTGGCAAGTGACACAGGAGCGACAAAACTCCTTCATGTCCTCTGACATATGTGGCCAATGAAAATGTGGAACAAGCCTGTCCCAGGTCTTGTTTTGGCCCAAGTGACCTGCTAAAGGGATATCGTGTGCTAAGGTCAAGAGGAACCCCCTAAACTTCTGAGGTATTACCAACCTTCTGGTGGCTCCAGGGGCTGGGTCTCTACCCTCAGAATATAGGAGTCCCTCATCCCAATAAACTTTATGGGACCCACTAGCACTCCCAGCAGCCTCAGCAGCAGCCTTCTGTCTGAGGGGTTCAAGAGAGGGGCAGCACTGTTGCTCCTTACTCCGATCTTCCCTAGAAGGGCCCCCTGCCCCCAAGAACTCAACCTGATCAGGCTCAAGTCCCTCTGGGGCAGTTCCTTCTTCAGGATCTGCTTCACCTCCCTCTGGAGGTGAATCTGTGATCTGAGACAGGGGGGAAGGCACTGCCTTTACCCTACTGCTCCTCCTCTTGGGAAGCATCTGGTCCATTGTTCCAGGATCCAGAGCTGGTTCAGTGTTATGCATTCTTGCATGTGACCTGGTCACAGCAAATACCTCTGCAGGGATGCCCAACATCTCAGCATGAGTCCATAACTCTACTTCAGACCAGGCTGAAGTCTCTAGATCATTGCCCAATAGACATTCTACAGGGAGGTCTGCACTGACTACAACCTTCTTGAGGCCAGTTACCCCTCCCCAGGAGAAATTCACAACTGCCAGACTATGGTTGGTCCTGACATTGCTTGCATTGGTCACCTGGTACATTTCGCCCAGGATGATCTGTCCAGGGTCCACAAGATCCTCTGCCACCATGGTGACACTAGCACCTGTGTCCCTAAATGCCAAAGCCTGTTTGCCATTTATTACAGGCTGCTGTTTGTATTTGCCCAGATTACTGGGGCTTACTAGGAAGGACATATCAAGGTCTCCATCACAAATCAGCATTGCCTGAGTGGGCACTCTGACTAGGTCAGAGTCCACTTCAGAACCCAGGGTCAACCCTACTACACCCTTATTCTGTGTACCACCTCCACCAGTAGCTGAGCTAGGGGGAACAGTTGCCTTAGGGGCAGGAGTGGTGGTGGTTTGGTCTTTGGACTTGTTACAATCAGAAGTCCAGTGCCCTTTTTGTTTACAGAATTTGCACCAGGGCTTCTTTTGGCCTTTTCCCTTGTTGGATTGTGACTCCCCACCAGATGCAGATTTTTGGGGCTCTTGTGAAGACTTCTGGTCTTTTGACTTATCCCCACCTTTCTCAGAGCCCTTAGGATCTTGCTTCTTGGTGTCACCCCCTTGGTTCTGGGGTTTCTGCCTCACCCTGGTTCTGACCCATTTGTCTGCCTTCTTTCCCAATTCTTGGGGAGAGGTCAGATCAGAGTCCACCAGGTACTGACTGATGCAACAACTGGTTCTGGCAATTATTAAGGATCTGTTCTCTCATTATCAGATTATACAATCCTTTGAAATCAGTAACCCTACTGCCAACTAGCCAACCCTCCAGAGCCTTGGTTGCACAATCAACAAAGTCAGTCCAGTCCTGAGTCTGTGCCTTCTGGGTGTCTCTGAACTTCAACCTGTACTGCTCAGTGGTTAAGCCAAACCCATCTATCAGTGCACTCTTCAGGACTTCATAATCATCAGCATCCTCTTCTCTAACAGTGAGGAGCTTGTCTCTACCTTTATCTGAAAAGGAGAGCCACAAGATTGCTGCCCACTGCTTTTGGGGGACCTGCTGTACTCTACAGGCCCTTTCCATAGCAGTTATCCACTTGTGGATATCGTCCCCACTCTGGTAGGGAGGAACAACCTTGCTCAGGTTCCTATGGTCTGGAATATATTCCCTGCCTCTAGGGACACTGTTGCTGCCACCAAGGGGTTCTAACCCCTCTCTTCTAGAAGCTCTCTGGATCTCCAGGGCTTCCTATCCAGTGCCAACTGCTTGGTTCTGAGGGCAACTCGTGCTTCCTCATACTGTAGCAGTTTGCACATTCTTTCAGAGGAGGTCTCTCTTATGGGAAAGTATGAGTTCCTCTGATGGACAAATTCTCTGCCAGAGTGATAGGAATGGTCAGATTCCCTGGAAGGGGACCTGTGCCTCTCATCCACTCTGTCAGTTTTCTTAGGGAGCATTCCTCTGTCCTTTTCAGGCCCCTTGGAGCCTGGCCCTTCAATCACAGAGTCTTGGTCATTCTGATTTTCATCATCTGACCCAGACACTGTAATTGACCCACCCCCTGATTCAGACCCATTAGCTCCTAGAGCCAATCTAAGATCATCTGCTGTCAGCAGATCTATCAGGTGTAGTGTGGAGGGACTCTGTCCTAGCTTCAGGTGTCTTTCAACACACATGGCTCTCAAGTCAGAGAAAGCCATGTCCTTATACTGAGGCTGGGTGGACCCACTGGCTCCACCTTTTAAGGACATTCTAGAGTTGTGCAGTGTTGTACTACCTACACTAGTTTGTGGCCTACTGATCCTAGCTTGAGCTGTAGAAAGGGTGTGCTATCCCTTGGCACACAGCTCTAAGTTCAGAAGAACTTATTGATACTAAGCTTGACTTTATATGTACCTTAAGTACCTATAGTGGTTTTCAGTTAGTAATTCAAATAGAGATTTTCTGGTAAAACAATAGCAAGCTGGAATCCCACACGCTGCCCACCAATGTGAGAAGTTGGCCTGGTATATGCTGTTCACTAATTAAAGTGGACACCTTGCACCAGTACAATTCGACTCTTATGGTAGATAGGTTTAAGACAACCTTTAAAGAAAGCTATCCTAGTGGTAGCTGTGGAGAGCAGCCTTCAGGCTAAGTCTTGAAGGAATGTAAAGCAGCTTGTTTTACCACACAATCTCCTGAATCACCAAATGAAAAGACACCACACAGGTATATATATCAAATATATATGTATTTATTACTAAACAACTCTCTACTAATCTCTTTATGAGATTAGAAGTCAGGAACATATGTACAAGTCAATTGTTATCAAAATAAGTTAGCACAGTAAATATCACAATCTTATCTTGGCTAGACCGGGGTCTAGAGCACATAGAATCGAGGGACCCCCAGAGAACCACCCAGGTAGTTGTAGGAGACCCACAGGGGACGGACGCGGTGTTCAGTCACTGGTGCGAGTCCTGTACGAGTCTATGTAAGTGGACGCGATTGAGTTATCAATGTTACAGGCCCCTGGCGTGTTCGAGGCGAACACACCGATCGGTCAGCACGAGTCGAAGGACGCGGTTACTGGTAGATTTACAAGGGAGTTGGACGCGGTGTGTCTAACACAGACGCGAACCCTGTACGAGTCAGTGCGAGAATCGCACGGGGAGAATAGGAGTTTTAGGATACTTCGGGAGAACCTACAAGCAAGTCACTTACAGGGTAAGTAGTTCTAGGGCACACACCCACAGGAGCACCGTAGTGCTGGAGTTACCTCACCCAGGGAAGCTGGGTGCATAGGTGTCCTTTGGTGTCGGGTTGCGGCGTCGTTTTCAATGGCGAACAAAGAAGACGTGCTGCTTGTGATGTTGGAGGAAGTGTCCGGGGGAATCCAAGCCTGGATTCAAAGGAAGGAAGACCTGAAAGCAGAAGGGACAGTGTTCAAAGTCACTTGGCAGTGACTCGGGGCAAGGAAGCTGGATGCCCACCGTCGTCGCAGGATTCAGGTCGGTCACATGTGCCTTGACTCTTCAGCCACGAGGTCCAAGAGGTGTTGACGAAAACCAGGAGCTGGATTCGGTGTGTCCCACAATGTCTGCAGCTTACTGTGGTGTTGGCAACTCGATTGGAGCCAACAGGCCTTGGTAACAGCAAGTCTTGTGGAAAGTGTGAAAAGGCAATGGCGCAGACCAGCAAGGTCTGAGGGACTCACCCAGCGAGGGTAAGTCAGGGCAGGCCTGGAGCAACCAGGGAAGCCCTTTGGTTTCTTAGAAAAGTCCTCAGGGGACCCACGAGCCGGCTGGCAAGGGATCGAGAAGACACCTCGGGAGGATTCCTTCACAGGGGCCCACGGTCACTCGGGATGGTGTAGGCCTCTGATCTTCGGAGGGTTTTCTGCTGGAGGTTGGGACCACACGTGGTCCGAAGCACAGGTTCTTGAAATGTTGTAAAGTGGTTGCAATCGACAATAGTGCACGGTAACCTGGGATCGCGGTTCCTCGTCACTCTTGGGGTCCACTGGCCTCAGCTTCGCTGGGGACTCACAATGGCCTTTAAGAAGTCAGGAAATCTACTTCTGGGGCTGCAGGGACTTCGGACTCCGGTGGGAGCGGCATAGTTTGCGACCGTCATTGTAGTTTTTGGTGCCTGCCAAGCAGGGGAGTCACTCCTTGACTCCAAGGGAGATTCTTCAGTCTTCCAAAGGTAGTGGAACGTCGAAGGTCCAGGATTCTTCTTCAGAGCATTGTCCAGGGATATCTAATCTTCAGGTTCAAGGGCTCCCTACCTTATACTAACAAGGAAGGGAGGGACTAGCTCTTAGACCCCACCTATGGGAGGGTCAGGGGAGTGGGTGGTTACACCCACTTCCCTTTGTCCAGTTTCGTGCCAGAGCAGGGGCAGGTAGCCCCTGAGCCGGTTTGAACTGGCATATGCACAGAGGAGCCTTCTGCTCCCCCAGTGCAGGACTTCAAAGCACTCTAAGAGTGCACCCACCCAGCCCCAATACACTAAACCCTGTCTGGGAGGTGGTTACACCTCCCTGTGACAGGATACCTTTTGTTGGGCTTCCTCCACTGCGAGTTTTGGTCATCAGCAGGAGGGCAGCCCAGTGTCTGTGACTGGTGGCATCCATTTTGTGATGCCAGGGCTCTTCAGGATTCTACCGCGTTTCCACAGTAGGTACATGTCTATCCCTCTAGAAGGGTGGAATGCTACCCCCGCCGCCAGGACTGGCGGGGGGTAGTATTCCAAGATGTTTGACACCAAACACGACATGTTTTGATGCAGCCATACCAAAGTTAGCATTTTACCGCGAGGATATAATGCACTTAAGAGTATATGGTTTAACCGCATCCACAAACAGCACCAGAGAATGGACTCTGAGAGCTGCAGAGGGGCCCTGCTCAGGCAGAGGCACCCCCTCACATAGAAGCCAAGCACCCTGCCCTCAGGATTGATAGGGCCTGCCTTAGGGGTGACTGATGGTTTTATATGTGTGTGCTAGAGAGGCATAGGGAACCTATACCTCAGTGAGGAGTGCTAGCACCACCTCACCCAGGCTGCAGTAGCAGGCCTGTGGTGTCAGATTTAGTCTGCTTCCCAGGGGTGGCATAATACATGCTGCAGCCCCTGGTAGGCCTGTGAAGTACCTATGCCCTTGGTACCTAAGGTACCATATACTAGGGACTCAAAAGGTACCACAGTATCCAATCACTAGTGCACCTAGAGTGCACTCCAAGTCGTTTAGAGAGAACAGAGAGGCTGGGGCCCTGATTGGCAGGGACCCAGCCAGACTATAGCCAGAAACCAGTGTAAACATCAGAAAAAAAGTGGGGGCAACATAAGAGGCAGATCCTACTCTCCTACACTGAGTGATTGCATGAGTGCAGGGGTAGTGCCAGAGTACATGGATGAGTACATGCATAGTGTTTTAGGGAATGCATGAGTGCAACACAAGTGCCTGAGTGATTGAAGGAGTGCATGAATAGTGCCTGGCTGATTGTATGAGTGCCTGGGTAGTGCCTGGGTGATTCGAGGAGTGTATAGCTAGTGTCTGAGTGATTGTATGAGTGCAAGGGTAGTGACTGGGTGATTAGAGGAGTGCATAGGCAGTGCCTGAGTAATTGCATGACTGCAGGGGTAGTGCCTGAGTACATGGATGAGTGCATTCATTGTGTTTCAGGGAATGAATGTGTGCAATACAAGTGCCTGAATGATTGGAGGAGTGCATGAGTAGTGTTTGGATGATTGTATGAGTACAGGGGTAGTGCCTGGGTGATTGGAGCAGTGAATGAGTAGTGCCTGAGTGCATCTATGAGTTCATAGATAGTGTTTTGAGGGAATGTATGAGTGCAGCAGTAGTACCTGAGTGATTGCATGAGTGCATGGGTAGTGTCTGGGTACATGGAGCAGTCCATGGGTACAGCCTGAGTGCATGGATGAGTGCATGAGTACTGTTTGAGAGAATGGATGAGTGCAGCAGTAGTGCCTGAGGGATTGCATGAGTTCATGGGTAGTGCCTGGGTGCATGGAACAGTCCATGGGTAGAGCTTGAGTGCTTGGATGAGTGCTAGGGGTGGGCGTAGTGGGTGTAGCGGGGCTACGCGGAGTGCCACGGAGACGGAACCAATCTCTGCGGACGCCCGCGCATGCGCATTCCATGCGAGAAATGCACATGCGCGGGCGACAACACATGTGCAGTTTTGAAGAAGAAGTCGCAATGGAGAAGGAGGGATGCCCGGGGACGCCGCTGATAAGGTAAGGTGTTTTAAATTCTTATTTATAATGTTTTAATAGTGCGGCCGGGAGGCGGGCGGGAGGCCTACTCCGCTCCGCCCTGAGTGTGCGGAGATTTGCCTGTTCCGCCTGAGTGCATGGATGAGTGCATGGATACTGTTTGAGGGAATGGATGAGTGCAACAGTTTTATCTAAGTGATTGCCTGGGTACATGGAACAGTGTTTGGGTAGAGCCTGAGTGCATGGATGAGTACATGGGTAGTGATTGAGGGAATAGATGAGTGCAATAGTAGTGCCTAAGTGATTGGAGGACTGCATGGGTAGTGCCTGAGTGATTTGATGAGTGCATAGGTAGAGCCTGAGTACATGGATGAGTGCATAAGTAGTGCCTGGGTGATTGGAGGACTACATCAGTAGTGCCTAAGTGATTGGATGAGTGCATGCTTATAGTTTGAGAGATTGGATGAGTGCATGGGTAGTGCCTGAGTGATTGGATGAATGCATAAGTAGAGCCTGAGTACATGGATAAGTGCATGGGTATTGTCTGGGTGATTGGAGGAGTGCATGGGTAGTGCCTGAGTGATTGGATGAGTGCATGGGTAGTGTTTGAGGAAATGGATAAGTGCAATAGTAGTGCCTGAGTGATTGGATGAGTGCATGATTACAGCCTGAGTGCATGGATGAGTGCATAGGTAGTGCCTGGGTGATTGGAGGACTACATGGGTAGTGCCTCAGTGATTGAATGAGTGCATGGGTAGTGTTTGAGAGAATGGATGAGTGCATCTGTAGTGTTTGAGAGAATGGATGAGTGCAATAGTAGTGTCTGAATGATTGTATGAGTGCATGTGTAGTGCCTGTCTGATTGCATAAGTACAGGGATAGTACCTGTCTGATGATATTTTAAAGTTTTTAAATTGTGTAAACGTTCAACATTATTTTTATTAGGAATAAATAACACATAAATGAATGTTATCATGCATATTATGTTATGTGTGCTTACCTTTTTAGTAATTTAGGGCCATATGTAGGTAGCTAAATACCGGTCGGTAACGGCCGAAATTCGGTAAATCTCCGTTACCGACCGGTATTTAAGCAATCGAGATGTAGGAGGCCGGATTTAAGGAATCGGTAATTTACCGATTCGTTATTTTAAGGAATCGGTAAATTACCGATTCCTTAAATCCTATGTAGGGACCACTCAAGTGAGTGCATTTTAGGATTCAGGATTCGTTATTTACCACCAACTACAAGTTGGTGGTAAATACTGAATACCTTTTAAAAAGCAATTTTGTGCTTTTTTAAAAGTGCCATGTGGCAGACATACATGCCCTTAGGGCATGTATGTGCGCCACATGTGCACACATGCACGATTCAGGGGTGCAACAGGGTGTCAATTTGACACCCTGCCACCCTTGAAAATGCTCCCCCTATTACCGATTCGGTATTTACCGAATCGGTATTAGTGAATGGCTTCACATTCATTCCTATGGGCCTCCAGGCCCATAGGAATGAATGGGGAGGTATTCCTTATTACCGATTCGGTAAATACCGAATCGGTAATACCGAATATTACCGAATCGGTAAAATTTACCGAATTTTTACCTACATACTATTTACCGATTCTTAAATACCGAATCGGTAAAATTCGGTATTTAGGAATCGGTAAATAAAAATTACCTACATATGGCCCTTAGATACATAACTCTGTTGAACTATTTTAGAATAGTATTGTCGTAAACTGTAATAAAACACTTTTCAAACTTCACCATTACCTACTGTAAAGAAGAAAATAAAATGTTATATATTGTGATGTATTACAGAAATTAAAATATTACACTTTTAAGAACACAACATATTTTTAGAATACATAACATTTTCAGTTTCCCTTTTTTGCTGTTCTCAGATTTTACTGAACTTCACTATACACAGTGATTTCAATGTAGTATCACCATACAACAGCAGGGAAAAAAACAATCAACGAGATTGTGGGAAAAAAAACAAATTACCACAAAGCATTAATTCCAATATGTGTACCTATATGTTTACCTATCTACAGTTTCTAAATTATGACCAACTTGTACATTAAGTTGTTTATTACTCTCAAGTACATTTGCAAAAATGTATACTCTCATTTACATCTGGTACAATACAGACAACAAATATATAAACTATTGCTTTTAAACACAATTTTCCAAATGCAATATCAATTACCACAAATTATAACTCAAACACTAAATATAAATGGTGATTGTTTCAATCCTGTCCACTTTCTGTTCACATCTTCCCAATAGGCCGAATAATGTATTCAAAATTTTCACTTTAAAAAAATCCAATATAAATTTGTTAATTTGTGTTGACATCTTCCCAATAGGCCGAATAATGTATTCAAAACTTTGGCTTCAAAAATATCAAATATGAATTTTGTAAATCGAAAGGCAACCTAGATTTGAATTGCAAGTGGGCATCATTGCAAAGTGTCCATCCTTTATTACACTTTAAATACACAGTATAGTGTCCGGATGTTGTAGTAGGTTCATCATGGAAAATAATAGCCACTGCTATAAAAGTTCTTCCTGTAATAAATATTTGACTTGCAACAAAAAAAATTATTTTGGTCTCCAATTTTCTTTCATTTGCTCTACAACGTTGAAACATTAAAATGAGATATTTTCCAGATCTTTCTATATGTAATGTAGACAACATCTCTGATTTACAATGCGAATATTTCATATCCTGATCGACTGTTTTTACTAATTTGTTAAAAGGTACTGATTTTCAATCTGGTATTGTCAAGTATATAAATCGTTGAGTATCTATTTCAGTGCTGGAAGTAAATGAACACTATTCACATTTATGATTCCATCTGTAACTTACTCCAAATAAGTTTTCATTCTGTATTCCTTCATCTTCTAATACTCCAAGCACAAACATTAGAAATTCTTGTGCATCTTGTTGTACATTGAGTAAATGTCAAAAAACCAACACATATATCCAAAAGATGTCGAACACCAGAAACAGTATGGATTTTACTTCTGTCAGTTACCAATTGTTTAAATACATGACGTAATAAAGAACAAAACCTTTTTTCATGATTTCCCATAATTTCACAATGAAGCTCTTCTAGATAAAACACAACATTCAAAATCACATTCGCATAGCAGTTGATACCTGAACTGTTTTGTAACTGGTATCCTACAATCTCATCAACAGTTTCCATTTTCTTTACACCTTCATGATTCTCTTCAATGGTTTTCTTTTTTTGAACCTCAAATGAATGTTTGACATATTTCCGTTTTGGACAAACTACACGTTTCTCATATATGGGATATTCACCTAAATGAGGAGTACAACGTCTTCTTAAATGATTGTACTCTCTTACACAATTTGCATCAGCACTAACCTTTTTCTCATAAAAATCAATCACATACAAACCAGATAATGGTCTTACTCGAGACAATGCAACGTATGCCATTCCCTCTTTGAACACTGTACTTCCAATATTTACTAAAGTACTGTCTATAGTTAAACCTTGAGATTTATGAATAGTTACTGCATATGCTAAAGACAAAGGAAACTGTTTTCTGCGAACATACAAGTCTTTTACAAGCAAAAAACATACAACACAATGCCCAATCTCTCTTACCTCTTTAATCTGATCAAATTTTATCTTCAAAAATGTTATTCCATCTCTGTTCTGAAAATTTACAAAATCAACAACTTTTCCCATTGCTCCATTTACTAAACCTTCTTCTACATTCAAATTACGCCGTAAAATTACCCGACAGTTTATACACACATGTAAAGTCTGCAGTCTTACAGACAGACTTTTCCAAAGAATCCAATTTTGACTGTAGTTTCTCTATGAGAAGAATAGCCACTCCTTGATGTTCAATTTTATCAATAGCTTCAATTTCCACTATTTGTTGTTTTTCCAGTCTTAAAAGTTCTTGATTAAATGCAGAACACTCTTGTAGTGTAGGCATTAGGCAAACTATGAACTTCTTTTCTCCAAGCTTATTGTACATTATTTCAGTCACTGTGTTTACAGTTGTAAACAAGTTCCTCAGTAGCCGACTCTCTAAAGCTTGTTCACGATGTTTTATCAAGACACCAATTCTTTTATCTTGAAGAATGTTTCCATAATGTTCATCACTTGCTTGTCGCATATTCTTAGTAAGTTCTTTATATTCAAAATGAGACCAAATGTTCACATTTCCAATACTTCCCAAAGATTTTCTAGTATCTTCATGCACAAGTGTTTTAAAAACAGGTTGCCCTTTTACAGGAGTAAGTTGTAATAGATCACTGAATACAATTATATGTTTTCCTCCAAACAAAACATCGTAATCTGTTTTTAAAATCTGTTGCATTCTCAAGTGAACAAAGGCAAACATATTGGGGGATATATTATTCACAATGAAGTGGCGGTGAGAGGCGTTAGCCTCCTTGGCTTAAAGCCTCTCACTGCCACTTCGGAAACGCCAGGCTGCACCCTATTCTCAAGAATGTGGTGCACCCTGGCGTTTTCCCCTGCGACGGCGCTAAGTCTCACGACTTAACGCCAAAACAGGCACCCTTGCACCAGAGCGCAAGGGTGTCTGCGAGCAGGGAGGTTTGTTAATGCACAGGAAGGTGTCCCTTCCTGTACATTACCAACCGAACATGCCAGTTTGCTTTTTCCATGTGTGCTGCTACATGCAGCACACATGGAAAAAGCAAAAACAAGGAGAAATAAAGCTTTTCTCCTCGTTTAGCCACCTTATGACCTGATTTTTCTAGGTCTTAAGTTTGGCGCTGCCACCTATTATCGCCGCCCTTGATAATAGGCGGTAGCGTCAAACTCAATAGGTGTTGCGGTGGCACGCCCACCGCAACACCCACTGCACGCCCCTTTCACGCTAAGTTTAGCGTGAAAGGGCTCTATTCTCAAGCAGCGTTAAGCCACTTAACGTGGCTTTAAGCCACGTTAAGCGGCTTAACGCTGCCTTGAGAATAGGGCGCTGGCCCTATCGCCACAAGAACATCAAAAAAAGTGATGTTCCCATGGCGATAGGGGCTTGAGAATATGCCCCTAAGTTTGAGACCATGCTCACCTCATCAATGATTAGACGTTTCATTTTCTTCAGTACTCTTGAGACTTCATAACAAGCTTCTCCAGATTGCTAGTGATATTCCAATTTATTTTCATGTTCAACTGGTAGCATGAGTAATCGATGTAAAGTAATCCCTTTAATGTTGTGTGCTGCTAATCCAGTTGGAGCTGTTATAACACAAGATAAATGTGATTCTGTAGTTTTGTATAGATAACTGGTCAAAACTTTAATTAAGAAACTTTTTCCTGTTCAAGCTTGACCACTGATGTACATTAGAATAGGTTGAAATGATGAGCATTGGCATTCTTTTTTTTCATGTTGCAAACCATGTTGTATCTGTTCTGTCACTTGTAGATATATTTCTTTTTGTTTAATGTTTAGTTGCTCTTCTAACTTTTCCAACTGAATAATATCCTTTTGTACTTGCTGCATTGCAGTTTCTACTTCATTCATGGCTATTGCTGCTTCATTTTCAATAATTGGTTGTCCAAGTGGATCTTGACTTAGTGGACCCGAACTTAGGCTATCTTGAGAACTGTCTGTGGCTATTTCAGCTGCAATAGTAGTTTCTTGTTCAATATCATCATTTAACATTTGTAGATAAGTTGGGAAGATTGTGCATTGAATGCTATCTTTACATGCATTAAAAGAATCTTCATAGCAGTCAAAATCTCCTAGTAATTCCGCTTCGCTACGCCAAGGCTTGAACAGATGCAGAAGTGCTAAATAGAAAAATTCCCTCTTATCTGGACTTTCACAACTGAGTTTTCGGTGGTTAATAAGATTTCCTTTGGCATATTTTACCAAACATCCATCACAACCAATTACTGCATATTTTTCTTCATTTATATTTTATGTAATGTTTCTTTTAAAGCTATAATGTTGAAGTATTTCATAGAGACATACGTTTTCCAGATATGGACTCCTTTTGGGATAGTATGGATCCAACATATTAGTTTTAACAATATCTGTACTTTCAGGTTCATTCAGTGCTAAATATTCGATTTCTTGTATTGTTTTCAATACTCTATTTCGTGTGCAGGCAAGACCTAAACTTATCCAAATGATTCCTCTTGACTTTGGATATAAACTGGCAGAGCTCAACCTATCCCAACATTCATTGGATCCAATCTCTCGGTGGGAAAGCATTTTCAAGCTAAAGCTGTACAATTTCTTGCTAAGACTCTTTTCCTGTGAAATTTCTTCCCACATTTCTTTCATCTCTGTCTTTTCAGATTTAGTTATATATGATGTAACATAGCGAGCAACAGCAATTGATTTATCTGCAACATATTGAATATCCATGTTTGCATTCCACATTGTCAAAATCACTGGATTGTAGTCATTAATATACTTTGAATCTTCAGTTCTTTTTAAATTGTATGTATTCTTTGGAGATTTCCGAGTTATTGTATGTCTTACTGCTGACATAAAACTATTTACTCTTCCTTTTGAAATTATTGGACATGGGAATCTAAAACGAAACTTTTTATAAAATTTTCCCTTAGACTTGTATTATCGTCGACAGTATTTGCCACATCGATGACTTTGAAACCGTAAAACATTCTGTCTCAAAGTATTTTCTCCTCCTTCCCTTGGAATAGCACAGGTAACATACTCTTCAATGAAAGACAAAACACTTTCATCAGTATCAGTTCCAAATGTTGGTGCATTCTTGATCCATAGTAGCATGTGTATATGAGGAGCACCTCTGGCTTGGTACTCCTTTCTCCAAAAGAAATCAGTGACTTCTCCAAGAGGTGGATTATTTTTATTGCAGATAAAAGACATCATAGCTTGAAACCTATGATTAAAATATCTGCACACATTTACAGGATCCAAGGAACATAGTTCTCCAGGTGTCTTCAATTCAATATTTTTTGTATTTGAATTTGCTTCGTGTAGAATTTTAGTAAATCGTCCCATGCATATTCAGCACAGCTATGTGTCACAAACCATGTAGTGGTATCTAAGTTTCTTAACATACATTTAAGTTCTCCATGACGACGATACCAATACTCATTGGTACCACGTTGACACGGCATCTGAGAACTGAGATTCTAACTGTTCATCTCTTTGTTGAACTTTATCCATGAATACCTTTGCAGAAACATGTGGAAGATTAACTCCTGTTTTTAATATATGGTTCACTTCATATGAAAGTGCAGACAAATCACTTTCAAGGAGAAGATGAAATATATATGGAATACACTGTTGAAATCTTGGATCTTCTGAGTACAATCTTGTCGAACGGTATTCTGAAACTGGAATCTGTACTGCTCGTTCATCATCTCGTCCACCTTCTCCAGTGTGGAACAGTTGTGGAAAACATTGTGCTTCTAAACTTTTTTCCCATACGCTCATGGGAGTTCCCTTCGCTTTCTTCATTTGAAATAATTCAATATTGTTTCCTATCTCTTCTTTTGAATGTAGAGGATGTATACTGTAATGTTCATAAATCTCTTCACTCCTAGACTTGTCCACTTTTTCTATTTGGCCACTTGAAATTTCTGTTTCATTGTCTAAACATATTTCCTGTTCATCAACGCTTACATTCTTACAATAATTATTATTCTGCACCCGATACAATGTAGCCTTCTGAAGTTTGTTAACATCAACAAACTCTTGCCATATTTTTCGACTCTTTGTTGGTACACCATTAACTAGAATAACTACAGGCTCACTTTCCTCCCTCTCTATACCAACCGTTTCAATATTTTTCTTAAAATCTAAAGGTAAGTACACAACCCTTTCTTTCAGACCTCTTTAGAAATCTGTTGGAGGCAGTTTACCTGTTTTAGGCTTCATACGAACTATAGCCTGAAACGGGTGCACAGATTGAATAAGAATAGACTCATATGTATTTAAATCTGCCAGTTCTAGAGGAATAGCCACCAACTCTAACTTGTCATGTACAGCTCTAGCTGGCATTTTGTTTTCTTCTAATTTGTTGTAACAATATTTACAAATATGTTAATCAGTAGCCAACTCAAAACGACCTTCCACCAACAAATAAGCACCAAATTGCTCCCACTTATCATTGTTTTCTTTTTCACTTTTTAAATATAGATCAACATTCCTAGTTTGACTTCTATAGTGAGTACGTCGATAACAAATACAAACATAGTTTGGTTTTTCAGATGAAACTATCTTAAACTTTATAATTTCTTCTGCAAACTTGTCAGTGCTAATATCTACTACCTGTTCTTCAACACCTACACTTATCAAGCTCTCACTTTCTCTACACTCCTCTTGTGAACCAAAGAAACAAAACTGTATATCATCACAAACTTTTTTACATCTGATACTGAACCATGCAAAAGAGCTGTGTTCATTTCACTTAAACATAATGCAGGACTTTTTACATAGTAGAGTCTCCTTACTATATTCCGCATTTCTGAATGGTGTACTGCTAACATTCTTAAATGATGTAAAGTACTTTGACATACTTTTCTTGAAAGGCAAGCCAGAGATTGACCCTGCAATTTAGTATATTTTCTTACTTTACGTGTATCTAGTCCTTGTAACATCTTAATCTTCTGTTTAAGACTTTTTTTGGCATATTCTCGTAAAAAAGACTCGTAATATGTCAATAGATTCCTGTCGAATACTACAAATACTGCTACAATCCCACTCATATACCGGAGCTTGTGTACACCTCCTTGAACTTCTTCAGCGATTACTTCTTCCACATTCCTAAGAACCATCTTTTCTTTTGAAATTGCACAACCATTCTTCACTTCATAACATCGACCACTAGTATCAACTGCATGAACTAATGTATTTTGTTGAAAATAGCTTTCTTCATTAAAGAAAGGCTCAGTACTAGAAGTGTGCTTCCATTCACCAGTAAAAATATTGCAAAAGTTACTTCTATTAACCAGTGTTTATTTTTGCTTTTCTCCTTCATAAACAGCATTGTTTTATTCAATGTTTTCATTCTCTTCAATACCAATATAAATAATTTTTGTTTCAATTCAAAAGCTTTTTCTACTACACTTTCAATCTGTTGCTTTTTCTTGTAAGCTGCTGATCTTCTTTTATATTTTTTACAATCTTTCAATACATTTTGTAGTACTCTACTTTTATACATTCTCTTCCTAATGTCTTTATATGCTTTCATCCTTCTTTCAACATGGATTGTTCTCCCATAACATGATTTTCCATTAATATGTCCTTTTTTCGTTTCCTTCTGATTGGTTGTACAACTTTTCTTTCTCTTTTCCACATTTTGAAAATTCATTACATTCTTTAAAAGTCTTTTAACAAATTCTTTAGTTCTCTTACCCGAAGTATTTTTCTTCAATATCACATTTTGAACTTCATCTAATTTCTGCTTTTCTCTCTCCTTTAAATAGTACTGTTTTTTTCTTGTCTATTCTTTTGGTCTTTTCTTGTCGCACTCAATCTTTCTTACTAATAATGGTGAATATCTGAGAAAAAAGAAAAGTTTAAAAAGTTTCTAAAAATAATGTTATATTATTAAAATAATTATATAAAAATATTGTCATCTATAAATAAACAAATACTTTCAATTGCATTGCAAAGCTATGTTAGACACTGCATAATTCCTTCATTTAGAAGACATCACAACCTCTGCAACAGAATGAGAGAGCAGAACTAAAGGATTTCTCTACTACTACCCAAACCAATCAGGTTCACATGTATAATACATCAGACAATAGATGTATAAGTAGACACATAGGTCATTCACAACACCATAAAGTCCCTTAAACGTCACAGACTGGTGTTCCCAATTCAAAATAACACCTAAAGTGTTGAGCTTACCCAAATATAAAACAGCAACCCTTCACATGTCTCTGTTGTAAGTCTCACCATCTTCCTGAAAGCACCCATACATGTGTCTGTACCTTTTGCTAGTGACACCATATATAAAACAAATATACAAATAGTTCTATACCTGTATTTTTTCACAGACTCATAACAAGTACCCTAATCACTAAACCATCTGCCAACATGTCTTTAACCTTACTTTTTTGCTGCAGCTTCACCATTTTGTGACTACTCAAAGTGTTGGGCCTACCCAAATATAAAGCAGCAAACCTTCACATGAGTCTGTTGTAAATCTCACCATATTCCTGAAAGTATCCATGCATGTGTCTGTCCCTTTTACTAGTACTATCATATATAAAAGAAACATACAAATAGAGGTATACCTGTGTTTGTATCATCTAGTATCTTCAGATGCATAGCACATATGAGAATTCATGTGCAAGTAGAGACATACATCAATCACTAGACCATACAGACCTTAAACTTAAAACTTGACAGACTGCACTTTACATTTGAAAGAGACATCTACATTTATGTGGTGTACCTCAAGAGTACATTTCCCCAGATTCATAGAAAGTAGCCTAATCACTAATCCCTCTGCCAACATCTCTTAAACCTCACTTTTATGCTGCTGCTTCACCATTCTAGGACTACTAAGGATGTTGGGCCTAGTCAAATATAAAGCAGCAACCTATCACATGTCTCTGCTGTAAATCTCACCATATTCCTAAAAGCATGCATGCATGCATGTGTCTTTGCCTATTACTATTGCCACCATATATAAAAGAAGCATACAAATAGATGTATACTTGTGTTTTACAAATGTAGCATCTTCAAATAGATAACACATATCAAATCAAATCAAAATCAGCTTTATTCGATTTTTTTTAAAGAATAAAAATCATAAAAGCACAGTTAAAATATACAATCACTTATATTACATAGTAAACTCACAATATACATGTCAGGAATACAAAAGTTACATAGGTTGTGTTTTTACATTGTATTCCTGTACCTAATAACACTTTTTAAAAATAAAGAAATGGCCCTCATAATCAGCTGATTTTCTAGCAATTGTAGCTTCAAATAAGCTATTCTACATTGTCTTAACTCCATACGCTTCAAAATTGGCAATAAAAACCTTTTCCTGGGTACAGTATAAAATTTACAAAATAAGATACTATGCATCGTAGATTGGATTGAAATATCATCACACGGACATGGGTGTAAATTTCTCAACCAGTCATTAACATCTGGGAAAGTGATCAATCTATAAAAAGTCCCAGAAACGAAAACGGGTTAAGAGCATACGATCAAAACTTCCATGGACCTGTTCCAAATAGGGTTGGAGACCTGCACAAGTTATCATCAATTGGTTGTCCATAACAGTTTTTTTGACCCTTTCTTTGAGCCATCGCTTATTCTCTAAGTAGTTCAAACAATCTGTGTTTAGGGTTTTTCTAGGAATGGCTGCCATGCTCTCCGGAGTCTCAAAGTATTCAGGGTGTCCAATTTCATTCGCCATTTCTTTAATGTATCCGAGCCAGGGTATGATAGCAGCCCTGTCAAGTTTTAAACAATCCATGATAACATCACGATTAAAACCAGTCTCGGTTGATGCCCACACCTTGCGCCATAATACAAAAAGGGTTAATTCTAATAATATCAGTAATAAAAGACAGGCCCAGTTCCGAATGGCAATTAAAATTAGCAGTTGAATTTGGTACCGCCAGTACATAACGCGTAAATGCATTCTCACAGCTTTGTAGGTGTTGTACATCCGCAAATTCCCCATATGCCTGCCCCGTACATAGCTGTTGATAGGCATTTGGATTTATAAATAGCTAGTAACTCCGGGACAGGTCTACAGCCTAACTTCCTAGAAAAATTAATCACCGCCCCTATTGCTCTAGAGAACAATAATTTTCTCGCCTGAATAGCAGCGGTCCAAGACCCTGTTCGATCAAAACTTATCCCCAAATATGAGAATGTATCAGTACTTTCAATCTTATTATTGTTAATAAAAATGTCACATTTTTTTGTCATTTTTTTCCCACATTTCATTGTGAAGGTCTTACTAATATTCACGTTTAAACCCCTATCCTGCATAAAATTGACAAAATTAGAGACAGATCTTTGCAGCCCTATTTGCGTGCGCGCCATTATGACCGCATCGTCCGCATAGAGTAAGATGGGGACAGGTATATTATTAATAATCGGATAATCCTGGCGGTATTCAATTAAGTATTGGGCAAGACTGTTGATGTATAATGAGAAAAGAAAAGGGGCGAGTACACAGCCTTGCCTCACTCCCTTACTCATTTGAAATTTAGCTGAGCACTCCCCCTGCCTCCCAAATCGAACCCTTGCCCCTGGCTCCCTGTACAATTCCTTTATAAATAGAAGCAAAGTTGGGTCGACTTCCATCCCTTTAAGTACATCCCATAACTTTTCATGTATTACGCAGTCGAATGCTGAACTCAGGTCAACGAATGACAGGAATAATTTTCCCTCCTTGGCTAATGTATATTTGCTTATGATGAGAGTTAGATTAAGCCCTTGCTCTATCGTGCCAAGCCCTGCTCGGAACCCATATTGTAGATTTGATAGGATTCCTTTCTCATCAGCCCATAACTGTAACTTATTTAAAATTACTCTCCCAGCCACTTTCAAAAGGGAATCTAACAGGGAGATTGGGCGATAGCACCTTGGTTCATTTCTATCTCCCTTCTTAAAAATGGGGATGATTATTGCGTCCGACCAAGTGGGAATAAAGCAGTATCGGCTAGATCTAGCTAAAACATTGGTTAAAAGCGGGGCCCACAACTCAATATTGTTTTTACATACATCCACTGGGACGCCGTCCGGGCAAGGTGCTTTGCCGGATGCACTCTCATTTATCGCCCGAGTTACTTCCTCTACAGAGAAATCAATATCTATAGGAAATACTTGAATCTGTGCACTATCATCGGCCACCATACCTACTAAGGCTACCTCATCATATATATTGGTCACATCATTATAAAGACCGGTAAAATACTGTACCCTGTTTATCCTCAGTGATGGCAATATCTGGAATATCAGTATCCCTATTACCAAAGAATGGTGCATTGACTGCTTTCCAGAAGCTATTACTATCTTTCCTTAAACATGCCTCATGTAGCGTCTGCCACGCCTCCACTCTTACCTGTGCCTTTCGCTTTTTTATCGCCTGTCGGTATGTAATTCTGGCCTGTCTTATTTTCTCTCTATTTCTAATTTCCCTGTGTAGTACTTTCTTCAGATGGATATGCGCCTTACTACATTCCCTGTCAAACCATCCCTGTGTCTTGTGGGTTCCCCGTTTCTGCTCCCTAGTTAATAATTTCTGCACCTCATCAGTAATTTTAAGGAAGGCGGTTATGACTTCTTCATCATTCCTTTCCTCAGAAAGACAAATTTCAAGATCTTCTCTAGACCTTTGTACCAGTTGCTTAATAAAAACCATGGGGTCCACTTTTGACCAATTTTGAAAGTACCCATTTGTACTAGCGAGATTGATATTAAAATTATATTGTAAACCCTTATCCTTCTTAGTTCTCTCTGAGCTCTCTAAATCGATGGCAATACTTATTGGATAGTGATCGCTCATTATAATGCTATGGGTTTCAAAGGTGCGAACATTTCTGGCATACCTATTTGACACTAGGACAAAGTCAATAATTGAATTGCAGCCTCTGCCATTAAAGGTGGGCTCAAAAGGTACTAAGGGACTGCACAACTCGTTGTCATACCCCAAGTCAAATTGGAAGACAATTTCATTTAACAAATCCCCCAGTGCTGTATGTGAGAAATGGGTCGGCATATCTTCTTTGTCTGTTTCTAGGCCACAAATACCCTTTTGGCTATACTGGCACAAGAAGCAGTTGTAATTGCCCCCCCATATAATACACATGCCACCAGGCATCTCATCTTCCAAATTGCTCAAAACCTTACGTAAATTCGTTAACACACTAATTATTTGGGCATTGGGAATGTTATTGTAAAAGTTGAGCAACACAGAGCAATACCCTCCTGTTGTATACAATACTAAGAACTGATAAAAATCTGTCTCAGTTATAAGTTTCAATTTAGTCACCCCCACTGTGTTAGAGACATATATACATAGTCCACCTTTGTTGCGCCCATGTCCACTGGTGACCGCCGGTGTATGAAAAGTTCGATAGCCATTGATATGTTTTTCGTTGATTGTCCAGGTTTCTTGCAGACAAATTATCGAATATGCTTCTACAAAGGACAACCACTGAGGGTCTATCACTTTTGAGGACAACCCAGCAATGTTCCAAAAAAGCATTTTACATGCCTTCACTGTTACTTTCTTTTCCTGGCCACCTCCAGAGATCTTAATATTCACTACTCCATTGGGATTGCCCCCCCAATATTAATGGTAGTGTATCTTTGGGGCTAATTTCAATATTACCTACAGAGTTAGTTATAAGTTCACCCTCAATCAATTGATCTATCTTCAAATTGCGATCTACCCCAGTACCAACCAGAATCCCTTGGTTTGAGAACTGCTCTTGTGAGATATCATCAGAAAATGGTAGATATTCCAGCCTTGGTTGACCAACCCCTCTCATATGCTGTACTCTTGGTCAATCTATATCTTCTAGTGTAGTAAACAGGTCAAAATGATTATATAGCAGTACATTACATAAGCTTGCTGTATCAGCATAGGCAACCCTTGCATTACTTTTAAGATGATTCATAGCTGGGGGCTGATAGAAGGAACCTAGGGGTAAGACATTAATTTTGTTGTAATTAAAATGTGTATTCCTTGCCCTTGTAAGGACTGCATGCACTAACCTGGGATCGCTAAAGGTCAAGACAATACAATCGCCCTGAAGACTTTTTCAGCCGTTACCCACCCATGTAACCCTTCTAACCATTTTAAATTTCTCAAAGAGTGCATCAGTAAGACCAGTTTTTTTCCTAGCCAAAACAGAGATTTATTTCGAAGACCCTCCCACGTTTCATGCGCTGATGTATGCATCGAAGGAACATTGGCTAAGATTACTATGTAAGGTGTGGCTGCCGGTTGTAAATCAAGATGGTTATATGCTGGAGTTAGATATCAAAATGGGAATGGATCACTTGACCTGAGTAACCAGGGTTTTATGAAATTCGTGCAGTGTACCGATAAAAAACCCTCATTCACGTACAAAAGTCGGAAAAGCGGTACATCTTGATTATCCGCCCTGCTCTTAAAAACGTGACAGCATCATCATAGGGTTAGTTTTTGTATGCTTCCTCCATCCGGAGGAAAACCACTGGTTATTGCAGTAGTGATCAAAGAAAGGTGAAAGTGTTTTTAGTGAAGTGAATCTCAAAATGTTAAAAACTCGTAGACCCCGATTTGTAAAATTTAATCAATCTGGGTTCGAGATATATTAAAATCTGTGTTGTGCGTGGGAAGACTAGTTAGTGGTCTAACGCACTGTGAGTGTCCATAAAAAGGTCGACATGTTTCAGCCCCAGTGGTTGCCCATGTGGGTCAAGTGGGCTTTCTTCAGGACCTAAAAAGAAGAAAAAGTTGTGGAGACCTTATTTTGTATGGGTCTCTATGTATCAGGGTGTATTGACCCAATTCTCATGCGGTCAAGTAGTACGGTTTTGCAGCTTTCCGTCCTCGTGGCTCCTTCTCTATACCTGCTGTGCAGTGTAGTACGACTTGTGCTGACACTTCCTCTGGTTGCCTGGATTCACAATTTTAACTAGTCTTCCCGCGCACAACACAGATTTTAATATATCTCGAACCCACATTGATTACATTTTACAAATCGGGGTCTACGAGTTTTTAACATTTTGAGATTCACTTCACTAAAAACACTTTCACCTTTCTTTGATCACTACTGCAATAACCACTGGTTTTCCTCCGGATGGAGGAAGCATACAAAAACTAACCCTATGATGATGCTGTCACGTTTTAAGAGCAGGGCGGATAATCAAGATATACCGCTTTTCCGACTTTTGTACGTGAATGAGGGTTTTTATCGGTACACTGCACGAATTTCATAAAACCCTGGTTACTCAGGTCAAGTGATCCATTCCCATTTTGATATCTAATTTACGAATAAGTAAGCTGAATGGATCACAGTTCCTTCTTTCTCCCTCCCCTTGATTTAACATACACATATATGCTGGAGTCTCTGACTGTTCCATAATCCCAGTTGAATGTCCCCCTAGTCTGCTATTCTCTCTTTTCTTGTCTGATGTGGACTTATTATTATCATTGTTGTCTGTCGACTTGTTACAAGAGGGTATTAGTCTGTGTGAAACCAGTCTTGATGTGCCAGACACGGTGTTTGTGCTCATGGTTTCTGCGGGTGCAATGCTGGGTGTAAAATTCCCTACGGACGAGTTTAAGAGTGAGCTACGAGGATGGTTAACATTAGGTTGCATATCCTTACCCCCGATGATGACCCATTTGTCGCCTCTTAAACATCCCTCTATGGCATCCACTCTTTCTATTAATTTCCCCAAGGCACCAACCACATAGTTATATAAATCATCGATTTTCCTCGTAATTTTACCAAATTCAGACATTTGCCCCTCAATAAGCATGTTCACAGTGGGTCTCCCTGAGCTAACAGACCTCCTAGCTTCACCTGTTTTAAAAAAAAATCCCGTATTTTTCCTTTTCCTTTTTAGCGACTTTGTATTTAAATTCACAGGACTAATCATTACATGATTTACCGCTTGTATCCCCTCGGCTGCAACGGGATTCTTACATCGTTTCGAGGGTGGTTGGGGATCTTCCTCTTGATCACTCGTGTATATATACTCTAATATCTCCTGTATACACCCATTCTGTACGCCCTGAACAACTTGCCCATCATGTGCTGCAATAAGTGATTTATTAGAGGAACTAACACATGTATTATTTGCAGTTAGTGTACCCAACCTGCCTTGTGTAAGAGACTCTTCAACTGTATTTATTTGTTCCTCGATAGCCCCCATTGCACCAGTCAGATAGGTCATCAGGGTTTTTTGTCCTCCCATTCCTGGGGCAATTGTAGGTGTAAAACCTGTCTTCCTTTTGCCCATTATGTTCCGGTGTTCTAGCAAACAGGAAGGAAAAACAAAATCCTAAAAAAACACAAACCGGTGTAAATAAAAGTTAAACATCCGACCTTAGAGGGATGGCCCAGCCCGGCCTCTGACGGTCTATGACGGGCTAAGACGGGCCCGTCTTGGCCCGGTCTTCGCCCGGGCTGAGCCCGCGCGCATCCCATGCTGCGGGACCTCCGTGAAGCTTTTAAAGCTCCTCCAGGGACTCTCACTAAAGTGCGGAGTGCGTTGTGGGCCAAGGGCCAGCAGCAGGGTTCAAAGCGTTGTTTTGCGGTCTCCCGCGCTGCGGGACCTCCGTGAAGCTTTTAAAGCCCCTCCAGGGACTCTCACTAAAGTGCGGAGTGCGTTGTGGGCCAAGGGCCAGCAGCAGGGTTCAAAGCGTCTTTTTGTGGTCTCAGAAAACATGAGTAAGTAGAAATATATCTACTTAGACACCTACATTTATGTAGTGAACTTCAAGTGTACCTTTCCACAAACTCATACAAAGTAGCCTAATCACTAATCCATCTCCTAACATGTCTTAAACCTCACTTTTCTGCTGCAGCTTCACCAATCTGCAACTACTTAGGGTGATGGGCCTAGCCAAATATAAAGCAGCAACCCATCACATGTCTATGCTGTAAATCTCACCATCTTCCTGAAAGCATGCATGCATACGTCTGTACCTTTTGCTAGTAGCATCATATATCAAAGAAACATACAAATTGATGTACACCTCTGTTTTATACGTCTAGCATCTTCAAATGCATTATACATGTTCAAGTAGACACACACCTCAGTCACAAGACCATGAAGACCTTAAAACTTCACAGTCTGAACTTCACATTTCAAACAGACACTTAGATTTATGCGGCTTACTTCAAGTAAACTTTTCCACACACTCATACAAAGTAGCATAATCACTAATTCCTCAGCCAACATATCTTAAACCTCACGTTTCCACTGCTGCTGCTTCACCATTCTACTACCACTCAGATGTTGAGCCTAGCAAAATACAAAGCAGCAACCGTTCACATGTCTCTGTTGTAAGTCTCCCCATATTTCTAAAAGCATGGATGCATGTGTCTGTACCTTTTGCTAGGGACACTATATATAAAAGAAGCATACAAATAGATGTATACTTCTGTTTTACACATGTAACATCTTCAGATAGGTAACACATATCAGAATACATGTGTAAATAGAGACATACCTCAGTCACAACACCATGCAGACCTTAATACTTGAGAGACTGCACTTCACATTTCAAACAGACACCTACATTTATGCGGCGTACTTCAAGTGTACCTTTCCACAGACTCATACAAAGTAGCCTATTCACGAGTCCCTCTCCTAACATGTCTTAAACCTCACTTTTGTGCTGCAGCTTCACCATTCTGTGACTACTTAGGGGCATATTATCAACAACCGGCGATAAATATCGCTAAGCGCACTTAGCACTAGGATATTTATCGCCGGCTATCGATGAATTTTATCGCTGAGATAGCGTGCTATTAGCAACGCTTATCTCAGAATCGATAAAATTCCTGGCACAAGCTGCCAAATGTCTGAATATCGCTGGAAATCCAGCGATAATCGCATGACATTTGGCGATAGCTTGTGGATAGGGCTGGGCATACTTAACCATGATATCCACCTTCCATTGGATATCATGGCTAAGTCAAACTAAAAGCATGCGTAAGGAAAGTAGCGTTAACCAAGGTTAGCGCTACTTTTCTCATCGCTATGCTTGTTGGGGATTCCCTTGATAATTGGAGAAATGTCGGTTAACGACATTTCTCCAGTTATTTTGGGACGGAACGCCCACTTTGCATCTCATTAGAGATGCAAGGGTGGGCGTTATAGAAAAGGGCGATAGTGCAAGGATTCACGCAATAGCGTGACCTTGCTAATACAGCGATAAAATTATCGCCGCTTTTCGTCTGAAAACAGACGCTAAAGCGGCGATAATTTCTTATCGCTGGCTTGAAAATATGCCCCTTAGAGTGATAGGCCCAGCCAAATATAAAGCAGCAACCCATCACATGTCTCAGCTGTAAGTCTCACCATATTCCTGAAAGCAATGCATGCATATGTCTGTACCGTTTGCTAGCAGCATCATATTTAAAAGAAATATACAAATAGATGTATACTTGTGTTTTATACGTGTAGCATCTTCAGATGCATAGCACATATCAGAATACATGTGCAAGTAGAAACATACCTCAGTCATAAGACCATCCACATCTTAAAACTTGATAGACTGCACTTCACATTTCAAGCAGACACTAAAAATGACATGGTATATTTGAAGTGCACCTCTCCACAGACTCATACAAAGTAGCCTAATCACTGATACCTCTGCAAACATGTCTTAAACCTCACTTTTCTGCTGCTCCTTCACCATTCTACGACTACTTAGGGTGTTGGGCCTACCCAAATATAAAACAGCAACCCTTCACTTGTTTCTGCTGTAAGTCTCACCATCTTCCTGAAAGCATGCATACGTATGTCTGTACCTTTTGATAGTAGCATCATATATCAAAGAAACATACAAATAGATGTACACCTCTGTTTTATACGTCTAGCATCTTCAGATGCATAACACAAATCACAATACATGTGCAAGTAGACACATACCTCAATCACATGACCATGAAGACCTTAAAACTTGACAGACTGCCCTTTACATTTCAAACAGACACCTAGATGTATGCGGCGAACTTCAAGTGAACTTTTCTACAGACTCATACAAAGTAGCATAATCATTAATTCCTCACCCAACATATCTTAAACATCACTTTTCTGCTGCTGCTGCTTCACCATTCTACTACTACTCAGGTATTGAGCATAGCCAAATACAAAGCAGCACCCTTTCACATGTCTCTGTTGTAAGTCTCCCCATATTTCTAAAAGCATACATGCATGTGTGTGTACCTTTTGCTAGTGACACCATATATAAAAGAAGCATACAAGTACAAGTATACCTGTGTTTTACACATCTAGTATCTTCAGATGGATGACACATATCAGAATATATGTGTAAGTAGAGACACACTTCAGACACAAGACCATGCAGACCTCTCTAAATACTAACAAACTACAATACACATCTCTACATTTAATAACATATTTCAAACATCACAGTTCTTGAATAATTTTTAAAGTTAGAAAATAAAGCTAATGCATAATACACCTCACAAATTTGTAACTCACCTTTCAAATAGTATTGTAGAATATGAAATATCAGAAACTCATAAAAGATTTTCTTTTGCACACAATCAAAGTAATGCACCACTCTCAACAAGGTAAAACCAGTAATGGCAAACTTTCCCTCTCTTTCTCCACACAAATAAATGTAAGTAACAAATCACATTCCTTCCTACATTATTTCAAATTGTGAAACACATTTCTATTGGTTAGACATATTAACCCTTACTAACTGACTTCTAAAGGTGCCCAAACTGGTTCAGTAATTTTCTGGAGTTGAGACTCCACCGCGGTGCTGCAGTGTAGCGTCGCGATGGAGCCGCGAATCCATTTGGGAGTTCAAAAACCTATTACTAATAATACTATTATTATTTTTTAAGAACACACCACTTCTAAACATACTACTGATTTGGGGAATCTTACTTTAATAACATATCACTTATATATAACTTACAATTGTATTATTTTAAAAGCACAGTTAACTGTCAACCCTTCCCCCATTCTGCTTCATCCCAGTTTCCATAGTAACAGTTTCTGCAACATTCAACTGAACTGGCAGGTCACAAGTTCACCATATTTTCAAGTTCAGCGCACAAGCTTACAAATGCAAATAGCAGGTGTGGTTGACTTTTGCAAAATATTACCTTATCCTATCTACTGTACCTTTCAAACATTTCTAAATAACCAATAAGAAACATGCTTTTTTAAGAAAGTAACATGCATCCTATTTTTGAGTATACAATGTTCATGAACAGCCAATCAGTTTTCTGCTTTTTAAAAAACAGCATCTTGTCTACCATTTTAGATCTCTCATTCTACCAACTGACTACCTCAGCTACAGACATCTTCTCATTACTTCCTGACATCCCTTCAAGATGCTTACAGTATGGATTGTAGGGCATAGCTGTGTTTTCTGGTGCAAAAGGAATGCTGAACACAGAGGTATTACCAAAGACCTAGCTTTGCAAAATGTGAATATTAAATGGATTGCACAGAGAGGATTAAAGTGGCACCAATTGATGCCTTTGGTTAAAACCTTTTTGCATCTCCAACCCCCTGACCTCATGATTGTGCACTGTGGTGGCAATGACCTAGGCACATTGACTGGAGTAGGACTGGAAGTGTTCATGAAGGATACCTTTGCACAATTGATGTTGCTTTTCCCCCAAACTGTCTTTGTATATTCTAATATATGCCAAAGACAGAAATGGAAGTGGTCAAATCAATTCTGTCCACAGATTGAGAAAGCTAGAAAGAATGTCAATAAAGCTGTGTCTGCTTACCTCAGAGACCATAGGATGGGCTCCATCTATAACAACAATCTACGTTTTGATATGGATGACATCTGCAGAAGTGATGGAGTACACTTTAAAGATCAAGGGAACAGAGTCTTTCTCAACAACCTAAAGCTGTGCATCCGCACTTACATGTAGCTACAACAAACTCATAATGAAAATAAGGGCTCTTTTTAGAGCCACCCTATAACACAATAGTGAATCTAATTTTTTTTTCCACATACATAGTCTTTTTTAATTTTTTGGTGGATTTGGGCACCTGTCGCAAATCTGCAAAAGCATGAATTCAATGTACTACAACACAATGCACTTTTCAGGTTTAACTTAAAAATTTTAATTTTATATACTTTTACTAACTCTATCAAATTTAGTCTTATTATTAACTTTAATCACACTACCTCTATAAATCAACTTCACAAATGCAACACTACCTTCTAAATTATATACTACAAAATTGTTTATTTGAGGTGGATCCGTGAATCCACTGCGATGTTACATGGGGGGCCGCGCTGAGGGTCCCGATTCCAAAATAAATAAAAAGAGCCCCACTTCCATTATTCAATACCCGCCCTGGAGACCCCATCCCCCGGGGCATGCTCTCACGTAGGGGACCGCGGGGGGAGCCCCAATGCCTCCGCGGTCCCAGCCAGCTCCCCGCCTCCTGCGGGAGCTGGCATTGCTTTTGGACAAGGAGAGCTGCTAACATGCAGCTCCCCTTGTCCAAAAAGCAATTCTGCTTTGCTTCATGGAAGCGAGAGCAGGTTTCCTGCTCTCGCTTCCATGAAGCAAAGCAGACGTTTGCAATGGCAGGACGGGAGCACTCCCGCCCTGCCATTGAAAACTGCAATGACCCGGGGGTGGACAACCCAGGACATTGCTGGAGCCGGCCCTGGGGGGTGGTGGTCCCCCGGGCCATGGAGGGCTCCAGGAGGGGGGCCGCGCAGCCCCCCTCCCAATCTATACATAGCCCTTGGGAGGTGGTGGTCCCCGGGGCTGCTGGGGGGCCGCATGCCCCCGTGCATAATAAACAAAGCTCTGGGGAGGTGGCGATCCCCGGATCTCCGCTACATATATAACCATTGCCCCGGGACCTGGCCCACCCGAAGGCTTAAAACAAACGAAGCGCGGGAGTCCGCTTCGTTTTTTTTTTTTTCTTCCAGCCAGATTTGCGTACCCTGCATGAATCACTCTGAATTTTCTTTTTTTGTAAATGCTTTTTTTGGCCCTGGAGTTCCCTGTGGGACCCCCTGAGGGTATTTCTACCCTGCCCCCTTATCTTGTTTTATGTCCTTTTTTCTTGTGACTCGGTTCTACTGAGTCACAAGATGGCTGCCAACACTTTTTGTTTAGAGTGTTGGCAGCCAATCAGAATCAAGCTCGTGCTCGGGAGGGTTCGCGGATCCACCGCGGCCACCAGATATATAATTTTTTTAAATATGAATATTTCAGGAACTACTGAACGGATTTACACCATTTAAAAAAGAACGCTTTCTGAAACAAGAGCTACCCTTTTGCCAAATTTGGTGTAATTCCGTTCAGCAGTACGGGCTGTAGCTTTGTCTAAAGTTCCCTACGGAAATTAACATGGAGAAAACGCAATTGGCACCCCCCCATTTTTCTCAGCCCCCGCTTGATGAATCACCCCAAAACTTTCAAGACAGGAGCTGACCGGAGCGCCCCATTAGTTTTGAAGATTTCACGAAGCTTCATCAAACGGCGCCAAAGATATTGGCAAAAGAAAAAACATTTTTGCTGTGGAAACTAGGTCCTAACTATAACTACCTACTGGCCACAGCCAGTAGGTAATATATATATATATATACATATATATATATATATTTTTATATATATCACACAGAAACAGAACGTTATGAAGCTATGTAACATTCTGTTGCTGTGTGATTAATTACGGCCTGCTCCATGCCTGCTCCGAAGCCACCCTGCATGGATGGGGGCTCCCACCACTTGGAGATTTTGTGTTGGAGTTAATTGGGGAGCATGGCCCGCTTGCCCTCGTGAGACATCAAGGACTTTCAAGGCATTCATTCATGGAGGTGAAAAAGGGAGAAGAAGAGTATTATTTCTTCCTGCCGATTCTGACAGAACTGTGCATTTTAAAGAAATCTGTTTTTGTTTTTGGAAGCAGAAGAAGAGCAAGGCTGCGATATAATTTTGGAAATAAACGTGACTGTTATTTTTAAACACATGCACTTGGATGTATTTTAAGCATTAGGAGACTGTGTTGCTCAGACGGTATTTAGCATAATTATTTGAAACCACAGTCTGCATTGACACTGCTGGTGCATTGTGGGAGCAGTAGGATTCAACCTCTGGTCACATCCTCACTGAGATTGAGAATTAAGCACGGAATCATTTGCACTTTGAACTTCCTCACCTGTGATCAAGGCTTGTTCCTCAGCCGAATTGCATCAGGGAAGAATGTGCTGTCAGCTTCATTTTAAAATGAAATGCCAGTATGCCATTGAGTTGGGCTTCGTAATGTTTTGTTGCTGTGTGATTAATTATGGGCTGCTCAACGGCTGCTCCGAAGTGGCTCCCGTCACTTGGAGATTTTGTGTTGGTATATATATATATATATATATATATATATATATATATATATATATATATATATATATATATATATATATATATATATATATATATATATATATATATATATATATATATATAAAGTGACTCAGTGATATATATATATATATATATATATATATCACTGAGTCACTTTATCTGCCCATTTAAAGTATGTCGATAATGTTAGTAAAATGATTTACAGATGTGCGTAAATGCATTGAATCAAGTATAAACAAGGAAAAAACGCACAATGAAACCATTGTTATAATGGTGTAACATTGAATTAACAGATTTATCTATGATCTACATATATATATTAAAATATATATAAAAAGATATGAACATTATAGAATGTATGGAGCAGAGGAATTCGTGAAATGTTAAAGTATTTAAACTTAAGGAAAAAGGAAAAATGCTTTTTTTGAGAAATTTGTTCACTACAAAAAACTTTTACAGCACATAGGGTAGGTGAAGGCTTGTTTCCACTTGTGTATTGAGATATTTTGTATGTGGATGATGTTTTTATTCTTACATACGATATCACTTTAATGGAAATTACAACGTGTCAAGAGGCATTTAAGCAGGTATTTAGCCTGAACCAATATAAACAATTATGTGGTTATATAATGTTACATCATGATGTGGACAAATATGTATGAGGTTGAAAAAAATTATAAACAATAACAAAAACAAAAAAAGATTTGCAATGAAACAGGAGGCATTCATGCATATAATGTATTTTTAACATGTTTTCTATTTCCATGATTTTAATTAAGCACGGGCACTTTAAATGAGAGGGTGAAGCTGCTGAGCGTTGTCATGTGATCAAGGCCACTTGTACGGCCGAAACGCGTAATGGCAGAAGACTGGTGAAAATAAATGAAATATTTGCACTTAATGAGGTCTGCACTCGTTTTTCCAAAGGATTGTGGCGAGGAGAGGAATATATATATATATACATATACACATATATATATATATATATATCCACAGCAATCCTTATTCCAGAAAGAAGAAGGCACGCACACGAAGGCTGAAGGAATAAGGCTTCTTTATTTAAAAGGGCCTCCCTCGACCCAGAGAATGAGGAGACGCGTTTCGGCTGACTCAGCAGCCTTTATCAATCTGGTAGGCGCCATTTTGTTTCAACATTATATAGCCAAAACCAAGTAGACATGGAAAAAATCCTAATCACATAATGTGAAATAATAAAGTACTTAAAATGTAAATATGTACTTTAGACATGTAATATAATTATTATAAAAGTGCATGGTGAAAATTGCAAATAAATAAACAATATTAGAAACACAAATTGTGTTCAAATGTAATGTATGTCTGCCTAATGCAACGACAATCCACCATGAAATGTGCACAATCATATAATTGACATGCATAATGTATCACCATGTCTGCCAATGACCTAAGGGCATTGGACACTGACGTACCAACTTTTATTTGTGTAGCATATACATGGCGCCAACCTCCTCAAATAATACTTTAAAAAACGAAAACACTATGCTAATAAAATCCGACAAATGTGGGAGACTCAGATAGGCTACTGCTTATTTGCTTCTATTGGGAGCCTAACAACCCCACAGAGCTGTGTCACGACAAGCCTCGCAAGTGCTGTGATTAAGCATTAAACAATCAATTCATAACACAAGTGGGCCACCTAGCCATTCTATTGTATAATATAAAAAACAAAATCGATGACTATTTGTAGATTCATAGTTAATACTACAATGCATATTGTGTCACACTCGATATGCTGGTTTGTTCATATTAATGCGGACTACCAGTCCCACAATGCCTCATTCTGGGAAAATGCATTGTTGAAAGGCACCAATGGTTAATGTCTCGCAGAACCTGACACACAAGGCGTGCTCAGTGCAAAGTTAATAACACTCTTAGAAGCACTGAAAAGGGTCCGATCTTGATGGCATAAACAGTCACAGCGCTTCATAACATGGCTTTGTACAAGAGCTCCGTGTCCATTTATAAGCAGCATGTATTCACAACAAACTTATCGCAGGGTCGGAGGAGACCAGTTGATAAAAAAATTATTAAGCCTGAACAGCCCTCACCGCTTCCGCGTAGGCTTCCACGGTGCCCAGTCACCAGAGGCCCGTCGGTCTTCAGAGTGAGGCATTTCTAGTCAGGGGAAACATGACTCCCGTGCTGGCAGTCGTCAAACCGCCCCGCTACGACATATATATCATGCCATTGTTATCCGAAGTGAATAAAACTGTCCAAAAAAGATTTCAGCGGTGTTGGTCCCTGTTCGAGAGAAAGCAGGAGGTGAAAGTGATATACATATATATCTATATTTATATCTGTATATATATCTATAGCTATATCTACCCTAAAGCAACTATAACTCACACCCCTGCCATGCACAATATTATCAACAATGATGTAATTTTAGATGTGATTAGGGATGTTATATATGATGTCATAGAATATGTCATGAGCAGTGCATGGCAGGGGCGCACGTTATAGTTAGCTCTGCTAACTATAACTGGTGAATTTCTGTATATTTTTAATTCAAAACATTAATGTTGTCACTGACAAATTCAACTTACTATAATGTTTTTTTCCAGTGAATATATATATATATATATATATATATATATATATATATATATATATATATATATATATATAATTATCTACTGGCGGTCGCCAGTAGATAGTTATAGTTAAAACCTATTATCCATAGGAAATCCGCGACATTCTATTTGAAATAACGTTGGCGCCGGTTGACGAATCTTCGCGAAAGTTTCCAACTTGTTGGGGCGCTCCGGTCTGCTCCTATCCTGAAAGTCTCGGGGTGATACGTCAAGCGGGGGCCGAGAAAAAAGGGGGGTCCCAAAACGCGTTTTCCCCATTTATTTTTACATAGAAACCTTTAGTCGCAGCTACAACCCGAACTGCTGAACGGAATTACACCAAATTTGGCAAAGAGGTAGCCCTTGGTTCAGTGTCGTGCCTTTTGCTTAAATGGTGTACATCCGTTCAGTAGTTCCTGAGAAAATCAAAAGTAAAGTCACATATATATCTGGGCGGAGCCTAACCACACATGTCATCATGAGATCTGATTGGCTGTCAGCACTTCATCCTGGAATTGCTGGCAGCCATCTTGGGACCAATATAAATGATAGTACCTCATTGAAATGCATTGTAGTGAATAGAAGATTTTGAGGGTCACCAAAAGGAGAACTATAAAGGGTGATAACAGGCTTTAGTTACATTAGAATTTATTTGTTGATGGTACCATACTAATTTTAGGAATTGTGGTGTATTCTAAGGTGATTTTACCATGTGAAAAACCTTCTGCTGGGATATCATGAATCATGTTTGAGAGAACACTATTTTCTCATGCTTGTCCCATGGAGGTTTGGAAGGTGCTCCAGAAGCTAAAATGAGAGCATATTTTCTGTAAATTCACATTATCTTTCTCACTCATGTGAGAATGAAGTCTGACATTCTCAGTAAAACATGTACATCCAACAAGGGCAGAGACTGTCAGTTGATTCCTTTGTGTTCTACTGCAGCTTCCCAGAGTGTTCTAAAGAACAACTAGAGTGCTAACAGCCTTACTTATGACAAAAGTATGGCACACCTGAAGCCATCTTGATTGGAATAAACTGGTAACACTTAAACAATTTAATTTAAAAAGGAACAAAATGATGGGGTTCATTTTGTCATAGAAATTATGGTTAGTGCTGTAGAAAGATAAATTAGGACATGTTTCAAGTGTGATCTCAAATATCTTCCTGTTATATTTCAACAGGAGCAGCCTGCCAGTTGATGCCTTTGTGTTCTACTGCAGCTTCCCAGAGTGTTCTAAAGAACAACTAGAGTGCTAACAGCCTTACTTATGACAAAAGTATGGCACACCTGAAGCCATCTTGATTGGAATAAACTGGTAACACTTAAAACATTTAATTTAAAAAGGAACAAAATGATGGGGTTCATTTTGTCATAGAAATTATGGTTAGTGCTGTAGAAAGAAAAAGTAGGACATATTTCAAGTGTGATCTCAAATATCTTCCTGTTATATTTCAACAGGAGCAGCCTGCCAGTTGATGCCTTTCTGTTCTACTGCAGCTTCCCAGAGTGTTCTAAAGAACAACTAGAGCGCTAACAGCCTTACTTATGACAAAAGTATGGCACACCTGAAGCCATCTTGATTGGAATAAACCGGTAACACTTAAAACATTTTATTTAAAAAGGAACAAAATGAGGGGTTCTTTTTTAAATAGAAATTATGGTTAGTGCTGCAGAAAGAAAAATTAGGGCATGTTTTAAGTGAGATCTCAAATCCTCTTCTATTTCATTAGAAAATTCTGACATGCAGACTGAAACAATCACTTTCAATACCAGCAGCAGACTACCAGTTAACTTCCTGGTGAGCAGTAGCTTTACTCCAGTGATCTAATGAGCAACTAGAGTGCTAACATTCTGAATTTATGGCAGATGTGAGACACATCTGAATGCCTTCTTGATGGAATCAAAGTAAAAAACTGAAAGCATTTCCTACTGAGGAGACTGCAGTAAATGAAGAAATTAGGAAACTTCATAACAAAGAAGTCTTCCAAGATGGCCACCAGTGAAAAAAGAGCCCAAATGTAGCACAAATATTACCCAGATGTAGCCCACATATAGCCCAATGACAAAAGTGTGCAAAACACTTTTTATTTTTAGTTTTTTTGCAGTTTTATGTAGTGCAGACTGGTCAGGTATTGGAGCATTGCATCTTAAAACATGACCCCCTACACTACAAAAACACCACTGCACCACCTTAAACCCTAAAACACTACCCCCAGCACGACCCCCTACACTACACAAGCACCACTGCACTATCCTAAACCCTAAAACACTACCCCCAGCACGACCCCCTACACTACCCAAACACCACTGCACTAACCTAAATCCTAAAACACTACCACCAGCACGACCCCCTACACTACCCAAACACCACTGCACTACCCTAAAACATGACACCCTACACTACACAAACACCACTGCACTACCCTAAACCCTAAAACACTACCCCCAGCACGACCCCCTACACTACACAAGCACCACTGCACTACCCTAAACCCTAAAACACTACCCCCAGCACGACCCCCTACACTACACAAACACCACTGCACTACCCTAAACCCTAAAACACTACCCCCAGCACGACCCCCTACACTACCCAAACACCACTGCACTAACCTAAATCCTAAAACACTACCCCCAGCATGACCCCCTACACTACCCAAACACCACTGCACTACCCTAAAACATGACCCCCTACACTACACAAACACCACTGCACTACCCTAAACCCTAAAACACTACCCTCAGCTCGACCCCCTACACTACACAAGCACCACTGCACTACCCTAAACCCTAAAACACTACCCCCAGCACGACCCCCTACACTGCCCGAACACCACTGCACTGCCCTAAACCCTGAAACACCAGCCCCTGCATGACCCCCTACACTGCCCGAACACCACTGCACTGCCCTAAACCCTGAAACACCACCCCTAGCACGACCCCCTACACTGCCCAAACACCACTGCTCTGCCCTAAACCCTGAAACACCACCCCCTTCACGACCCCCTACACTGCCCGAACACCACTGCACTGCCCTAAACCCTGAAATACCACCCCCAGCATGACCCCCTACACTGCCCGAACACCACTGCCCTAAACCCTGAAACACTACCCCCAGCAAGACCCCCTACACTGCCCGAACACCACTGCACTGCCCTAAACCCTGAAACATCACCCCCAGCAAGACCCCCTACACTGCCCGAACACCACTGACCTAAACCCTGAAACACCACCCCCAGCACGACCCCCTACACTGCCCGAACACCACTGCACTGCCCTAAACCCTGAAACACTACCCCCAGCATGACCCCCTACACTGCCCAAACACCACTGCTCTGCCCAAAACCCTGAAACACCAGCCCCAGCACGACCCCCTACACTGCCCGAACACCACTGCACTGCCCTAAACCTTGAAACACCAGCCCCTGCACGACCCCCTACACTGCCCGAACACCACTGCACTACCCTAAACCCTGAAACATCACCCCCAGCACGACCCCCTACACTGCCCGAGCACCACTGCACTGCCCTAAACCCTGAAACACCAGCCCCAGCACAACCCCCTACACTGCCCGAACACCACTGCACTGCCCTAAACCCTGAAACACCAGCCCCAGCACGACCGCCTACACTGCCCGAACACCACTGCACTGCCCTAAACCCTGAAACACCAGCCCCAGCACGACCCCCTACACTGCCCGAACACCACTGCACTGCCCTAAACCGTGAAACACCAGCCTCATCACGACCCCCTACACTGCCTGAACACCACTGCACTGAACCCTGAAACACCAGCCCCAGCACAACACCCTACACTGCCCGAACACCACTGCACTGCCCTAAACCCTGAAACACCACCCCGTGCATGACCACCTACACTGCCCGAACACCACTGAACTGCCCTAAACCCTGAAACACCACCCCCAGCGCGACCCCCTACACTGCCTGAACACCACTGCACTGCCCTAAACCCTGAAACACCACCCCCTGCACAACCCCCTACACTGCTCGAACACTACTGCACTGCCCTAAACCCAGAAACACCATCCCCAGCACAACCCCCTATACTGCCCGAACACCACTGCACTGCCCTAAACCCTGAAACACTACCCCCAGCAAGACCCCCTACACTGCCCGAACACCACTGCACTGCCCTAAACCCTGAAACATCACCCCCAGCAAGACCCCCTACACTGCCCGAACACCACTGCCCTAAACCCTGAAACACCACCCCCAGCAAGACCCCCTACACTGCCCGAACACCACTGCACTGCCCTAAACCCTGAAACACCAGCCCCAGCACGACCCCCTACACTGCCCGAACACCACTGCACTGCCCTAAACCCTGAAACACCACCCCCTGCACGACCCCCTACACTGCCCGAACACCACTGCACTGCCCTAAACCCTGAAACACCACCCCCAGCACGACCCCCTACACTGCCACGAACACCACTGCACCGCCCTAAACCCTGAAACACTACCCCCAGCACGACCCCCTACACTGCCCGAACACCACTGCACTGCCCTAAACCCTGAAACATCACCCCCAGCAAGACCCCCTACACTGCCCGAACACCACTGCACCCCTAAACCCTGAAACACCACCCCCAGCAAGACCCCCTACACTGCCCGAACACCACTGCACTGCCCTAAACCCTGAAACATCACCCCCAGCAAGACCCCCTACACTGCCCGAACACCACTGACCTAAACCCTGAAACACCACCCCCAGCACGACCCCCTACACTGCCCGAACACCACTGCACTGCCCTAAACCCTGAAACACTACCCCCAGCATGACCCCCTACACTGCCCGAACACCACTGCTCTGCCCAAAACCCTGAAACACCAGCCCCAGCACGACCCCCTACACTGCCCGAACACCACTGCACTGCCCTAAACCCTGAAACACCACCCCCAGCACGACCCCCTACACTGCCCGAACACCACTGCACTGCCCTAAACCCTGAAACACCAGCCCCAGCACGACCCCCTACACTGCCCGAACACCACTGCACTGCCCTAAACCCTGAAACACCAGCCCCAGCACGACCGCCTACACTGCCCGAACACCACTGCACTGCCCTAAACCCTGAAACACCAGCCCCAGCACGACCCCCTACACTGCCCGAACACCACTGCACTGCCCTAAACCCTGAAACACCAGCCTCAGCACGACCGCCTACACTGCCCGAACACCACTGCACTGCCCTAAACCCTGAAACACCAGCCCCAGCACGACCCCATACACTGCCCGAACACCACTGCACTGCCCTAAACCGTGAAACACCAGCCTCAGCACGACCCCCTACACTGCCTGAACACCACTGCACTGCCCTGAACCCTGAAACACCAGCCCCAGCACAACACCCTACACTGCCCGAACACCACTGCACTGCCCTAAACCCTGAAACACCACCCCGTGCATGACCCCCTACACTGCCCGAACACCACTGAACTGCCCTAAACCCTGAAACACCACCCCCAGCGTGACCCCCTACACTGCCCGAACACCACTGCACTGCCCTAAACCCTGAAACACCACCCCCTGCACAACCCCCTACACTGCGCGAACACTACTGCACTGCCCTAAACCCAGAAACACCATCCCCAGCACGACAACCTATACTGCACGAACACCACTGCACTGCCCTAAACCCTGAAACACTACCCCCAGCAAGACCCCCTACACTGCCCGAACACCACTGCACTGCCCTAAACCCTGAAACATCACCCCCAGTAAGACCCCCTACACTGCCCGAACACCACTGCCCTAAACCCTGAAACACCACCCCCAGCAAGACCCCCTACACTGCCCGAACACCACTGCACTGCCCTAAACCCTGAAACACCAGCCCCAGCACGACCCCCTACACTGCCCGAACACCACTGCACTGCCCTAAACCCTGAAACACCACCCCTGCACGACCACCTACACTGCCCGAAGCCCACTGTACTGCCCTAAACCCTGAAACCCCACCCCCAGCATGACCCCCTACACTGCCAGAACACCACTGCACTGCCCTAAACCCTGAAACACCACCCCCTGCACGACCCCCTACACTGCACGAACACTACTGCACTGCCCTAAACCCTGAAACACCACCCCCAGCACAACCCCCTACACTGCACGAACACCACTGCACCGCCCTAAACCCTGAAACACTACCCCCAGCAAGACCCCCTACACTGCCCGAACACCACTGCACTGCCCTAAACCCTGAAACATCACCCCCAGCAAGACCCCCTACACTGCCCGAACACCACTGCCCTAAACCCTGAAACACCACCCCCAGCAAGACCCCCTACACTGCCCGAACACCTCTGCACTGCCCTAAACCCTGAAACACCACCCCCAGCAAGACCCCCTACACTGCCCGAACACCACTGCACTGCCCTAAACCCTGAAACACCACCCCCAGCATGACCCCCTACACTGCCCGAACACCACTGCTCTGCCCAAAACCCTGAAACACCAGCCCCAGCACGACCCCCTACACTGCCCGAACACCACTGCACTGCCCTAAACCCTGAAACACCAGCCCCAGCACGACCCCCTACACTGCCCGAACACCACTGCACTGCCCTAAACCCTGAAACACCACCCCCAGCACGACCCCCTACACTGCCCGAACACCACTGCACTGCCCTAAACCCTGAAACACCACCCCAGCACGACCCCCTACACTGCCCGAACACCACTGCACCCTAAACCCTGAAACACCACCCCCTGCACAACCCCCTACACTGCCGGAACACCACTGCACTGCCCTAAACCCTGAAACACCACCCCCAGCACGACCCCCTACACTGCCCTAACACCACTGCACTGCCATAAACCCTGAAACATCACCCCCAGCACAACCCCCTACACTGCCTGAGCACCATTGCTCTGCCCTAAACCCTGAAACACTAGACCCAGCACGACCCCCTACACTGCCCGAACACCACTGCACTGCCCTAAACCCTGAAACACCACCCCCAGCACGACCCCCTACACTGCCCGAACACCACTGCACTGCCCTAAACCCTGAAACACCAGCCCCAGCAAGACCCCCTACACTGCCCGAACACCACTGCATTGCCCTAGACCCTGAAACACCAGCCCCAGCAAGACCCCCTACACTGCCCGAACACCACTGCACTGCCCTAAACCCTGAAACACCAGCCCCAGCATGACCCCCTACACTGCCCGAACACCACTGCACTGCCCTAAACCCTGAAACACCAGCCCCAGCACGAGCCCCTACACTGCCCGAACACCACTGCACTGCCCTAAACCCTGAAACACCAGCCCCAGCACCACCCCCTACACTGCCCGAACACCACTGCACTGCCCTAAACCCTGAAACACCACCCCCTGCACCGACCCCCTACACTGCCCGAACACCACTGCACTGCCCTAAACCCTGAAACACCACCCCCTGCACGACCCCCTACACTGCCCGAACACCACTGCACTGCCCTAAACCCTGAAACACCACCCCCTGCACGACCCCCTACACTGCCCGAACACCACTGCACTGCCCTAAACCCTGAAACACCACCCCCTGCACCGACCCCCTACACTGCCCGAACACCACTGCACTGCCCTAAACCCTGAAACACCACCCCCAGCATGACCCCCTACACTGCTCGAACACCACTGCACTGCCCCAAACCCTGAAACATCACCCCCAGCATGACCCCCTACACTGCCCGAACACCACTGCCCTAAACCCTGAAACACCACCCCTGCACGACCCCCTACACTGCCCGAACACCACTGCACTGCCCTAAACCCTGAAACACCACCCCCTGCACAACCCCCTACACTGCCCGAACACTACTGCACTGCCCTAAACCCAGAAACACCATCCCCAGCACGACCCCCTATACTGCCCGAACACCACTGCACTGCCCTAAACCCTGAAACACTACCCCCAGCACGACCCCATACACTGCCCGAACACCACTGCACTGCCCTAAACCATGAAACACCAGCCTCAGCACGACCCCCTACACTGCCTGAACACCACTGCACTGCCCTGAACCCTGAAACACCAGCCCCAGCACAACACCCTACACTGCCCGAACACCACTGCACTGCCCTAAACCCTGAAACACCACCCCGTGCATGACCCCCTACACTGCCCGAACACCACTGAACTGCCCTAAACCCTGAAACACCACCCCCAGCGTGACCCCCTACACTGCCCGAACACCACTGCACTGCCCTAAACCCTGAAACACCACCCCCTGCACAACCCCCTACACTGCTCGAACACTACTGCACTGCCCTAAACCCAGAAACACCATCCCCAGCACGACCCCCTATACTGCACGAACACCACTGCACTGCCCTAAACCCTGAAACACTACCCCCAGCAAGACCCCCTACACTGCCCGAACACCACTGCACTGCCCTAAACCCTGAAACATCACCCCCAGTAAGACCCCCTACACTGCCCGAACACCACTGCCCTAAACCCTGAAACACCACCCCCAGCAAGACCCCCTACACTGCCCGAACACCACTGCACTGCCCTAAACCCTGAAACACCAGCCCCAGCACGACCCCCTACACTGCCCGAACACCACTGCACTGCCCTAAACCCTGAAACACCACCCCCTGCACGACCACCTACACTGCCCGAAGCCCACTGTACTGCCCTAAACCCTGAAACCCCACCCCCAGCATGACCCCCTACACTGCCAGAACACCACTGCACTGCCCTAAACCCTGAAACACCACCCCTGCACGACCCCCTACACTGCACGAACACTACTGCACTGCCCTAAACCCTGAAACACCACCCCCAGCACAACCCCCTACACTGCACGAACACCACTGCACCGCCCTAAACCCTGAAACACTACCCCCAGCAAGACCCCCTACACTGCCCGAACACCACTGCACTGCCCTAAACCCTGAAACATCACCCCCAGCAAGACCCCCTACACTGCCCGAACACCACTGCCCTAAACCCTGAAACACCACCCCCAGCAAGACCCCCTACACTGCCCGAACACCTCTGCACTGCCCTAAACCCTGAAACACCACCCCCAGCAAGACCCCCTACACTGCCCGAACACCACTGCACTGCCCTAAACCCTGAAACACCAGCCCCAGCACGACCCCCTACACTGCCCGAACACCACTGCACTGCCCTAAACCCTGAAACACCAGCCCCAGCACGACCCCCTACACTGCCCGAACACCACTGCACTGCCCTAAACCCTGAAACACCACCCCCAGCACGACCCCCTACACTGCCCGAACACCACTGCCCTAAACCCTGAAACACCACCCCCAGCACGACCCCCTACACTGCCCGAACACCACTGCACTGCCCTAAACCCTGAAACACCAGCCCCAGCACGACCCCCTACACTGCCCGAACACCACTGCACTGCCCTAAACCCTGAAACACCACCCCCTGCACGACCCCCTACACTGCCCGAACACCACTGCACTGCCCTAAACCCTGAAACACCACCCCCAGCATGACCCCCTACACTGCCCGAACACCACTGCACTGCCCTAAACCCTGAAACACCACCCCCTGCACGACCCCCTACACTGCTCGAACACTACTGCACTGCCCTAAACCCTGAAACACCATCCCCAGCACGACCCCCTACACTGCACGAACACCACTGCACTGCCCTAAACCCTGAAACACTACCCCCAGCAAGACCCCCTACACTGCCCGAACACCACTGCACTGCCCTAAACCCTGAAACATCACCCCCAGCAAGACCCCCTACACTGCCCGAACACCACTGCCTCTAAACCCTGAAACACCACCCCCAGCAAGACCCCCTACACTGCCCGAACACCACTGCACTGCCCTAAACCCTGAAACACCAGCCCCAGCACGACCCCCTACACTGCCCGAACACCACTGCACTGCCCTAAACCCTGAAACACCACCCCCAGCACGACCCCCTACACTGCCCGAACACCACTGCACAGCCCTAAACCCTGAAACACCAGCCCCAGCACGACCCCCTACACTGCCCGAACACCACTGCACTGCCCTAAACCCTGAAACACCACCCCCAGCACGACCCCCTACACTGCACGAACACCACTGCACTGCCCTAAACCCTGAAACACCACCCCCAGCAAGACCCCCTACACTGCCCGAACACCACTGCACTGCCCTAAACCCTGAAACACCACCCCCAGCAAGACCCCCTACACTGCCCGAACACCACTGCACTGCCCTAAACCCTGAAACACCACCCCCAGCAAGACCCCCTACACTGCCCGAACACCACTGCACTGCCCTAAACCCTGAAACACCACCCCCAGCAAGACCCCTACACTGCCCGAACACCACTGCACTGCCCTAAACCCTGAAACACCACCCCCAGCACGACCCCCTACACTGCCCGAACACCACTGCACTGCCCTAAACCCTGAAACACCACCCCCAGCACGACCCCCTACACTGCCCGAACACCACTGCACTGCCCTAAACCCTGAAACACCACCCCCAGCACGACCCCCTACACTGCCCGAACACCACTGCACTGCCCTAAACCCTGAAACATCACCCCCAGCACGACCCCCTACACTGCCCGAACACCACTGCACTGCCCTAAACCCTGAAACACCAGCCCCAGCACGACCCCCTACACTGCCCGAACACCACTGCACTGCCCTAAACCCTGAAACACCAGCCCCAGCACGACCCCCTACACTGCCCGAACACCACTGCACTGCCCTAAACCCTGAAACACCAGCCCCAGCACGACCCCCTACACTGCCCGAACACCACTGCACTGCCCTAAACCCTGAAACACCAGCCCCAGCACGACCCCCTACACTGCCCGAACACCACTGCACTGCCCTAAACCCTGAAACACCAGCCCCAGCACGACCCCTACACTGCCCGAACACCACTGCACTGCCCTAAACCGTGAAACACCAGCCTCAGCATGACCCCCTACACTGCCTGAACACCACTGCACTGCCCTGAACCCTGAAACACCAGCCCCAGCACAACACCCTACACTGCCCGAACACCACTGCACTGCCCTAAACCCTGAAACACCACCCCGTGCATGACCCCCTACACTGCCCGAACACCACTGAACTGCCCTAAACCCTGAAACACCACCCCCAGCGTGACCCCCTACACTGCCCGAACACCACTGCACTGCCCTAAACCCTGAAACACCACCCCCTGCACAACCCCCTACACTGCTCGAACACTACTGCACTGCCCTAAACCCAGAAACACCATCCCCAGCACGACCCCCTATACTGCACGAACACCACTGCACTGCCCTAAACCCTGAAACACTACCCCCAGCAAGACCCCCTACACTGCCCGAACACCACTGCACTGCCCTAAACCCTGAAACATCACCCCCAGTAAGACCCCCTACACTGCCCGAACACCACTGCCCTAAACCCTGAAACACCACCCCCAGCAAGACCCCCTACACTGCCCGAACACCACTGCACTGCCCTAAACCCTGAAACACCAGCCCCAGCACGACCCCCTACACTGCCCGAACACCACTGCACTGCCCTAAACCCTGAAACACCACCCCCTGCACGACCACCTACACTGCCCGAAGCCCACTGTACTGCCCTAAACCCTGAAACCCCACCCCCAGCATGACCCCCTACACTGCCAGAACACCACTGCACTGCCCTAAACCCTGAAACACCACCCCCTGCACGACCCCCTACACTGCACGAACACTACTGCACTGCCCTAAACCCTGAAACACCACCCCCAGCACAACCCCCTACACTGCACGAACACCACTGCACCGCCCTAAACCCTGAAACACTACCCCCAGCAAGACCCCCTACACTGCCCGAACACCACTGCACTGCCCTAAACCCTGAAACATCACCCCCAGCAAGACCCCCTACACTGCCCGAACACCACTGCCCTAAACCCTGAAACACCACCCCCAGCAAGACCCCCTACACTGCCCGAACACCTCTGCACTGCCCTAAACCCTGAAACACCACCCCCAGCAAGACCCCCTACACTGCCCGAACACCACTGCACTGCCCTAAACCCTGAAACACCACCCCCAGCATGACCCCCTACACTGCCCGAACACCACTGCTCTGCCCAAAACCCTGAAACACCAGCCCCAGCACGACCCCCTACACTGCCCGAACACCACTGCACTGCCCTAAACCCTGAAACACCAGCCCCAGCACGACCCCCTACACTGCCCGAACACCACTGCACTGCCCTAAACCCTGAAACACCACCCCCAGCACGACCCCCTACACTGCCCGAACACCACTGCACTGCCCTAAACCCTGAAACACCACCCCAGCACGACCCCCTACACTGCCCGAACACCACTGCACTAAACCCTGAAACACCACCCCCTGCACAACCCCCTACACTGCCGGAACACCACTGCACTGCCCTAAACCCTGAAACACCACCCCCAGCACGACCCCCTACACTGCCCTAACACCACTGCACTGCCATAAACCCTGAAACATCACCCCCAGCACAACCCCCTACACTGCCTGAGCACCATTGCTCTGCCCTAAACCCTGAAACACTAGACCCAGCACGACCCCCTACACTGCCCGAACACCACTGCACTGCCCTAAACCCTGAAACACCACCCCCAGCACGACCCCCTACACTGCCCGAACACCACTGCACTGCCCTAAACCCTGAAACACCAGCCCCAGCAAGACCCCCTACACTGCCCGAACACCACTGCATTGCCCTAGACTCTGAAACACCAGCCCCAGCAAGACCCCCTACACTGCCCGAACACCACTGCACTGCCCTAAACCCTGAAACACCAGCCCCAGCATGACCCCCTACACTGCCCGAACACCACTGCACTGCCCTAAACCCTGAAACACCAGCCCCAGCACGAGCCCCTACACTGCCCGAACACCACTGCACTGCCCTAAACCCTGAAACACCAGCCCCAGCACCACCCCCTACAATGCCCGAACACCACTGTACTGCCCTAAACCCTGAAACACCACCCCCTGCACCGCCCCCTACACTGCCCGAACACCACTGCACTGCCCTAAACCCTGAAACACCACCCCCTGCACGACCCCCTACACTGCCCGAACACCACTGCACTGCCCTAAACCCTGAAACACCAGCCCCAGCACGACCCCCTACACTGCCCGAACACCACTGCACTGCCCTAAACCCTGAAACACCACCCCCTGCACGACCCCCTACACTGCCCGAACACCACTGCACTGCCCTAAACCCTGAAACACCACCCCCTGCACGACCCCCTACACTGCCCGAACACCACTGCACTGCCCTAAACCCTGAAACACCACCCCCTGCACGACCCCCTACACTGCCCGAACACCACTGCACTGCCCTAAACCCTGAAACACCACCCCCAGCACGACCCCCTACACTGCCCGAACACCACTGCACTGCCCTAAACCCTGAAACACCACCCCCAGCATGACCCCTTACACTGCCCGAACACCACTGCACTGCCCTAAACCCTGAAACATCACCCCCAGCATGACCCCCTACACTGCCCGAACACCACTGCCCCTAAACCCTGAAACACCACCCCTAGCATGACCCCCTACACTGCCCGAACACCACTGCACTGCCCTAAACCCTGAAACACCACCCCCTGCACAACCCCCTACACTGCTCGAACACTACTGCACTGCCCTAAACCCAGAAACACCATCCCCAGCACGACCCCCTATACTGCCCGAACACCACTGCACTGCCCTAAACCCTGAAACACTACCCCCAGCACGACCCCATACACTGCCCGAACACCACTGCACTGCCCTAAACCATGAAACACCAGCCCCAGCACGACCCCCTACACTGCCTGAACACCACTGCACTGCCCTGAACCCTGAAACACCAGCCCCAGCACAACACCCTACACTGCCCGAACACCACTGCACTGCCCTAAACCCTGAAACACCACCCCGTGCATGACCCCCTACACTGCCCGAACACCACTGAACTGCCCTAAACCCTGAAACACCACCCCCAGCGTGACCCCCTACACTGCCCGAACACCACTGCACTGCCCTAAACCCTGAAACACCACCCCCTGCACAACCCCCTACACTGCTCGAACACTACTGCACTGCCCTAAACCCAGAAACACCATCCCCAGCACGACCCCCTATACTGCACGAACACCACTGCACTGCCCTAAACCCTGAAACACTACCCCCAGCAAGACCCCCTACACTGCCCGAACACCACTGCACTGCCCTAAACCCTGAAACATCACCCCCAGTAAGACCCCCTACACTGCCCGAACACCACTGCCCTAAACCCTGAAACACCACCCCCAGCAAGACCCCCTACACTGCCCGAACACCACTGCACTGCCCTAAACCCTGAAACACCAGCCCCAGCACGACCCCCTACACTGCCCGAACACCACTGCACTGCCCTAAACCCTGAAACACCACCCCCTGCACGACCACCTACACTGCCCGAAGCCCACTGTACTGCCCTAAACCCTGAAACCCCACCCCCAGCATGACCCCCTACACTGCCACGAACACCACTGCACTGCCCTAAACCCTGAAACACCACCCCCTGCACGACCCCCTACACTGCCCGAACACCACTGCACTGCCCTAAACCCTGAAACACCACCCCCAGCACGACCCCCTACACTGCCCGAACACCACTGCACTGCCCTAAACCCTGAAACACCACCCCCAGCAAGACCCCCTACACTGCCCGAACACCACTGCACTGCCCTAAACCCTGAAACACCACCCCCAGCAAGACCCCCTACACTGCCCGAACACCACTGCACTGCCCTAAACCCTGAAACACCACCCCCAGCAAGACCCCCTACACTGCCCGAACACCACTGCACTGCCCTAAACCCTGAAACACCACCCCCAGCACGACCCCCTACACTGCCCGAACACCACTGCACTGCCCTAAACCCTGAAACACCAGCCCCAGCACGACCCCCTACACTGCCCGAACACCACTGCACTGCCCTAAACCCTGAAACACCAGCCCCAGCACGACCCCCTACACTGCCCGAACACCACTGCACTGCCCTAAACCCTGAAACACCACCCCCAGCAAGACCCCCTACACTGCCCGAACACCACTGCACTGCCCTAAACCCTGAAACACCACCCCCAGCAAGACCCCCTACACTGCCCGAACACCACTGCACTGCCCTAAACCCTGAAACACCAGCCCCAGCACGACCCCCTACACTGCCCGAACACCACTGCACTGCCCTAAACCCTGAAACACCACCCCCAGCACGACCACCTACACTGCCCGAACACCACTGTACTGCCCTAAACCCTGAAACACCACCCCCAGCATGACCCCCTACACTGCCCGAACACCACTGCACTGCCCTAAACCCTGAAACACCACCCCCAGCACGACCCCCTACACTGCCCGAACACTACTGCACTGCCCTAAACCCTGAAACACCACCCCCAGCACGACCCCCTACACTGCCCGAACACCACTGCACTGCCCTAAACCCTGAAACACCACCCCCAGCAAGACCCCCTACACTGCCCGAACACCACTGCACTGCCCTAAACCCTGAAACACCACCCCCAGCACGACCCCCTACACTGCCCGAACACCACTGCCCTAAACCCTGAAACACCACCCCCAGCAAGACCCCCTACACTGCCCGAACACCACTGCACTGCCCTAAACCCTGAAACACCACCCCCAGCAAGACCCCCTACACTGCCCGAACACCACTGCACTGCCCTAAACCCTGAAACACCACCCCAGCACGACCCCCTACACTGCCCGAACACCACTGCTCTGCCCAAAACCCTGAAACACCAGCCCCAGCACGACCCCCTACACTGCCCGAACACCACTGCACTGCCCTAAACCCTGAAACACCAGCCCCAGCACGACCCCCTACACTGCCCGAACACCACTGCACTGCCCTAAACCCTGAAACACCACCCCCAGCACGACCCCTACACTGCCCGAACACCACTGCACTGCCCTAAACCCTGAAACACCACCCCAGCACGACCCCCTACACTGCCCGAACACCACTGCACTCCAAACCCTGAAACACCACCCCCTGCACGACCCCCTACACTGCCGGAACACCACTGCACTGCCCTAAACCCTGAAACACCACCCCCAGCACGACCCCCTACACTGCCCTAACACCACTGCACTGCCATAAACCCTGAAACATCACCCCCAGCACAACCCCCTACACTGCCTGAGCACCATTGCTCTGCCCTAAACCCTGAAACACTAGACCCAGCACGACCCCCTACACTGCCCGAACACCACTGCACTGCCCTAAACCCTGAAACACCACCCCCAGCACGACCCCCTACACTGCCCGAACACCACTGCACTGCCCTAAACCCTGAAACACCAGCCCCAGCAAGACCCCCTACACTGCCCGAACACCACTGCATTGCCCTAGACTCTGAAACACCAGCCCCAGCAAGACCCCCTACACTGCCCGAACACCACTGCACTGCCCTAAACCCTGAAACACCAGCCCCAGCATGACCCCCTACACTGCCCGAACACCACTGCACTGCCCTAAACCCTGAAACACCAGCCCCAGCACGAGCCCCTACACTGCCCGAACACCACTGCACTGCCCTAAACCCTGAAACACCAGCCCCAGCACCACCCCCTACAATGCCCAAACACCACTGTACTGCCCTAAACCCTGAAACACCACCCCCTGCACCGCCCCCTACACTGCCCGAACACCACTGCACTGCCCTAAACCCTGAAACACCACCCCCTGCACGACCCCCTACACTGCCCGAACACCACTGCACTGCCCTAAACCCTGAAACACCACCCCTGCACCACCCCCTACACTGCCCGAACACCACTGCACTGCCCTAAACCCTGAAACACCACCCCCTGCACCGCCCCCTACACTGCCCGAACACCACTGCACTGCCCTAAACCCCGAAACACCACCCCCAGCATGACCCCCTTTACTGCTCGAACACCACTGCACTGCCCCAAACCCTGAAACATCACCCCCAGCATGACCCCCTACACTGCCCGAACACCACTGCCCTAAACCCTGAAACACCACCCCTGCACGACCCCCTACACTGCCCGAACACCACTGCACTGCCCTAAACCCTGAAACACCACCCCCTGCACGACCCCCTACACTGCCCGAACACCACTGCACTGCCCTAAACCCTGAAACACCACCCCCAGCACGACCCCCTACACTGCCCGAACACCACTGCACTGCCCTAAACCCTAAAACACCACCCCCAGCATGACCCCCTACACTGCCCGAACACCACTGCACTGCCCTAAACCCTAGAACACTACCCCCAGCATGACCCCCTACACTACCCGAACACCACTGCACTACCCTAAACCCTAAAATACTCCCCCAGCACGACCCCCTACACTACCCGAACACGACTGCACTGCCCTAAACCCTAAAACACTCCCCCAGCACGACCCCCTACACTGCCCAAACACTACTGCACTGCCCTAAACCCTGAAACACCACCCCTCAGCACGACACCCTACACTGCCCGAACACCACTGCACTGCCCTAAACCCTGAAACACCACCCCAGCACGACCCCCTACACTGCCCGAACACCACTGCACTAAACCCTGAAACACCACCCCTGCACGACCCCCTACACTGCCGGAACACCACTGCACTGCCCTAAACCCTGAAACACCACCCCCAGCACGACCCCCTACACTGCCCTAACACCACTGCACTGCCATAAACCCTGAAACATCACCCCCAGCACAACCCCCAACACTGCCTGAGCACCATTGCTCTGCCCTAAACCCTGAAACACTAGCCCCAGCACGACCCCCTACACTGCCCGAACACCACTGCACTGCCCTAAACCCTGAAACACCACCCCCAGCACGACCCCCTACACTGCCCGAACACCACTGCACTGCCCTACACCCTGAAACACCAGCCCCAGGAAGACCCCCTACACTGCCCGAACACCACTGCATTGCCCTAGACTCTGAAACACCAGCCCCAGCAAGACCCCCTACACTGCCCGAACACCACTGCACTGCCCTAAACCCTGAAACACCAGCCCCAGCATGACCCCCTACACTGCCCGAACACCACTGCACTACCCTAAACCCTGAAACACCAGCCCCAGCACGACCCCCTACACTGCCCGAACACCACTGCACTGCCCTAAACCCTGAAACACCACCCCCAGCATGACCCCCTTTACTGCTCGAACACCACTGCACTGCCCCAAACCCTGAAACACCACCCCCAGCATGACCCCCTACACTGCCCGAACACCACTGCCCTAAACCCTGAAACACCACCCCTGCACGACCCCCTACACTGCCCGAACACCACTGCACTGCCCTAAACCCTGAAACACCACCCCTGCACGACCCCCTACACTGCCCGAACACCACTGCACTGCCCTAAACCCTGAAACACCACCCCCAGCACGACCCCCTACACTGCCCGAACACCACTGCACTGCCCTAAACCCTAAAACACCACCCCCAGCATGACCCCCTACACTGCCCGAACACCACTGCACTGCCCTAAACCCTAGAACACTACCCCCAGCATGACCCCCTACACTACCCGAACACCACTGCACTACCCTAAACCCTAAAATACCCCCCCAGCACGACCCCCTACACTACCCGAACACGACTGCGCTGCCCTAAACCCTAAAACACTCCCCCAGCACGACCCCCTACACTGCCCAAACACTACTGCACTGCCCTAAACCCTGAAACACCACCCCTCAGCACGACACCCTACACTGCCCGAACACCACTGCACTGCCCTAAACCCTGAAACACCACCCCAGCACGACCCCCTACACTGCCCGAACACCACTGCACTAAACCCTGAAACACCACCCCCAGCACGACCCCCTACACTGCCGGAACACCACTGCACTGCCCTAAACCCTGAAACACCACCCCCAGCACGACCCCCTACACTGCCCTAACACCACTGCACTGCCATAAACCCTGAAACATCACCCCCAGCACAACCCCCAACACTGCCTGAGCACCATTGCTCTGCCCTAAACCCTGAAACACTAGCCCCAGCACGACCCCCTACACTGCCCGAACACCACTGCACTGCCCTAAACCCTGAAACACCACCCCCAGCACGACCCCCTACACTGCCCGAACACCACTGCACTGCCCTAAACCCTGAAACACCAGCCCCAGGAAGACCCCCTACACTGCCCGAACACCACTGCATTGCCCTAGACTCTGAAACACCAGCCCCAGCAAGACCCCCTACACTGCCCGAACACCACTGCACTGCCCTAAACCCTGAAACACCAGCCCCAGCATGACCCCCTACACTGCCCGAACACCACTGCACTACCCTAAACCCTGAAACACCAGCCCCAGCACGACCCCCTACACTGCCCGAACACCACTGCACTGCCCTAAACCATGAAACACCAGCCCCAGCACGACCCCCTACACTGCCCGAACACCACTGCACTGCCCTAAACCCTGAAACACCAGCCCCAGCACCACCCCCTACAATGCCCAAACACCACTGTACTGCCCTAAACCCTGAAACACCACCCCCTGCACCGCCCCCTACACTGCCCGAACACCACTGCACTGCCCTAAACCCTGAAACACCACCCCCTGCACGACCCCCTACACTGCCCGAACACCACTGCACTCTAAACCCTGAAACACCACCCCCTGCACCACCCCCTACACTGCCCGAACACCACTGCACTGCCCTAAACCCTGAAACACCACCCCCTGCACCGCCCCCTATACTGCCCGAACACCACTGCACTGCCCTAAACCCTGAAACACCACCCCCAGCATGACCCCCTTTACTGCTTGAACACCACTGCACTGCCCCAAACCCTGAAACACCACCCCCAGCATGACCCCCTACACTGCCCGAACACCACTGCCCTAAACCCTGAAACACCACCCCTGCACGACCCCCTACACTGCCCGAACACCACTGCACTGCCCTAAACCCTGAAACACCACCCCCTGCACGACCCCCTACACTGCCCGAACACCACTGCACTGCCCTAAACCCTGAAACACCACCCCCAGCACGACCCCCTACACTGCCCGAACACCACTGCACTGCCCTAAACCCTAAAACACCACCCCCAGCATGACCCCCTACACTGCCCGAACACCACTGCACTGCCCTAAACCCTAGAACACTACCCCCAGCATGACCCCCTACACTACCCGAACACCACTGCACTACCCTAAACCCTAAAATACTCCCCCCAGCACGACCCCCTACACTACCCGAACACGACTGCACTGCCCTAAACCCTAAAACACTCCCCCCAGCACGACCCCCTACACTGCCCAAACACTACTGCACTGCCCTAAACCCTGAAACACCACCCCTCAGCACGACACCCTACACTGCCCGAACACCACTGCACTGCCCTAAACCCTGAAACACCACCCCAGCACGACCCCCTACACTGCCCGAACACCACTGCACTAAACCCTGAAACACCACCCCCTGCACGACCCCCTACACTGCCGGAACACCACTGCACTGCCCTAAACCCTGAAACACCACCCCCAGCACGACCCCCTACACTGCCCTAACACCACTGCACTGCCATAAACCCTGAAACATCACCCCCAGCACAACCCCCAACACTGCCTGAGCACCATTGCTCTGCCCTAAACCCTGAAACACTAGCCCCAGCACGACCCCCTACACTGCCCGAACACCACTGCACTGCCCTAAACCCTGAAACACCACCCCCAGCACGACCCCCTACACTGCCCGAACACCACTGCACTGCCCTACACCCTGAAACACCAGCCCCAGGAAGACCCCCTACACTGCCCGAACACCACTGCATTGCCCTAGACTCTGAAACACCAGCCCCAGCAAGACCCCCTACACTGCCCGAACACCACTGCACTGCCCTAAACCCTGAAACACCAGCCCCAGCATGACCCCCTACACTGCCCGAACACCACTGCACTACCCTAAACCCTGAAACACCAGCCCCAGCACGACCCCCTACACTGCCCAAACACCACTGCACTGCCCTAAACCCTGAAACACCACCCCCAGCATGACCCCCTTTACTGCTCGAACACCACTGCACTGCCCTAAACCCTGAAACGCCACCCCCAGCATGACCCCCTACACTGCCCGAACACCACTGCCCTAAACCCTGAAACACCACCCCTGCACGACCCCCTACACTGCCCGAACACCACTGCACTGCCCTAAACCCTGAAACACCACCCCCTGCACGACCCCCTACACTGCCCGAACACCACTGCACTGCCCTAAACCCTGAAACACCACCCCCAGCACGACCCCCTACACTGCCCGAACACCACTGCACTGCCCTAAACCCTAAAACACCACCCCCAGCATGACCCCCTACACTGCCCGAACACCACTGCACTGCCCTAAACCCTAGAACACTACCCCCAGCATCACCCCCTACACTACCCGAACACCACTGCACTACCCTAAACCCTAAAATACTCCCCCCAGCACGACCCCCTACACTACCCGAACACGACTGCGCTGCCCTAAACCCTAAAACACTCCCCCCAGCACGACCCCCTACACTGCCCAAACACTACTGCACTGCCCTAAACCCTGAAACACCACCCCTCAGCACGACACCCTACACTGCCCAAACACCACTGCACTGCCCTAAACCCTGAAACACCACCCCAGCACGACCCCCTACACTGCCCGAAGACCACTGCACTAAACCCTGAAACACCACCCCCAGCACGACCCCCTACACTGCCGGAACACCACTGCACTGCCCTAAACCCTGAAACACCACCCCCAGCACGACCCCCTACACTGCCCTAACACCACTGCACTGCCATAAACCCTGAAACATCACCCCCAGCACAACCCCCAACACTGCCTGAGCACCATTGCTCTGCCCTAAACCCTGAAACACTAGCCCCAGCACGACCCCCTACACTGCCCGAACACCACTGCACTGCCCTAAACCCTGAAACACCACCCCCAGCACGACCCCCTACACTGCCCGAACACCACTGCACTGCCCTAAACCATGAAACACCAGCCCCAGGAAGACCCCCTACACTGCCCGAACACCACTGCATTGCCCTAGACTCTGAAACACCAGCCCCAGCAAGACCCCCTACACTGCCCGAACACCACTGCACTGCCCTAAACCCTGAAACACCAGCCCCAGCATGACCCCCTACACTGCCCGAACACCACTGCACTACCCTAAACCCTGAAACACCAGCCCCAGCACGACCCCCTACACTGCCCGAACACCACTGCACTGCCCTAAACCATGAAACACCAGCCCCAGCACGACCCCCTACACTGCCCGAACACCACTGCACTGCCCTAAACCCTGAAACACCAGCCCCAGCACCACCCCCTACAATGCCCAAACACCACTGTACTGCCCTAAACCCTGAAACACCACCCCCTGCACCGCCCCCTACACTGCCCGAACACCACTGCACTGCCCTAAACCCTGAAACACCACCCCCTGCATGACCCCCTACACTGCCCGAACACCACTGCACTAAACCCTGAAACACCACCCCCTGCACCACCCCCTACACTGCCCGAACACCACTGCACTGCCCTAAACCCTGAAACACCACCCCCTGCACCGCCCCCTATACTGCCCGAACACCACTGCACTGCCCTAAACCCTGAAACACCACCCCCAGCATGACCCCCTTTACTGCTTGAACACCACTGCACTGCCCCAAACCCTGAAACACCACCCCCAGCATGACCCCCTACACTGCCCGAACACCACTGCCCTAAACCCTGAAACACCACCCCTGCACGACCCCCTACACTGCCCGAACACCACTGCACTGCCCTAAACCCTGAAACACCACCCCCTGCACGACCCCCTACACTGCCCGAACACCACTGCACTGCCCTAAACCCTGAAACACCACCCCCAGCACGACCCCCTACACTGCCCGAACACCACTGCACTGCCCTAAACCCTAAAACACCACCCCCAGCACGACCCCCAACACTGCCCGAACACCACTGCACTGCCCTAAACCCTAGAACACTACCCCCAGCATGACCCCCTACACTACCCGAACACCACTGCACTACCCTAAACCCTAAAATACTCCCCCCAGCACGACCCCCTACACTACCCGAACATGACTGCACTGCCCTAAACCCTAAAACACTCCACCCAGCACGACCCCCTACACTACCCGAACACCACTGCACTGCCCTAAACCCTAAAACACTCCCCCCAGCACGACCCCCTACACTACCTAAACACCACTGCACTGCCCTAAACCCTAAAACACCACCCCCGCATGACCCCCTACACTACCCAAATACCAATGCACTACCCTAATCCCTAAAACACTACCCCCGCACAACCCCCTACACTACCCAAAGACCACTGCACTACCCTAAACCCTAACACGCGACCTCCTACACTACACAAACACCACTGCACTACCCTAAAACCTAAAAAACTACCCACAGCACGAACCCCTACACTATCCAAACACCACTGCACTACCCTAAACCATAAAACACTACCCCCAGCAGTACCCCCTACGCTACCCAAACACCACTGCACTACCCTAAACCCTAAAACACTACCCCCAGCAGTACCCCCTACACTACCCAAACACCATTGCACTACCCTAAACCCTAAAACACTACCCCCAGCAGTATCCCCTACACTACCCAAACACCACTGCACTACCCTATACCCTAAAACCCTAAAACACTAACCCCAGCACGACCCCCTACACTACCCAAACACCACTGTACTACCCTAAACCCTAAAATACTCCCCCCAGCACGACTCCCTACACTACCCAAACACCACTGCACTACCCTAAACCCTAAATCTACCCCCAGCATGACCCCCTACACTACACAAACACCACTGCACTACCCTAAAACACTACCCCCAGCACGACCCTCTTCACTACCTAAACACAACTGCACAATTTGTTACAGGCGTTGCAACGCAGGCCTGTGGTGCTTACTGGAAGTACCTGGTGGGCTAGTTGGGCCCCAGGGACTCTCAGGATTCAAGGTGACCTAATCCCCCAACTTAAAACGCGCCATGGGGCGCGTTTGCACAGTGGTGAAGGGAGGGGCGCGGCCTCAGGTGACATGTGCGCAAACACGCCCTGTGGTGCGTTTTAAGTTGGGAGTTAATTCCCTTTGAATCCTATGGGCCAACTAGCCCACCAGGTACCTTCAGTAAGCACAACAGAGTTGCGTTGCAGAGAGGTGAAAAAGGTGCGTGGCCTCGGAACGCCTCTCTGCAACTCAGCTCTGTGGTCCTAACTGTAGGTACCTGGGGGGCTAGTTAGGCCCCAGGGACCCTCAGGATTCAAGGGGACTTAATCCCGCAACTTAAAACGCGCCACGGGGCGCGTTTGCACAAATGTCACCTCAGGCCCCCCTCCCTTCACCACTGTGCAAACGCGCACTGGCTCTGGTTAGTCAGAGTCAGTTACCACCAGTACCCGTCTGAAAAAGTTGTGGGCACAGGATGATTTTGCAACAAGGCCTCTTTCTGCTCCTCTGTTGCTTCTTTCTGCACATCTTTTGCTTCTTTCTGTGCGTTTTTTCTTCTTTCTTCACATGTCCTACCTCTGTTGGCATAGTTAGAAACTAGCATTTAAAAAACCTTTGAAATTCACTTAAAAAATCATAGGTTTCAGGCACGTTATAGTTAGAAATTAGCATTTAAAAAACCTTTGAAATTCACTGAAAAAACCATAGGTTTCAGGCACGTTATAGTTAGAAATTAGCATTTAAAAAACCTTTGAAATTCACTGAAAAAAACATAGGTTTGAGGGACAGTTATAGTTAGTTGGACATTGCACTCGTACAAAACCCGTGAAATTCCCCTGTTATAGTTAGTTCAGCTAACTATAACTCGCGCCCCCGCAATGCACTGCTGATGACGTCACATATTACATCACTCATGACATGGTCAGTGACATCACTGATGACATCACTGATGACATCTCAAATGACATCACTGATGACATCATCCATGTGATAATTTCATGCATCTTCTCAAACCCTAATATAACTTTTGAGACCCACTCTAAATTACAGACTGCCATTCTCAAAACCATAGACACTCCAACACCAAAAACTACATACCCACTCACTGATTCTTAGGTCTACACACACATCCACTCACTCACCTGTACAGTCACTCATACTTACAGTCACTCAGTACAGGACTATCATATGCACTCATATACCTATATAAACACTCACACACCGCCACTCATCCATAGAGGTACTCACACACCTAGTCAGTCATGCAAAAAATTAATCACACACCCATTTACTCACCTATACAGTTATACACACACCAGCTCACTTACTCATACAAATACTAGCACATTCTTACGCTCTTATACAATAACTGATACAAGCACACACGCATCCATACAGCCACTCTCACAATAACACACTCTCACTTATAGCCATTTAAATACTCTAACACACATATATACTGCCTTTTACATATGTAGTTACTTGCACATGTACCACTGAGATATACATTCACTCACTAACACACCCATACACACACTCACCCACCCAAGCAGCCCATCACAGATGCACTCTTGAAATCATGCACCCAGTGAATCACCCACTCACACATCTATGTATAGAGTCACACACACCCCTCCCACACAAACACTCAGGCAGCCATACAGATACTCAGAGAACCAATCAATAACCCATATAGACACTCATGTAGCTATTCGCAAATCCATGCATCCACTTACACACCAACAAACAGACGGATACAGACATTCACACAGTTTAGTCACTAACCCATGCATTCAGTAAGATACGTTTAATCACTCACTTGTAGAGTCAGTCACTCACGTACTAAATCATCCATTCAGACACTTATACACCCACTCATTCTTCAATACGCCTTTCCCTATATATATTAAACATATTTAAACTTTACAGAAACACACAGTCACTGGATGATGTCATCAGTGATGTCATCAGTGATGTCATTTGAGATGTCATCAGTGATGTCATCAGTGATGTCACTGACCATGTCATGAGTGATGTAATATGTGACGTCTTCAGCAGTGCATTGCGGGGCGCGAGTTATAGTTAGCTGAACTAACTATAACAGGGGAATTTCACGGGTTTTGTACGAGTGCAATGTCCAACTAACTATAACTGTCCCTAAAACCTATGTTTTTTTCAGTGAATATATATATATATATATATATATATATATATATATATATATATATATATATATATATGTATATTACCTACTGGAGGTCGCCAGTACTTAGTTATAGTTAGGACCTTGTTTCTATTCAAAAAGCATTTTTTCTTTTGCCAATATCTTTAGGGCCGTTTGACGAATCTTCGTGAAATTTTCAAAACTAATGGCTCACTCAGGTCAGCTCCTGTCTTGAAATTTTCGGGGTGATTCACCAAGCGGGGGCCGAGAAAAAAAGGGGTCCCAAAACGCGTTTTCCCCATGTTAATTTCCATAGGATCTTTAGACACTGCTACAGCCCGAACTGCTGAACAGAATTACACCAAATTTGGCAAAAAGGTAGGTCTTGGTCCAGGAAAGCGACTTTTTTTTAAATGGTGTAAATTCGTTGAGTAGTTGCTGAGAAATTCAAAAAATAAAAACGTATATATCTGAGCATTGAGGAGGAGTCGCGACTCCTCCCGAGCACGAGCTTCATTCTAATTGGCTGCCAACACTCCAAACCAGAATGTGTTGGCATTGGCCTTATAAATGAAGCCCAGCATGTTTAAGAAAAGGACAGAAGAAATGGGATGTCGAAGTGGGACATGAATCTACTTTGGTGTGTTTGTGTGTTTGTAGCTTCTGCACATGTGTGTACTCTGTGAATGCCACTTGCAGCGTGTGTGTATATGTGGTGTACATGTGTCTGGCACGCATAGGAAGGTGCGTCAGTGATGTGTGTCAGTGGTGCGGATCTTCTTGCGGCTTCTACACACGCAAGCGTGTCTATGTGTGTTTTCAGGGCCTGCATGCATGTTTATGGTGTGAACAAGCAGGTGTGTCTGTGGTGGTCTATGAAAGCGTGTCATTGGTGTCTGCATGTTTGTGGCTTTTGTGTTGTGGTCATAAGGGGTGTGTGGTGTGTATGAATGTGTTAGCGGGGTGTGTGTGTTCTGTACGTATAGTTATGCATGCCAGTGCTTGTGCGTTACATGTGTGTCAGTGCTGCATGTTTCCATGTTTTCGCTATTTTATTCTGAAATGCCTGCAGTGTGTGAATCTCGCCATTTCATCCTTTCGTTGTTCATACATTGAATGCCTTTGAGCCGGGTTATAACGAGCACAGTACTAGGAGCTATATGAAACACGCAGCACTAGTATTCCCACAAGAGACGTGGACTTTGTCCTTAAATTCTCTTCTGTTATATTCGCTCTGCGTCAATGTTCCAGATGACAAAGTCACGAAAAAGGCCACGGAAAAGGTTAAATTACTTGACAAACAGTTCAATTCAGCACTGCACTAAAAAAAAAACACGCAACGCAGATTGTAGCATCGGTAACATTTAAATATGTGTGATGTCAAAATATAGCTCTGCTGTTTAGTACTGTCTCAAGTACATTCCCCCCTATACAGGGTTAAACCGCCCACACCACACAAAACAGTTTTATGTACAGCACCTGCAGTTTATAATGCTCCTGCTACAATAAAATAGTGCTTTGTAGCGCCTCCACTGCTGCTCGGATGCGTCTCTGGGTTATATCAAACCCCAAAATTAAAATAAAGAAACACGCGCCCTGAAGCAGCCTGGTCTCGCCGCACAGCGCGGTAAAAGCACCGCATTACATGATACTGTGGGATAAAAGTGGATTCAGCTCCTCTTTCTTTCTTTTCCTAATCATATTCAGCTGTACTGCCCACCCCGTGAAGAAACATTTTTTAGTTAATTATTTTACAACTAAACTCCCTTCGTTTGGTGTGCATTCAAGCTCTGTTAAGACAAAACAAGTGCCGAGAAATCAGAGCATCGCGGAAATACTAGTGCGTTAACTAGTTTCTGGTGATGATCGCACTTTAGAAATATGGACCAGTTTCACAAAACTTTCTGCCCACCTAAGTGTCACTCACCGGCATAAAACCCGAAGTTCCATCCGGAAAGCGGGAATGCTGATTCATTTCTGTTTTTTTTTTTACAACAGTTCCCATTGCGACTGTTGAAAATCTGCAAACATTGAAACTGACCATAGACGCAAAGGTAATGCTGGGGCGTGCACGAGGGTTGGGAGGTGGGGAGGGAGGCACCACACTGTCTTTCCCAATTAGCGCCTACACTGGCTGTCAAAAGGCTGGCGGAAAAGTGCAAAAAAGTGCAAACTTGACCCCCCCCCACCCCTATAATTTTTGGGTGTGTGGGAAATGCATTTTTTCATCTCTTGAGGGCTTTCAGAGGGAACTGAGTCGCACATATATTCTTTAAAAAGTCAGAACCTTTAAGAATAATGACTACCTTCTGTAATGTGTGCGTATTTGTCACTTTCTGGGGCTCGCAGAAGGGTGATGGGGCGAATCCTGCCAATCCTGGGGCAGATTTACAAGCCCCCTGCGCCACCAGTACGTCACTTTTTGTGACGTACTGGTGGCGCAGGGGGCTGCTCCATATTTACAAGGAGAGGAAAAGCCACCCTGCGTGACTTTTCCTCTCCTTGTAAATACGGCCCATTCACACGCAGCACTTTGCGGTGAAGGGGCGTTCCATGGGTGTTGCTGTGGGTGTTCCCACGCAACACCCATGGAACAAGACACATCTCCAGAATTATGAGAAATCGTAACTCTGGAGATGCGTCTGAAAGCTACGCCACCCTAGAGGTGGCGTAGCGAGGCGCACCGAGGAGAAATGTTTTCATTTCTCCTCGTTTTCCTCCTTTCAATGCGTGCTGCATTCTGCAGCACGCATTGAAAGAGGAAAATGGTTGTAGTGATTGTTTTTGTGCAGGAAGGTTCCCCTTCCTGCACAAAACAATCTCCCCACGACGCAGGCATCCTTGCACCATGGTGCAAGGGTGCCTGCGCATGGCTGCAGTTTGTGCGCCAGCGCAGGGGAAGCACAAGGATGCGACATATTCTTGTAAATATGTCGCATCCCTGTGCTTTCCAAACTAACGCAGCATGGCGCAGCAAAATGACTTGCTGCGCCGTGCTGCGTTAGTTAATTGTAAATCTGCCCCCCTGTTTTTGTGAATCAGTATTTGTGATCCAAAAACACAAATTCAACTGCTTTTTCCTCAAGTAACTCTTCTGGGCGAAAACCTTTGGCCAACCTGACCCTAAGAAGGATTGTAGGTTTTAAAGACCTGTGAACATCTTCTTCAACAAGACTTGTTGTGTCTTTTCGGGCTTGGACTTGAAGTCACTTAAAAACAGCTCGACTGCTACTTGTGAAAATAAAAACACACTAATAATAAATCCAATAATAATGTGATGATCATTATGAGCAATTCGTTATTAATTTTTATCATTTCTGTTATTATTATTTTAATGCATTTCATAATAACGTCCCTGATTTGTCTATATTGCATGTTTGCTATGTATGGACGTTTGTTACTCAATCCACTTTTTAAATCTATATCTATGTGATATTCCTAGGTTTTACGATTATAATTCTGATGACACTTTAAATTATTAAAACAACTATTATTAAGGTATTACAATGATTAACAACCATTATGATGCAAAATATAAGGATTAAGACGATGTTCACAATAATTATTTTTATTTTATTACATAATTTTGCATATCATTTACACCACACAAGGTTCTGTTGCCTTTGGGCTAATTTCACACTATGTAACCAATTCTAATCAAAGCAAACAATTAAGTGCTCTCATCACACCAGAGTCTTCATTTATTTTAATTCGTTTATGGTTATTTTACCATCTCTCTTCTTCGTGGTTCATTTGTTTTCTTTTTTCAGGAAAAGTGAGAAATGGTGAAATTGCTCATCATCTGTGTTCTTTGAGCCGGGAATAAAATGCTTGACTACTCCAAAATTAGTTCATGGGGATATTTTTATTTTATTTTAATCACTAGTTGTGCACACATGTCTTTCCGCTGCTACTGTACGTCGGCTTACTCCTTTAAATTCGGGGTATTTTATTATTATTATTTGTTTGTGGTTTCATATATATATATAGCGCGAACTGGATGCCACATTATTGAAGAACTTTACGTGAGCAGCAGCTAAATTATGCAAGGGCCCATTATTTTTTTCCCTTTGAGGTACAGTGAAAGGAATTGATTTGCCCCGAACCACAGGAGATTGAGCCGACGCCGAGACTCAAAACTGGTTCCCCTATTTCAACGTTGGCTGCTTTGACCCTAACGCTACGAACGTACTAGGGTGTACGCTGCACACACTACAATGTTTGTGAATGGAGGCACGGAAGTCCGCCAACACAATAATTGCAGAGAAGTAAAGCGGCGGGCGAGGCCCCACTTGCCCCGTCAGAAGGTGTTGACAGCTGAACCCCAGGAGACGTTCCCATGAGCCGCGCTGCATCCCTGGCCAAGATCCTTAAGTCCAGATACGAAAAGAATCCATCTCTGAGCAGCGCCTCCTCTTCCAAGCGAGGAGTCACCCGCTCATCCCACAGCCGAGAGTCTGCACTCCTCACGGGGAGCTGACACAACAAGCCTGGGGTGTGCAGTGTTGTAATTCTTGCACAATGAAGACACACGGGCGGCTGTTTAAGTCAAGACTATCAGGAGGATGCAGGGGGGCTTTAAGCCCACCCGTTGCTTACCATTGGTTGGCATCAATGTCTTTCATTTGCTTACTTCTTGTTCATGCCTTGCCTTGCCCATCTTGTGTCTGTCTCTTCTCTGGAGCATAGCCTCTTTCCATGTGCTTCCCACTGCTCACTTTATGGAACTACTTTTTTCTTTCTGCACAAACACTGCATGGGTTCATGTTTTCCAGCTGTCTCCCTTATCTGCTTCTTTCCTCCAACCTGTGCTCCTGTTGCTCTCTCTCACCATGTGTTCCTCTCCCATTGCTCTATGCCACCTGTGTGCTTCTCCTCCACCCTCAGTTGCCCCCCTCAGTAGCCCTCTCCTCTGTGTGCTACTCACCCTGTGCTGCTCTGTTGCCTTTGTGCTGCCCCCTCCTCTGTGTTCTCCTGTCCTCTCTGTTGCTCTCCCCACCCGTTTTTGGAAAAAATGCCGCTGTGGTACTTTTTTTTAACTGCACCGCCTTGGATCGGTAAATAAAAAGAAAATAACGGCACGTGTTATTGTGTAGGCACGTGCATCTGTGGCGGGGTCATAGCAGCTACTTTTTTGTCTTTAGCCATGCTGCTCTGCATTGGGGATGCTCTGCAGTATCACTAACAACCAGTGGTGAAGCCAATAGGCCCCAGACGTGAGACCTATTGGCTTTGGCAAAGCTTGTTTAAGATGGAGGGAAAAGTGCACTTCAACTAAGGACTGCCACAGACTTTCCGTCCAAGACTGAAATATGGCACATTGTTGAGAACTTGACACTTTATGGTATAGAAAATACTTCTGTTGTTAAATAATAATAAATATTAAATAATGAATATATCATGAACGATGAAATACATATGTATTCATTTATATAGCAGTCTAAAAGCAGCTGTAATGGCGCAGACTGCAGCTTCAAGAATGGTGCTGATTGAAGAAAATAGCAGATGCATCCATCTCACCGGCACGCCTGATCTGCGCAGTCCCACAATGCCCGAATAACTTACATGACTGAATGAATCTGTTCCTGCGCTGCCTGAGAGACAAACCTGCTTCTAGGAGCTGGATTCACATCCCCAAGTGAGCACCTACGCTCGGGCAGCTTATGAGTGCACACTAAAGTGAGACATTCATAAAATGTGCATTTACACACCAACATCAATTTATCCAAGCACTGCATTACACCAATACGGGGTAATTTTATGGGGGCGTAAGTCTGCCTCCAGGGGGGAGGAGTGAGCATGTCAGAGCAGGGATACATGGAAAGGGGGGTGAACAACCACAGACTTGTGTGCTTCAGGATATTCACAAACGTTTCACCAGTCCTTTCCCACCCGGATAGGGTCAGAGATGTCCTCGTGTAAAGACCAGAGTAAGTCAATATCCAGGGATGAAACACTCCCACAATGTGTGAGGGTGTGAGGCTTCTCCTGCAGGGAAATACTGCCCCCCCCCCCGCACACACACAAATTTAGGAAGATCAGGCGCTTTTACACATGTAAATGGATTCCAGGTACATTTGTAGAGGTGCAAATTCTTACGATTGTGAGTCCAGCCGGAAAGCTTTGGCTCGTTCAGCTTCCGAGAGTACTACTGTAATTATTTAAAAACTCAAAACCCCTACATTTACTCCAATCGTGGGAATAAATGTTAGGGAGTACATTTCATTTTTTGTGGCGATAGCCGTGCAGCCATTCTTTGCACTTGGCGGCTCTTTGCAGATAATGAGCGGACTGGGTTAATTTACATGATTGCCCATGGCTTGCCTTCCATCTCCGCCCGTGGCCACGGCAAATCAAGCGATTTCGAAGAGCCTTGAGATATTTTTCATTCAATTTAGACATGGCTCCTCTAAATAATTATCGTTCAGTTTTGTTCTTGTTTTTTTTTTTTTTTTTGCCCTTCGGTGATAAATGGCAATGTAGATCACAGAAGGTGCCCGATAAATATTAAAAACAAACATTAATCGAATCAAGTCCTAGCACGTTAATACGGCACTCACTGTGGGCATCAAAGCCAAAGACAGATTTTGTGCTAAGTTTTTCGGAGATGTCAAACACACAAAAACAACTCGCCACCATACAAGGTGTGTCATGGGTGGCCGTGTTTGCCAAGTGTTCTGTCGTCGTGAATTAAAGTTATGAGCCAGGAAGGGGCCTGCCAGTTACTCCACACGCCCCCGCCCCCCCCAACATTCATAAGTAAAAAAAAAACTGGCGTGTCAGCAACTCAAAAATGAAGTACAACTGAACCCTACTGTATGCCAGCACGGGAAGACAGAGCTGTCTACAAATCCACCCATTGCATAGTTTAAGCCCCTCTTATTGCATTCGACGAGGTGTGCAGCGCCTAGAGATGCTCACTCATAGCGGCGCTATGTAAATGTTCCCCTTACCTACTTTTGACCAATGACTGCCATGTACAATGGTAGGGCCTGATTCACAGAACTAACTTACGTCAAAAACGTAAAGTTAGTACTTTTTGGTATTCACAGAATGAACTTACTCATTTCGGTATTCACAGAAGTTAGTAGTCCTAACTTTAGGACTCCTAAATGCCTTCTGTGAATACCGAAAGTCTTAAAGTTAGGATTTTTCTCAGTTTAGGAGTAGTAAAGTTAGGACTCCTAACTTCAGGACTCCTAAATGCCTTCTGTGAATACCAAAAGTCTTGAAGTTAGGATTTTTCTCAGTTTAGGAGTCGTAAAGTTAGGACTCCTAACTTTAGGACTCCTAAATGCCTTCTGTGAATACCGAAAGCCTTGAAGTTAGGATTTTTCTCAGTTTAGGAGTAGTAAAGTTAGGACTCCTAACTTCAGGACTCCTAAATGCCTTCTGTGAATACCAAAAGTCTTGAAGTTAGGATTTTTCTCAGTTTAGGAGTCGTAAAGTTAGGACTCCTAACTTTAGGACTCCTAAATGCCTTCTGTGACTACCGAAAGTCTTGAAGTTAGGATTTTTCTCAGTTTAGGAGTAGTAAAGTTAGGACTCCTAACTTTACTACTCTAAACTGAGAAAAATCTAACTTTAAGACTTTCGGTATTCACAGAAGGCATTTAGGAGTCCTAAAGTTAGGACTACTAACTTCTGTGAATACCGAAATGAGTAAGTTCATTCTGTGAATACCAAAATGAGTAAGTGTATTCTGTGAATACCAAAAAGTACTAACTTTACGTTTTTGACGTAAGTTAGTTCTGTGAATCAGGCCCACTGATTTCAAAATAAAATAACGGCGAGTAATAACATCGCATCAATAATATTGTGAACTGCATTAACCTCGGCAGGTCCTGTAGCACTTGCCACACAAAAATGTGGAATGGAATTACTTTTATTTAAATATGGTTTTAACACCCTATTAAAACTTGTCAAGGATAATGTAATGAACGTAAATTTAATACTCCCTGAAAATACTTTTCATTCAAAAGTACCCCACGCCCCGTGCAGCCAGTTTCACTCAATAGCTCTATTTTGTTTTTTAATCAACTGCGGTGTCGTGTAGTTCCTATATACCCTATACAGGATCTGCGGGTTTGGATAACATAAACTGTGGGTTTGGCGGCAGACTGATTCTGTGCACCCCCACCGTATACGTTAACCTATCTGTATTAGCTAGCTCACAGTGCCACTATAATCTCCTCTTACCAAGGAGAGAATAGATTCTGGCAACCTAGGAACATGACATCCCTGATCCCTCATAATCGTGGAAACAATATACTACCTTTTGCTCAGTCACTCGTGCTTACTTATTTTGTCTCAGAGAGATACACAGAATAAACAGGCTGGGCGTTTTCAATAAGTATTTATTGAACAGTTGTTATTCTAGTGTAGAATAGATGAGCTGCAACAACCATTAGACAGTAGCAGAGATATATGCTTAGCAATACTACAAAAGTAAAGGGATGGTATAGTTCTACCATCTTGCAGAAATCATGAATATACACATGTACATAAAACACATGATAAAAAATGCGTACTCCTACGATGTCTCCCTAACTAGATGTACCTAAATGTACCTAGCATCTATGTAGGTGTTATGCCAAGAATCACTCTAGGTTCTAGTCAACCCCATTACCTGAGAATGAGAGAATATAGGACCCCGTCCTGGTCTCGAGTTGGACACCCGTGAGGGATGTTAGACCACTGCGAGCTGGAGTGTCTGCATGCAGGAACCTCAGCGTCTCTGGTCAGTGTGTCTGTGGGGAAGTCTTGGTCTCCTCTCCCTTCCTAAGCAAGACATGATGTATATATGCCCATAGGTCTCCCCAGGGGCCCTACCTTGCTGTGTTACTGTGTCGGCCTAAAGGATGACGTTGGGCCTGAACTTTATACAGAGATATTATACAGATGTTCATTCTGCTGTTAGTCCTGCTGTACTTCCAAGAAGCCTCATGCATAATGTATGAGATTCGAACTAGGGGGAAATCCGCGTTCTGAATGCAGTGTCGTATCTGGGTAAAAGGTCAGTGCCTAAGAACTAACCATGGGCAATGAACTCCGCTCCGCTAGTGGAGGTTGCGGAGATTTGCTAACTACGCATTACATGAAACCACGGGATTCATGCAAAAACTCTGACTCCGCCATGTAGCGAAGCTAGCTACTGCACCCACAACCCTTTGATAAAACAACTTTACCTTTACATGCAAAAAAGCATATAACCAATTCACAAAAGTGAGCTTTGAAAAATATCAGGCAATGAGAGAGGTGATGATTTTGGGGTCCCCCCTAACCTAGGGGAAGGACCAAGCAGATGCCTTGAACACAAAGAGCATATCATGCTGAACGATTCGGTGGTGGTCCCATCCTCCTAGGACCACCCCAAGCAAAGTTATGGGCAAAAATACAATGCCAACCAAAGGCCCAGCAAAGCAGTATGGGGCAAGATTCTAGAGTGCAGGAACTAACTAGCCCACCAGGTACCTCCAGTAAGCGCCACACAGCTGGATTGCAGAGAAGTGGTCCAAGGCCATGCCCCTTTTTACACCACTCTGCAAACACGCCTGTTGGAGCACTGCTGGTGGGGCGATGAGGTCCTCTTGTGTCCTGAGGAGCTCAGGACACAAGTGGACTTCATCCCCGGAGCAGCAGTGCGCCAGGAGCCGCGTTTGCAGAGTGGTGTAAAAAGGGGGCATGGCCTCGGACCACTCTCAGCAATCCAGCTGTGTGGGGCTTACTGGAGGTACCTAATGGGCTAGTTGGCCCCAGGGACCCTCATGAGGAAAGGGGACTTCATCCCCCAACCAAGAGCGCACCAGGAGGCGTGTTTGCAGAGTGGTGGAGAAAGGGGGCGTGGCCTGTGTCTACCTCTCAGCAATCCCAATGTGAGGGGCTTGCTGGAGGTAAGAGGTAGGCTAGTTGGCCCCTAAGGACCCCCAGCAGTGAAGGGGACTTCAATCCCCATCGAAGAGCGCTCCAGGGAGCGCATTTGCAGAGTGGTGGGCAAAGGGGGCATGGCCTGTTATGAGAACTTAGCAATCCTGCTGTGTGGTAGTTACTGGAGGTAATAGGAGGAGTAGTTGGCCCCGACCGATGTCCTTGGGGGGCAACTACCCCTCTTGTCACCTCCAGTAAGTCCCACACAGTAGGATTGCTAAGACGTCTTCGGAGGCCATGCCCCCTTTCTCCACCACTCTGCAAACGCTCCTCCTGGCAGACTACGGGATGGGGAATGAAGTCCACTTTACTCCTGAGGGACTTTGGGGGCCAAGAAGCCCTCCTGGTACCTCCTGTTAGTCCTACGCATCGGAATTCCTGAGCGCTGGTCGGAGGTCCAGCACCCTTTCTCTACCACTCTGCAAACGCGACTACTAGTTAAAAAAGCATGTTTCTGCACCTCTGGTAGTTTTAATCCCCCTGCCCTATTATGTACTAGGGCCTTGCAGGGGAGGTCATGCCAATCACAGGGGTACTCCAACCCATAGTGTACCCTAGTGTATGTAGGTGTTTTCACTGTATTCTAAGTGTCTTTTAGCATAGCACTGGCTCTAGGCCTGGTTAGTCAGAGTCAGTTACCACCAGTACCCGTCAGCAAAAAGTTGGGGGCACAGGATGACTTTGCAACAAGGCCTCTTTCTGCACCTCTGTTGGTTCTGGTGGTTCTTTCTGCATACCTCTTGCTTCTTTCTGCACCTTTCTTTGTCTTTCTGATCTTCTGTTGCCTCTTTTTGCATTTCTCTTGCTTCTTTCTGAGGCATAGTTGGAAATGAGCATTTGAAAAACCTTAGAAATTCACTGAAAAAAACATAGGTTTCAAGGACGTTATAGTTAGAAATTAGCATTTAAAAAACTTTTGAAATTCACTGAAAAAACCATAGGTTTCAGGGACATTAGAGTTAGAAATTAGCATTTTAAAAACCTTTGAAATTCACTGAAAAACCATGGGTTTCAGGGATGTTATAGGTAATTGGACATTTCACTCGCACAAAACCAGTGAAATTCGGCCATTATAGTTAGTTCAGCTAGCTATAACTCGCGCCCCTGCAATACACTGCTGATGACGTCACATATTACATCATTCATGACATGGTCAGTGACATCACTGATGACATCACTGATGACATCACTGATGAGATCATCCACGTGATAATCTGATGCACCTCCTCACACCCTAATATAACCTTTGATACACCCACTCTAAAATACAGACTACCATTTTCGAAACCATAGACACACCAATACCAGTTACTACATACCCACTCACTGCTTCCTAGGTCTACACACACATCCACTTATTCACCCATACAGGCACTCGTACATGCAGTCACTCATCAATACAGCACTATCATATGCACTCATACACCTATACAGACACTCACACACCGCCACTCACCCATAGAGTTACTCACCCACCTAGTCAGTCATGCAAAGAATCAATCACACTCCCATTTACTCACCTATACAGTTATACACACACCACCTCACTTATTCATACAGATACTAACACATAGTTACTCTCTTATACAATCACTGATACAAGCACACACTCATCCATACAGCCACTCTCACAATCACTCACTCTCACATATAGTCATTTATATACTCCAACACTCACATATACTGCCTTTTACATATGTAGTTACTCACACATGTACCACTGAGACATCCATTCACTCACCAACACACCCATACAGACACTCACCCACGCTTACAGTCCATCACAGATGCACTCTTGAACCCATACACCCAGTGAATAACCCACTCACACATCTATGCACAGAGTCACACCACAGACACTCAGGTACCTGTACAGATACTCAGACAACCAATCAATAACCTATATAGACACTCATTTAGCTACTCACCAACCCATGCAACCGCTTACACACCAACTGACAGACTGATACAGACATTTACATAGTTTAGTCACTAACCCATGCATTCAGTAAGACACGTTTAATCACCCACTTATACAGACAGTCACGCACCTACTAAATCATCCATTCAGACACTTATACACCCACTCATTCTTCAATACACCTTTGCATATATATATATAAAACATATTTAAACTTTACAGAAACACACAGTCACTGGATGATGTCATCAGGGATGTCATCAGTGATGTCATTTGAGATGTCATCAGTGATGTCATCAGTGATATCACTGACCATGTCATGAATGATGTAATATGTGACGTCATCAGCAGTGCATTGCAGGGGCGCGAGTTATAGTTAGCTGAAACTATAACGGACAAATTTCACTGGTTTTGTACGAGTGAAATGTCCAACTAACTATAACGTCCCTGAAACCTATGTTTTTTTTTAGTGAATTTCAAAGGTTTTTTAAATGCTAATTTCTAACTATAATGTCCCTGAAACCTATGTTTTTTTCAGTGAATATATATATTTATACATACATACATATCCACAAAAAACTTCTACAAATACTGTTCAGAGAAGTGAGCAGCACACAATCCAAGTAAGTATGCCTTCTTTTATTATTTTTTCTTCTCCATCAATGATCACCAAAGTGCAAGTGCGGGAAAAGATGTCCAATGCATTTCGACATTTCCACCTTCTGCTGGACCACAAAGTACTAGAACGGAAGCCTAAACTTAGAGTGCCTTGTGTCCATCTTTCATTTCAATTAAAAACAACTTGAGCAATCACACTACGTTCGTATTGTGTCACAGAATTGCCACTATATATATATATATATATATATATATATATATATCAAACAACTCTCCCCTTAGAAGAGAAATAGCCGCACTCCATAACGATTTCAATCTTTGATTTATTAAAGCACAGCACAGCAGTCCTAACATGTTTCAGTCACACTTGACCTTTTTCAAAGGTTCGCCTTGACACCGTTGACGCTGAGTAGGAACCAAACAAGAACATTGCATCAATTTATAATATTTGCCCCCCTAGTGGACACCCAAATGGGTCAAACTGTTGCATGCTGGTACTTGCGCTTCACTGCCCCTTGGTTTTTATCCCTCCAGTGGGTGGTGCCGAAATGTTTTCCAATTTGCTGTTGCAATTTTATCGTTGTGCCTTAACAGTCCTATTCTTAAGGCTGCTGAGAACCATACCGAAGATCGTCTTCGACGGCTGCCCGTTGCCCATTATCGCCTTCACGAGCACACAGAGTTGGTTCCACTCGGGCAAACATGGCGCTCTTACTGGTGGTGCGTCGCTTGCGGCAGAACCAAGCCGCTGGACATCAAACAACTCTCCCCCTTAGAAGAGAAATAGCCGCACTCCACAACGATTTCAATCTTTGATTTATTAAAGCACAGCACAGCAGTCCTAACATGTTTCGGTCACACTTGACCTTTTTCAAAGGTTCTCCTTGACACCGTTGACGCTGAGTAGGAACCAAACAAGAACATTGCATCAATTTATAATATTCGCCCCTTAGTGGACACCCAAATGGGTCAAACTGTTGCATGCTGGTACTTGCGGCTCACTGCCCCTTGCTTTTTATCCCTCCAGTGGGTGGTGCCGAAATTTTTTCCAATTTGCTGTTGCAATTTTATCGTTGTGCCTTAACAGTCCTATTCTTAAGGCTGCTGAGAACCATACCGAAGTTAGTCTTCGGCAGCTGCTATATATATATATGTATATCCGTATATACACACCCTAAAAGTAACTATTACTTGCGCCCCAGCCATGCACAGTATTATCAACAATGATAGCCTTTCAGATGTGATTAGTGATGTTAGAAATGCAGTCAATGAATATGTCATGAGTGATTTAATATGCGAGGTTAAAAGCAGTCCATGCAAGGGCACAAGTTAAAATTGCTTTAGGGTAGTATTTATAGTTACTTGAAATAACAATAACTGTTGAAATATCAGTGGTTTTGTTTGTTTCAAATAGTATGTTTAACATGACATTTTCACCTAACTATAACATCCCTTTAATCTTTCGGCTTTTTTTGGTGAATTTCTAAGGGTATTTAATATAACATTAGATATTCTTACTATTACTAACTTTAACATCACTTTAACCTTTATTTTTCTAAGTGAATTTCTATTTTTTTTTAACATAAAGTAAGATGTCCATTGTAATGCACGGAAGGGGGTAGACACAGGATCTGGCCAGGCACTGTCAGTTGTGCTACCCCCATCCGAGCTTGCTGCACCTGCCTCCCTCCTCCTTGCCCTCCATTTTCAAAGTCCATACCCCTTCCTCCTTGTCCAGTTCTGTGTGGCCATTGTTCTGCCACTTCCGTTCCTGCCTGCCCTGCATCGTTAGCTTGATGCTTCTAGCCACCTCCTTCATGCCCCCTGTTGTACGAGTCCATGCACTTGACCCCTCCCTCCTGCCCTGCATGGTCCGATGAACTGCCACTGCCCTCCAGTTACTTTGATTTCCCTGTCCACTCCTCCTGCCCTGCATTGCCTGAGGCTTTGCCCCTATCATTGCAAAAAGAACAATTGATGAACAGAATGCAGAACAGTGTCATACATTCACCCCAGTACCAGTCCCCGGATGCTTGTATCCAGTTCAGGGAAGACCTGGCTTGTCGATTCGGGCTGGACTGTTCCCATGAGGCACAGGGTCAAGACTGATTTGCATATAGCTGGGTTTGAACTGAGGTGGTGAAGTGAGCTAAAGAATGATGATGGATTCAACCCAGATCTGTGACTAGGGGTGAGTGTCTGAAAAGTTTCAGTGTTCTGTCCATCATCTCCTTGTGTTTGCTTTGTGTGCCCTAAGTTGGCAGGGTGTGCCCAGACGTAGGTCCCTTGCTCACTTTGCCACTGGATTCAAGCTAGCCAGGCTGATGAGGGGTGTTACCCCGATACCGGTCCCAGGAAGCTTGTTTACGGTTCAGGGAAGACCTGGCTTGGCAGTTCGGGCTGGACTGTTCCCATGAGGCACAGGTTCAAGACTGATTTGCATATAGCTGGGTCTGAACTAAGGTGGCAAAGTGAGCTAAAGAATGATGATGGATTCAACCCAGATCTGTGACTGGGGTGAGTGTCTGAAAAGTTTCAGCGCTCCGTCCATCATCTCCTTGTGTTTGCTATGCCCCTATCATTGCCCTCCTGCTTTGCCTCAATGCTTAGCTTGCTGATTCTACCCTCCTTCCCCCTTACCTCCAATGTCTGTGTGCATTCCCCTGCTACCTCCCTTTTTTACCACCATGTTCCATGGATTTGCCACTACCCTTCCTATCTACTCTGTTCGCTGTTTTGAGCTGCTACTGCCCCTTGAGCCTACCCAGCATTGCCAGATGGCTGCCGCCTGGCCCTGCCCCTGCCACCCTGCCTTCCATTGCTCGAGCTCTATGCCCCATCCCCTCCTTCTTGTCCTTCATGTTCATTTTGCTGCCACTTCCTTCTTCCCTCTGTGCTCTGTTGTGCTGAATCTGCTTCTCCTGCCCACCCTGCGTGGTCTGTTGTGAAGCTCTTGCCCCCTTCCCCTGCCCTTTCTGGGCTGTGCCCAGCCCCTACCTCTCCCTTGTGGCTTCCAAGGTCTTTTGTGCATGACCCTGCCCCCTACCTCTTGCCCACTATTGCCATTGTGCTGCCACTAACCCTCCTGCTTGCCATGCATGGTCTTTTGTGCTGCTACTGCCCCTCCCACCTGCACTGTGTGGTCAGCGTGCTGTCCTTGACCCCTCCTACCTTCCCACCATTGTCTTTGTATATGTCATTATAGTGTCCCTGTTGCCCTCCATGGTGTGTTGCGCTTCAAGTGCCCATGCTGCCTGCCCTTCATGGTCAGTTTGCTGCTCCTGCCAAGGCCCTCGCACTCCATTTTCCATGTGTGGGCCCCTATCTCCTCCTTCCTGCCGTCCACGGCCCGTTGGCGTGCCCCTGCCCTCTCCCTCCTGATTGTTATGGTCCGTTGTGCTGTAGCTCCCCCTTTTGTCTGTCAGGTATGGTCAGTTTGCTGCCCTTGCCTCTTTCCGCTCTGCTATCTTTTGTACTTGTGCATGGCACTGCCCACCTGCTTGCCCTGTGTGGTGTATTGTCCTACTTCAGCCTCTGGCGCCTGCCCTGTAAGGTCAGTTTGGTGCCCCTTGCCCACCTCTCTCCTGACCTCTATTGTCCCAGTCCATGAACTTGCTAAGAGCGAGTTTTTGAAGAAAGAAATCTGGGGAATTGATCTTCTCTATTGGTTTACATTGAAAGAGGGGAGATTTTAGACTGGAGACAGCTAAAATAAAGCCCTTTTGGGCTCAAAAACATTGGGAATCTCCTGCCTGAATCTGAGCCATTGGCATGCATGGTTGTTATGCCACTGCCTCTCCCTTCTGCCCTCAATGGTCTGTTGTATTGCCACAGTCTCTCTTGTCTGCCCTGCATGGTTGGTTTGTTGCCCATGCCCTCCTCTCCCCTGCCCTCCATGGTCTGTTGTGCTGCCACTGCCCCTCCCGCTTTGCCAGCATGGTTAAATTGCTGCCTCTGCCCCCTCTTCCCTGCCCTTAATTGTCTGAGTCCATGCCCCTGACCTCTGCCTCCCCACTGTGTTCCAATGAACAACTAGATTGCTAACATTTTGTATTTATTACAAAAGTGTGGCATGGCTGAAGTCATCTTGATGTAATCAAAACTGTAATACCTAAAGTATTTCTTTTTGAAAAATATAAAAAATGAGGGGTCTTTTACCCATAAAAATTATTGTTAGTGCCCTAAAAAATAAAATGAGGACGCATTTTCTGACTTCTAAAATAGTGACAAAGAGCTTTTAAATTATTTGCTGTATTAATGTTTTTTTATCCAGTTAATCACTTGATTATTTGTTGCACTTAGGGGAGAGGATATGGCATTACTTCCAAAGCTGCCAACTTTTGAGGTTCCAGTTTCAACATCGGTTCAACACCCTGTGATTCTGGGCAAATCACTTAATCTCCCCAGGCCTAAAACCAAAATGAATGCGTCCTTGTGTAATGTGATTGATACTCATGTTAAGCACTCCAATACCTTTGGGTCAAGTCCATGATATATAAAACTGCAAACAAAAAATTAAGGGGTATATTCACAAGAACGTGCGCTAAACATCTCCAAAAAATGTTAACGCAACTTTACACATCGCAGTCTATTGCAGGAAAATAACCCCGTGTTAACGTGGAATTCACAACACGGCGGTACCATGCGACAGTCTGCCGAAAATGCGGCCAATGTCCGCGATACAACCACCTCGACGGAGATAAAAACACAAACCCCAACACCAAAAAACGTGCGACGAGCCCATTCGTGATGAGGAAAGCAGCGATAAGCAGCGCCAGGCCCGCGACACACACACGGCATGCGGGAATAAGCACAACAAAAGCAGGAAAAAGGAAGACAAACCAAACAGAAAACAACAGCGAAGCACAATGGAGGCAGCCGGAGCTAGTACACAACCCCACAAGCCCCATTGGCAACAAAACATTGTACATGACAGTCCATCGTGGACAAGGTGAATGCAGCCGGAGAGTGGAGGAGGACAATGGAAGAAAACCAGAACAGCTGGAATGATGCGAAACACACAAACAAGCAGAAACACGCCAACAACCAGAAGGCAGCAATGCACACCGTAGGTGGGAGTCCAGCGCCACACCAGGAGCTGGATGACATGGAGGAAATGGAGTCCACCACATCAGTCTGGAGATGGTGGCAGGAGTCGGGGACCGGAAACTGCTCAAAATCAACAGACACAACAGCAACAGGGAGAGGAACGACCAGGGACTGGGGGGACGGGGGGAGATGGGCACAATGGCACACATGCACAATTAAGCACAGCACAACTGCAGACAAACCATGCCCAAGAGTAACAACACCAACCAAGAGCACAAAGTCACACAACTCGGCAATATCACACCACTGAACAAGCACAGAAGTGAAAACCACACTGCCTGAAAGGGAGAAGGGTGAGCTAAATCAGAGCTGAAGGGACATCTCACACACAATGCAGCACACACACATTGGAAGCAGAGCACCCCAACATCGAACACAATGTGGCACAAACAGCAACATTTGCACAACCGAACACAGGACACAAGTGCACCTGGCAAAGCACGAAACAGGGACATGATAATGCACAAGTACAAACCCACAGCCCTGATGGGGTAGCAATGCATGTATGGCAGGGACCCAGATAGGCCGTGACACACACATTGGCATACAAATCAACACTCATCACAGTAAAGACAAGTGAAGGAGCGGAAACTTTATCAACAATTGCGTGTCAGTACGGCCAAGAGAAGTGCCACGACATGCAGACCGATGCAGCAGCGGTAAATTCCGTTCTGCTCGCGGAATTTGGGTAATTTTGCGTTCCGCGGAGAACGCAGAATTGCCAAAAATTCCGCAATCCGCGGCTTCGCGGAATTTTTTGCTTGTTGGCGCTTTCAAAATGCGTGTTTGCGAGATGTATCCCCCCGAGCACGCAAACAGCGTTCGCTAACAGGAAAAAAGCATCACGAACGGGCGGAACAAGCAATTCCGCGTGTTTGCGGAACTCTGCGTGCTCGCGGAGATTTTTTACCATTTCGCGGAGCTTTGCGTAGCACGACAACGCAAATTCCGCCCACCCATAGTCTGAATGAGGAACATTGGAAAGCGCCCATGTCCACCCTGGGGGAGTCCATCACCCACACAAGTCAGTGCCAACCCGCGTTGGTTATCCGCGCATGGATCCGGAGTCCAGGCCAATGCAGTCATGTCCACTGTCGTCTTGGGACATGTGACCAGATCCCCAACATGCAACCAGGCATCGGGACACGTGCAATGGTTCACATTCAGTTGTGGCTGCAGGTACGTTGTCACTCGTCCATGAATGCGAGTGCAGCAGCGTAGGCCAACATTTCCAATGAGAGCTCGTTGTCCACCACATCTAACATGTCGGCGACGTAACCCATCAGCTGTCCCGGACAGATGTGCTGCATCCAACCCCTGGCCCCAATTGGCACTAAAGCCCAATAGGGGAGCAGCTCAATGTGGTCACTGCACACGACGACTCGTGCAATCTCCCAGGTCTAGTTGCCAGCATGCATGCCAATCATCCAGGCATGCCATAAACGGGCATCACGGTGACACTCCTGGTCGTGGGCCAACAGGGGGCGCACACACGTCGAAATCCAGGTCAGCTACTGTTACTTTGGAGAGGCAGACATCCATGGTCCACTCGAATATGCACGAGCGACAATGCAACACAGGCTGAACGCAAGTGACGTTGGCAAGGCGGAAGCTTAGCCGGTAACTGATCCGCAGCACTGCCAATGGCAGTGCCCCCAGTACATGCAGCAGACGTGCACGGTGCAGGTCCATGTGACTGGAGCTGTGCATGTGTCCGGGATGGTCTGCCATTACGTCAGTGGCTCTGCTTGAAGCGGCACTGGGCTGACCCACGCCAGTCCTGTGGATGAAATGCCACAGCTCGGAGCAATGAGCAGTGTCTGTGTGCAACGGGTGCAAGGACTTCTGCGTGTGTAATGTGTACAAGTTGGTCTCACATCGGGCAATGCGCAGTGTGGGAGTCGCCAGCAAATGCTATCGTATCTGTCAGGGGGTGCTGGGCACATGCAAGTCCCAGCTCGGAGCTGCAGATGTGCTAACGCCTGATAGTTCAGACAAAGGACCTTACATCCCTACAGTAACTTCACCATCTGCTTGCATACAGGAGATGTACAGAGGCCTGTTGTGGGTGGGGTGGGATGTCTGCGACCCAGGGAATCATGGATGATATGCCGAGCACGTGGCACATGAGCGGCCACACTGGGTATCACGTTGCCTCACAGCTGCTCCTCCCTCCCACGAGCCCCCACACTTGTGTGCGCTGCGCAGTTGTATCACGTGCACCCCTACGGCACCCCATTGTCATGCCTGTCTGCGCATGTCCAGCGGCATGCCAACAACACCGTGAAGCTGGCCGTTGAGGCTGTGCGGCCACGTGAGTGTAGGCCAATGGTCTGGACAGGGCGGACACAGGTGTACAGTCCATGGCTGGCTGGGATCGCACTGCGGATGAGGCTAGGCATCTGACTTATGCAGCCGCAGGACTGATACACATAACACTTGGCATGTATAAGCCAAGACCCCGAGTGGTCTTGCGCTCCTACATTTCCCCATACGTGCGGGCCCGCCCTCCGGGTGCATGCTACATTGCAACATCGACTACTGTGGCCCCGGTGGCGACAACACTCCAACACAGAGACATGCTTACCGCACTTCCTGCTCAAGGCCAGACCAGAGCCATGCCCTGAACCCCCTGCCGAATCAGCACACCCCTACACTGACCTGATGTACGCCGGACCAGCACACGCCGCTTGTGCATGCAGGGGGGCGGAGCGAGCTACATGTCCAAGGTCTCAGCCACTGCTGAGGTGACATGGTATCGTCCGCTGAAGACAGCACACTGTGATGTTGCAGGGCTCGGGCCCATCATGCTGACATAATGACCACACGGACACACTTGCTTAGATGGTGTGAATGGCTACGGGCACGTGCACCCGGCCACTTTTATTAGCAGGCTCACATGTCGAGTGACACCTGTGTTGGATGTGTGTGGGGTGTGTGTACACCAGCCGTCATGGAGTGCCTGGTGCAGTCAGAAAATGACAACAGTGTACATCGTTAAGGACACAACCATTCAACCATAAAGGCCCCATGACTTGAGCTGCACAGAGTTAGTGGCCCCGGATGCACAGCGTCCTGCATGGGCCTACCGCCACGGGCCGCTGACTTGCGGTGCACTGGGGCAGGGTCACGAGAGCAGAGCAGGTTCTCATAGATGACAATGGGGGTTGTCGCGGAGTGTCTCGGTGGACAATGGAAGGTGTACCCCCAGGGCATGATGCAGAGGGCAGAACCACACAGAAACAGTCACTATGGTGGAGAGGAATGGAACAGACACATGTCGAACACCAAGTCCGGCCCAGCAAGATGATGATGCAGACAACCCCCAGGCCATGGACTCAGATGTCACCAAAGTCCAACCAGAAAGTGCCCATGACTCATTGCACACAGAGTTAGTGGCACCAGTGCTGATTGGGGAGGCCGCCTGCGATGAGGTGTGTCCAATGGTGTGAACTACTCCATATCTTACCCAAGACACAGTTCCACATGTGTGACCTACTGGACCACAGTGTAGGCCTGAGGCAGCGGTCAGCAGGGGCCATTCACAGAGTGTCGCCGGCTTACATTTGATGGTCCCACCGGCCTGCGTAGTTCAGGTTCAGTGGCACCACGGGATGCGGACTTGCGGTGAACAGGGTTGGTGGCACCAGGTCAGTTGTTGCTAGTGTTCAGTCACCTCCGTGACGAGGATCCGGCTTTCATCCAGACTGATCCGCATCTTCCTCTTACTCCTCTCGGTGCGTTCACTGGTATGGATTCTGCCGTTCATGAATCACGACTAAGTGCTGGATGTGGGACCTACTGGACCGCAGTGTAGGCCTGGGGCAGCGGTCAGCACAGGCCCACAGACGCGTGTCGTGTGCTTGCGATGCAGACTTTGGCCTCACTGATTGGAGGGAGTTCAGTGATGTGGACGCTGCCACGGACTTGGGGTCACTGCCATTCAAGACTCAGGACACAGTTCCACATGTGGGACCTACTGGGCCGCAGTGTAGGCCTGAGCCCTCATCCACGTGTCGCCGGCTTGCGTTGAACAGGGTTAGTGGCACCATGTGTCGCAGGCTTGCGATGCAGACTTTTGCTTCACTGATCGGAGGGAGTATAGGGATGTGGATGCTGCCACAGACTTGGGGTCACTGCCATTCAAAACTCAGGACACAGTTCCACATGTGGGACCTACTGGGCTGCAGTGTAGGCCTGAGCCCTCATCCACGTGTCGCCGGCTTGCGTTGAACAGGGTTAGTGGCACCACATGTCGCCGGCTTGCGTTGAACAGGGTTAGTGGCACTACGTGTCGCCGGCTTGCGATGCAGACTTTGCCTTCACTGATCGGAGGGAGTTTAATGATGTGGACGCTGCCACGGACTTGGGGTCACTGCCATTCTTAACTCACGACTCAGTACAACATGTGCCAACAATTGGGCTGAAGAGTACGCCGGTGTAGTATGTCAATGAGAAAGGAGTACTGTGGGCCAGTGTCGTGGAGGCCAGCGATGGTCTGCGGAGGCTGCAAAGGTCACGGGACTGGGGCTTGGAGCTTGCACCGGCACGTGGTGGGCCCTCTTTGACACACGCCGGTGTCAGCAGGTGAGCGGAGCCTCCTTGGTGCGCTGGGGTAGGCCTGGCGGGTCTGGGGACCAGCGGCCCGGGGTGCAGCAGGCGCACAGGGACGCAGGCCCCGCCGCGCACGGCGCCGGCCTCGTGGTGGGCTGAGAGGCACCGCCCTGGCAGACACGTTGGCCATTCCAAAAGAGAACCCCACCCAGTGTGAGGGGGTTTTTATTCACACCCCTACGCAGGCCTGTCATACGCAGGGCCAACCCACTCCGCCCGCGCATACAGGGGGGGACGTAACGTGCGACATTTCTGTGTTCTGCCCCACAGCCTGTGGGGACATGGTAGCGTCCACTGGCCACTACACTCCATGCACCAGCAGTTAATGTCCACATGGCCATTTCCGTGGTTTGCACATTGGAGTCTGTCCGGCACCTCCATGCCACACCTGGCATTGGGTAGGTTCTCATTCTTTAGTCACTTGCCACTCTCGCACATGCCTGCTCCAAGCCTCTCCTCACATTCTGCTATTGTGTGGCTGTGGTGCCATGCCGTGGCTGGGTTGTGTGCATGGCAAGCCCAGGTTCCCAATGGAGTCGTGTTGTCGTGTCTGGTCGGTTGGCATGTTGTGTGGCATGTTGCATGTAGTTCTGCTGCATGCCCATTGCCAGTGTCGTGAGTTGCATGACTGTGGGGTGGAGGTTTTGGTGTGTTCATTTGGTACTTACCAATGAGCACTGCATTTCCATAGGTGCCATCCTGGGAGCGCTGGTTGATGATGGACTGTCGGGCGATGTAGGAATCATGCACTCTGCCTGGGGAGTTGGCCACGACATTGTTGAGGAGTCTCGGGTGGTCCACTATTGCCTGCACATTCATGGGATGCGTGTGCTTTCTGTTGCGGTAGTTGTGTGCAGTGTCGTCAGGGGGCACGAGGGGTACATGTGTGCAGTCAATTGCCCCCGACATGTGAGGGAATCCAGCTATGGCGTAGGAGCCTTGCTTGGTCTCCAGCTGCTCCTGTGCAGTGTGGGTGAAGTGGAGGTGCTGGGGTACCAGGCTGATGATGACATCCAGGACAGGTGTGATGAACTTGGATGGGGCTGGCTGTGAGACTCCTCTGACTCTTGCAGTTGTGGGTTAGAAGGTACCAGAGGCCAACATGTGCAGCACAGCCGGCAGCTTTGTCTGCGGAGGGATGTTGGTTGTCCGCTGTGTTGGTACCGTCAGCAGGTGGGCGATGTGGGTCAGGATGCAGGGGATGGTTGTCTTTTTGGGCCTGTAGTGGGCAATGTCCTCCTCTGGCGTTCGGTCTGGGCGGCTGGTGCGTTTAAGGTGGGTCCGCTGTCTTTGTGTACGCTGCCTCTGTGGTAGTCCAGGGGGGGGCGGGACAGGTCCTGGGGGTGGTGGCGGGCCTGGGGGGGTGGGGGTCGCGGTGGGTGTTGTGGCCCTCATGGGTCTCGGAGCTGCATGATCATTGTCTCCATGGCATCTGTGGGTCTTCAGATGTGGCTCTTGGCTGGGCTCCCTTTCATGCTGCAGGTAGTCGTCCTGCTTAACACCAGCAAAAGGCAGGTGTTAATTTCCTGCTGCTACCGCGGCTTATCGCCTGTTTTTGGTTCGCATCGCAGATCTGGCAGTTCGTTGTGAAAGTGGTGTAGTGGTGTTTTCGTGAGTTTTTGCACGGGAACGCCTACTCTGCATCTCATTAGGGTTAGTTGGTGGTGTCACCCGTGGAGATAAATTTTGCAGCAGTTATCGCGGGAATACTGGCGATGTCTGCAGTTTGCACCCGCTTGTGAATGGGGCGTTAAATCTATCTCCACTTTTGATGCGTTAAGGTGGCGATAACTGCCCCTCGCTGCCCCATTTACGTTGTGCCCGTGATTTTGTCTGTTTTTATCCCCTTTTTCCTTCTGTGCCCCTCGCTGCCCCATTTACGTTGTGCCCGTGATTTTGTCTGTTTTTATCCCCTTTTTCCTTCTGTGCCCCTCGCTGCCCCATTTACGTTGTGCCCGTGATTTTGTCTGTTTTTATCCCCTTTTTCCTTCTGTGCCCCTCGCTGCCCCATTTACGTTGTGCCCGTGATTTTGTCTGTTTTTATCCCCTTTTTCCTTCTGTGCCCCTCGCTGCCCCATTTACGTTGTGCTCCGTGATTTTGTCTGTTTTTATCCCCTTTTTCCTTCTGTGCCCCTCGCTGCCCCATTCACGTTGTGCCCGTGATTTTGTCTGCTTTCCCCCATTTCCTTTCTGTGCCCCCGCTGCCTCTCGCCATTCCCGCCGCTGCGTCCCTGCGGCCCCGCCCCCTGACTGCCCATTCGCTGCCCCTGCCTCCCGCCTCCCAGCTGCTCCTCCCTCCCACCTCCCCATAAATGGCGGCACGCTGCGCGTCCAGCGCGCTGGCGCCGCCAAGGCGCGCCTAAGGCAAGCCCGTCTGCGCCCGTCCGTGCCTGGACCGCGCCCAGCGCCAGAACCCTGGATCCCACCGATGCAACACTACTCGACGGACCTACGACGCCGCCACACTCACCGCACTCAATGCCGGCCGGAACCCTGCCTGCTACCGAGCCTCACCGAGACGCACCCACGGACCCTTCACCTGCCAAACCTGCCGATTCACCTGCCCCCGGACGTGCACCACCTCCGCCAAGTCGAGCACCAGCAGCAACAACCTGAAATGCATCCTGTTGAACACCCGCTCCGTCCACAGGCACGCCGTGGAACTCTGGGACCTGCTCGACGCAACAGCACCGGACATCGCCTTCCTCACCGAAACCTGGTTGAACGCCTCCTCAGCGCCCGACATCGCCATAGCCATCCCGGACGGATACAAGATCACCCGGAGGGACCGCGTCAACCAGACGGGAGGAGGCATCGCCATCGTACACAAGAACACCATCCGCATCTCGACTAACTCCGACGAGACCTTCACCGCCGCCGAACACCTACACTTCCAGATACACACTGACCCCAAGACAACCCTCCGAGGCACCCTCATCTACAGACCCCCGGGACCACGCACACTATTCAGCGAAGACATCGCAGACTTCATCAGCCCGCACGCCATGCCCTCAGCCGACTACATCCTCCTAGGGGACCTCAACTTCCACCTGGAGAACAACAACGACAGAAACACCACCGCCCTGCTGGACAACCTCGCCAACCTCGGAATCAAGCAACTGGTGAACACGCCCACCCACTACGCCGGCCACACGCTTGACCTCGTCTTCTCTTCCAGCAAGCACATCTCCTTCAGCCACGCCACCGGACTACACTGGACCGACCACAGCTGCGTCCACTTCAGCTTCAGAAAGACTGCGACCCACCACCACCCGCAACAGGCTCCCCGCCGGAGCTGGAGCAAGATCACCACCGAGCAGCTCACCGCCTCCCTCAGCCAGAACACACCCACCAACACAACGGACCCAAACGAAGCAGCCAGCAACCTCGCCAAGTGGCTGACCGCCTGCGCCGACGACCTCGCACCACTAAAAACCCTCCCAGCAGACCCGGAAGCAAGAAAACCCCTTGGTTCACCAACGACCTCAAGGAATCCAAGAAGAACTGCCGCACTCTCGAGAGAACCTGGCGACTCGACCAGACCACAGACAAAAGGACCGCCCTCAAGCACGCCACCCGCAAACACCACCAGCTGATCCGTGCCACCAAGAAGTCGGCACTCAAAGAACGACTGGACAACAACGCCCACGACAGCAAGGAACTTTTCAGCATCGTCAAAGAGTTCTCCAACCCCAGCGCCGGAAACAACGACATCACCCCCGCAAGACCTCTGCAACTCACTCGCCACGTTCTTCCACCGCAAGATCATCGACACTACATAACAGCTTCGACGCACAAACCACGCACCCTACCGCCGAACCAACGCCCGCCACCACCACCCTCTGCAACTGGACCCCGATCAGCACCGAAGACACCACCCGCACGATGAACTCCATCCACTCCGGATCACCAACCGACCCCTGCCCACACCACGTCTTCAACAAAGCCGACGCCACCATCGCACCCCATCTCCGGGACATCATCAACTCCTCCTTCCACACTGCCACCTTCCCGGAGAGCTGGAAGCACGCCGAGCTTACCGCCCTCCTGAAGAAACCAACGGCGGACCCCACCGACCTCAAGAACTACCGTCCCATCTCGCTCCTTCCGTTTCCGGCCAAAGTCATCGAGAAGACCGTCAACGGACAGCTTGCCGCCTTCCTCGAGACGAATGGATCCCTCGACCCCTCGCAGTCCGGGTTTCGGGCCAACCACAGCACCGAGACCGCCCTCATCGCAGCCACCGACGACATCAGAACCCTAACCGACAACGGGAAACAGCAGCCCTCATCCTCTTGGACCTCTCCGCGGCGTTCGACACCGTCTGCCACCGCACCCTAGTGAAGCGCCTCAGCAACATCGGAATCCGAGAGAAAGCACTGGAATGGATCATCTCGTTCCTCGCCGGAAGAACCAGAGAGTCCGCCTCCCCCGTTCAGATCCGAGGCCACTGAAGTCATCTGCGGCGTTCCACAAGGATCTTCACTCAGTCCAACGCTCTTCAACGTCTACATGAGCCCCCTCGCAGCCATCGCACGCCAACACAACCTCAACATCATCTCCTACGCCGACGACACCCAGCTGATCCTCTCCCTCACCAACGACCCCACCACCGCCAGAGCAAACCTACACGACGGGATGAGAGACGTCGCCGACTGGATGAGGAACAGCCGCCTTAAACTAAACTCAGACAAGACGGAAGTCCTCATCCTGGGCTCATCACCCTCCGCCTGGGACGACTCCTGGTGGCCCCCAGCCCTGGGCACCGCGCCCAAGCCAACGGACCACGCACGCAACCTGGGCTTCATCCTGGACTCCTCCCTGTCGATGACCAGACAAGTCAACGCCGTCTCATCCTCGTGCTTCAACACCCTGCGCATGCTCCGCAAGATCTTCAAATGGATCCCCACTGAAACCAGGAAGACCGTCACCCAGGCACTCGTCACCAGCCGACTGGACTATGGGAACACCCTCTACGCCGGAACCACAGCCAAACTTCAAAAAAGACTCCAGCGCATCCAGAACGCCTCCGCACGACTCATCCTGGACATCCCCCGACACAGCCACATCACCGGACACCTGAAAGACCTGCACTGGCTCCCCGTCAGCAAGAGAATCACGTTCAGACTCCTCACCCACGCACACAAGGCCCTCCACGACCTGGGCCCAAAGTACCTCAACAACCGCATGACCTTCTACACGCCCACCCGCCAGCTACGATCAACCAGCCACGCCCTCGCCACCGTACCACGCATCCGCAGAACCACCGCCGGAGGAAGATCCTTCTCCTACCTGGCAGCCAAGACCTGGAACTCCCTCCCAACTCACCTTCGGCGAACCCAGGACCATCTCTCCTTCAGGAAGCAGCTCAAGACCTGGCTGTTCGAGCAGTAACTTACCCCCTCCCCCAGCGCCTTGAGACCCTCCCGGGTGAGTAGCGCGCTCTATAAATGCCGTAATTGATTGATTGATTGATAACTCTGAGATAAGTCCTTGTGAATATTCCCCTAAGTGTTTTGCACACTTCTGTCATTGGTCTAAACTTGGGCTACATTTTGGTTATATTTGTACTTCATTTGGGCTCTTTTTTCTCTGGTGGTCATTTTGGGAGACTTTTTTGTTATGATAAAACACTCACATAATTGGTCCTGTGTAGACATCGAATACTTATTTGACTCCCTTGTTGCTCCCACACCGAGCTTGACTCAAGATGTGCACTCTATTGGAAAGGACATGGATGTCTGGTTACTCGAGGGCAGCAATATTTATGCACCTATTTACATATCCACAGTGGTTAGACACCATGATTGCTCTAGATGGCTCTCAGAAGAATTCAAATCAGCTAAATTGGAATTACGTCAAGCAGAAGGGATATGGCAGAAAGATTATGCCCCAGAAAAGAGAGCAATCTTTGAAATGCATCTTAAGGGCTATAAAGCATTGATATTGCAGGAAAGTCATCCTTCTTCAGTAATAAGATATTACAATCCGTGAATGAATCAAAGGAAATAAAAAAATTGTATCAGAGTTATCCATCAGATAGACTCTTCCCTTCTCTACTTCTCAGAATTTATGGACATGTAAAATTATTTTTTTGTTGAAGAGATAAAAATGATAAAGTACAACATTCTCGTTGGCAAGGACAAGAAGTTCATCAACTCAGAAGATAGGAACCATACTACCTTAGCCACTTTCTATTCTATTAGTGAAGTACGTTTTTCTGAATTATTGTCAATACATAAGTCAAGCTCTCCCAAAGACCCTTGCCAGCCTAGGGTCCTTAAAACTGCTTTTTCTGTAACACCTGGACCAGAAAGTGTCCCTACCTAACTCTTCTTTATCCCAGGGATGTTTGCCCAGATCCTTTAAAAATGCAGTTGTAATCCCTCTTCAGAAGAAATCAAGTGAAGATCCTTTATTCCAGATTGTTCAGAACCAAGCATCACATCTTATCTATAAACAGCCTAGAATATGTCACATCACTCCTCTTCACACAGGGCAGCTAGTTTTAAAAAAAGGGAGGGCCACCACGCTGGCCCTTTTCCTGAGCCATTAATGTCCCCGGGGACCGCATCCCCCTGGGCTGGCTCACTTGCTGTGTCCCGGGCAGTTCACCTCTGGGACACAGCAGATTCCATGCACGCACTGTTCCAAGCAGGGAAACATATGTTTGCTCCCCCCTGGCAGGAGCATTTTATTGTTAATTTTTTTTTATTCCATTGCACTCTTGCCTTTTTTGGTAAAACTGTTAGAAGCTCACAAAGCACAGTGTCTCTTTTATTATTTAGAGAAGTCGCACTTCTTAAGTTTGTGTCAAGTTAAATTTCAACCTGCACACTCCAATGAGGCAGATATTTTGTCAGTGATAGATGATATGCGGCAGGAGTGTGACGAAGTACCCGCCTCTGAGCTGGTTCCCCTAGATCTGTCTGCAGCTTTCAACACAGTTGAACACAATATACTGGTGGACTGTATCGAAGCTGCTGGGCTTTGTAGCTCAGCCTTGAAATTGATTAAATCCTTCTTGGAGAATCAGACCCAGTCAGTCTGGTTTTCCCCTTTCAGGTACAGCTGGATTGCTCCTTTCTCTGCCCACACCTCTTTAATATTTACATCCGCCCTCTACAGGCATTAAGAAATATGAATTTTACAATCTACTACTTTCAGCTACTCTTAAGACTCAATGGCTTTTCGGCCTCTAAGTAGTAATTATCTCAAACTTAGTTGGGATAAAACAGAGAATGTCATTACGAGCAGTAAATTAGCTTACTGGAATGATTCCTTTTGGCCCATGGACAAGGGGATGCACCATCCCCAAAGGAATCAGGCATAGGTTTGGGAGTCATTATTCATAATGAGCTTTCCTTAAGATCTCATCTAGGAGCACTAATCTCGTCCTGATTCTTTTATCTTCATCGGATAAAAAAATAGCTAGATTCCTCACTTTCAAAGCCCTGACCCAAGTGGTTATGGTTTTGGTTATTTCCCATCTTAATAATGCTAACTCTCTTTTTTATCGGTTTACTACATTTTTACTTTTTAGACTCCAGCTTGTTCAGAACCAAGCAGCATGTCTCATTTATAAACAGACTAGAAACTGTCCCATCACTCCTCTTTTGAAAGACCCTCCTTTGCACCCTCTGGAGCTGAGGATTATTTTTAAAATAGGTTGTATTACTTTTAAGGCTCTTGATGATGAAGGCCACTCTTTTATAAAATCTAGGTTCAAGAAATATACCCTGAATTAGAGTATTCACTCTTCCTCTCAGAATCTTCTGTTCTGGCACCCCGAGTATAAAAAGAAAAGAATGGGTGGGATCAGTTTTTCAGTGTTACCGCAACAGATTTGGAACTCCCTTCCTCCTATAATGCGGCTGTCTTTGAACTATCTGAAGTTCAGACATGCGCTAAAGACCTTGGGGCAGATTTACAGGTCCCTTGCGTCATTTTTGCGCTGCTGTTGCATTACTTTTTGTGACGCAGCAGCAGCATAAAAATGCGGCCCATTTACAACATGACGCATCTAGGGAGATGCATCACGTTGTAAAGCCCTGCGTCACATTATACCTGCGTCAGGTATAATGTATGCAGGGTGGGCATTCCCACGCAAAAAAAGCCTTGTAGAAGTGAGGCAGTGAAATCTGCGCCACTTCTAGGACGCCACTGCATCAAAACCTTACGCCTGCTCGAATCAGGAGTAAGGAGTGACGCAGCACAATGAGGATAGGCCTCCCCATGCATTGCTGGAGTTGCGTTGTGCGTGACTTTGGTGCCAACAGATGCGTCAGAATTTCTGACACATCTGTCAATCCTTGAGCCATGGTGCGCCGTATTGTAAATACGGTGCATCCATGGTGGTGCAAGGGTTTCTCAGGGTGGTGCAGGGAAAGTGACACATCTCTACAGATGCGTCACTTTCTTGTAAATCTGCCCCCTTGTAGTTTAGCAAGCGCATTGTTAGTGCATTATCTCATTGGAGTTCTGTGATCTTGATTCTTATCTTTATCTCAGCATCATGAAACCTTGAGGTGCAGATGCGCTTTACAAGTTCCTATAACATTACATACCATAACATAATATAACATAACATACCATAACATAACATGACAAGCTCCCTAATTTCCTCATGTACTGCAGTATCCTCAGTAGAAAATGCTTTCCATTTTCAACTTCAATTCCATAAAGATGGCATTCAGATGTGCTCGACCTTTCTCATACATTTATAATGTTAGCACTCTAGTTGCTCATTAGAAAACTGTGGTAAAGCTGCTGATCACCGGGAAGTTAACTGGCAGTCTGCTGCTGGTGTTGAAAGTGCATGTTTCAGCCTGCATGTCAGAATGTTTTATTGATATAGAAGAGGAAGATATTTGAGAACTCATTTAAAATGTGTTCTAATTTTGTTTTCTACAGCCCTAACCATCATTTCTATGACAAAATGATCCCCTTCATTGTGTTTCTTTCTAAATCAAATGTTTTAAATTTTACCAGTCGGATTCAATCAAGATTGATTCAGGTGTGCGACAAGTAAGACTGTTAGCATTCTAGTTGTTCTTTAGAACACGCTGAGAGGCTGCACTATAACACAGGAGAATCAACTGACAGTCTGCTCCTGATGGAAGTACATGTTTTACTGAAAATGTCAGACTTTATACTCATATGGCTGAGAAAGATAGTATGAATTTACAGGAAATAAACTCAAATTTTACTTCTGGAACATCTTCCAGAACCTCTATGACAAAATCATAAGAAAACAGTTTTCTCTCAAACAGGATTTATGAACTCCCAGCAGAAGGTCAGCATTTTTCACAGGGTAAAATTTCCTTAGTTAGAACATACCACAATTCCTAAAACTAATATGGTACTACCAACAAATGATTTAGATTATAACTAAAATCTGTTATCACCCTTTATACATGCCCCTTTTTGTGACTCCCAAAATCTGCCATTCACTACAATGCATTCCAATGAGGGCCATGTCACAGACTCCTGTAACAGCTGCCACAGCATATTCTCCATGTTGGAATCAGCCAATAAAGAGGGGGGTCCCCATTGGAAGCCCCTCACATGCCCTTTGGGGTCTGGGTGTGCTCACTCTGTCCTCTTATATACTTTTTAAATTTATTTACAGGACACAGGGACCAAGTCCCTAAGTCTTATAATGGCTGCTAAAACATTTTAAATCAGGATTCAGGATTTACTTGTCCCCTTAAATTACCCAATCATAGCATATCTGGACATCAACTGTCCAGAACTCTCTCTCTCTCTCTCTCTTGTTCACGATGAAAGATGAAAGCATGTCCCCTGTATACAACTTATAAAGGGGTTTTCTCGTATCAAAAAAAATGACGACGGACTACACATCTATTGACAGTGAAAAAGGCTAATACAGACATTTCAACACTATTTCTCAGTGCCATGCTTGAATGTGCAAATTACGCAATCTTCAAGAGCATCTTTTTTGCTCTATGCGAGCAAAAACATCCAAATAGAATACAAATGGATAAAAATGGATAAAAGCAATGAGCATAATAATAGTTCATTATCTTTACATGGTTTAACAAATGCTTAAGGTGCTTTCATATTACAATATACAGCAATCTCTTAATTATAATATAGGTCAAACCATTAAAAATCCATTAAAAAGTCTATTAGAAATCCATTAAAAAGATTCATAACATTCGGCAAGTGCCTGATGGATATACTGTAAAGATACCTTCATGGTGTCCCTACTCAATTGAAGAATAAAGTGTTGTAGTGTCTTGTCCCCTGGCCTGTGCCCTAAAGATAAAGTGCTAGTGCTTATTTATTAGTCTTTGCTGTCCCCTTGTATCCTCACCCAGACTTTGGGGGACTTAGGCTCAGTCTAACAAAACCATGTGCTTAGTGAATTCTGCCCTAAAGTGTTCAGTGCTACTCTTAAAATAAACTAATTTCATCTAAAATTACAGTGTTCACAAGGAATTCATTATCATTACATTAAAGGAGCATCCTATCCTAAATATGTATGAAGTTCTTCATCGATATTAAAACCATTGCTGTCCAATTCCAGTATATAGTGAGTTTCTAATCTTCTTAATTCTTTCTCTCTATCTCCTTCTCTTTTTTCTTTGGGGTTTGTGCTATACAACTGTATTTCAAATACACAGGGTTACTTTGGTGACACTTCTCAAAATGCCTGGCTATAGGATTGCTGTGATCTTTGTTCGATATTGCACGAATGTGCTGCAAAATTCTTTTGTGTGCTGGTAGAGTGGTGCTTCCAAACATTCAATTTCTCACACAGGCATTTCAGAATGTACACCACAAAATTAGATTTACAGGTTAAATCGCCTTTGATCGTTATACTTTTTTGAAATGGGGTGGCCAATGTTGTCAAATTTTTGCCATTCCTGCAGGCTTTGCATTTAGAACACTTTCTAAACCCTTCATATGTGTTGAGCCATGTCCTACTGGTAACTCTGGTTGTAAAGACACTTATGACCAAATGATCCCTCATAGATTTCGATTTCCTGTAGGTTTTCTGGGGTCTTTTGGTTACTACTGTCCCCAAGACTGTGTCCTGTTTCACCAGGTGCCAGTATTTATTCAAAATGGCTCTGACATTAGTGTGTTCTCAATTTTATATGTAGTTATGAACCTGTGTGGTCCTTTCTCTTGGGATAGTTACCTTATAGCAGTTTTGGAGGGTTCAAAGAGGACATCTTCCCTTTTAAGTGCCCTTACTTTTTGGAGGCCCCTTCCAGGATAGATTTAGGGTATCCCCTCTGGATAAATATGTTTTTCATTTCCTCCTCTATCTTGGCGAACTCCTCTACTGTGCTACATGCTCTTCTTGCTCGATAAAACTCACCAAAAGGTATATTCATAATGAGTGGGGCTGGATGTGAACTCTGAGCATGCAGGATGGTATTACCTGCTGTAGGTTTTCTAAAGACTGTGCTCTCTAGTTTCTCTTCCCCAACCCAGACCAAAATGTCTAAAAATTCTATGTTAGTTGTACTCATTTTACCTGTGAATTTCAAATTCAGATCATTAACATTGAGATCACATATAAACCTTCTTGCCTCTGTGTCCTGCCACAGCACAAAGACATCGTTTATATACCTGAGCCACAATATGATCTGTGTCGTCTACTGTCCCATGGTTGTGCTGCTGAGCACCTGCTCTTCCCACCAGCCCATATGCAGATTAGCATAACTGTGGGCAAAGCAGGTGCCCATGGCAGTCCCAGGCTCTTGTTGGAACAGTTTGTTATCAAACATAAAGATATTCCTAGACAGGCACCAATTCATCATTTCCAGCAATATCTGATTAGGCAAAGCAAAGCCTATAGGTCTCATTCTCAAGAAGTGCTGGCTGGCACTAAGTCCATCATGGTGTCTAATGCTCGTATACAATGTGGACACATCTAGTGTCATCATTAGCATATTAGGTTCCCATTTCACATCGTATATCTGTCTAAGAAAGTCAGCAGAATCCTTTATGTAAGATGGCAAGGTAGTCACAATCGGATTTAAAAATAAGTCTACATACTTAGAAACGCTCTCAAAAATACTGTTTTGTGCAGCTATAATTGGCCTGCCTGGTGGGTTTTTGGGGTCTTTATGAATCTTTGGTATCATATAAAATACAGGTATCACCGGATGATCTTTCTTTAGGAATCTATATTTGTCCCAGCTGATTAATTCTTGCTCTCTCCAAGAATTCAATTGTTCAGTGAATTGTTCTATGACATCCAATAATTCATTCATTGCAATTCATTTATAGCACTGTGGGTTGTTTAATTGCTGTAATGCTTCTGTTTTATTGAGTTGCTGATCCCACAGGACTATGTTTCCTCCCTTATCTAGGGTTTAATGACTACTGCTGTGCAGCTCTTAATCCTTTTTATAGTATCCAATGCCATTTTGTCTCTCCAAGAAAAAAAATTCTTCTTTTTCTTTGGGTCACTTGTAGTCGTATAGTATAGAAGTCGTAAATCCTTTATTACACTATCTGAAAAAATGCCTAGATTATGCTTTGGTATTTGTGGGATCTACTTAGATTTGGGTCTGAAGGGAGTCATCCCCCCCGTTTTTATGTTCATACCATTCCGGTCTATGTTGATATTGTCCCGACTGACCAGTGCAGAAGAGGTAGGGTTGCTTTCATTCTCTAGAGACTGTAGGATTTCAAATAAACTATGATGTTCAAATAGATTGGAGGTGCTGTTATTTTCCTCCTCAAGTGATCGTAGGTCACTTGGTCAACCACAGTAAGGTTTGTATTGATCATCTCCTCTGTGTTTCCTGCTGCGGCTGATTCTTTGTTTTCATCAGGTGGAGTTTGGTCAGTTTCAATTTCCTAATATATTTATACAGGTCTATTCTGCTTTGGCCATAGTTGTATTCATTTACAGGGCAGTAAGACAGTCCCAGATTTCGACAGGCACTCTCCTCTCCCGTGAGGTTAACCTGGCTGAGATTTACAATTGTTTTTGTTCCTTCTAACTGCAGGATGTTTTCTTGAGATATATGTATATATATATACATATATATCCAAAAAAAGAAGAGTTGTCCCCTCAAGAGAGCCTCACACAGGTAGGAAATCTTCACATTTTATTGGTGAAAGCTACAGCATAGACGTCAGGACATCTCACCAAAATTCTTTAAGCCGACGCGTTTCGTGCTCCCTTGCACTTTGTCACAGGCTGAATATCTCTGCAAGCTCCAGACACTTCGAGCACCTGATATCACTCTGGACACCCGCCCCAGTGGGTGTGGACAGTTGCACTGCCTGCTGGTCTCTGTAGTGCTCGTTCGTAATACGCATGTGAGTTGAATGTGCGCTGCATAATAAAAGTTCATAAAACACCCCAGTGGGTAGGTTCAATGTCCTGCTCATTCCAGGCTGCACCATATGACTTGCACCACGCACCTCCTGTCCAAATGCTTGCTGCAATGCCGACTGGTGTCAGCATTGGTCCGCTACGTCGCGGCGGGGCTCTCTCACGGCAGGACTGGCCGTTTCATATCCGCTGGATTCAAGCTAGCATGGCTGATGAGGGCTGTTAGCCCGAAACCGGTCCCAGGATGCTTGTTTCTGGTCCAGGGAAGACATGGCTTGGCAGTTCGGGCTGGACTGTTCCCATGAGGCACAGGGTCAAGACTGATTTGCATATGGCTGGGTCCAAACTGGAATGGCATGGTGAGCAAAAAAATGATGGATTTAGGCCCAGATCTCTGTACTGGGGTGAATGTACGACATTGTCTGCATTCTGTCCATCAATTGTTGTTTTTGCATTTGTCACCCCGAGTGGGACGGGTATGCCCAGACGTGGGTCCCGTGCTCTCCATGCCACTGGAGTCAAGCTATCCTGGCTGATGAGGGCTGAAAGCCTGAAACCGGTCTTAGGATGCCTGTTTCCAGTCCAGGGAGGACCTGGCCTGGCAGTTCGGGCTGGACTGTTCCCATTGGGCGCAGGGTCAAGACTGATTTGCATATGGCTGGGTCCAAACTGGAATGGCATGGTGAGCAAAAAAACGATGGATTTATGGCCCAGATCTCTGTACTGGGGTGAATGTACGACATTGTTCTGCATTCTGTCCATCAATTGTTGTTTTTACTTGAGAGCAGGCAAGAAAACAGTTGAAAAGTCAGCTCCCAGCTGGTGGATGCAGTTTTCCTACTCCCGCCTGCTCGGTGCGGATTTACTATTTGCTCTCGCAGTTCCTGCCAAGCGAAAGCAAACTGCTATCTTCCAAGGGTGGGCACCTCAGGAGATAGCAGAAGCTGGCTCTGGCAGTCCCAAGGGCCACTGGCGGCTCCAGCAGGGGGCGGCACTGCCCTCCTCCTTTCATTTTCAAGGGCCTGCCCTGGAGACATGGTGGTCCCCGGGGCCAAGAACTGCCTGGGAAGGGGGGACGCACGGCCCCCTGCCTCTATTATTTGAATTCATACCCCTTGGGAGGTGGTGGTCCCTGGGGCCCTTAAAGGGCAATTGAGGGGGTCTGCTGGCCCCCCGCCAATATATTTATTGAGCCCCGGGGAGGTGGTGGTCTCCGGGTATCTTAAGAGCTGTGCAAAGGGGCCATGACTCTTAAAGGGCCCCAATTGGAGGGCTGTACCTGTTGGAATCCTGCATGAAGACAAGTTAGAATACTGCCGGTTTGCACTCTAGAGGACTGGAGAAGGTTTGTCCTGCACTGCCCTGCTGAGGGATATCACATGCTTGTACTTTGTTGGGGGGTTCCACTGTGGGCTTTACCTGCTGTCCCTGGGGCAGACCACACATCCCACAATCCCCTGTTCTGCAGCGCCTGAGCCTGATTAACCGCATTTAAGGCATAGCTAGCTCCCACAGTATGGGTCACGCGTTTGCAGCACCCGGGCAAAGCCCGGGACAATGGAAGGCCCATCCTTGCCCGTCATTGTTAGGAAGAGCAAGGCCAGGGCCTCCCCCTTGATTTTGATATCCATCAAAAGTGTGAGTAGATAATTTTACCATGTACTGCATTATATATTTGCTTTTTATATCAATTTTTCTTTTCCCCTTGTACAGAGCATTTAGTGTAAATAAAGGTACTGGTAACCTAGATGATAGATGACTCTGATAGAGGAGGGGCTCAATTGAGAGCATCTGTTTTCACTGAGAAATATGTACTAATACCAGTGGACAATTGTGAATAGTTGAGGCAATCCCCCTTTTTTGATTAAATCCTGGGAAACATTTAATCATGGTAAAAAGGAAACTAGTTGACAGCCCTGTGGGGAATAGCCAGAAGAAAGCTACTAAGCCTATTGCTAATTATTTAACAGATGCTGTGGGGTTAATAGAAAATGAAATAATGAATGTGGAAGAAAGGCTTGCTGATACTAAGAATGATGCAAATGAGGTTCTTAGTAGTGTCAATGTGGAAACCATAGGAGATACCACCCTAATATCAACAGAGTACGTTGACAGCGTCACTTTTACCAAACGTACATCAAATGTTGAAAAATGGCCCCTGTGTCTCGAATCAAGCCCTGGAATTAATCAAACTTCCCCCTACCCAGGAATTGAATTCACCTCCAGCTAAAAGAAATAAATATATAAGGGGAACCGCTGAACCAAATTAAAAAAACAAATATAACCAATGCCCATCATGCTAGCTCAGCCAAGAAGAATGATAACCCAAATGGGAAGAGTGAAGATACAAGACCTGACAGCAACAAAAAATTTGGAGGCATTGATTAAAATACTTCATTCTAAAAAGGACAATATGAAGCAGAAGGCTCTCATGGAACGTAATGAAATAAAAGAGAGGGTAGCCATGATTGAAAACTTAGCTAAAAATAACAAGAAAATGATCTTGATTGATGATATCCCATTTACAGAACAACGTAAGCTTAATGTAACTGAGATATTACAGCACAAGTAAAGCACATCCAATTGCCACACCCATTGGTATTACAGAGACCTTCCACCAACTCCGTGTATCCCTTTCAGGAAAGGAACAGAACTGTTACAGTAGACAGAGGAAAGAGGGGGATGGAGCAGGGGTGTCTATTACTGATACATTGCATCTACCCTTTGAAGGGTGTACCAAAATTAGATTCACATGCTAAGGAGAATTGGATTGATTTAAAAAATAAGGCTACTCCTTAGTTGTCAAACAATTTTCCCAACAACAGTGTAGTTCACCAAGAAATAATTATGGTTAGAAGGGTAAAGTGGGTTGGGCGCTCACATAAAATAGGCCATAGTGATGGCCTATTTGTGAGAAGTTGGCCTGGCATATGCTGTCCACTAATTATAGTGGGCACCTTGCACCAGTCCAAATCGACTCTTATGGTAGATAGGTTAAAGACAACCTTATTGAAAGCTATCCTAGTGGTAGCTATGGAGAGCAGCCTTCAGGCTAAGTCTTGAAGGAATGTAAAGCAGCTTGTTTTACCAGTCTATAATCTCTTGAGTGACCAAATGAAAGAGCACCACACCAGGTATATATTCAAAATATATGTATTTATTACTAAACACACCCCTCTAGTCTCTTTATGAGGCTAGAGTTCGAAATACATAGGTTATAAGATCTTAAATCACAGTAATAGCACAAATACACGTTTGGGCCCTAGGGGCGTACCAAACCATATACCAATAAAGTGGTATGCGAACCACGACTGAACTAGACACTAGGCCTAGAGCCTCTAGAAGTGCTTGGACCACAAGGAACCACCCAAGGTAGTGACACAGGGGACCCACGGGAGACGCGTGCAGTGTAAATACACAACCGCGATACGCCGTTAACTTCTATGGAGAAAGTCGGGATCGGGAAAATAGAGGAAAGGGACACTTAAAAGAGGACTAGGACAAAACCCTTTGAGATCTAGGACTTTGAAGAGTCTCTACCCACGGGAGCACCGGAGTACTCGTGTTACCTCACCCAGGGAAGCCGGGTGCATAGGTGCCTTTCGGGGTCGGGTTTCGTCGTCGTTTCGTATGGCGATCTGCTGCAAAGTGCTGCTGGCGACCAGGAGAAAAGTGTCCGGGTGGATCCAAGAGTGGATCGGAGTTCTGAAGAACCTGAAAGCAGAGGGGACAGAGTCTGGGTCACTAGCCAGTGACCAGGAAGGCGATGGACAGATGCCCACCGATGTCGAGTGCTTCAGGTGCGGTGACAGTCGTCTTGACTCTTCAGCCACGAGGTCCGGGAGGCGTTGTCGGCGACCAGGAGCAGGATTCGGGCTGGTGCTCGATGTCTGTCGAGTGCTGAGGTGTCGGCGACCGGATTGGACCCAACAAGCCTTGGCAACGGCAAGTCTCGAGTAAGATGTAGATCGTCGATGATGCAGACCAGCAAGGTCTGGGGAACTCACCCAGCGAGGGTAAGTGAGGGCAGGCCTGGAGCAACCAGGATGCCAAGTAAAGAAAAGATTGGCCTTCGTTAAGGGCTACTAGCCAACGGGCTAGCGACCGCGAAGGAGCCTCGTGACGCCGCACGTGGAGCTGGCTTACAGGACACTCGTGGAGTGGGGGCCAGTGATCTTCGGTGCAGGTGGTGCTGGAGGCTAGGGCTACTCGGAGCCCAAAGCACGACTTCTTGGGAGACCCAGAAGATGGTGCACTTGCAAGTGTGCTCGGTGTCCAGGGGTCACGGTCTCAAGTCACCCACGATAGCCACGGGCCTCAGCTTTGCTGGGGACTCAGGGTAGCCTCGGGGAAGTCTGAGAATCCACCTCTGGTGATGCGATGACTTCGGCGTCCGACGGGAGCTTCAGTAATGCGAACCGGACAGATGCTTCTTTGGTGCCTGCCAAGCAGGGGAGTCACTCCTTGACCCCAAGGGAGATTCTTCAGTCCTCTAATCTTGTCGTAGAGCGTCGAAGGTCCAGGATTCTGTGTCAGAGTTTCGTCCAGGTATAATCTAAAGTCCTAAGGACTGGGTTCCTACCTTTATTCTAAAAATAGGGGATGGACTACTCTGTGGCCCCACCTATGGGTGGGTCAGGGCAGAGGGGTGGCTACACCCCTTTCCCTTTGTCCAGTTCGCGCCAAAGCAGGGGCTGCGAGCCCCTGATCCGGTTTGAACTGGGGTATGCACAGGGACACCAAATGTGCCCCCAGTGCAGGACTTCAAAGCACCCGAAAGTGCTCCCGCCCAGCCCCAATACACATTGTCCTGTCTGGGGAGGTGGTCACACCTCCCTGGGACAGGAAACCTGTTGTCCAGGCCTCCCCTGCCGGAGTTTCGTCCAGCAGCAGGAGGCCAGACTCGTGTCTGTGGCAGCAGCATCCATTTTGTGATGCCAGGGCTCTGGAAAGAAGTTACCGGACTCGTCAGAGTTAACATGCCTTTCCCTCTAGAAGGGTGGAATGCTACCCCCGCCGCCAGGATTGGCGGGGGGTAGTATTCCAAGATGTTTGACACCAAACACGACATGTTTAGGTGCAGCCATTCCAAAGTTAGCATTTTACCGCGAGGATATAATGCGCTTAAGAGTATATGGTCAGGCTGCACTACAAACAGCATCAGAGATGGTCTCCGAACGCTGCAGAGGGGCCCTGCTCATGCAGGGGCACCCTCTCACATAGGAACCATGCACTCTGCCTTTAGGATTGATAAGGCCTGCCTTAGGAGTGACTTATAGGTTTATATGTGTGTATGCTTTTAGTGATATAGGTAACCTATACCACAGTAAGGGGTGCATGCACCACCTTACCCAGGCTGCAGTAGCAGACCTGTGGTGTCAGTTTGGATGGCCTTCCAGGGGTGGCATAATATATGCTGCAGCCCCTGGCAGGCCTCTGAGGTACCTATGCCCTTGGTACATAGTATACCATATACTAGGGACTTATAAGGGCACTCCAGATCCCAATCAGTGATGTGCCTAAGGCACATGGAGACCCTTTTAAAGAGGAAACAGCTAGGCTGGGGTTCTGAATAGCAGGGCCCCAGCCAGACTAATGTCGAAAACCAGTGAAGCATCAGCAAAAAGTGGGGGTACCCATGTGAAGCAGATCCTACTCTCCTACACAACCCCCCCAAACGTAGGGACATTAAACTAACCTTGCCCAGTTAAGTCTTCATGTTCTAAGTGGAAATACCTAGAGAGTCCATCTGCATTCGCATGGTTACTCCCAGGCCTATGTTCCACTGTAAAGTCCATCCCCTGTAGGGAAATGGACCACCTAAGCAGTTTGGGGTTTTCACCCTTCATTTGTTTTAGCCATAAGAGGGGCTTATGGTCTGTCTGAACCAGGAAGTGTGTACCAAACAAGTATGGCCTCAACTTCTTCAGAGCCCAGACCACAGCAAAGGCCTCCCTCTCTATGGCTGACCAACGTTTCTCTCTAGGGGTCAGCCTTCTGCTAATAAAAGCTACTGGCTGATCCTGACCTTCTTCATTCAATTGTGACAGTACAGCCCCTACCCCCAATTCAGATGCATCTGTTTGAACAATGAACTTCTTGGAGTAATCAGGACTCTGCAGAATTGGAGCAGTGCACATGGCCTGCTTGAGGTCATCAAATGCCTTTTGACAGCTAACTGTCCACTGAACCTTTTTGGGCATTTTCTTAGAAGTTAAGTCATTCAAGGGTGTCACTATTGATCCATACCCCTTGACAAATCTCCTATAGTACCCAGTCAGGCCTAAGAAGGCTCTCACCTGAGTCTGGGTAGTGGGAGCAGTCCAGTCCATGATGGTCTGGATCTTGCTCTGCAAAGGTTGAACCTGGCCTCCACCCACAAGGTGGCCCAGGTACACAACCTGACTCTGCCCTATCTGGCACTTAGTGGCCTTGATAGTCAGGCCTGCCTTTTGCAGGGCCTGTAAAACATTCCTGAGGTGGACCAGGTGATCCTCCCAGGTGGAGCTAAAGACAGCAATATCATCTAGATAAGCTGCACTATAGGCTTCCAGTCCTGTGAGAACTGTGTTCACCAACCTCTGGAAAGTGGCAGGTGCATTTTTCAGACCAAAGGGCATTACCACAAATTGATAATGCCCACTAGGGGTTGAAAATGCTGTTTTGGGCTTTGCAGTATCAGCTAGTCTGATCTGCCAGTAGCCAACTGTTAGGTCAAATGTGCTGAGATATTTGGCAGAGGCCAAAGTATCTATGAGCTCATCTGCCCTGGGTATGGGATGGGCATCAGTCCTAGTGACTGCATTGAGACCCCTGTAGTCTACACAAAACCTCATCTCTCTTTTCCCACCACTGGTGTGAGGTTTCGGTACCAGGACTACTGGACTAGCCCAAGGGCTATCTGAGGGTTCAATTACTCCCAACTCCAACATTTTCTGGACTTCAGTCCTGATACAGTCCCTGACATGGTCAGGTTGCCTATAAATCTTGTTTTTAATAGGCAGACTGTCCCCAGTGTCCACTTCATGAGTGCACCAGGTGGTCTGACTGGGTGTCAGTGAAAACATATGTCTAAACTGATTGAGGACTTGCCTGCAATCAGTTTGTTGCTGGGTAGTGAGGCTGCCTGCCAAGGCTGCACCATCAACTGACCCATCGTCAGGGTTCTGTGAGAGCAGGTCAGGGAGTGGGTCACTCTCTTCCTCCTGCCCTTCATCAGTAGCCATGAGCAAGCCCATGTCTGCCCTGTCCACATATGGCTTTAGTCTGTTGACATGGAGAACCCTTTGGGGACTCCTGGGTGTTCCCAGGTCCACTAAGTAAGTGACCTCACCCTTCTGCTCAACAATAGTGTGGGGTCCACTCCATTTGTCTTGGAGAGCTGCTGGGGCCACTGGCTCCAACACCCACACCTTCTGTCCTGGCTGGTACACAGTCAGAACAGCCTTTTGGTCATGCCAGGCCTTCTGAAGTTCCTGGCTAGCCTCAAGGTTTTTGGTTGCCTTTTTCATGTACTCAGCCATCCTGGAGCGGAGACCAAGTACATAGTCCACTATATCTTGCTTTGGGGGCTTGAGAGGTAACTCCCATCCTTCCTTCACCAAGCACAGTGGACCCCTCACAGGGTGGCCAAACAGAAGTTCAAAAGGGCTGTAACCAACCCCCTTCTGAGGCACCTCCCTATATGCGAATAAAAGGCAGGGCAAGAGTATGTCCCATCTACGCCTAAGCTTTTCTGGGAGCCCTTTAATCATGCCCTTCAAGGTTTTGTTGAATCTCTCAACTAAACCATTGCATTGTGGGTGATAGGGTGTGGTGAACTTATAAGTCACTCCACACTCCTTCCACATTGCTTTTAAGTACCCAGACATGAAGTTAGCACCCCTGTCTGATACTACCTCCTTAGGAAAGCCCACTCTTGAGAAGATTCCCAGGAGGGCCCTTGCCACCACAGGTGCTGTAGTGGTCCTGAGGGGAATAGCTTCTGGGTACCTGGTGGCATGATCCACTACCACCAGGATAAACCTGTGCCCAGAGGCTGTTTGGGGATCCATGGGACCAACAATGTCAATCCCTACCCTCTCAAAGGGCACCCCCACCACAGGTAGTGGTATCAGGGGGCCTTTGTAGTGCCACCTGCTTTGCCACTGGCTTGGCAGGTTACACAGGAGCGACAAAACTCCTTACTGTCTTCAGACATGTGGGGCCAGTGAAAGTGAGGGACAATTCTGTCCCAAGTCTTGTTCTGGCCCAGGTGTCCTGCTAAGGGAATATCATGGGCTAGGGTCAATAGGAAGCCCCTGAACTTCAAAGGTATTACCAACCTCCTGGTAGCACCAGGCTTGGGGTCTCTACTCTCTGAGTACAGGAGTCCATCATCCCAATACACTGTATGGGGACCACTAGCTTTCCCAGCAGCCTCAGCAGCAGCTTGCTGTCTGAGGGGTTCAAGGGAGGGGCAGCTCTGCTGCTCCTGGCTCAGATCTGCCCTAGAAGGTCCCCCTGTCCCCAAGAACTCAACCTGGTCAGGTTCAAGTTCCTCTGGGACAGTTCCTTCTTCAGGGCTGAGATCATCCCCCTCAAGGGACTGATCTTCCTCCTGAGCCAAGGGGAAGGCACTGCCTTAACCCTACTACTCCTCCTCTTGGAAGGCACTTGGTCCATTCTTCCAGAATCCAAGGCCTGTTCAGTGCTAGACATTTTGGCTTGTGACCTGGTCACAGCAAACACATCTGCAGGGATCCCCAGCATTTCTGCATGGGTCCTGAGCTCCACTTCTGCCCAAGCAGAAGTCTCTAAGTCATTGCCAAGCAAGCATTCGACTGGTAGGTTTGCACTCACCACAACCTTTTTAAGGCCAGTTACCCCTCCCCAGGAGAAGTTAACAACTGCCAGAGTATGGTCTGTTCTGACATTGCTAGCATTGGTCACTTGGTACATTTCACCAAGCATAACTTGCCCAGGTAGCACAAGGTCTTGTGTCACCATTGTGACACTTGCCCCTGTGTCCCTAAATGCCAAAGCCTCTCGTCCATTGATTAAAGGCTGTTGTCTGTACTTGCCCAGATTACTGGGACTCATAGAGGAGGGCACATCCATGCCTCCATCACAGACTAACACAGCCTGAGTCAGTTCTCTAACTAGGTCAGAGCCCAACTCAGTTCCCAGGGTGAACCCTACTAAACCCTTTGCTGGAGCACTTCCACCAACTGTACTAGGGGGAACAGGTGCCTTAGGGGCATTGGTGGGTGCTGGACTGGAGTCTTTGGACTTGGTGCAATCACTGGTCCAGTGGGTCTTTTGCTTACAGACCTTGCACCATGGTTTTCTTTGGCCTTTACCCTTGGTAGACTGGGAATCCCCACCAGAAGAAGATTTTTGGGGGCCTGATGAAGACTTTTGATCTTTACCCTTCTCCCCACCCTTGTCAGAGTTCTTAGCATCTTGCTTCTTGGTTTCCCCACCTTGGTTCTGTACCTTCTGCTTCACCCTGGTTCTGACCCATTTGTCTGCCTTCTTTCCCAATTCTTGGGGAGAGGTCAGATCAGAGTCAACCAGGTATTGATGCAACAGCTGATTTTGACAGTTATTAAGAATCTGCTCCCTCATTATCAGATTATACAATCCTGAGAAGTCACACACCTTACTGCCCATCAACCAGCCTTCCAGAGCCTTGGCAGAACAATCCACATAGTCTACCCAGTCTTGAGTCTGTGCTTTTTGGGTGTCTCTGAACTTCAACCTGTACTGTTCAGTGGTTAGGCCAAACCCATCAATAAGAGCACTCTTCAAGACCTTGTAATTGTCAGCATCCTCCTCTCTAACAGTGAGGAGCTTGTCTCTACCTTTGTCAGCAAAGGAGAGCCACAAGATTGCTGCCCACTGCTCCTGAGGGACCTTCTGTACTTTACAGGCCCTCTCTAAAGCAGTTATCCATTTGTGGATATCATCCCCACTCTGGTAGGGAGGGACAATCTTGCTCAGGTTCCTATGGTCATAGGACCTTTCCCTATCTCTAGGGACATGGCTGCCACCATGGGACTCTAGTCCCAACTTTCTTCTCTCTCTAAGGAGATCTAGGGATTCTCTATCTAAAGCCAATTGCTTCTTCCTGATCTCTAGTTGAGTTTCCTCATACTGGACCAGTCTCTTTCTTCTCTCATGAGAGGATTCCCTCCTGTGAGAAGAAACAGAGCTCCCTATGGAGGTGCCAGAGTGGTTAGACTCCTGAGAAGGAGACCTAGACTTTCTGAGCACACTCATAATCCTTCCTGGGGGGACAAAGGTGTGGTTCTCTAGATCCTCATCTTCATCTTCCCCAGAAGGGATTGGGTTTTCCAGGTCAGGGTCATTGTCACCCTCCTGGTCAGTTTCAGAGGGGTGGCTGGGGGTAGTGGTAACCCTGGCCCCTTCCTCATCTGCTGGCCCACCCTCTGCTCCTACCCCTTCAGTCTCTGAGGACTTACTAAGATCATAAGCCACCAACAACTCCTTGAGGTGTTGGGTGGTGGGACTTTGGCCTGTCCTTAATTTCCTCACGTTACATAAAGCTCTCAATTCCAAGAATTGGAGTGTATCATACTTGGAGGGTGGAAGCTCAATGGCTTCCTGCAAGGAATCTTTGGATCCTGCTTTTAAAGACATTACTAGTGTGGTGTGGTGTATGCACTACCTACTCTAGTGTGGCCTACTAAACTCTCTTGAGTTGTAGAAAGGGTTGTGCTATCCCTTAACACACAACTCTAAGTTCAGTAGAACTTACTGTTATTCTAAGCTTAAATTATATGTACCTTAGGTACCTTTAGTGGTTTTCAGTTGATCAATTCAATTGAGATTATCTGGTAAAACAATAGCAAGCTGGAATCCCACACGCTGCACACCAATGTGAGAAGTTGGCCTGGCATATGCTGTCCACTAATTATAGTGGGCACCTTGCACCAGTCCAAATCGACTCTTATGGTAGATAGGTTAAAGACAACCTTATTGAAAGCTATCCTAGTGGTAGCTATGGAGAGCAGCCTTCAGGCTAAGTCTTGAAGGAATGTAAAGCAGCTTGTTTTACCAGTCTATAATCTCTTGAGTGACCAAATGAAAGAGCACCACACCAGGTATATATTCAAAATATATGTATTTATTACTAAACACACCCCTCTAGTCTCTTTATGAGGCTAGAGTTCGAAATACATAGGTTATAAGATCTTAAATCACAGTAATAGCACAAATACACGTTTGGGCCCTAGGGGCGTACCAAACCATATACCAATAAAGTGGTATGCGAACCACGACTGAACTAGACACTAGGCCTAGAGCCTCTAGAAGTGCTTGGACCACAAGGAACCACCCAAGGTAGTGACACAGGGGACCCACGGGAGACGCGTGCAGTGTAAATACACAACCGCGATACGCCGTTAACTTCTATGGAGAAAGTCGGGATCGGGAAAATAGAGGAAAGGGACACTTAAAAGAGGACTAGGACAAAACCCTTTGAGATCTAGGACTTTGAAGAGTCTCTACCCACGGGAGCACCGGAGTACTCGTGTTACCTCACCCAGGGAAGCCGGGTGCATAGGTGCCTTTCGGGGTCGGGTTTCGTCGTCGTTTCGTATGGCGATCTGCTGCAAAGTGCTGCTGGCGACCAGGAGAAAAGTGTCCGGGTGGATCCAAGAGTGGATCGGAGTTCTGAAGAACCTGAAAGCAGAGGGGACAGAGTCTGGGTCACTAGCCAGTGACCAGGAAGGCGATGGACAGATGCCCACCGATGTCGAGTGCTTCAGGTGCGGTGACGGTCGTCTTGACTCTTCAGCCACGAGGTCCGGGAGGCGTTGTCGGCAACCAGGAGCAGGATTCGGGCTGGTGCTCGATGTCTGTCGAGTGCTGAGGTGTCGGCGACCGGATTGGACCCAACAAGCCTTGGCAACGGCAAGTCTCGAGTAAGATGTAGATCGTCGATGATGCAGACCAGCAAGGTCTGGGGAACTCACCCAGCGAGGGTAAGTGAGGGCAGGCCTGGAGCAACCAGGATGCCAAGTAAAGAAAAGATTGGCCTTCGTTAAGGGCTACTAGCCAACGGGCTAGCGACCGCGAAGGAGCCTCGTGACGCCGCACGTGGAGCTGGCTTACAGGACACTCGTGGAGTGGGGGCCAGTGATCTTCGGTGCAGGTGGTGCTGGAGGCTAGGGCTACTCGGAGCCCAAAGCACGACTTCTTGGGAGACCCAGAAGATGGTGCACTTGCAAGTGTGCTTGGTGTCCAGGGGTCACGGTCTCAAGTCACCCACGATAGCCACGGGCCTCAGCTTTGCTGGGGACTCAGGGTAGCCTCGGGGAAGTCTGAGAATCCACCTCTGGTGATGCGATGACTTCGGCGTCCGACGGGAGCTTCAGTAATGCGAACCGGACAGATGCTTCTTTGGTGCCTGCCAAGCAGGGGAGTCACTCCTTGACCCCAAGGGAGATTCTTCAGTCCTCTAATCTTGTCGTAGAGCGTCGAAGGTCCAGGATTCTGTGTCAGAGTTTCGTCCAGGTATAATCTAAAGTCCTAAGGACTGGGTTCCTACCTTTATTCTAAAAATAGGGGATGGACTACTCTGTGGCCCCACCTATGGGTGGGTCAGGGCAGAGGGGTGGCTACACCCCTTTCCCTTTGTCCAGTTCGCGCCAAAGCAGGGGCTGCGAGCCCCTGATCCGGTTTGAACTGGGGTATGCACAGGGACACCAAATGTGCCCCCAGTGCAGGACTTCAAAGCACCCGAAAGTGCTCCCGCCCAGCCCCAATACACATTGTCCTGTCTGGGGAGGTGGTCACACCTCCCTGGGACAGGAAACCTATTGTCCAGGCCTCCCCTGCCGGAGTTTCGTCCAGCAGCAGGAGGCCAGACTCGTGTCTGTGGCAGCAGCATCCATTTTGTGATGCCAGGGCTCTGGAAAGAAGTTACCGGACTCGTCAGAGTTAACATGCCTTTCCCTCTAGAAGGGTGGAATGCTACCCCCGCCGCCAGGATTGGCGGGGGGTAGTATTCCAAGATGTTTGACACCAAACACGACATGTTTAGGTGCAGCCATTCCAAAGTTAGCATTTTACCGCGAGGATATAATGCGCTTAAGAGTATATGGTCAGGCTGCACTACAAACAGCATCAGAGATGGTCTCCGAACGCTGCAGAGGGGCCCTGCTCATGCAGGGGCACCCTCTCACATAGGAACCATGCACTCTGCCTTTAGGATTGATAAGGCCTGCCTTAGGAGTGACTTATAGGTTTATATGTGTGTATGCTTTTAGTGATATAGGTAACCTATACCACAGTAAGGGGTGCATGCACCACCTTACCCAGGCTGCAGTAGCAGACCTGTGGTGTCAGTTTGGATGGCCTTCCAGGGGTGGCATAATATATGCTGCAGCCCCTGGCAGGCCTCTGAGGTACCTATGCCCTTGGTACATAGTATACCATATACTAGGGACTTATAAGGGCACTCCAGATCCCAATCAGTGATGTGCCTAAGGCACATGGAGACCCTTTTAAAGAGGAAACAGCTAGGCTGGGGTTCTGAATAGCAGGGCCCCAGCCAGACTAATGTCGAAAACCAGTGAAGCATCAGCAAAAAGTGGGGGTACCCATGTGAAGCAGATCCTACTCTCCTACACTATTTTCAAAACGATAGTTATGGGGAAAAGATAAATGAGCTATTGTGTAGATATGATTTAGAATTACTGGAACAAGATGTTGCAAAAATGGTGTACCATTAACCACTTTTCAGGGGAATGGGAATTCATCTTGTATTGACGATATTTTCATGTCTTTAAATGGTATTAAGGGAATTCATTATCTTATTGTAGAATACACCAATTATAGTGATCAACTTCCCCTTACCTTTACTTTGAAAACTATAGACAAGCAATGTAAAGATACCCCTCTAGTACTGAATATCGCTGTAGCCAGGTTTGAGGTTGAGTATTAGCCTCAGATGGACAGGAATGGATGAACTGTCAGTGCTGGGAAGGGTGGTTAAAGAAAACCTTCTGATATGTACAGGCAGGGAAGGCCCCTAGGGGGTATAGTGGTGGCTTTTGGCAAGATAACATCAGCTATATCTGCTAATCTAAAAGTGACAAGTAGGGGGAATTCACACAGGCTAATCAAAACCTAAGAAAGGCAGTACAGTTAGGTATGGGGATCAAGAATGAGGTTAAACAACATATATATATATATATATATATATATATATATATATATATATATATATATATATATTCACTGAAAAAAACCATAGGTTTCAGGGACGTTATAGTTAGTTGGAGATTTCACTCGTACAAAACCATAGAAATTTGGCCGTTATAGTTAGTAGACCTAACTATAACTCGCACTTCATAATGCACTGCTGATGATGTCACATATTACATCACTCATGACATGCTCAGTGACATCACTGATGACATCACTGATGACATCTCAAATGACATCACTGATGACATCATCCAGTGATTGTGTGTTTCTGTAAAGTATAAAAATATGTTTTATATATATATATATGCCAAGGTGTATTGAAGTATGAGTGGGTGTATGAGTGTCTGAATGGATGACTTAGTAGGTGTGTGACTGACTGTATAAGTGAGTGATTAAATGTGTCTTACTGAATGCATGGGTTAGTAACTAAACTGTGTGAATGTCTTTATTAGTCTGTTAGTTGGTGTGTAAGTGGCTGCATGGCTTGGTGGGTAGCTACATGAGTGTCTATATGGGTTATTTATTGGTTGTCTGAGTATCTGTATGGGTGCCTGAGTGTCTTTGTGGGTGGGTGGGGGTGTGTGTGACTCTGTGCATAGATATGTGAGTGGTTGTTTCACTGGCTGTATGGGTTCAAGAGTGCATATGGAAACAGCTGTATGGGTGGGTGAGTGTGTGTATGGGTGTGTTGGTGAGTGAATGGATGTCTCAGTGGTGCATGTGTGAGTAACTACATGTGTTTTAAAGCAGTATATGTGAGTGTTGGAGTATATAAATGACTATATGTGAGAGTGAGTGATTGAAAGAATATCTGTATGGATGAGTGTGTGTTTCTATGAGTGATTGTTTAAGAGAGTAAGTATATGTTAGTATCTGTATAAATAAGTGCGGTGGTGTGTGTATGACTGTATAAGCAAGGAAATGGATGTGTGATAGTTGCTTTGCATGACTGACCATGTGTATGAGTAACTCTTTGGATGAGTGGCAGTGTGTGAGTGTCTATATGGGTGTATGAGTGGAGATATCAGTGGATGTATAGATGAATGACTGTGTGTATGAGTGACTGTATGGGTTAGTGGGTGGTTGTGTGTGTAGACGTATGAATCACTGAGCAGGTATGTACTAACTGCTATTGGTCTGTCTATGGTTTCGATAGACAAGCAAGAAATACGGGCACCGGGGCCACAAGCGGAGGGGCGACCCTTGACCTTGCCAGGTAGGTCGCTCCCCCACCACACAGCTCCGCCTGTGTTGTCTGCCCGCTGCTTCTGCAGGTAAGATCGCCCCTCCCGCTTGTGGCCCCGGTGCCCGTATTTCTTGCTTGTCTCCCCATTTTCCTTCTGTGCCCCTCGCTGCCCCATTTGCGCTGTGCCTGTAATTCTGTCTGTTTTTCTCCCCCATTTTCCTTTCTGTGCCCCTCGCTGCCCCATTTGCGTTGTGCCTGTAATTCTGTCTGTTTTTCTCCCCCCTTTTTCCTTTCTGTGCCCCTCGCTGCCCCATTTGCGTTGTGCCCGTAATTCTGTCTGTTTTTCTCCCCCATTTTCCTTTCTGTGCCCCTCGCTGCCCCATTTGCGTTGTGCCTGTAATTCTGTCTGTTTTTTCTCCCCCCTTTTTCCTTTCTGTGCCCCTCGCTGCCCCATTTGCATTGTGCCCGTAATTCTGTCTGTTTTTCTGCCCCCATTTTCCTTTCTGTGCCCCTCGCTGCCCCATTTGCGTTGTGCCTGTAATTCTGTCTGTTTTTCTCCCCCTTTTTCCTTTCTGTGCCCCTCGCTGCCCCATTTGCATTGTGCCTGTAATTCTGTCTGTTTTTCTCCCCATTTTCCTTTCTGTGCCCCTCGCTGCCCCATTTGCATTGCGCCTGTAATTCTGTCTGTTTTTCTCCCCCATTTTCCTTTCTGTGCCCCTCGCTGCCCCATTTGCGTTGTGCCCGTAATTCTGTCTGTTTTTCTCCCCCATTTTCCTTTCTGTGCCCCTCGCTGCCCCATTTGCGTTGTGCCCGTATTTTTGTCTGTTTTCTCTCCCCTTGTACTTTTGTGCCCCCGCTGCCTCTCGCCATTCCCGCCGCTGCGTCCCTGCGGCCCCGCCCCTGACTGCCCATTCGCTGCCCCTGCCTCCCGCCTCCCAGCTGCTCCTCCCTCCCACCTCCCCATAAATGGCGGCCGCTGCGCGTCCGCGCCGCTAGCGCGCCGAAGGCGCGCCTAAGGCAAGCCCGTCTGCGCCCGTCCGCGACTGGACCGCGCCCAGCGCCAGAACCCCTGGATCCCACCGATGCAACACTACTCGACGGACCTACGACGCCGCCACCCTCACCGCACTCCAATGCCGGCCGGAACCCTGCCTGCTACCGAGCCTCACCGAGACGCACCCACGGACCCTTCACCTGCCAAACCTGCCGATTCACCTGCCCCCGGACGTGCACCACCTCCGCCAAGTCGAGCACCAGCAGCAACCACCTGAAATGCATCCTGTTGAACACCCGCTCCGTCCACAGGCACGCCGTGGAAACTCTGGGACCTGCTCGACGCAACAGCACCGGACATCGCCTTCCTCACCGAAACCTGGATGAACGCCTCCTCAGCGCCCGACATCGCCATAGCCATCCCGGACGGATACAAGATCACCCGGAGGGACCGCGTCAACCAGACGGGAGGAGGCATCGCCATCGTACACAAGAACACCATCCGCATCTCGACTAACTCCGGCAGAGACCTTCACCGCCGCCGAACACCTACACTTCCAGATACACACTGACCCCAAGACCACCCTCCGAGGCACCCTCATCTACAGACCCCCGGGACCACGCACACTATTCAGCGAAGACATCGCAGACTTCATCAGCCCGCACGCCATGCCCTCCGCCGACTACATCCTCCTAGGGGACCTCAACTTCCACCTGGAGAACAACAACGACAGAAACACCACCGCCCTGCTGGACAACCTCGCCAACCTCGGACTCAAGCAACTGGTGAACACGCCCACCCACTACGCCGGCCACACGCTTGACCCCGTCTTCTCTTCCAGCAAGCACATCTCCTTCAGCCACGCCACCGGACTCCACTGGACCGACCACAGCTGCGTCCACTTCAGCTTCAGAAAGACTGCGACCCACCACCACCCGCAACAGGCTCCCCGCCGGAGCTGGAGCAAGATCACCGCCGAGCAGCTCACCGCCTCCCTCAGCCAGAACACACCCACCAACACAACGGACCCAAGCGAAGCAGCCAGCAACCTCGCCAAGTGGCTGACCGCCTGCGCCGACGACCTCGCACCACTAAAACCCTCCCAGCAGACCCGGAAGCAAGAAAACCCCTTGGTTCACTAGCGAACTCAAGGAATCCAAGAAGAACTGCCGCACTCTCGAGAAAACCTGGCGACTCGACCAGACCACAGACAACAGGACCGACCTCAAGCACACCACCCGCAAACACCACCAGCTGATCCGTGCCACCAAGAAGTCGGCACTCAAAGAACGACTGGACAACAACGCCCACGACAGCAAGGAACTTTTCAGCATCGTCAAAGAGTTCTCCAACCCCAGCGCCGGAAACAACGACATCACCCCCTCGCAAGACCTCTGCAACTCACTCGCCGCGTTCTTCCACTGCAAGATCACCGACATACATAACAGCTTCGACGCACAAACCACGCACCCTACCGCCGAACCAACGCCCGCCACCACCACCCTCTGCAACTGGACCCCGATCAGCACCGAAGACACCACCCGCACGATGAACTCCATCCACTCCGCATCACCAACCGACCCCTGCCCACACCACGTCTTCAACAAAGCCGACGCCACCATCGCACCCCATCTCCGGGACATCATCAACTCCTCCTTCCACACCGCCACCTTCCCGGAGAGCTGGAAGCACGCCGAGCTTACCGCCCTCCTGAAGAAACCAACGGCGGACCCCACCGACCTCAAGAACTACCGTCCCATCTCGCTCCTTCCGTTTCCGGCCAAAGTCATCGAGAAGACCGTCAACAGACAGCTTGCCGCCTTCCTCGAGACGAATGGATCCCTCGACCCCTCGCAGTCCGGGTTTCGGGCCAACCACAGCACCGAGACCGCCCTTATCGCAGCCACCGACGACATCAGAACCCTAACCGACAACGGGGAAACAGCAGCCCTCATCCTCTTGGACCTCTCCGCGGCGTTCGACACCGTCTGCCACCGCACCCTAGTGAAGCGCCTCAGCAACATCGGAATCCGAGAGAAAGCACTGGAATGGATCATCTCGTTCCTCGCCGGAAGAACCCAGAGAGTCCGCCTCCCCCGTTCAGATCCGAGGCCACCGAAGTCATCTGCGGCGTTCCACAAGGATCTTCACTCAGTCCAACCCTCTTCAACGTCTACATGAGCCCCCTCGCAGCCATCGCACGCCAACACAACCTCAACATCATCTCCTACGCCGACGACACCCAGCTGATCCTCTCCCTCACCAACGACCCCACCACCGCCAGAGCCAACCTACACGACGGGATGAGAGACGTCGCCGACTGGATGAGGAACAGCCGCCTTAAACTGAACTCAGACAAGACGGAAGTCCTCATCCTGGGCTCATCACCCTCCGCCTGGGACGACTCCTGGTGGCCCCCGGCCCCTGGGCACCGCGCCCAAGCCAACGGACCACGCACGCAACCTGGGCTTCATCCTGGACTCCTCCCTGTCGATGACCAGACAAGTCAACGCCGTCTCATCTTCGTGCTTCAACACCCTGCGCATGCTCCGCAAGATCTTCAGATGGATCCCCACTGAAACCAGGAAGACCATCACCCAGGCACTCGTCACCAGCCGACTGGACTATGGGAACACCCTCTACGCCGGAACCACAGCCAAACTTCAAAAAAGACTCCAGCGCATCCAGAACGCCTCCGCACGACTCATCCTGGACATCTCCCGACACAGCCACATCACCGGACACCTGAAAGACCTGCACTGGCTCCCCGTCAGCAAGAGAATCACGTTCAGACTCCTCACCCACGCACACAAGGCCCTCCCGACCTGGGCCCAAAGTACCTCAACGACCGCATGACCTTCTACACGCCCACCCGCCAGCTACGATCAACCAGCCACGCCCTCGCCACCGTACCACGCATCCGCAGAACCACCGCCGGAGAGAGATCCTTCTCCTACCTGGCAGCCAAGACCTGGAACTCCCTCCCCACTCACCTTCGGCGAACCCAGGACCATCTCTCCTTCAGGAAGCAGCTCAAGACCTGGCTGTTCGAGCAGTAACTTACCCCCTCCCCCAGCGCCTTGAGACCCTCCCGGGTGAGTAGCGCGCTCTATAAATGCCGTGATTGATTGATTGATAGAGTGGGTATATGAAAGGTTTTATTAGGTTATGAGGAGGTGCATCAGATGATCAAGTGGATGATGTCATCAGTGATGTAATTTGAGATGTCATCAGTGATGTCATCAGTGATGTCACTGAGCATGTCATGAGTGATGTAATATGTAACGTCATCAGCAGTGCATTGCGGGGCGCGGGTTATAGTTAGGTCTACAAACTATAACGGCCGAATTTCTATGGTTTTGTACGAGTGAAATCTCCAACTAACTATAACGTCCCTGAAACCTATGGTTTTTTCAGTGAATTTCTAAGGTTTTTTAAATGCTAATTTCTAACTATAACGTCCCTGAAACCTATGGTTTTTTCTGTGAATTTCAAAGGTTTTTTAAATGTTAATTTCTAACTATAACGTCCCTGAAACCTATGGTTTTTTCAGTAAATTTCTAAGGTTTTTAAATACTAATTTCTAACTATGCCTACAAAGGTAGGACATGTGAAGAAAGAGGAAGAAAAGCGCAGAAAGAAGCAAGACAAATGCAGAAAGAGGCAACAGAAGTCCAGAAAGATGAAGAAAAGTGCAGGAAGAAGAAGAGATCTGCAGAAAGAACCAACAGAGGAGCAGAAAGTCCTCCTGTGCCCCCAACTTTTTGCTGATGGGTACTGGTGGTAACTGACTCTGACTAACCAGGCCTAGAGCCAGTGCTATGCTAAAAGACACTTAGAATACAGTGAAAACACCCACATACACTAGGGAACACTATGCGTTGGGGTACCCCTGTGATTAGCATGACCTCCTCTGTATTCGCCATGAGTTAATGCCTGGGTCATTGCATGAGTACATGAGTAGTGACTGGATGATTAGAAAGCTACAAGGAGAGTGCATGGTGGTTTTATAAGTGCTTGGGTTTTGACGCAGTGGTTGGATAAGCACATAGGATTGGCTGGGTGATTGGAGGACTGCATAGATAGTACCAGGGAGATTACTGGACTGCATAGGTAGTCCTCAAGGTATTGCAGCAATGCATGTGTTAGTGACTGGGTCATTGCATGAGTACATCGGTACTGAGTGGATAATTAGAGTACTACAAGGAGAGTGCATGGTGAATTTATAAGTGCTTGGGTATTGGAGGAGTGTTTGGATTAGTACATGGTAGTGGCTGGGTGACTGGAGGAGTGCACAGGGAGTGACAGTGTGATTGCAGGACTGCATGGGTACTACCTGGGGAATTGAAGGAGCAAATGAGAAGTATGTAAGTGGATACAGGACTGTATGGGTAGGGCATATGGGATTGTAACAGTGATCAGTTAGTGCCTGGATCATTGCATGAGTACATAGCTACTGACTGAAAGATAGAATACTGCAAGGAGAGTGCATGGTGAATTTATAAGTGCTTGGGTATTGGCAGAGTGTTTGGATTAGTACATGGTAGTGGCCGGGTGACTGGAGGACTGCACGGGGGTGACAGGGTGATTGCTGGACTGCATGGGTACTAACAGGGGAATTGAAGGAGCGAATGAGACGTGTGTAGGTGGTTAGAGGACTGCATGGATAGTACACAGGGATTATAGCAGTGCATGTGTTACTGCCTGGATCATTGCATGACTACATGGGTAGTGACTGGATGATTAGAGTACTGCGAGGAGAGTGCATGGTGAATTTATAAGTGCTTGGGTTTTGGCGCAGTGATTGGATAAGGACATAAGACTGGCTGGGTGATTGAAGGACTGCATAGGTAGTACCAGGGAGATTACTGGACTGCATAGGTAGTCCTCAATGGATTGCATCAGTGCATGTGTTAGTGACTGGGTCATTGCATGAGTATATGGGTAGTGACTGGATGATTAGAGTGCTGCAAGGACAGTGCATGGTGATTTTATAACTGCTTGGGTTTTGGTGGAGTGATTGGATAAGTACATAGTGCTGGCTGGGTGATTGGAGGAGAGCATGGGTAGTGACAGAGGGATTCTGGAGTGCATGGGTACTACCTGGTTAATTGGAGGAGTGAATCAGTAGTGTGTAGGTGGTTAGAGGTCTGCATGGGAAGTGGTTAGGGAATTGTAGCAGTGCATGTGTTAGTGCCTGGGCCATTCCATGAGTACATGGGTACTGACTGGAAGATTAGAGTACTGCAAGGAGAGTGCATGGTGAATTTATAAGTGCTTGAGTTTTGGTGGAGTGATTGGATAAGTACATGGTGCTGGCTGGGTGATTGAAGGAGTGCATGGGTACTGACAGGGCGATGGCTGGACTGCATGGGTAGTGCTCAGACTATTGTAGCAGTGCATGAATTTGTGCATGGGTCATTGCATGAGTGCATGGGTACTGACTGGATGATTAGAGTACTGCAAGGAGAGTGCATGATGAATTTATAAGTGCTTGGGTTTTGGCGGAGTGATTGGATAAGTACACACATGTCACATCAGTCCCTCCCCCTCCCTTCACCACTGTGCAAACACGCCCCCTGGCAGGTTTTAAGTTGGGGGATTAATTCCTCTTGAATCCTGAGGGTCCCTGCGGGCCAACTAGCCCACCAAGTACCTCCAGTAAGCGCCACAGAGCTGCGTTGCAGAGAGGTGGTCCAAGGCCACGCCCCTTTTTACACCTCTCTGCAACGCAACTCTGTTGTGCTTACTGAAGGTACCTGGTGGGCTAGTTGGCCCCCAGGGACCCTCAGGATACAAGGGGACTTAATCCCCCAACTTAAAACGCGCCACGGAGCGCGTTTGCACACTTGTCACATCAGGCCCTGCCTTCACCACTGTGCAAACGCGCCACGTGGCTTGTTTTAAGTTGGGGAATTAAGTCCCCTTAAATCCTGAAGGTCCCTGGGGTCCAACTAGCCCACCAGGTATCTCCAGTAAGCACCACAGAGCTGCGTTGCAGAGAGGTGTAAAAAGGGGCGTGGCCTCGGACCACCTCTCTGCAACGCAGCCCTGTGGTGCTTACTGGAGGTACCTGGTGGGCTAGTTGGCCCACAGGGACCCTCAGAATTCAAAGGGACTTAATCCCCCAACTTAATACACGCCACAGGACATCTTTGCACACATGTCACATAAGGCCCCGCCCCCTCCCTTCACCACTGTGCAAACGCACCCCGTGGTGCATTTTAAGTTGGTTGATTAAGTCCCCTTGAATCCTGAGGGTCCCTGGGGTCCAACTAGCCCACCAGGTACCTCCAGTAAGTGCCACAGAGCTGCGTTGCAGAGAGGTGTTCAAAGGGGCGTGGCCTCGGACCACCTCTCTGCAACGCAGCCCTGTGGTGCTTACTGGAGGTACCTGGTGGGCTAGTTGGCCCCCAGGGACCCTCAGGATTGAAGGAGAATTATTTCCCCAACTTAAAACGTGCCACAGGGCGTATTTGCACACATGTCACATCAGGCCCCACCCCCTCCCTTCACCACTGTGCAAACGCACCCCGTGGCGCGTTTTAAGTTGGGGGATTAAGTCCCCTTGAATCCTGAGTGTCCCTGGGGTCCAACTAGCCCACCAGGTACCTCCAGTAAGTGCCAAAATCCAAAGCAAGTTTGCTATGAAAGGACGGGAGCCGCACGGCTCCCGCCCTGCCATAGCAAACAGCAGTGTCCCGGGGGTGGGCACCCCAGGACACTGCAGGAGCCGGCCCTGGGGGGTGGCAGTCCCCAGGGCCACCAAGGGCTCCAGGAGGGGGGCTGCGTGGCCCCCCTCCCAATGTAATTGAAGCCCTGGGGAGGTGGTGGTCCCCTGGGCTCGGGAGTCCATAACGGACCCCCCCCACATCTGCATTTTTAGTGCCCCGGGGAGGTGGCGGTCCCCGGGGCTTGGGGGGGCCTTGGATGCCCCCCCACAAATTAAATAAGCCCCGGCGGTCCCTGGGGCCCTCCCGCATATTCCAAACATAGCCCCGGGGAGATGGCAATATATTTTTGCAATGCCCCCGGGACCTTGCCCACCCGGGGGCCTCAATTAAATGAACCGCGGGAGCCCGCGCTTCATTTTTTACAAAAATGTTGGCTGGATTCGCGAATTTTGTCGAATTTTTTTTAAAAAAATGCTTTTTTTGGCCCTGGGGGTCCTTGTGGGACCCCCTGAGCAGGCCTAGGGGGTCAGGGTGTTTCTACCCTGCCCCCTTTTCTTGTTTTTTAACATTTTTTTCACTGTTTTCTTGTGACTCGGTTCTACCGAGTCACAAGATGGCTGCCAACACTTCCTGGTTCGGAGTGTTGACAGCCAATTAGAATAAAGCTCGTGGTCGGGAGGGTTCGCAGATCCACCGCGGCCATAGATATCAAAACTTTTATTTTTGAATTTCTCAGCAACTACTGCACGGATTTACACCATTTAAAAAAAAGGTCGCTTTCTGAACCAAGCACTACCTTTTTGCCAAATTTGGGGTAAGTCCGTTCAGCAGTTCGGGCTGTAGCCTTGCCTAAAGTTTCCTATGGGAAATTGATTTTTTGACTCTTATTTTTTGAATTTCTCAGCAACTACTGAACGGATTTACACCATTTAAAACAAAGGTCGCTTTCTGAACCAAGCACTACCTTTTTGCCAAATTTGGGGTAATTCCGTTCAGCAGTTCGGTCTGTAGCCTGTCTCAAAATTTCCTATGGAAATTAACACACGAAAAACGTGTTTTGGGACCCCCCTTTTTTCTCAGCCCCCGCTTGACGAATTACCCCCAAACTTTAAGGATAGGAGCTGACCTGGATAGACTTTGTTTGGGGAGAATTTGGCAAAGATTCGTCAAACGACACCAAAGTTATTAACAAATCAAAAAATGCTTTTCCTATGGAAACTAGGTTCTAACTATGAATACCTACTGGCGACCGCCAGTAGGTAATATATATATATATTTCTTTTTTTTTTCTTTTTTTTCCCCACAAGAACGCTCCAACTAGGATCCCTGGCCCTAAGTAGGTGGCACGGAAAAGGTCGGCGGAGCCATTCGACAATTTTACCACACGTGAAGAAACAAATGTCCGTGCTCTCAGGAAGTGCTCAAGTGAAGATTTAATGCACAAGGTAACGCGTTTCGACAGGCAAGCTGTCTTGGTCGCACACATTTATATATATGCAAAAAGGAAGCAGAGAACTCTGGGTAGTTCTCAAGTTTAGGTGGAAAGCAGCTCCTGTATAGAGCACCCTCAACACCAGCAACACTCTAGATCTGCTCACCTCAAATGTCTCCTTTTCTATCAAAATCTTTAAGCATAGGATTAGCACAGTGCCATCCACACCGAGATAGAAAGGGACACAGTCTTATGCCATTTCTACAGCAAAGTCTTTAAGCATAGGATTAGCACAGTGCTGTCCATGCCAGCTGTAAAATGACAAAAGCCATTTATCACTCCAGGCACAGTATTACAGCTTTGAATTGGTAAAATACCAACCAAGCCAACCTGAAATGAGTAAAAGCAACCCCTGACACAGTGTTTCGCTCTACTTAGAGCTCTTCAGAGAAGTATAGCTTTGTCCAAACACAAGGGAGCACCCAGTATAAGTCAAAACAATACCCTTTCAGGCATAGAGTGATGAATAAAATATGCAAAAAGGAAGCAGAGAACTCTGGGTAGTTCTCAAGTTTAGGTGGAAAGCAGGTACAAATGTCACAAGTGATATTTTTTAACCAAGCACTGCAAATAAACAAGGATTTCTCGTGTAACTGAGTGCGGGCTCCTTTGTGATTTGGAGAGGAGGGTTTCGCATTTAAAAGAGGCGTGTGTGGTTTGACTCCTCTTACCTTCACCATCCGTGGTCTGGCAGCCGCCAGCAACAGCCACACCAAGGTCTTACCTAAATTACTGGCGGCACCCGAGCAAACACGTCTCTACAGCAGAAGTGATGGCCTGACAGCAAGCGGTGATAGTATGACGCTGGGAGCCTGGGGGTTGCCCTTGGCGGCGACTTGATGCCTGCAGGGAGTACCTACACTTTGATCATGTGAATACTCGGAGCCGGGTACTGTTATATTCAAACAGTGAGTTCTATTGGAAATAAGCATTAGGCAGTGCTTGTTTATTTGATTTCAGCAGTTTTAAACATGAACTGATTGGCGTGCACTTTGTCTTTTAAGAGGACTTTGGATTGTTTCACTAACTGGCAAATGTTCTTGTAGAATAAGGCTGATGGGACATTTGGGAAATTTAATTACGAACTTGCAACTTTGCTTGTGATATGGCTATAAATGACAATTTATGTCAGCATGCTACAAAGGTCACAAGTGATTTGAAAGGTGGCATTTGAACTTATCCTATATGAAGCTAGTGGCACGAATATTGGTATTATTGTATTTTCACAAAACAAAATACTTACATTCATGAAATGGAAACTGCTCTTTTAAACAAGTGCGTTTTTTTCACCAGCAGTCTGTCTTCAACAAGGGACTGTGCCTTTAACTATAAGCTATGGAATGGCAGTGGCTTTTCTATGTTAATGCAATATGCAACTCCTGTGGGCAATATTTAAATGGTGAACAAATCATGCATTTCAAGGTTGACAAAGGCTGCGAAAGACAGCCGAAATGCGTTCCAGTGGACTGATGCTCAATCCTGTTTGCGGCTGCTGGCCCACATAGACATGGTAACTATCATGTCGGCTATGTGGACCAGCAGCAGCAAACAGGATTGAGGACGAGTCCACTTGCAGGGTCCATACAGGACAAGATTTGTGTGCTATCCGGACCACATTTCCCACAATGCACAGTCTCATTCGAGCTTCCCATTGGTGGGTGTGCAATATGAAAATGGTGAAGTGGGTTCAGCGTTTGCACACACTGTCTCCGTTCAAGCCTCTGAAGAGAAGCATATATATATATATATATATAGGCATTAGGGTTGAGAATTTTTTTTTTACAAGAACAGGCCTGGATAAGTTTGGACAGTCTGTGGGAACAAAGATTTCACATCATTTTGGAAGATAATTAATTCTCCTTTCTTGAAAGATGATTTAGATTTAAAAGGTGGAAACAGTTGATGCTCTGACAGATTGGATAATGCATTTTGGCAATATTTTTAATCCAAGAAAAAAAATTTAACTTTGCAACCAGTCAGTATTGAAGAGGTTATATGTGCCAATGAGAAATCTGCCAGTGGAAAACCCACTGGCCCCGACAGGGGGCCCAGTGGATGCTTTTAAATCGAATATAACCCTATGGGACAATACTGACACTTGTCTGTAATGCAGCAGTCCAAGGATTTATTCCACCTACATGGACAAATAGCATTAATGTCTCAATATTTAAAAAGGGAGATGCTAGATGTTACTGTACCATATAACTACTGGACTAATTCACAAAGATAATCGTGAGATTTGTGCTTGATAGGTTGGACATCGGGGCAACTCATAATCACGTGTTAATGGACCCCCAATATGGATTCAGGAGAGATATTGGGATGGTAGAACAGTCCATCAACCTTAAACTTCTCATTGGCAAATATTCATTATCACAGAATGGACATCTCCATCTCTGCTACCACGTTAATCATCCAAATTTATGAAGTACTAGGTAAGATATGGGGGCACCAGAAGATATTATATCACATTTGTTGCAAATGTGTTCTTCGTTGACAGCTCAAGTGAGATGCAGGTTAGAAGGGGAATGTACAGAGAAGTTTTAGGTCACCATAGGCATCAGGCAAATGTGCATCCTTGCTTCTTTCCTGTTCTCATTATATATTAATGGGGTGGATAGAGCATTATAACAGGTGGATGCTGACTTCACGAACGTTGGCTCCCGCCCGACCCCCTGCTCCTATATACAGACGATGTGGTATTGATATCTAGAGCCGCCAATGGTCTCCAACAACTGATCAAAGTATTCATCGCATATATGGAGCAGAAAGATTTAAAGCTTAACCTAACTAAAACTTTTGTGATGACCTGTGCCCAGAGGAAAGGCAAGAAAAAGACCCATTATGTGAAAGATCATAAATTAGAAGATATTAAGAGTGCTGGAACTGGGGGGAATATAGACAGGGGGGCACATGTTGTGCCTCCCTGAATGTATCCCCATGGCATGGGGACATTGGGGCCCTGTAGGGCCCCCTTTGTTCTTGCTCCACCAGCTTTTTCATGGTGGGGCTCCACCATGAAAAGGTTGGTGGTGCAAGAACCCAAAATATGCTGAGCTGGACTGCGCCAGTTCCTGCTCAGCGTAATGCATTGTGGCACTCCTGTGCCACCGCCCTGGTGCAGCAGGTGGCCTACCACCGATACGACTTTGTAAGTCGTAATCGGCAATATGGTGGGCAGTCACTCCTGCGCCACCACAAGTCTGGCAGTCGCAAGACCGCCAGACTCGTAATCAGGCCCTTAGTACCTACTATGTAGAATGTTTGCCCTATTTTTCTGCAGAACTTAAAAACTTGTGTGGACATACCGGACACAAGCCATCAACTGTCATCTGCACACAGAGTTACTCTTCAACACAAAGATTTATAATGTTTGAAATTACGTCTACATACATATGATGCATTAGCAGCACAAGTGTTTTGGAAACACTTACACCCATCAGCTGGGCACAGGTAGTACACAATAAGGTAGAGAAGTAATATGGAAGTTTTACCCACCACTATGTAAACTATAAAACAAACTAGCACACTCATTGTGTGTGTGTGTGTGTGTATATATATATATATATATATATATATATATATATATGTGTGTATGTGTGCATTTATATATATATATACATATATACATATATACCTATATACATAGACATATATATATATGACTGACAGTGCTTGTTGTATGAATTCAAAAGCTCAAGCAATTCAACAATGGAAGGAATGAGGTAAGCGCTGCAAACTGTGAAAGTGAAGGATTGATTTACACTGCATTAATAACAGAACGAAGAGTAGGGCTGGCAGAAGACATTTGTATGACAAAGAGTACTTACCTGTACGGCTGCAAAAAATGGACAAAACAGTGTGAAAGCCTGCCAGCACCTTAACAAGCAGCTATGTGATGAGAACAGTGAGACTATTGATGGTTTCACACACAAAGTGCAGCACACACGTTGCCAGCAATCGAATTAAAAACATGACATTTACGTTTTGAAATTTTGTATTGCAAGAACTGCTGAGCATAATGTAGATGGTTTTAAGTATGCTTTACCACAGGTGATTGCTAAAAAATAGTACTGTGACATTTAAAAGCTGGAAAGATCACAAAAATTGGAGTAACTTTTCTATGTTGATGAAATAAGCAACACCTGTGGGGAGTATTTAAATGTGGAAAAAATGGTACACTTCAAGGTCGATAAGGGCTGTAAGTACAGACAAAATGCGTCCCTGTTAACGAGTGCTGCCAGTAAATAAAATGGTAATACCCATAGAATTTGAGGGCAGGCTTTCTCTGGAAGAGGAGATAAGTGTATTTTGAATTTAAAGAGGTGTGTGTGGTATCCGCCTCTTCTTTGCACCACCGGTGGTTAGGATGTACACCAGCAAAGCCACACACCGAGGATATATATGTATTCAATGAAAAAAACCAAAGGTTACAGGGCTGTTATAGTTAGGAAATAGGATTAAAAAAACCTTAGATAATCACAGAAAAAACAAAGATTACAGGGATGTTATTCTTAGGCTATTTTACTCATACAAAACCAGAGAAATTCAGCAGTTATAGTTAGCTGAGCTAATTATAACTCATGCCCCCGCAATGAACTGCTTATGACCTCACATACTACATCACTCATGGCATGGCCAGTGACATCACTGATGATATCTCCACTGACATCGCTGACGACATCACTGATGACATCATGTATAGAATCTCTGACGCACCACTCATACCCTCATGTAACCTTTCATACACCCACTCCAACTTTCACACTACCATTCTCAAAACTATTAACACACTCATACGAGTATTTACATACCCACTCACTAATTCATAGATCTACACACACATCCACTCACTCACCCATGCAGCCCCTCATACACCCACTCACTCACTAATACAACCATTGACATATCCACTCATACACTCATACAGCTACTCACACACCTACTCACTCACCCATAGAGTCAATCACACAGTAACATACTCACCTATTCAGTTACACATACCAACTCACTTATTCATAATTATACTAAAACATGCTTACTCACCTATACAGTCACTAACACAAGTACACACTCCCTCATACAGTCACTTATTGTTAGACCTGGCATCCTTGGTGTGTTTTTCCCCTGTCTTTTAGCCTCTGCCTCCTATATTTTTTGCTGTTTGCTGGATTTCACTTTTGCTGGTTTAGATGCTTTGGGCACTTTGCCACTGCTGATCAGTGTCAAAGTGCAAGTGCTCCCTATGTAAATTGTGAATATGGATTGGTGTTTCCATGATTGGCTTGTTTGACTTACTACTAAGTCCCTATTACAGTGCACTGTGTGTGCCCAGGGCCTGTAAGTCAACTGCTGCTAGTGGGCCTGCAGCACTGGTTGCGCCACCCACACAAGCAGCCTTTCAAAGGGGTCTCAGACCTGCCACTACAGTGTCTGTGCGCAGTCTCTACTGCCATGTCGACCTGGCAAGTGCGCCCACTTGCCAGGGCATAACCTTCCCTTTGATTACATGTGAGTCACCCCTAAGGTAGGCACAAGGTACCCCTGTGGGCAGGGTGCAGTGTATGTGAAAGGTAGGACATATACTGATGTGTGTGACATGTCCTGGTAGTGAAAGACAGTGATTTTTGTTTTTCACTATTGAAAGTCTATCTGTCCCATAGAATAGAATGGCAGTTTACTTATAACATCTTATAAGTGTAACTTCCCATTGGGCGCAAGGTGGAAAGATGGAGTTTAGTATGCCTGAACTCAGAATATAAAAATACATCTTTTAGTAAAGATGATTTTTATATTGTGTTTTTGAAAATACCACTTTTAGAAAGTGGGTATTTACTTGCTTAGCCATCCTGTGTGCCTCTGCGAGTTTGTGTATTGACTGTATGGCTTTGGAGTGACAGGGACTGGGGATGTGCATTCACTATAGGCAGCTACTGTGGGGGGTTGAGGTGTATCCTGCCTTTCCTGGATGAGTCAGGGCTGGGCTGAATACACCTGGGCTGCATTTAGAGTAGGGGGAGGAGATTTCCTTTCACCTGAATGGGTCTGGTCTACCTTACACAATGCTGTCTCCACCACCTGCCGGGAAGCTGGACCAGAGAGGACACAACTGGCTTTGACAGATCACAGAGCCTCTCTGCCACAAGAGAACAGAAAGAAATGGAATATAAATATCGGGGCCCAGACCCCAGAACGTTTGAATACTTCTGGACTCAAGAGGAACCTCTGCCAAGGAGAAAAGCTGGGAAAGCTGAAGGAGAAGTACTGCCCCTTTGCTGTGTGCTGTCTGGGGTTGGCCTGCAGTGGCTGTTTCTGCCAAGGAGAGGACAGAGACTTTGCTGTCTGCTGTGTATCCTGCTGAAGAAAATATCCAAGGGCTTGAAGTAGAGCTTGCCTCCTATTCTGAAGTCTCAGGGATAAAAAGGCTTCACCACCAGCTCCCCTGAACTTCCTTCCTGGGAGTTCTGACCTGCCAAGAGGTGCCTGTTCCAGTGTTGGGCCTCTGGAGGTTGTTCCTGCTGCTGAGAACTGGGAAAAGAGAAGCAACTAAAGAAGCGTGACGCATCCAAACCCATTTCCGACGCATCACCATGGTGCAGGAAGAATTCCCACACATCGCCATCGTGCCATGGAAGAAACCGACGCAGCCCCTGCCCGCGGCTGGAGAAATCGCTGCACGCCGGGCCTTGTGCACCAATCTCCGAAGTCTGAGCCTACCGCACTGACTCTGATGCAGGCCATGCTGTGCAACTGCAAGAACTGATGCATTGTGGGACCGCGGCTGGAGAGATCAACCTTCCTTGTGTGCAAGGAACCAACGCATCACCTTCCCTGTGGCTGTTTTTGTTTACGATTTTGATGCATCCAAGTCACTTTGTGTTGAAAGTGTTGCATTTATAGTTCAATATGGCAAGATCTGTTTTTACCTTCTAAGAGTCATATTTTGATTATTGTATGTTGGATTTTTGTCGTTTTTGGTATTGTTTGGTTTAGATAAAAATTACTTATTTTTCTAAACCGGTGTTTCCATTTGTAGTGTTTTCAATGTATTACTGTATGCATGCACAAATGCTTTACACACTGCCTCTGAGATAAGCCTGTCTGCTCGTGCCAAGCTACCAAGGAGGTGAGCAGGGGTTATTTTAGAAGTGTATCCCCCTTATCCTGAGTAATGAGGAAGGGTCCCTACTTGGACAAAGGTGCAAACCATTGTCAACTAGAGACCCCCATTTCTAACACTTATATCCTCCAACACTCACCTATACTGCCTTTCATATATGCAGTTACTCACCCATATACCAATGACACATCTATTTACTCACCTACACAGCCATACGGACACTCACTCACCCATACAGCCTCTCTCAGATGCACTCATGAACCCATACAGACAGTGATTCACCCACTCACTCATCCATGCAGGGAGTCACACACACCCTCACCCACCCACACGGACACTGATGCATCCATACAGGTAGTTAGAAAACCAATTAATAACCTATACAGCTACTTATGTACCTACTCACCGACCCATCCAGCCACTTACACACCAACTGACAGACTGATACAGACATTCACACAAATTAGCCACTCACCCATACATTCAGTGAGCCACGTATAATCACTCACTTATACAGTCAGTCATGCACCCACTAATTCATCCATACAGGCACTCATATACCCACGGATTCATCAATACCCCTTGGTGTATAAATATTTAACACTCATAAACATTTTAGAAACACTCACAGTCACCAGATGATTTCATCAGTGATGTGACCAGTAATGTCATTTGAGAGGTCATGAGTGATGTCACTGACCATGTCATAAGTGTTGTAATATGTTGGTTATAAGCAGTGCATTGCGGGGGCATGAGTTATAGTTAGCTCAGCTAACTATAACTGCTGCTCTGGTTTTGTATGTATGAAATATCAGCCTAACAATAACATCCCTGTAACCTTTGTTTTTTTTCAGTGAATATCTAAGGTTTTTTTAATCCTATTTCCTAACTGTAACAGCACTGTAACCTTTGGTTTTTTCAGCGAACTTCTAAGGTTTTTTAAATACTAATTCCTAACTATACCTTATCTGTGACCTTTGATTTTTTCAGTGAATTTACATGGTTTTTTAAATAGCAATGGTCTTTGCAGAATGGTGTGGAAAGGTGGACGGGGCCTTTGACCAGCTCTCAGAAATCTGTTGAGTAGGACTTATAGAAAGTACCAGGAGGGCTTCTTGGTCCCCAAGGTCATTTCGCATCCAAAACAACTTTATTTCCCAACCAGTAGTATGCCAGGATACATGTTTACAGAGTGGTGCTGAAAGGGTTGAGGCCTCTGAAGACCTCTTAGCAAACTGACTTGTGGGACTTGCTGGAGGTAACAAGAGGGATACTTGGCCTCCAAATACCCTCAATAACCGAGGAGATTTCATCGCCCACCTAGTACTATGCCAGGTGGCATGTTTGCAAAGTGATGGAGAAAGGACGTCCTTAATGATTGCACAGGTAGTGCCTGTATGATTCTATGAGTGCCATTGCCAAGGGCAGACTGCGAATACTGGTTGTTTTTAACAAAGTGTAAGACACATATATAGACATATTTTACATAAAGTTTCAGTGCAGCTATTTAGTAAGATACTAATTTAACTTTTACCTTTGTATTCATTTGTTGAAATAAATAAATCAAAAATGCATTTTCCTTCTTCACAGCAACACCAGAGGTCGCAATAACATCAATAGTCACAAATACAAATAACAAAGTGAAAAACAGATATATAGACATATTTTACACAAAGTTTGAGGCTATCTGTTTAGTAACATATTGGTTTAACTTTATTTTAACAACACGTTTCTAAAAAAGAACAGTTTAAAAAAATAACTCAACATCTGAACTCACAAATAGAACACAACTACCAAACACCCATCAAACTACCCATGGGAATTAAAAACTGTTGCCAAACTAGCGCAATGCACAATCTCAAAACATCAAATGACCATGAAAGTAAAGAATATCATAGAATAATATACTGTTCAGTAAAATGAATAGGAAATATACACCCACTCCTCCTTCTTGAATCTTCTTTTCCAGAAGTTTATTGTGAGCAGGTGGTAGATTTTGGCTGGAGACTTTCTTTGGAATCATGTGGGATGATGTCCATGTTATATCATATCACAGAAAACGTCTCCAACTGCTGATCAAGCAGAGGGAAGCTGGAGGACCATCTACATCAATGGCAGCAGAAACAATTTCCGGCCAGAAAGTCCCTTCAGAGGTACAGACTACTACAACAGATATGGCTCCAGAGTTTTCAAGAATAGCCACGTATTGCATGGACTGTAGTGTTGCTATATCAGTTGGTGAGCAGTGTGTTACAGGTATTCACAATGCTGCCAAAAATCATACATGGTATTTTTATATCCCCTCCTCGCCATTATGGCCCCCACCCCTTGAACATACTATGGTTTGCCCCCCTACACCTAACTCTCCTTCTCCCAATAATTTCCTCCCTCCCCAACCCGAAGTGACTGATCCAGTTACCCCTCACTCCTTCCGGCCCTCTTCCATCACTTTCCCGGAACACGACACCTCACAGCCCCTCCATACCCAAAATACCCTGCTCAATAGCTTCCCCCTCATTCTTTCTGATGCAATCCTCCCCTGTTTCCCGCACTCTCTCTCTTCTCCTCCCCTCATATCAGCTATCACCAGTACTGAACAGCCTTTCCCCATTCTAAATCCCTTTCTCCTCACCCAGAACACTGTCCCTACTCCCGCCCCCTGCGTCACTCCCCCTCCTCTCATTCGATTACCTTCCTCTACCAACACTGATCCCAAATCTCCCCCCCTTTTATCTCATTGCACAAACACTTACCAGCATAGACTATAAACTCACGGCTATGACGACTGAACTTTTACGTCTCAGAGAGGACTATCACGATCTTCACTCTAGGACTTACCCCAAACATATTGACTCATCCTGCCCTTACTCTCATAAACGTTCTCGTCATATACGATGGCGTACTATCCCTCTCTGCAACCGAGCTCACAGACCACGCCGGACTGCCAACTACCTCTCCACTCATGACCTTTCTAACCTTTTTAACTCCTACCTTCCTAAGCCTTTAATAACTGACCTCCCTCTCCCCTACTCCAACATCCCAGTGATTATGGGCATAAACAGGACACCCACCTCTCCCATCTCTCCTCGACCGGCAACTCAACTTACCTCCATCCCCTCCCGTGAAACGGCCATTGTACCAGTGATCACGGGCACTAACCGAATCCCTTCTTCTCCCATTTCCCCTCGCCCCCCTACCCAACTTACCTCCATCCTCTCTAGCAAATCTACAATTGACAACCCCAAACCCCTCTTATGCATGCTTATTAACTGCCGATCGGCAGTCCGACATGCTACTGAAATATCTGAAACTATCCTCTCTGAGGCTATTGACATCGCCTTCCTGACAGAAATCTGGCTTAATGAACACTTGACAGCTATCCTGGACTTACTTACCCCCCCTGGCTACACCATCATTAGGAAAGACAGACCCGACAGAAAAGGGGGTGGAATAGCTTTAATCCACAAAAATGATCTTCATATCCCCACTCTAAAAAACTCTGACCATTCTACCTTTGAATACCTTGGCGTTGAACTCACCACTCAGGGCTCTCCTCCGATTAGACCTCACAACCTATCACCCCCCTGGAGAACCTCTTCTCTTTGCGGATGAACTTTCTGACCTCATTTCTCACTCCTCCCTCTCTGTCTCGAAAAATCTTTTCCTAGGAGACTTCAACATCCACTGGAATAAGCCCGAAGATCCTACTGTCTTGCGCCTCTCCAACCTTCTGGAGATTCATGACCTGAAGCAACTCTGCCACAAACCAACCCACATCAAAGGGGCCACACTTGATGCCATCATCTCCAGCCCTGACTTGACCTACCTTTCTAACATTATCCCCACAGACTGGTCTGACCATCACCTCATCCTGTTTCAAATTGCTTCCATTGACCCACTAACCCCTATCAGTACTACCAACCACTTGAAATGGACCAGAAACCTCAATCAAATCCCCCCCCGGTGTTCTTGAATCCAAACTCCAAGCACAACTCCATCCCCCCCTCTCGCCCAAAATGTTAACGAACTCACAGAGCACTTTAATAAGACCATTAGTGACGTCCTGGATCAAATTGCCCCTCTCAAACTTAAGCATCAAAGAAAAATTCAGTCCAAATCTTGGTTTAATCCGGAACTCAATCTTGAACGACGACAACTTAGACTTGCAGAGAGATCATGGAGACAACACCCCTCTTCCTCTCACCTTGCCCTCCTTAGATCGGCTAGATCTCTCTACAAGAAACACATTTTCACTGAAAAAGCAACCTTTTTCCGAGCTCAACTGGAGCGTTCAAAAAATCGGCCCAGAGAACTGTTCAACATTGTTAGAAAACAAACGTCATCCGCCTCTCCTGAGTTGTTAGCTTCAACTGAGAGATGCGAGGAAATTGCTAACTTCCTCTCTTACAAAATCACCAAAATCGACCAATCCTTCCATCTTCCTTTGATTCCGACCAATCCCCCCTTGCTCCCAATGTTCCTAATGACACGCCCCCCTTGCGAACTCACCCCCAACCACGAAACCCTCCCATTCTATCTCCCTCCTCCAATTCCCCAGATGACTACCCTCCCAACTTATCACTGAAAAACAATACCTCCTGGCAAAATTTCCGTCCGATGACTGAGCTCGAAGTGTTCAATATCATTTCTAAACTTAAGCCATCCTCGCATACTAAAGATCTGCTCCCTTCTAACCTTGTTCACCAACTTAATCACATCATTGCCCCCTCTTGGACTAATATCATCAACTCCTTCCTTGCCACTGGTTGCGTCCCTGACTCCCTTCAACTCGGTTAAATCACCCCCATTCTGAAAAACCCACTGCCGATCCTAACGTTCTCAACAACCTCCGCCCTATCTCTAACCTCCCTCTTCTCTCTAAAGCCATAGAGAAATGTGCACTGCTCCAATTGGACAAACACATTGGTAATTTCAATTTACTTGACTCCCTTCAATGTGGCTTCAGAAAAGGTTGTAGTACTGAAACCACTATGCTAAACACCATTGATGACATTCAATGTTCCGTCAACAATGACGAGTCCTCCCTTCTTATACTCCTTGACCTCTCTGCAGCCTTTGATACTGTTAACCATTCTGCCCTACTGAACTCTCTTAAAGCCCGCCTCAGCCTTAACGGTCTGGTCCTCAAATGGTTCTCCTTCCTTCAACACAGAACACAACAAATCAAAATCAAAGATTGCCTCTCCAACCCTACACCTGTCTCCCTGGGAGTTCCCCATGGCTCTATTCTCTCCCCCTCCCCCTCCCTCTTCAACCTCTTCATTGAACCCCTTACCCTCATTTTGAAACGAGCTGGAATCAATTATCACCTCTATGCCGACGATACACAACTCTACTACAAGATTAGATCCCACTCCGACATCCTTCATCTCAACAACACCCTGAGGAAGATCCAAGACTGGTTCTTCTCCAACTATCTCAAACTAAACACGAAAAAAACAGAAATCATTCTCTTCTCCCCTAAAAATAACCGACTCCTCATCCAAAGCTGGATTACTGACCTCAATGCCCTTAATTGCTCGCTCTCCCTATCCAACTTGGCCAAATCACTTGGCTTTACCCTAGACAATAACCTTACCCTCAATGACCATATACAAAATTCTGCTAAAGGTGCTCTCTTCACTCTCCGTCACATTAAGAAAATTAAACCCTTCATTCCTTTTGAGGACCTCAAATGTGTTGTCCAATCTCTTGTTCTCTCCAAACTTGACTATGGCAATGCCATCCTCACCAGAACCCCTAAAGTACACCTAGCTCCCCTTAGATCCATGCTCCATTTGGCGGCCAGACTCATCACGGACTACAAACGATTTGATCACATCATACCTACCCTCAAAGCTCTCAACTGGCTACCCATTGAAGGAAGATGCCTCTACAAGACTGCAAGCATTACACACAAAGCGCTACACCAACAAACCCCGCTCTACATTACTAATAAACTCAGCAAAGCAGGGTGCTCCCGAACAACGAGAAGTACCAACTCTCTCCTCCTCATCCCCCCTTTGTTTTCCAAGAATTCTACCCAATCTCGCTCCTTCTCTGGGAACGCTCCGAACATCTGGAACACACTCTCTAAAGACCTGCGCTGCAACCCCTCCTACCTCCGCTTTAAAAAAGACCTTAAATTCCACCTCCTCAACAAATACTTTGGTCCATAATCTCTCCCCTTACCCTACTCTCTTTCTCTCCCTGCATCAATGATCCTTTTTTTATTTATCCCCTCCCTCTCCTTGCACTCCCACTTTACTCAGCCGCCATCTTTCCTGTTTACCTGTCCCCCATTCTACCACCTCCCCTTTTCCCATCTTTCCCTTCCCAACACTTCCCTGATCGCTTCCCTACTATTATACACCCAATAATTTATTTTATCTTTGATGTTTATTTCATGCTAAACCTCCAGAGTTCTGGCCCTCCACCTATGGCTGAGCCCTGCCGGTGTGCTTTTAGTTACCCTTGTAAAATTGCTCCTCCCTCCCCCCTCATCCCATCGTAAATACCTTGATCCGTACCATTTTATTTCCAAACCATTTTGGGGTGATGTAACTGACTATTTTGGTTTTTCCCTTATTCTCTCCTCCTTTGTATATTGCTTGTGCTCCTCCCTCTTTACCTAAATCAAGTTGTTATTTTTTGTATTGGACTGTTTATGCTTTACCCTGAACAATTGTTTTTATTTACTTGCCCCTGTAAAGCGCTCTGATACTCACGGGTCTAGCCAGCGCTATATAAAACCTTTCAAATAAAATAAATAAATAAAATAAAATACATTTTTCTCCCCCTTTTATATTTTTTTCACATTTCATAAGAGGAGTTCATAGTGAGCTGCAAGAAGGCAATGTAAAGCTGAACGACCCTCAACTTCAATAGCAGCACACTGAAGCAGTGAATCCATTCAAACGTCCAATCTCAACTTCAAGATTTGGCTCCACAGTTTTCCTCAATGGCATCATACTGCACGGAATGTGGAGTTGTAGTGAGTGCTGGAGAACAGTCCAAAACCGCCCTTTGCAATTCTGGGAAGAATAATAAATATTGATGTTTTAAAAAAAACTTTTGGCCCTTAATAGTTATTCTACATTAGCAGGCATTTTATTATCTTACAAAATGAGTATCTAATATCACTGTGTTGTTTTTTTATTATCTTCCAGTTTGTTGTAACACTACATACATATAACTTGCCGTATAGACAAGTCAAACTGTCCCTCTACAAATAAATACACAGGTAACTTTTGCCAGTTATTATAAGTTACATTTTCACTTTTTAAATATAAGTCAACAGTCTGTGTTTAAATCTTCTAGTAAGTGCATCAACATATTAAAACATACTCTGTTTTTTTTACAGAACACTGTGTTCAAATTTGTAACCGATTTTTTAAAACTATCAACTGCAATATATGTGTGTTGTTCTGCAACTCCTCCTCTTAACAACTCTTCATTTTCCCTAGAATCCTGCTTAGGACCAAAGAAACAAAACTGAACATCACCACAAACCTTTTCTACATCTGCCACACTACCATGCAAAAATGCTCCATTTATTTTCAGTAAGCATAAAGCAGGAGTTTTCACATAATACAGCCTCCTACCTAAAGTTTGCATTGTTGAGTGGTATAACTTATTTTGTGTTTTAAACTTCACCTTGGAAAAATACGCAGGAATTTTCTTAATATATCAATGGATTGCTGTCTAATACTAGAAACACTACTACAATTCCATGTGTATACAGTAACCTGGCTACGCCTTCTTGTACCTCTTCTGCAATAACGTCTTCTACATTTCTAAGTACCTTCACCTCTTTTACTATAAGACTACCATTCTTCATTTCATAACATTGTCTTCTTTAATGAATAGCATGAACTAATTTGGTATCCTGGAGATCGCTTTCTTCATTAAAGAAAGCCTCTGTACAAGAAGTATGTATCCATTGTCCGCTAAAAATTGTTCAACAGTTACTTCTATTCACTAATCTTTTCTTCTGGTTTTGTCTCCTCACACACAACACTATTTTGTCAAGAGTCTTCATTCTATTTAGAATCAAAATGAGAAGCTTCCTCTTCAGAGCAAAGGCCTTATCAACTACTCTATCAACTCGTTCTTTCTGTTTTTCTGCATCGCTCCTTCTTCTACACTTTTTTAAATGTATTACTAAATTTACAAGGCTGTAACTAAGCAATCATTATAACATTTGCACAGAACCTATGCAGCCTTCTAAACACCCACTTACAACCCTTGCAGTCATTGAAATACTGAGGCACATTCGTGCACTAATGAAACACTCAGGCTCTACTCATGCACTCATGTAATTGCTTAGATGGCTGCATAGGTTCTGCGCAAATGTTATAATGATTGCATAGTTACAGCCTTGTTCATTGCATAAGTCAATAGTTAGTACTTGGTGATTAGATGAATGTATACATAGTGCCTGCATACTTCAATGACTATATAATTTCTGCCTGCCTGATTGCAAGAGTACATGTGTAGTTTCTGGATAATTGAATAACTTCATGGATAGTGAATCACTGATTTGATGACTGCCTGAGTAGTGGCTGGGTGATTCAATGAGTGCCTGAATACTGACTGACTGACTGAGAAAGTACCTTCATTGCTGTTAGATACATAACAGTTGTTACTATATCTCTGACTCATTGATTATCTCCTTCTGTCAGTATCAAACTACCTGTTTTACTGTATACATGTTTTTTTCTGAGCTATGTGTGAGTGAAATCTAGGTATCACACTTGATATATAATTGCATACATGGCCCTCTAGAAACATACATTGATTTGTTACTGAGCATGCACATGCATCAGTAAGTTTCTAAAATGGAAAACAACATTTTGAAATTTTTCAAAGCTCAGAACCTTTTGCGAATGGCATACCTACATCATTTCTTAAATATTTCGTCTGCTTCTAAAAGATATATATTCAGCATATCTCAAACAAAATTTACACCCGAAATGAAGCTAGCACAAGAATTCTCGAGGCATTCTCCACTATTAATCCTTCTCAACTCTAAACAAAGCATGTTTAAAGAAAAACACTACCCTCACCATATACATGAAATTTTCATCAGCCTAACGGAACATAGATCACCAGGTAAACATATATGTGATTTCTTAATAGATGTACACCTTCAAGCCATCTTTCCCAAAATATATACCTCTCTGCATCTGCAAGCAAACTTAAAAGTCCCACTGTATATATAACTATAGGCCAGCACAAAAACCCTATCTCACCATCTAAGCATATGCAAAGTGGTCATATAAGTTAAAACCCACATTGAAAAACACTTCCCAATGCATACTTAACAAGTATTACTTATTTCTAATTCATATACAGGCGGACAACATGTTTTCATCTTTTATTTATCACTACATTCACCACTAACCTCTTAAACACATACCCTCTAATACTTACAGTTCATCTGATATATTTTTTCTCATCACTGTGATACTCTTTATAATCAAACCCTTATATACATCTTCATTTCTAATGTACATTTTTTAAATAATTACAAAGTTATATACATACCACTGAATTCAGTTTGTAGATTATTTTGTTGTTTTAGCTCTTTCTGCATATTGCTGACACTGTTAAGATGTGTAAAAACTAAGCAAAGGAATGGTACACCACTCTCATACAAAGCAACTCTAAAATGTCAAGCTCTTCAACTTTCCACTTTATCATCATGAGAAAAGCAGCAAATTAAATCATGTCTTTCATTTTAGACTACTGAATCTCCACTTGTGAATGGTTAGCATTTGTTAACCTTTCCCTCTCTTTCAAAACGAGGTTCCAGTCAGCGCGTTTTCGCAATGAATTTGTGATTATTGCATAGAAATTGCAGAAAAAACAGGATTTCAAACCTATATCTAGCTTCAATTTTCTGAAATTTAAATACTACACAACAGTTTATTACATAGTCCTGAGTTGGAAATTAAAACTTGCCATTACTTACATTGTGTAATCACTCCTCAACTTTAAAAACAAATTTCTGTCTCTTTAACACCCTTCCCCCAATACAGTCTTAGCTAAGTGTACCTAGCAACCCAGTGGAACCAGTAGGTCACAAGTTCACAGCACAATCTAGGAGGAACATGTTGCTTCCAAATAAGATACAGCAGGTGTGATTTACTCCACAGGTTCAAAAAACATATCCAAGTCACTAAGACCTTATATATACGCAGCAGTGAGAGTAAAATGTGTTCAACCAAATGAACTACACCTGTGCGGTAACATCATGCATATGTTAAGAGGAGAAAACAAAGTTAAAAACAAGCAAAATAATGGAATGAAAAACTGTAAATATTTGTAAATAATTGTTTATATTGTGTTGGGAACTTCATATCCCACAATGCCCCATAATGGGCCTATGTGGAGAGTAGTATAAATTGAAATGGTAAACAGACTTTCCCAACCGTGAACAAGCCCTTGTGGTGAAACGCGTTGGTGGTAGTGTTGGTGAAAGAATAAAGAACCCTTGATCAGTATATCTGGAGTGCGACATTCCTCTGTTCTACTAATGTTATGATCGGGCTGGATTCCGCCCGTTTTATGTCTGCACCGGATGGCAGAGCGCGCTGTCATTGGGAATCATTTTGTATATATATATATTCACTGAAAAAACCATAGGTTTTAGGGACAGTTATAGTTATTTGGACATTTCACTCGTACAAAACCCGTGAAATTTCCCCGTTATAGTTAGTTCAGCTAACTATAACTCGCGCCCCCGCAATGCACTGCTGATGACATCACATATTACATCACTCATGACATGGTCAGTGACATCACTGATGACATCACTGATGACATCTCAAATGACATCACTCATGACATCACTGATGACATCATCCAGTGACTGTGTGTTTCTGTAAAGTTTAAATATGTTTAATATATATAGTGAAAGGCGTATTGATGAATGAGTGTCTGAATGGTTGATTTAGTAGGTGCGTGACTGACTCTATAAGTGAGTGATTAAACATATCTTTCTGAATGCATGGGTTAGTAAGTAAACTGTGTGAATGTCTGTATCCGTGTGTCTGTTGGTGTGTAAGTGACTGCATGGGTTTGCAAATAGCTACATGAGTGTCTATATGGCTTATTGATTTGTTGTCTGAGTATCTGTATGGGTGCCTGAGTGTTTGTGTGGGTGGGGTGTGTGTGACTCTGAGCATAGATGTGTGAGTGGGTGATTCACTGAGTGCATGGTTTCAAGAGTGCATCTGTGATGGACTGTATGGGTGGGTGAGTGTGTGTATGGGTGTGTTAGTGAGTGAATGTATATCTCAGTGGTACATGTGTGAGTAACTACATATGTGAAAAGTAGTATATATGTGTGTTGGAGTACATAATTGGCTACAAATGAGTGTGTTATTGTGAGAGTGGCTGTATGGATGAGTGTGTGCTTGTATCATTGATTGTATAAGAGCGTAAGAATGTGCTAGTATTTGTATGAGGAATAGAGCTGGTGTGTGTATAACTGTATATCTGAGTAAATGGCAGTGTGATTAATTATTTCCATGACTGACTAGGTGTGTGAGTACCTCTATGGATGAGTGGCGGTGTGTGAGTGTCTATATAGGTGTATGAGTGCATATGATAGTCCTGTAATGAGTGACCGTAAGTATGAGTGACTGTACGGGTGAGTGAGTGGATGTGTGTGTAGACCTAAGAATCAGTGAGTGTGTATGTAGTTATTGGTGTTGGAATGTCTATGGTTTTGAGAATGGCAGTCTGTAATTTTGAGTGGGTGTATCAAAAGTTATATTAGGGTGTGAGAAGATGCATGAAATTATCACATGGATGATGTCATCAGTGATCTCATCAGTGATGTCATTTGAGATGTCATCAGTGATGTCACTGACCATGTCATGAGTGATGTAATATGTGACGTCATCAGCAGTGCATTGCGGGGGCGCGAGTTATAGTTAGCTGAACTAACTATAACGGGGGAATTTCACGGGTTTTGTACGAGTGAAATGTCCAACTAACTATAACTGTCCCTAAAACCTATGGTTTTTTCAGTGAATTTCTAAGGTTTTTTAAATGCTAATTTCTAACTATAACGTGCCTAAAACCTATGGTTTTTTCAGTGAATTTCAAAGGTTTTTTAAATGCTAATTTCTAACTATAACGTGTCTGAAACCTATGGTTTTTTCAGTGAATTTCAAAGGTTTTTTAAATGCTAATTTCTAACTATAACGTGCCTGAAACCTATGGTTTTTTAAGTGAATTTCAAAGGTTTTTTAAATGCTAGTTTCTAACTATGCCTACAGAGGTAGGACATGTGAAGAAAGAAGAAAAAACGCACAGAAAGAAGCAAAAGAAATGCAGAAAGAAGCAACAGAAGTCCACAAAGTCGAAGAAAAGAGCAGGAAGAAGCAAGACATGTGCAGAAAGAACCAACAGAGGAGCAGAAAGAGGCCTTGTTGCAAAATCATCCTGTGCCCACAACATTTTCAGACGGGTACTGGTGGTAACTGACTCGGACTAACCAGGCCTAGAGCCAGTGCTATGCTAAAAGACACTTAGAATACAGTGAAAACACCTACATACACTAGGGAACACTATGCGTTGGGGTACCCCTGTGATTAGCATGACCTCCTCTGTAAGGCCCTAGTACATAATAGGGCAGGGGATTAAAACTTCCTCTTAAAACGCACCCCGGGCGCGTTTGCACAGTGGTGACGGGAGGGGGGCCTGAGGTGACATGTGTGCAAACAAGCCCTGTGGCCATTTTAAGTTGGGAGATTAAGTCCCCTTGAATCCTGAGGGTCCCTGGGGTCCAACTAGCCCACTAAGTACCTCCAGTAAGCGCCACAGAGCTGCGTTGCACAGAGGTGTAAAAAGGGGCATGGCCTGGACCACCTCTCTGCAACGCAGCCCAGTGGCGCTTACTGGAGGTACCTGGTGGGCTAGTTGGCCCCCAGGGACCCTCAGGATTAAAGAGGAATTAATTCCCCAACTTAAAACGCGCCACAGGCCGTGTTTGCACACATGTCACCTCAGGCCCCGCCCCCTCCCTTCACCACTGTGCAAACGTGCCCTGTGGCGCGTTTTAAGTTGAGGGATTAATTCCCCTTGAATACTAAGGGTCCCTGGGGACCAACTAGCCCACCAGGTACCTCCATTATGCGCCAGGGAGCTGCGTTGCAGAGAGGTGTTCAGAGGCCACGCTCCTTTTTACACCTCTCTGCAACGCAGCTCTGTGGCGCTTACTGGAGGTACCTGGTGGGCTAGTTGGCCCCCAGGGACCCTCAGGATTGAAGAGGAATTAATTCCCCAACTTAAAACACGCTACAGGGCGCGTTTGCACACATGTCACCTCAGGCCCCGCCCCCTCCCTTCACCACTGTGCAAACGCACCCCGTGGCGCTTTTAAGTTGGGGGATTAAGTCCCCTTGAATCCTGAGGGTCCCTGGGGCCTTAGAGGCTCCCCAAACTTTAAAAAAACAAGCCCCGGGGGGTGGCGGTCCCCAGGACTGCGGGGGGGCTGCGTGCCCCCCGCTACTCATTATTCAAGCCCCGGGGAGGTGGCGGTCCCCGGGGCAGTGTGGGGGGATTGGGCCCCCCCACACTTTTTTTTCACTGCCCCCGGGACTTGGCCCACCACCCCCGCGGGAGCCCGCGCTTCGTTTTTTGTTTTTGCGGCCGGATCCGCGGATCCGGCGCACATTTTGCCGATTTAAAAAAAAAAATGCTTTTTGGGCCCTGGGGGTCCTTGTGGGACCCCCTGAGCAGGCCTAGGGTGTCAGGGTGTTTCTACCCTGCCCCCTTTCCTTTTTTTTTGCGACTGTTTTTCTCTTTTCTTGTGCCTCGGTTCTACCGAGGCACAAGATGGCTGCCAACACTTCCTGGTTTGGAGTGTTGACAGCCAATTAGCATGCAGCTCGTGGTCGGGAGGGTGCGCGGATCCATTGATATCGAAACTTTTATTTTTTGATTTTCTCAGCAACTACTGAACGTATTTACACCATTTTTAAAAACCTTTTTGCCAAATTTGGTGTAATTCCGTTCAGCAGTTTTGGCTGTAGCCTTGCATAAAGTTTCCTATGGGAAATTGATTTTTTGACTCTTATTTTTTGAATTTCTCCGCAACTACTGAACGGATTTACACCATTTAAAAAAAGGTCGCTTTCTGAACCAAGCGCTACCTTTTTGCCAAATTTGGTGTAATTCCGTTCAGCAGTTCGGGCTGTAGACGTGTCTAAAATTGCCTATGGGAATTAACATGGAGAAAACACGTTTTGGGACCCCCTTTTTTCTCGGCCCCCGCTTGATGAATCACCCCGAAGCTTTCAAGACAGGAGCTGACCGGAGCGCCCCACTAGTTTTGAAAATTTCGCGATGATTCGTCAAACGACATCAAAGTTATTGGGAATAGAATGTTACGAATTTCCTATGGATAATAGGTTCTAACTATAACTATCTACTGGCGACCGCCAGTAGATAATATATATATATATATATATATATATATATATATATATATATATATATATATATATATATATATAAAAATACCATCATTTTAACTGCTTTTCCTTTGAAAAACTACCTCATTCAGCTCAAGCCTTCTCCTGACTACTATTGCTCCTTCCCTTCAAAATACTTAGAGTATGGGTTGTGGGCAACAGCTATATCTATTGGGCTAAAGAGGCTGCAAAAAAGACTGGTATTGACAGGGACTTGGGTTTGCCAGATGTGCAGATTACTTGGTTTGGACAGAGAGGGTTAAAGCTTCATCAGTTGCTGGCTTTGGTTGAATCCATTGTGGATTCCCAAGCTTCTCATCTCATGATTGTGCAGTGTGGTGGCAATGACCTAGGCACATTGACTGGGGTAGGGCTGGAAATCCTAATTATAGAAACCTTTGAAGAACAGATGTCGCTTTTCCCTCACACTGTCTTGGTATACTCTAATATTTGCCAAAGACAGAAATGGAAGTGGTCAAATCAATAATGTCCATAGACTGACAAAGCCAGGAAACATGTTAATAAAACTGTTTCTGCATTCCTCAGAGCCCATCGCATGGGCTGTATCTATAACAACAATCTGCGTTTTGACATGCATGGAATTTATAGAAATGATGGAGTGCACTTTGCAGATGAAGGCAACAGGGTGTGTCTAAATAACCTGAAACTCTGCATCCGGTCTTATGTGTAGCAGCCAATTACACACAACCAACACAACGGCTCTTGTCAGAGCCACGCTAGTACCCAAAATATTGTGATGTTTTTTTTCTAAAGGTCTTTTTTTCTTTAGTTTTTGACAATCTTTGCGATGGCGTTGCAATCCCCGCGACACGTCGCGAAAACAGAAAACAAAAGCAGACATTCAATGGCCACCAACACTTCCAAAAATAATATGTAAAAAAATCCACTCTGAACATTGCTGTACACAAATTACTATATACATACTTCTTTCAAAGCATGTTTAAACTCATATTTTTGTACTAAGTATCTTTAAAAACCTTCTTTCAGACCTATTTCCCGTTTTCGCGGTTATTCGGGATGTTGCGATGATGACGTTAAACGCAATGATCGTGCCTTTCCCGTAAAGTGAAAACATATATATGCACACACATTACAGTATTCTACAGACTAGAGGCTTATTACTGAACACTTCAAACTCATGTTTTTCTACTGTATGTCCAGAACAACCATCTCTAACACCTATTTTCCATTTTTGCGGTGAGGTCGGAGATCGCGATGACGTCGATCATCGCAATTCCCATGGGTACGTCGCAAAAGCAGGAATTCAATAGCCACCACCACATTCCAATACCTGGGTATGTTGCCTTCAAAAAGTCAGCTGGAAAGACGTCAATTTTGTGGCGGTCAATGGGGAGCTTAGCAATTTATATCTCTGCCTCAATAAAAGGATTGTATAAAGTTATTCCCACTGACTGCCTGGGCATTCTGATTTTACGAATAACTAAATAAATCCCAGAGTCCAATAAATACCCCGCTCATGCTAATAAAAGCCTGTATTCACCCAAGTGCAAAATTAAAGACAGAGGGCCCGATTCACAAAGGTAAAGTGAGAAGTAAATATCCTTTGTGAATACCGAAAGACTTTTGTCTAACTTTACTTTTGTGAATCAGGCCCAGAAGCCATAAAAGCAATCATGGCAACAATTCTGGTACTAGCAAAAAGAAACCTACAATATCAAATAGTTTAAGCTGGGGATTCTAATATGAATTTAATTAATATACCAGCTTTCTATGAAGATCTTAACCTACAAATCAGTATTTGGAGCATCCCGGAGCAATTGCTAAATACAAAGCGGAGTGACAAACCTGGTGAGGCATTTGAAGAGGCGCTCGAACACTTGGGGTTGAAAGTAGACATCCATGGGATGCACCACCGGCAAACACACATCACTCCCCCTTCAGTAAATCAACATTAGATTATACGATGGGGGAGCTGTCTCTGTTTTTTAACGGTTTCCACCTTTGGAATCGAGTTATGGCTGGACAGTGACCACCTCCCGTAAATAATAACGCTGGCACTCTGTCCCGCAAGGCGTGATGAAACCAATGACAGCCTAGGCCCAATTTGCACAGTAAACTACAAAAGAATCAAGTGGTCCTGATAACACAATCAATTCTATCGAATTATCGGCTAAACAAACCCTAGAATCACTGGCTCTTAAGCAGATCGTATCACAAAAAGAGGGACAGGGGCTTGGTAGGTGCAGCATACAGGTTCCAGATAACTATGACAAAAGCAAGGGTATGCAGTTGCTAAGGGTGGGAAGGGGAGTGGGGAGGGGGTTTGATTGTAGATACCAGGTGTTACTTATGGAGAAGAAAAATTAGAGATGGAATAGCTGTAATTAGGAGCAAGGGCCCTCATACACCCCGAAGGGTGTCATGCTTCATCATCGGGCAGCTCCTCGTCAGGCCGGCGCTGCAATGCCCAATGGGCCCCGCAGGGGGGCTCTTTACCGGAGGTCTTCTCTGGTTGCCGACGTGAAGCTAAAAAATAGTATTGGGGCATGGGAAACAGCCTTTACAACGAGGTTTTTACCTCGTTGTGCCTTTACCACGCATTTTTTAGCACACATATTTTTACCGCGAATATCCATTTACAACGCATGCCAATACCAGGCATTGTTTTTAAATCTAAAAGCAATGCGTGGTATTGGCATGCTTTGTAAATGCATATTCGCGGTAAAAACGTTCGCTAAAAAATGCGTGGCAAAGGCATGCGGAGTAATTACCTCTGTTGTACCGTCGTACAATCCTTTTAACTTGACATGTAGCATTGTGCGTTCAGTTAACTAAAGTAAACAACAGAAAGTAACATAATACCATACACAAAGCAATCTAACAACTCAATTAAAACATGACAGGGCACAACAAAATAGAACACATAGCGTAGCAAAAAAAAACAGCAGCACAAAAAAAACAGATAAATGATGGGAAAGAATGAGCTAGAGATGGGATTAAGACATGAAATCAAAATGTACTCATCGTGGATAGTGAATCAACATGTGACCCCTTTGATGCATAAAGTATTCTCACAAACGTGCTTGATAGCAAGGCATTCTTAACCTTCTCTATTGGCTATAGTGTCATACGTTGTACAATAGAACTAAACCTACGTCAAATAGCAGACAAAGGGCCTTATTTAGAGTTTAGCGGTCACGTAGCTGTCACAAACCAGATAGATTCCCAATCCACCATATTATAAGTACCATGTGTTAAAATGAACTTGTCATATGATGGACGGGACATCTGCAGTGCTTGTGACGGAAGATCTCGTCAGCCAACTCTTAGTAAATCCCAAGTCCTTACATTACTTGCTGAATTACCCAACCATATCCACTACAGCAGACTAACAGTGAAAAGCAGAGCTTTTCATCGCTTCTCTGGAAATAACAAGCATTTAGTGAAACAATGCACAGTAAAAAGAGAGTTAAGGAGCCATGTGGGAAGGGGGGTGATGATGGTGTGACTGCGCATTGCAAGGAACATGCCATGTGCAAAAATTCACTTCGGCATATGGGACTTTATGAAGGAACTCGGCCGTCTGCCTTGTCCCTCTACTTTAACTCATATATCACTCACAGGAATATTACTCACAAATTCAACACGACTGCTCAAGCCTCATATTGTATCAAGATGCTGCCAGTGAGCTTCCCAAAGTACTATTTTAATGGATGACTCAATTCTTTCTCAGTGGCGTTCTGCTCCAGTCCCCTTTAAGGATGAAGCTGCCATGCTGCGGTTTATATTGTCACTGGGAAATGTGCTGCGCCATCTTATATCAAGGGTTTAACCCAGAAGGCAGCCGCAATGGGAATATCTCACCTTGGCCTCAAGTAATGCAGTCTCTCGACACCCAATGACGTAGACATAAAATAATTGCCTTCTGTTCTCAAGAGATGCATGCCCAGGATCTTGGAACAAGCCATCATGTTGTACGATGCATTGTATACTAACAGGGGCCCTTTCGGTGACAGAAGACCTCATTACGACCTTGGCATGTACTCTGCAGATCTGCCAGGAGGGCAAAGGCCATGGCATACGCGGCCATAGTGCTAGGCATTTGTCCTATTTAGGGATCGCTGCCTGGCTGCTGAGGATCTTACTGATGTGATATTGCAGCTCCTTTCACAGTGCTGCAGGTTTCCTGAGTAGGCGCCATGTCTACACCAACCATTCAGCAAACTATCAGGCTCTTTTACAAGCCTTGTGGCCTCCGGAACGTCACTTTTTGTGACGCTCCAGTGGCGCACAGGGCTTAGCCAAATCTACAGGGCCACGTAAAGCCACCCTGCATGGATTTTCATGTCCTTGTATATATGAAATGAGGCAACACAGCGCAAGTCTCTGCATTGCCTCACTCTATGATGGGGAGGCGTGCCATGGGCGTTAAGGTGGGTGATCCCACATTACACTCATGGCATTTGACACATTCCCAGGATTACAACATGAAATAACATTATTTCTCCTCCATTTTCCCTCTTTTTATGTGTGCTTCCTTTTGGAGCACACATAGAAAGAGGAAATCACCTCCATTGAATGCCTTTGTGCTAGAAGGTGTTTTTCCTGCACAAAAGCAATCACCCCTACAACGCAGACACCATTACACCATGGTGTAAGTTTGCCTGCATTGGCGCATGGCAGCCAATTGAGCGCCATTACAGGGAAAGAGGACAGGAATGCGTCGCATCTGATGGATACAACACATTAGTGCCCTTTTCTTTTGCCATAAGGCAGCACAGCAGGAAGGCTTGCGGTGCTGACTATGGCAAAAAAATTGTAAATGAGGCCTGAAATTCTTTAAAAAGCAAGAGTTTCTTTCTCTCACTTAAATACAAATGGTCCAAAGCGCGAGGCGTTTTCTCCTCTTGCATGGGGGCCATTCTGCATCTTCCCTGCGCAACTTAGTTTGCTGGACAAGGAAAGTCAGTGATTGTCGTCCAACCCTCAATAGAGTTGGACAACTGTCACTGTGTCTCGGTGGTCCTTTGATGGATGGGCCACTAGGTCAGATGTATAAACTGGAGGAGCTAGCAAAGGCTTCGTGTAGCTTTCCTCCTCCTAAACAGAGTGGAGGGGGCCAGCGGGCTTGGTGGTGGAGGAACACCGTCGATAGATGGCAATGCTCCTGCTCAACCAAACTTGAACGCAGGCCCCAAGTTCTTTCATTCAGAATTTTTGCATAGCTGCAATTTCTTCCACTTAATGTGATGGAACTTTGGCGTACAAGGGACAACCACCTGCGTAAACATGTGTAGAGACTCAGGGTTCATACTTCATATAAGTTTATTCACTTATTGATACAGTATATAGAAGGCAGTTCTAAGGTTGTAGCTACTGAGCAGTCATATTTAGTTGTGTATCTTTGGCTAGAGAATCAAGTCATGCCTTTGTTTTTTTAAACTCAGGGTGCTGTGCAAGTATGTCAGCCTTCAGGAAACTGTCTTCATTGTCATGCCAGAGACATAAGGATCAACCCAACAGAAGAGACTCTCTCTTGTGTACCTTTATGTTCAGACTCTCCCTTCTATCTCCTACTCTCGGAAAGAAACCTGTAATCTATTCCCTTCTTCAGATTGGCATTGGTTACTCTATCCTGTAGACTTAGGAAATTATCTTTAGAATAAACCCTCTCTGCAGCTGCCATGGCCTCTTCAGGCTAGTATAGTGTTCACTCTAGGTAGCACCTTTCAACATTCGACTCAAACCTGGCAGACCTCACCAAACAGCTTTGAGAACTGCGCGATACAGTGTGGAGGAGGAACAATGCACTTTGATATATGTTGAATGGTTTGCTAGTGTGAGAAATGGGGATGTTGGTTGAGTGGGGTGTTAACCCTGTTCAAGCAAGAGCCTCAATCCCTGTTTGGGTGAACCACAAAAGACATTAAATTAACCTATGATTATCCCTCTGGTAGCTTGGCACAACAGCAGTCAGGCTTAACTTAAGGGTACCGTGTAAAGTATTCATGCAGCACACAGTGATAAGGTGAAAACACAAACAAGAAAATCCCACACCAATTAAGAAACATAAAGTACATTTTAATAAATTATTAGACACCAAAATGACAAAAATCTAATTGGTAGAATCGGAATTATGAATTTTTAAATTTTAGTGCCTAAAAGATCAGAGCGCCAACCGCGGACATCTAGTAGAGAGCGTTTGGGTCAAAGTTGAAAAATATGGCCGATCGTGATGGAGAACAAGTAAATACAAGAAGTTTCTAGAGAATTCCTTTTAAAGTGCTTGGATTTTCCTGCCTCACCTGCCCTGGCTCCAGCTTTGCTTCCCAAACAATGAAATAGTGTGAAATCCTTTGTGTGATAGCAGCGCACCACACATTGATTTGCAAGTGGGGCTGTGCCCAGCACCGCCCCCCTGTCCTGTCAGTGATGGCCTATTCAGGCATACTTAACACCTGTATTGTGTGGCTGTCTGGGAGGAATAGACAAGTCCAACTGCCACCTAACCCCAGTCATCTGACCCAGGTACAGGCTGCAGGTACAAAATAGCTAGGGCAGGAAAATTCCAACTCTCTAAAAGTGACATTTTCAAAATTGTAACTGTAATTGTAACTTAAAATCGGACTTTAGCATTAAAGAGGATTTTAAATTACAATTTCTTAGACATAAAACATGAATTTACTACCTGCTCCTAAACAAATGTTAGCACTTATTAAATGTAATAAGGCAACACAATGTTATCCTATGGGGGAGGCAGGCCTGACTATAGTGAAAACTGAATTTAGGGGTTTTCTCACTGCCAGGACATGTAAATCTTAAAAGTGCATGTCCAACCTTTTGATTACGATGTACTCTGCTCTATGGGCTGCCTGGGGCCTACCTTAGGAGTGACCTATATGTAGTAAAAGGGAAGTTTAAAGCTTCTCAAGGTGGTTACTTTGCCAAGCCGAATCAGCAGTTTAGAACTGCCTTCAGGCTCCAATGGCAGACCTGGGACATGTTTTAATGGACTGCTTGAGTGGGTAGCAAAATGAGTGCTGGAGGCGCACTAGTAGTATTCAATTTACAGGGCCAGGGAATATAATTTATACCACTTTACTGTGGACTTATAGATAAGTAAAAATTTGCCAATCGGGTGTAAGCCCCTGTTTACCATGTTTTAGGAAGTGAGCACAAGCACTTTATGACTGGTTAGCAGAAGTAGAGTGCACAAAGTACAAAAGTTAGCAAAATTTATTCAGAAAAATAAGAAGGTGAAGGCAAAAAGGTTTGGGGAGACCACCCTAAGGCTGACAGGTCTAACAGCTAGCTAACAAAGGCCCTAGAGGTATGACTTTAAGACTTAAACATCATGGCTTTGAGTAGCATGAATCAAGTGGTTATAGAGAGCCATGTTCTGTTAATCTTGAGAAGAGAATTGACCAGATGGTGTGGCTCTAAGTAGCTGAAATTACGCAGCCAACAAAAGTGAAAGTTGGGCATGGTGTGGTGTGGTTCAAATGAGCATTGGGAGTAGAGCAGACATGGGAATGGAAAGCATGATGGATGGGGCAACTCATGGGGAGCTATGAGAGTGGCAGAGGCAAGACAAGAGAAAATGCTTCATAAGTGTACCAAATCCTTACTAAGGGCCTTATGTAGAGGTTGGTGGATGGAATACTCGATCACAAATGTGGCGTATGTTCTGTTCACCATATTACAATCATAATATAGCTTGTGGTACTTCTAATACTGTGGATGGGATATCTATAACTTTTTGACACAGTATCCCATCTGCCAAACTCTAGTTAAGGCCTAAAGGCATTAACCAATGTAATTATGTACAAATCAACATACTGCATGTCAATAACTACAACTTTTTCTGACTAACACAGTATGCACAAAACTAAATCCAATGTATTTCATACACATTCCAATGCAATTGTGATCCCCTGCAGCTGATATATAGAACAGCTTGTTTCACATATGAGGCAATTGTATTCTTACCTGTTTGGCCCTTCACACTTGTCCTTTGTTATTTAATGAAAGTAACTCGTATCATGTAAAAACAATATCATTTTATGCATTATCTGCCATGAAATAGTGTCTCATTTTAGAACTTGGCTACAGACAGCTTTAGCTATCTGTAGGACTTATCATTTCCAACATAAAATGACTAATTAAAGCAGGGTTTGGGTCAGCATCTTACTCATGATTGGTAGCCTTTGTTGACTTTTTCAGCTTTTGGAGATGTTATGACCATGAAACACACAAACATGTGGGTTGTCTGCAGTTGTTGTTACAGTCTTATCAGATTGGTTTTGCAAGGATTCACAGAGAAGCTTGGGTGGATTTGAATGCTGGAGGTGTCATTCTTCGAGTGGTACCTCAGACGTTTGTGATTTGGCAGACACATCACTGAATTTTTGTCTCAAATGTATGTAACATCATTATCAGGCAGCATTAGTGCCAGAGTTGGACTGGCCTAATGGGCAATCAGAAAGAGCCTGAAGGGCTGGCATGAAGGGTCATTTTGTGCACAGTTGTTTTGACTGTTTGTGAGCCTGTTTTATGGTCTGGTGGGCCGTAGTTACTGTTGATTTCTCTGATATTACCACAAATATTGCCTGCATCAAGTACAAATGCATGCAATCTCCCTTACCTTGTAAAACAACTATACAAAGTGTCTTTACAAGTTCAAAACTACCTTGATTAGCAAATGTAGGCCACTTTTTCAGCTATTTGATTCGCTAATGGGACCACTTTTAAATTGGTGCCCAGGTCTATTTTGTGTCCCAGTCTGATCCAGGTCACTGCACTCTTTTATGTGGTAATGCATCTTCAACTGACCACACAGCATTGGTATTAAAAGGTCAGAAAGTGTGTCTTGTTTGCAATTGCTTAGGATGTTCCTCTTCATTAGTATTTTCTGCGCACAATTGGTGACTTGCATACCTGCTTTGTGAACTAAGGTACAATTTACTCCTGATGATGTGATGTACACGCGTAATTGTCTCATCAGAGAGCCTATTTACCTATGTCAGAGATGCACACTCTAGTCTTTTAACCAAGCTATCGACAATTTCTTTACATTTTTAGCACATATGGGCCAGAGTTAGAGTCTGATGGACAGGTTACTTTGTCACAAACGCCACGGATATCTTGACCACCATAATATAGGTGCCACAGGTTATCATGTACTTGTTATAAGGTGGAAGGGATATCTGTCACATTTTCTGATGGAGTAACTCATCCACCAAACTATAAATCAGGCTCTATGTTACACAACCATGCTTTCCATCCCAGTGTGTTTTTAAGTGCAATTCATAATTATACTTTCAGCCAGTTTGCTGCGTATAAATGTAAATGGGCTACTCAGTAACATTTCTGTTGCATTTTACCAATACTTCTTAGTGTATGTGTATACATCTGGCCACAGTTTACAAGTAACTTTTATTTTGTCACATCCTTTTCACAGGCTGGCATGCACGCTGCCAATCCATCAACTGTTCTATTAACATATGGAGAACTGCCATGCCCATCATTTGAGCCTTTAATATCTATTAGGAAGTAATTGATAGCATTAGGTGTCATCTAGGGATGGACATAACATGCATAATTTGCTGTATTGTAGTTATACAAAATTACAGCAAAATTAAGAAAGATTACTCAGAATCCCAAGTAGCATGACCCTACTCTTACCGCTATTTTCCTAGCGCAAAATGCCAGGCACGGCCGGGTCAGATAAGAGCAGTGGAGCGGTGGAGCAGGGCAGGGGTGGGGTGAGGGGAGTCGACAGATGACGGAATAGAGAAAATACAATTAAAAAAGAAATGAAACCACTTACCTTGCGCTCACTGCATCGTCGACTCCGCGATGCGGCGAGTGCAAGGTAAGTGGTTTGATTACATTTTTTATTTTATTTTCTCTATTTTGTCGTCTGTCGACTCCCCCCTCCACGCCCCACCACTCCTACCTGAACTGACTGCGCCTGCAAAATGCACCCCTCATGTACATAATGGACGAGAGGATGCATTTTGCCCTAAGAAAATTACGCAAATGCAACAAAACAGGAGCAGAGAGCAGCCACTCGTGCACTAGTCCTGTGCTCTTGTCATACACATTTATGCCCCTAAATTGCTCTAAATTATACAAAAAGGCATAATTTGAAATTATTCTTAATTTCGCATCAGAAGAAAAATGAAAAAATACCAACAGTAATCCAGTTACTCGCATAAATGAAATTTTGCCCAGGCCTAGTGTCATCAAAAGAGAATGAAATACTGTTTTAAACATTACTGTGATGCACGCCTCAGGAAAGAGAGGAGCCTGATGAATATGTAGAAGCATTACTAAGGCCCGCACACAGTTTTGATGTGAAAAAGTGTAATTGTTAGAACGTTTTGATTTTTGTAAAGGTAGCAGAGGATTGATGAAAGCATTGACTTGTATGTAACTCCCTTAAGTGTTTTGTCAGACACGTAAATTTGAAGATTTCACAGGCCAGCTCATAAAAGTTGACTTGGTTGTTCACTATTTTGATAAAAACTGTTATCAAGAACTTCACATTATGCGTTGATTTATCTAACAGCATTGATTCATCGCAGGAGGAGGCAAAGATTCTTTGGAGAAATCAAGTGGAAACTTTGTTTACTTAAATTTATCAAACTAACTAAAATTCTGACTCGGGAAAAAAGTATAATAGTAAAACTACTAAATAATCTAAAGGATGCAACAGTTTTTAAGGTATGGACTTATCCAACATGAAGCCAACTTGTCCTGCTATAAGGAAAGCGTGTTGCGCATGGGGAGCTCTTGGACATTTTGTAAGAGAAAAAAATCAATGCTCAACATAAGCGTGTGATGAGTGCAGTTGCTCTGAGTGTTCTGTTTTTCATTTTAATATTCTCCCTATTACTTATACTAGAGTGGGCATAGTAGTTCTGATGCCTCCAAAAACCATCACTTTCCTTAATGTAACTGGAGCTGAAATAGTAAATCTGACCACACCAAAGTCCTTCAAAGTCCAATACTCCCCACTGTTGCTGGTGTGGGAATAGTAAATATGACCCCTCCAAACTGCGGCACGTTTCCTACTGTTGCTTAGATTGGAGTGGGAGTAGTGAATTTGATACCTCTGTGTTTAATTTTTTTTGTCTGATTTAAATGTTGTAAAATTTTGTAAACATTTTATAATTTCTAGTATTTTAATTTGCAATCAACATTTATTGATATTTTGATTATTTTGCACTCAGTTAGACTTACGACCAAAACTTAAACTGAGACAAAAGTTTAACTTTACTACTCGTAAATGCCCTTTGGGAATTTCGAAAGTTGTAAAGTTAGACTTTCATCTCAGTTTACCTTTGTGAATCAGGTCCTACATTTTTGTTTTATGTTTTAAGTTATAATTGTTTGTATGTTATAAGTATATATATTTTTAAATTTATTATTTCATTTTAAGTTCATATATGTTTTAAAGTTGATATAGTATAATAGTTATTATTGAATATACTTATCTATTTTTTTAACCTGTTTATTTATTAAGCATTTTTGACAGGTATATAGCGAGATTGCAACTGTAGTGTACAAGATTTCACTCTCTTCTGTTGTACAAAAATATGTCACTATCATTTATTGCATCCATTTTGAAGAAAACGCCAATGAAACATAACGCCTCTGTGGCTTTAGAGGTAATACAGAGGGCCTAATCGAGAATGGAGTGGAATAGGTCAGTTTGGCTGGTTGAAAGAAATAGGTGCCAGTTGGTCCACGCGGGACCACTGGTGATCAGGCCTCACAGAGGGGATGGGGCATTTGGGTTACCCCAGTGGTGTGTTGTGAGGGACGGGAATTAGTGAATAGGTGTGTGTTCGGCTCTGGCAGTCTGAAGAGGGATACCGTTCTTTGCTGAGCCTGGTGATGGGGCTAGATTCTATCGCTGTGGAAATGGAGCAGGAATCAGAGGGGGCCTCGATCAGGCATTGCACCTGAGTGATGTGTGTCAACCTAGGTATCCCAGGAGCATGTGAAGATCTCAGAAGAAGAATCTGGGGGGATCACTGGGAGGTTCACAGAGTAATACAGGAGCTGGGGAAGTACCACCATCTTGGCTATGTCTATGCGGCTGGCCACTGATAGAGGGAGAGACTTCCAGAAGGGCAGGAAGGACTGAAGGGAAGCGACTGGCATCCCCAAACAGGGCTTGTAAAATCCTTTCACCCACTCCCATTGTCAAGCAAGATTTATTCAGGACGAGCTATTTTTAGGGATGAGTTGAAAATCTTCTCACTTCACTGGAAGACAAACTGACTTTTGACCTCTGTCTCTGAAAGCAGAGCAAATGTGACAAGATAACAAGATTTAAGGGTATCTTTATTGCTCACAAAGTGAAAGAGCACTAAGAATGCCATTGAATCTTGTTATCTTGTCACATTTGCTGGCTTTCAGAGACAGAGGTCAAAAGTCAGTGTATCTTATTACATTTACTTTTCTTTCTGTGACTTAAGTTAGAGGATTTTGCAAAGTGATCTGTGTGACAATTGAACTGTGCAAAGCATGTTAAATGAAAGGCTGTAAGATGTCAGGCTTTTTTCTAACACAACACTGAAATAGCTAAGTGAGCTTTTGAAATATATTTTACTAGTTATGAAGACCCAATTTTGTAATTCTGTGGTGAAAAAAATATTTTTATAGGATCAAAACAAATTAGAAAACTTTACTTGGTGATGTGCAAATTTTAAATATTTTTGCTGAAACCCAATTTCGAAAATTTTATACGCTATCATCAGTAAAACTACATGTTAGTGGGAACGTTTTATGGCCATTTCAATGAAAAATATGCTATCTGTAAATGACAATGCACTACAACATCATGCTTTGGTAATATATTTATGAAAAGTGAGTTTTTAAACATGAATTGGTAATTATTACTGCTCCTGCCCAGATGACAATGCTATTAGTGAACTAAGAGGCAAGCCAGGAATCATGTCTACCCTATATATTGGCTCGATTCTTGTTATACATGGAGCAAACATTTAGTCTAGTAAATAAAAAGAGTTTTTTTTGTACAGCAGAAATAGTGAACTTGCATATTTGATGGTGCTCTCCTTTTTTGATATAAAGAAAAAAGGAGCTCCATTAGACAAAATATTTGCCTAGGATCATAGGGTCAAGTACATTATAGTGAGGTTGAGTAGATTATTAAAGTTACTAGACCTGCAGGTCCGGTAACATTTTTATGATTTTTCGAGCCCTGCCAAATTGCCATCCCACAGATCTGAGAGCAAATGGAAAATCCGGATCCCCAGGTACCGTACTGAGGATGGCTCCCAGAAAATATTCCCCCCTGCCCCATATTGATATCATACAGGGTCAACCCTATATCTACTGACCCAACTTTGGGGCTGCTGGAGAGGAGGTCAGGGAGAACTTCACTCTCTGCTTCCTGGTCCTCATCAGTGACCATCAGTATAGTCACTTCAGCCCTGTCATGAAAAAGTTTCAAAGAATTAACATGGATGACCCTCTTGTGGTTCCTGCTAGTGCCAAGGTCCACCAGGTAGGTGACCTCACCTTTCCTCTCAATGATAGGGTAGTTACTGCTCCATTTGTCCTGGAGGACCCTAGGTGCCACAGGATCCAACACCCATACATTCTGCCCTGGTTGGAACTCCACCAGTGCAGCCTTTTGGTCATACCAGAGTTTTTGATGCTCTTTGCTGGCCTCTAGGTTTTTTGTTATTTTGCCTATATACTCTGCCATCTCGGAATATACACCTAGTACATAGTCAACAATGTCTTGTTCAGACTCTTTGAGAGGTCTCTCCCAGACTTCCTTGACAAGACAAAGTGGTCCAATCACAGGATGTCCAAACAGGAATTTAAAGGGGGAAAAACCTACTCACTTCTGTGGCACTTCTCTGTAAGTGAAAAGCAAGCATGGCAACAGGACATCCCATCTCCTTCTCTTTTTTTCAGGGAGTCTCATGTTCATGGTTTTGTTGAATCTCTCAACAAGACCATTTGTGGGTGATATAGGGTAGTGAACTTATAGGTCACTCCACATTCAGTTGACATGTGCATCAGGTAGCCAGACATGAAGTTTGCACCTCTGTCTGACACCACCTCCTTAGGAAAACCCACTCTGGTAAAGATACAAATGAGGGCCCTAGCTACTGAAGGAGCAGTATTAGTCCTAAGGGTAATTGCTTCCTGGTACCTTGTAGCATGATCCACTACTACCAGCATACATCTGTTCCCTGATGCAGTTGGAGGGTCAAGGGGATCAACAATATCAATCCCTACCCTCTCAAAGGGTACCCCAACCACTGGAAGTGGAATTAAGGGGGCATGTGGGTGGCCACCTACTTTGCCACTGGATTAGCAGGTGGCACAGGAGTTGCAAAGCACCTTCACCTTCTCGGGCATGTTTGGCCAGTAGATGTGGCTGACTAGCCTACTCCATGTTTTGATCTGGCCAAGATGCCCAGCTAGGGGGATGTCATGTGCCAAAGTGAGGAGAAACTCTCTGTACTGTAGAGGCGCTACCACTCTCCTGGTGATACCAGGCTTGGGGTCTCTGGCCTCAGTGTACTGGAGCACATCCTCCAAATGGGTCCTTTGGGAGCCACTGACATCTCCGTTTGCTGTGGACCAGCTTGCTATCTCAGGCTTTCAAGAGTAGGACAGGGCCTCTGTCCCTATCACAGATCTTCCACAGAGGGTCCCACTGGACTTAGGAGCTCTGCCATGTAAGGCCCAAGTTCCTGGGGCTCAGTTCCCTCTGGGGCTGACAGGTCTCTTCCCTGTGGAGAGGGGACCTAGGCTTGTGTCTATTCAGAAGTTGTTTTCCCAGATGTCTTACCTTTTCTCTTGTAGGGTTGGGCCATAGTTTCAGACTCCAACACCTCTTTTTCACCCTGGACCTTGCACTGTGCTCGGGTTTTTATGCACACCCATTCAGGGATTCCCAGCATGACTGCATTCGACCTAAACTGGACCTCAGCCCAAGCTAAGAACACCAGATCGTTCCCTAACAGACATTCAACAGGAATTGCTGGGGATACCACCACCTGTTTCAGCCCAGTGACCCCCACCCCACCCCATTCTAAGGACACCATAGCCATGGTATGAACCTTAGTAACATTATCAGCACTGGTGACTTGATAAGTCTGTCCAGTCAGGTATTGTCCTGGAGATTCCAGTTTTTCAGTCACCATGGTGATACTTGCACCGGTATCTCTCAGTGACTCTCCTCTGATCCTATTTATTAAGGTATGCTGTTTGCATTTTTCCATATTAGTAGGTCAAACAGCTAAGTTTTCAACATCCACCCCACCCTCAAAGACTAGTGTAGCTGTTTTGTGCCTTCTGATTTACTCAGGGCACACTAAGGATCACACCTGGAGACTTGCCAATCCAGAGCTAGCTGGATGAGCACTAGGGGGATCCTTTTTGAGACAGGCAGAGGTTCCAGTTCTGTGTCCAATCTGTTTACAGTTGTGATACCACGCCTTTTTGGGATTCCAATTCTTACCTTTGTACCCAGTTTTGGTTGTGAAGAGTTTGGGGGCCCAGCCTCCTTGAGCAGATTTTTGGGGGCCTTTAGAAGGCACTTTACTTTTAACCTTAGGATGTTCACCTTCATTCCCCTGGGAAGATTTAATAACCACTTTCTTTTGGTCACTCCAATCAGTTGTAGTTTTGGTCACCCTAGTCTTGACCCAGTGGTCTGCCTTCTTTCCCAATTCTTGGGGAGAAGTAGGACCTAGGTCCACCAAGTATTGATGCAAATTTTCTGAAATACAGTTACTCAACAGATGTTCTTTTATAATCAATTTTTACAACCCATCATAGCCTTGCACCTGGCTTTATTTTAACCAACCACCTAGTGTTTTTAATGAAAAATCTACAAAATCATGGGCATGGACATTTTGTAAGAGGAAAAAATCAATGCTCAACATGGGTTTTCTGAGCCCCCCTTAACTTGATTCTATACTTTTCAGTGGTGAGTCCAAAGCCCTCAAACGGGGTACCCTTCATGTGGTCATAGGTAGGGGTGGGCGGACCTCATGGAGTTGCACTGTGCGGAATTCCGCGGAGTTGAATAAAAACTTTGTAGAATTCCTCTGAGTTCCGCAAGTGGGCCGAGTTGCTCTACTAGCCCACCCCTTAGTCTAAAAACAGTCTTTCCTTATAATTGTGCTCCTGTGGTCTGACGGTGAGACTATAACAGTCTCATGGACATTGATACATTTTAACCACTACTCTGAATCTAAACATACATCCGTTTTAAGTCCTATATCTGTCGAGCAGTAATCAGAAACTGTGTGCTCTCCCGGTCTCACACTGCAACGAGGAGTAATCTACATTTAAACATACATCCGCTTGAATTCTTAAATCTGTCTAGCAGTGATCGAAAACACAGGGGCATATTTACAAGCTCCTTGCGCCACTTTTGCGCCGCCGTTGCATCACGCAAGTGACGCAGCGGCGACGCAAACCATGCGCCGCGTTGCGCTATATTTACAACGTGACGCATCTAGGGAGATGCGTCACGTAGTAAACCCCTGCGCCACATGAAACCTGCGTCAGGTTTCATGTGGGCGTTCCAGCGCAGGGTGGGCGTTCCCTCGCAGGTACGCCACGTAAAAGTGACGCAGTGAAATCTACAAGATTTCACTGAGTCACTTTTACGCCCATGCTGCGTCAAAACCCTGCGCCTGCTTGAAGCAGGCGTAAGGATTGACGCACCATGTTAGGGAATGGGCACCCCCGAGCATTGCTGGAGCTGCGTCGCGCTTGCGACGCGACTCCAGCAATGCGCCGCCTTTCCGTCGGGGGATGCGACACGCATCTGCCATTCTGTGCGCCACGGCGCGCCGCATTGTAAATGCGGCGCATCGGCGGTGGCGCAAGGGCAAACTTGCGTGTCGCATCTTCCCTGGTGCATCCCTGCTGATTTGCAGGGATGCGCCAGGGAACGTAAATATGCCCCACAGTGTTTAATCTCATTATGTGTTCGCCCGTTCTTGCACAGCAAGCAATAATCTGTATTTTACATGACCTTACCGACTCACAAATATTGTTAGCTAAAAACTGCAACCCCCTAGTCCACAAATATATTAAGTGCTGCCTGTTGCAGGTCATACAAATTCAATCGAATTCTAAATCTTTGTGGCATTTGTTGCACTTACCGTGTCCTCCTCTCTCCAGCACCCACTGAGGGGAAGATGCCAGCTCTTCTGTACATGCCCACAAAAGAAACAAAGCGGGAAAAGGCAGGGCTTTTGCAGCCAGACAACGCCTTTAACCAGTCAGATGACTTTCTCTGCCATCTCGGAGTAAAGCTAGCAAATGATGGTGCAGCAGCAAGGACAGCTGACTTAACCTGTGTTGTACAACGGGGGCAGTTTGTTTAGAAGATGTAAGCTCCTCAACTGCTGTTGTGAAGTCAGGGGGGGAGCACTAGAAACAGGGACATGCCTCGTTCATCATCCAATGGCCAACCCCAGACAAGGGTCATGTGAAAGGAACACAGACTTCTTTCAAGAAGTGCTCCTGTTCTCAGGGAAATGGCAGAGGTAATATGAATGTCAAGACTGTAGCACTAAAAATAGTCTACTACAGGCTACTTGTGATATCACAAGGTGCTTGATGCAATGATGCTGTAGCCAGGAGGTGATAAGGCCCACTCATAGACCACACTGGGTTTGGGGTCTGCTTAAACCCCCACCTGAGTCCTCCGCACTTTCTGTCTCTTGCAGAAGCAGAGGGGGGAGGGAACGGAAGAAAAGGAAAAAAAAGAGTTATGAGGAGGAAGGAAGGAGCAAGTGAAGGAAGTAATACAGAAAGAAGGGAGGGGGAGCAAAAAAGGAAGGACACAATGAGGGCAGAAGGGAAGGCGGGTAAGAAGAAGGAAGGGAGGTAAGGAGAGATACAGGAGGAATGTAAAGCATAGAGGAAAAGAGGTAAGGAGTAGTGGTAGGTGCCAGTAAACTCTGCTATGCAGGTTAGGTGGAGTTTTAGACAAACTCCGCCCTCCAAGCAGAGTGTGGAGTGAAAAAAACTCTTTGAACTCCGCCGGCCGAGCAAAGTTTATCGCCAACCCCTAGTCATTGGACTCAATCTCTGCCTCGTTCAGTGTCAGGAGTCTATTCCTGCACTTACCAGAGAACAGTTCTTAAAGTAGAGAGCCACAATATCTCTGGCTGAGTCTCCTCATTCTACAGGATCTCTTGAAAGCTGTAAATCATTTGGTGATGTCATCACCCTCTACATATTTAGAGACAATCCTTTTCAATATTTTAGAGTCAAATGTTTTCTCTCTGTTCCTCGGTATTAAGGTGCTGCCACCATTCATGGGTGCTAAACCCATGTCAGCCCTCTCCCTTGCTATGGGCATTATCCTATCCTCCAAGGCTATTCAGTGGGCCAATCCCTCTAAAAAAATCTCCTGCTCAGTGAGATCTTAACTGTAACTTGAGTGACCTGAGCTAGCCTCGGTAGAGGCAGGGGCTCTTGGCACATTTGGTTGGTTGCTGAGCACAGGTACCACAACCTTTCTTTCGAGTGGAGGAGGTTTGATCCATCCTCATTATCACTCAATCCATCCTGATCTTCAGGGTTGAAGAACTCAGCTTTTGAAAAGTTGCAATGGCAGGGTGTTAGCCAGTTTTGAACTTGTATCCCTTACAGAGGGTCCTTAACTGCAAGTATTTAAGCTGCAGAAAAGGGGTTAGGTCAATCTCCTTAACAACTTCCTCTGAGGCACTCATTATTTTACTAAAGTTGGGACCTTTTTGGAGAAATAGAAAAAGATTCTAACAGAACTTTTAGTCTTAACTACGGTAAGTTTTTAACTTCTAAAACCGTTTAAACTCAGGGACTTTACCAAGGGCCTAACAGTTAATTTTAGAAATTTAGAAAAATTAACCAATTGACAAAAATGCAATTCAACTAATTTACTTGTGTAGTCACTTATTGACCAAGTGGTATCAGCAAATGCAGAGTTGTAGACCCCACCACTGATCCACCAATGTAGGAAGCTGGCTCTCTATATAGTGCACTTAAATGAAGTACACTGTGTAGAGAGTCCAGCGGGTCCTTAATTGGTTACAGAGGCTAAAGTAGATAGAAGTAACTCTCTCTTATACTATGGTGAGGGAGGGCCCCTCACCTTTGTGGCCCTCTGCTGTCATTGTCCCCGTATTTAAGAATGGGGATAAGGATAATCCCCAATGTTACCAACTGATATCGCTGATTGACGGCGTTGTGAAGGTGTTGGGAAGGGTACTTTTAGATAGGCTGATGTTATGGGCTTCGTAATCCCAAGGGTGGAAAGGCCCGCCCTTTGGGATTACGATCCGGTTTTGACTGGCCGACAGGCTCATTGAGCCCATCAGAAGACATCCGGAATGACCAGCCGGTTAAAATTCCAACCGGCTGCATCATTATCAACCAGTCGGAAATGAAACTGACGATGGTGGTCGGAAAGCCTCTAAACGAAGGTCGGAGGCTGCCCGACCGCCATCGTAATGGGCGCCTTAGCGTGAAATGGATGGGCAATGGGTGTTGCTGTGGGCGTTCCGCCGCAACACCTATTGATTTTGACGCTGCTCCCTATTTACAAGGGTGGTGTAATTATGGGGCAGTACCAAAATTAAGACTGGGGAAAACCTGGTGTTATCATGGCGAAACAAGGAGAAATGTTTCGTTTCTCCTCGTTTTCTGCTGTTTCTATGTGTGCTGCATTGAGCAACACACATAGAAATAGCAAATCACCATTAATGATTGTTTATGTGCAGGAAGGTGTCCCTTCCTGCACATAAACAATCATTATAAAAATGACGATTTGCAACTTCTATGTGTGCTGCACAATGCGGCACACATAGGAGTTACAAATCACCATTAGTGATTGTTCACCTGCAGGAAGGAACACCTTTGTGCACATAAACAATCATTCCCTCAATGCAAGCACCCTTGCACTATTGTGCAAGGGTGCCTGCGTTGGGGCTAGCAGCTGAGTTTAGCGCCAGCGCTAGGGAAAACGCAGGGATGTGGCATACCATTGTAAATATGGCGCATCCCTGCATTTTCAGAATGGCGGAGCGTCAGCAATTTTTGCTTAAAGCCACACTTTGCCATTCACTTGTAAATATGCCTCCACGTGTCGAAAAGAAGAGACTCCTCCTTCAGCATGTTCACCCTTTACTCCCAAAGAAAGGCCTCAGAGAATGGAGGAAATAAGCGGGTGTCAGTAACCTCCAGCCAGACACCTGTGCAATTCTAGCACTAGGCTCGATATTTGTTTTGAAAACACAACAGGGCATTATCATGTTAAAAAAGATGGTTTATTTAGCAGTATTTTCAAAGGGACAATTAAAAAACGTGTGGTTCATTTTACGCACAAAGCCGATTTCTTTTTTTTTTTTAGAAACGTTGCATTTGTACACTATGAAAATAACCATGCACGTGAAAATGAAGATGCTGTGGATACAAATTAGGAGAGATGGGGGTATGGAGTTTAGAATGAACAGTACTGTTGCAAGTGAACAGGAGCATGTGCATTCCAATTCACTTACTATTTAACCCTTTCTATGCTCATGACGGAGCGGTTCCGTCATGAGCCACGGTGGGCGTGTGCTCATGACGGAACCGCTCCATCATGGCACCCACCCATGGGGGAAGTGCTGGCGCTCCCCCCATGGGCAGCCCATCTAGCCCCCACAAACAGGGATGGCAGCGGAAGAGTTTCCGCTGCCACCCCTGACCCCCCCAGGGGAATCCCATGAGGTCAGCGCGCACAACACGCGCTGACGTCATCAGGAAGTCCCAGACGCTCTGGAAGCCATTTGCTTCCAGGCGTCTCACCGAACAAGGTAGGTTTCCTTGTTCCTGGGGGGTGTTTGCTTCATGCGTCGAGGCATCGGGGGAGAGGAAAGAGTTTTTCCTCTCCCCTGATGTCTCTTTGCAGGGCATTTCTGCTTCATGATCGCGCACAACGTCGCGGTCGTGCAGCAGAAATGCCCCCACTAGGCACCAGGGATTAATTTTGTTTAAATGGAAGCGACCCCTTAGGCAAGGGTCGCTTCCGAAGGGGAGCAAATTGTTTGGATGTTTTTTCTTCCCCCCCTGGGGGCAGATCGGCCCGTTTTTCTGGCAACCCCACTAGCCACCAGGGATTAACCAGGGATATATTAATTTAAATGGAAGCGACCCCTTGGGCAAGGGTCGCTTCCAAAGGGGCATAAAAAGGTGCATGTTTTTTCTGGGCAGATCGGCCTGTTTTTTTGGTATTTCTGCCCCCAAGGGGTAAGGGGGGGCAGAAAACCCCACTAGGCACCAGGGATGGTATTTATTTTTAAATCGAAGCGACCCCTTGGGCAAGGGTCGCTTCCAAAGGGGCTCAAATTTATGTCATGTTTTTTCTGCCACCCCTGGGGGCAGATTGGCCTGTTTTTTTGGCCTTTCTACCCCCAGGGGAGGCAGAAAACCCCACTAGCCACCAGGGATTAACCAGGGATTAATTAATTTAAATGGAAGCGACCCCTTGGGCAAGGGTCGCTTCCAAAGGGGCTCCAAATTTGTGCATGTTTTTTCTGCACCCCCCCCGCCCCCCCGGGGGCAGATCTGCCCTTTTTTTGGCCTTTCTGCCCTCAAACCCCACTAGGCACCAGGGATTGTGTTTTTTTGTGTGTGGAAGCGACCCCTTGGACAAGGTTCGCTTCCAAAGGGGGTCATAATTTGTGGATGTTTTTTCTGCCCTCCCCCCACCTCCCCTGGGGGCAGATCAGCCCTTTTTTTGGGCTATTCTGCCCCCGGGGGTGGTGGGGGCAGAAAACCCCACTAGACACCAGGGATTTTCTTTTATATGTAATAGAAGCGACCCCTTGGCCAAGGGTCGCTTCCAAGGGGGTTAAATTATGTTTATGTATTTTCTGCCCCCCTGGGGACAGATCTGCCCCTTTTTTTGACCTTTCCACCCTAGGTGGGAGGCGGGAGGCAGAAAGCCCTACTAGGCACCAGGGATCTATTTTTTTTGCAAGGGGGGCAAATTTCTGTCTGCTGTTTTCTGCCCCACCTGGAGGACAGATTGGCCTGGCAGAAAACCCCACCTAATCCCCATTTTTCTCAGCCCTATCTGAAGGCCCATCTGGCAGATTGACCATTTGGGTAGTGACATAGTGTGTTATAATTTTAATTGTTTTATTTCTTGTGAATTGTAATTGTAATTTTTTATTTCTCCTTTTTATTCTAGTTCAAGGCTTTTGCTCTTTAGACTGTTCCAGGATGCGGTTTCGTTACTGGTGGTTCTGCAGTTTGTGTAGTTGCATGTGTTTGGTAAGAGAATTTTTTTTATACTATTTACTCAAAATGAGTTTAATTTCCCTCCATGAATGTGTTTTTTGCAAATGGTGTTATAATAGCAGTATGTTTGGCTTCTGTTTTTTGAGTGTCAAAATCTTTTTGAATTAGTGCTCGATGTGTACTTTGTTGTCTTATGAGTAATTGGTTTTGTTTTTTCTTTCTAGTGGGATATCGTTGCTTTTTGCTGTGTCTCTGCAGAGTAGGTGCTGGTGAGTGTAGCTATCTTTGGCAAGAGAGTCATATTGTTTTTGAGTATATAGATCTTTGTGCTAAAGCCACACTTTGTTTATTACTTATTTTGCACAGTGTTGATTGTTGTTGACTTGTTTGTGAAGTCTCCTTTCTTAGTGAGGATTATGGATAGTCGCAGGATTACTGCTCAGCAGGTTGTTGGTATGGTTTTTGAGTCTTCGTCTAACCATTGTTCAGAGACTGACTCTGCATCTGAGGCAGAGGAGGGAGTGGAAGATTCAGGCAGTGAGTTTTCTGTCCACGAGGAATCATCGGATGATGAAGCTACTCTCAGTGCGGATGAAGCTACTCTTAGTGCGGATGAAGTGCCTGTTTTAGAGGAGGACATTGATGTGCCGAAAGTGCAGCAAGAGGCATCTGGGCTGCAGCCTGGGGCTGCAAGGCTTCCCATTGGAAGTGCTGAACTCTGGGTTGCCCCAGGCATGGTGCAGCCGGCATTACCAGACTTTACTGGTGTTCCAGGGTGTACAGTGGATACTGCAAACTTTTCGCCGATACATTTATTTCAGTTGTTTATGGACGATGTATTTTTAGCAGAGATTGTTGAGCAGACTAATTTGTTTGCTGAACAGTTTTTGAGAGACAACAGTGCCAGCCTTAGGCCCCACTCCAGAGCTACCTGGTGGACTCCCACCAATCTGGATGAGTTGAAGCAGTTCTTGGGTTTAACCTTTTTTATGGGCTTGCTAAGGAAGCCATCAATGTCTTCATATTGGTCTACTAGTCCCTTGATGGCAACGGCTATATTTCCGGCAGTCATGAGTCGTGATAGGTATTTGCTTCTGCTCCGAATGCTGCATTTTGTCGATAATGGTTTAGCGTTGCCACAAGATCACCCTGATTGTGACTGTCTTTTTAAGATTTGGCCTGTCATTGATCACTTTGTAGATCGATTTTCTGAGATCTATGCTCCAGGGAAAGAAATAGCAGTGGATGAGTCTTTGGTCTTGTTCAAGAGCCGCTTGGTTTTTAGGCAATACATTCCTAGTAAGAGGGCACACTATGGAATTAAGATGTATATGCTGTGTGACAGTAGAACTTGATATGTCTCTAATTTCAGGGTGTACACTGGTAGGGATTCCAGGATTGACCCCCCCTGGTTGTCCCTCCACTTTTGGAGGGAACTTGGTAGAGGACTTTTTAACAAAGGTCACCATTTATATGTAGATAACTTCTACACTGGTGTGCAGTTGTTCAGGGAACTGGCCAAAGTGGACACTGTTGCTTGTGGCACAATCCGCTCTAACCGTAAAGGTTTCCCAAAAGAACTTGTTTGTCAAAAGCTTGTGCGGGGACAGTGCAGTGCGTTGCGTAGCGAGGAACTTCTAGCTGTGAAGTTTTCAGACAGGAGAGGTGTCTACATGCTGACTACCATCCATGATGAAAGCACTTCACCTGTGATTGTTTGGGGTCAGGTTGCTGAAGCGCGCAAACCTGTGTGCATTTTAGACTATGATAGACACATGGGTAGTGTTGATAGAGAAGATCAGTGGTTGGAACCTTACGCTGCTCTTCGGAAGGCTTACATTTGGTATAAGAAGTTGGCTATCCATCTCTTCCACTTGGCAACCTTTAATACTTTTGTTGTCCTGAGTCAAAGTTGACTTTTGCTAAGTTTCAGGAGTCTGTAATAGGCAGCCATGTTGTAGTGGAACAGGCAAGTGTTCCTAGAGTTGGAGTGGTGGAGGATGTGGCTACATTGAAAGATCGCCTCTTTCCTGATCACATTCCTCCCACGCCCTCAAAAGACTTTCCCAGTAGGAGATGTAGAGTCTGTTGGCGAAGAGGTACGCGGAAGGAGACTCGTATGTACTGCCCCGAGTGCCCTTCTAACCCTGTGCCTGCTTGTTTTAGAATGTACCACACGCATAAGAATTTTTGGGAGCATCCATGAGTGGTAAAGTGAACTGCCTGGTCTGTATTGTTTTATATTTTTTGTTCAGTTTCAAGGTTGGCATTTGTGCAATGTATTTAGTTTCAGATTTTGTGTTAGTAGATTTGTCTAGTTACAATTTGTTTGTGTTTTCTTTTTTGTATAAAAAAACCTAAATGTCATGGCGGTGTGTGTAGGCTGGCGCTTGGCTGGCGGTGTGCGTGAACTGGCACTTGGCTGGCGGTTGGACTGGTGCTTGGCTGGCGGTGTGTGTGGACTGGCGCTCGGCTGGTGGTGTGAATGGTCTGGCGCTTGGCTGCCAGTGTGTGTAGGCTGGCCCTTGGATGGTGGTGTGCGTGGACTGGTGCTTGGCTGGCGGTGTGCGTGGACTGGCGCTCATCTGGCGGTGTGCGTGGACTGGTGCTTGGCTGGCGGTGTGTGAGTAGTGACTTGCTTCTGGTCACTACACACACTGCTAGCCAAACGCCAGTCCACACAATCCATCAGCTGGTGTGGTTGCTGTGTCAGGCATGTGGGCGTGTGAAAGTGATGGGCCCTTGAATGGCGCTGTCTGCTGGTGTGAGTGTTGTAATATGATGGGTCCGCGGCTGGCGGTGTGAATGGTTTTGTATGTGTCACACGTATGAAAGGTGTATGAATGGCCTGTAAAGAGGTTGGTGCCTTGTCGTGGCTTTACAGCTCACGAGCTGTGAGTCAATGGTTCAGTTTCTCATCCTTTCAATTATTAACAGTGCATTTCATTTCTGTAATATCTCTTGTTAATACAATTGTATATACTGAACCATCACTCACCCTCGTGCCAAATCCAACCGGTATGTATGTGTGCTTGAGGAATGGATGGTTGTGCAGTAATATTTGTCTTTTCTGTCTTTCTCAAGCATGGTGTACCTTGTCCCTTTTTGTGAATGTTGTAATGTGTTAGTTCCATGCCTGGTGGTGTGAATGGTCTTGTGTGTATCACGTACGAAAGGTGTATGAATGGCCTGTAAAGCAGTTGGGGCCTTGACGCTGCTTTACAGCTCACGAGCTGTGAGTCACTGGTTCAGTTTTTTGTCCTTTCAATTATTGACGGTGCATTTCATTTTTGTGAAATCTCTTGTTAATAAAATGTTATATACTGTACCATCACTCGCCCTCGTGCCAAATCCAACCAGTATGTGTGTGTGCTTGAGGAATAGATGGTTGTGCAGTAATATTTGTCTTTTTTGTCTCTCTGCCAAGGTGTACATTCCATCTAAGAAAAACCTACCAACTGTAGATATTGTCGTAAACTAAACACCCATTGGAGTACATGGTGATGTCTCTCTTGTGGATCCCAACAAGTTATCTTACCCACAATGTCCTGCAAACCTCAAAATGTGACTGTCACATTTCCCTTGCATTACTGTGCCAAAATGTACACACTTCAGAAAGAAACAACACATTTCCTACCACCCAGCATTTCTGCAAGTATCCCGATAGAAATGGTACCTCACTTGTTTGGGTGGGCCAAGTACCCACGGCAAGGGAGGGCCCAAAACATATTGTGGAGACATCAAAATTACCTATTTTGAAAGGACCTGGTTTTGCAAGGGGGGGTCACCTGAGTTTTTGGCCCCGGGCTCGGCGGCCATCTTGGTAAATGTTAGAAATGGGATCTCTGGTTGGCTAAGGCTTGCGCCAAAGCCAGGCAGAGACCACCACTCTAGTCAGGGCAAGGGAGTTACACACCAAAGATAACCCCTGCTCACCCCCTTGGTAGCTTGGCACGAGCAGTCAGGCTTATCCCGGAGGCAATGTGTAAAGCGTTTGCGCAACACACCCACAGCAACAACATACTAGGCACCCAGAGGCCTAAAACCACCAACACTAGGTCACAGACCAGGCAAAAAGTTCAGGGGTGAACCTGCCAAAAAGGGCCAAGTCCAACAGTAAACCTACCAAACTTACACATTTCTGAAAACTAGACACCCTGGGGAGTCCAATGAGGTATGGCTTGCGTGGATCCCCCAACACTTCCCTACCCAGAAACCCCTGCAAACCTCAAATTTTGCTGAAAAAACCAATTTTTTCTCACATTTCTGTGTGGGAAAGTTGTAGGATCACTGAACTGACACAAATTTCCACCCACCCAGCGTTCCCCCAGGTCTCCCGATAAAAATGGTACCTCACTTGTGTGGGTAGGCATAGTGGCTGCAACAGGAAATGGCCCAAATCGTACTGTGGAGACTTCAAAATTACCTATCACATAACTATCTGCTTTTGCAAGGGGGGTTCCATGAGTTTTTGGTCCCCGGCTTGGCGGCCATCTAGGAAAACCTACCAAACCCACACATTTCTGAAAACTAGACACCCTTGGGACTCCAATGAGGTATGGCTTGTGGATCGCCCAAAATTTCCCTACCCAGAATCCCCTGCAAACCTCAAATTTTCCTGAAAGAATCAATTTATTTCCAAATTTTTGTGTGGGAAAGTTGTAGGATCACCGGGCTGACACAAATTTCCTCCTACACAGCGTTCCCCCAGGTGTCCCAATAAAATGGTACCTCAATTGTGTGGGTAGGTATAGTGGCTGCAACAGGAAATGGCCCAAATCATACTGTGGAGACTTCAAAATGACCTGGTTTTGTGGGGGGGACCTGGTTTTTTGGCACCGGGCTCGCGGCCATCTAGGGACACCTACCAAACCCACACTTTTCTGAAAACTAGACACCCTGGGGAGTCCAATGAGGTATGGCTTGCGTGCATCCCCCAAAGTTTCCCTACCTAGAATCCCCTGCAAACCTCAAATTTGGCTGTAAAAATCCCTTTTTCCATACATTTTTGCGTGGGATCACCATGCCGGCACATATGTCCTACCACCTAGCGTTCCCCTTGGTCTCCTGAGTACAATGATACCTCACTTGTGTGGCTGTCCTATGCAGAATTGACTAAAAACTTATTTTTCTAAAAATGTAGCGCTTAGAATTCTCGGTGCTATACCCTTAATCCATATGTTTTTGGGCTCTTCCCAGTCACAGGCCTTTGGCCCACCCCCACAAGTGAGGTATCATTTTACTCGAGAGAACAAGGGGAACGCTGGGTGGTAGGACATTTGTGCCGGCGCGGTGATCCCACGCAAAAATGTATTCAAAAAGTGATTTTTTTCTGCTAAATTTGAGGTTTGCAGGGGATTCTGGGTGGGGAAACGTTGGGGGATCCACGCAAGCCATACCTCATCGGACTCCCCAGGGTACCTAGTTCTCAGAAATGTGTGGGTTTGGTAGGTTTCCCTAGATGGCCATGAGCCGGGGCCAAAACCAGGTGCCCCCCTGCAAAGCGAGGTAGTTTTGTGAAGGTAATTTTGAAGTCTCCAAAGTATGATTTGGGCCATTTCCTGTTGCAGCCACTACGCCTACCCAAACAAGTGAGGTACCATTTTTATCAGGAGACCTGGGGAAACGCTGGGTGGTAGGACATTTGTGTCAGCCCGGTGATCCTACAACTTTCCCACACAGAAATTTGAGAAAAATCTGATTTTTTTCAGCAAAATTTGAGGTTTGCAGGGGATCCTGGGTAGGGACATTTTGGGGGATCCATGCAAGCCATACCTCATTGGACTCCCCAGGGTGTCTAGTTTTCAGAAATGTGTGGGTTTGGTAGGTTTCCCTAGATGGCCGCCGAACCCGGGGCCAAAATCTCATGGGACCCCCTTGCTAAACCAGGTTGTTTTTGTGATAGGTAATTTTGATGTCTCCTCAATATGTTTTGGGCCCTTGCCTGTTGCGGGTACTTGACCCACCCACACAAGTGAGGTACCATTTTTCTCTGAAGACTTTGGGGAATGCGGGGTGCATGGAATTTTGATTCCAGAACTTTCCACCACAGAAATGTGAGAAAAATATGTTTTTTTTTACAAAGTTTGAGGTTTGCAAGGGATTCTGGGTAACAGTACCTGGTGAGAGCCAGACAAGTCACCCCATCCTGGATTCCCCTGGGTATCTAGTTTTCAAAAATTTATAGGTTTGCTAGGTTTCCCTAGGTGCCAGCAGAGCTAGGGTTCAAAATCTACAGCTAGGCCCTTTGCAAAAAAAGGGTCCGTTTTCACTGTGAAAATGTGGAGTGTCCACGTTGCATTTTGGGCCGTTTCCTGTCCCGGGCACTATGCCTACCAACACAAGTGAGGTACCATTTTTATCGGGAGCCTTAGGGGAACACAAAATTGTAGAGCAACTGTTATTACCTATTGACTTTCAATGCATTTATGCCTTCCAAATGTAAGACAATGTGTAATAAAGAAGTCACTTTGAAAAATGACCTATAATTCACATGCTGGTATGGATACCCACAATTTCGGAGATGTGCAAATAGCTACTGTTTCTAAACTCTATATTTTGTTCCCATTTCAGAAATGCATAGGTGACTTTCATACCGATTTTTCCCTGTTTATATTTTCCCAAATGAATTGCTTTATACCCGTACACAATAAAAAACCATTGCAAGACGCTGCTCAGTTATTGGCTCGGGGTTCCTCGGGTTCTTAATGAACCTACAAGTCCTATATATCCCCACAACCAGATTGGTGCAGCGGATGTAACGGTATATTGCTTTCAAACATCTGTCATACTTAGTAGAAGTTACAGGTGAAAACGCTGGCATAAATGGCTGTTTTTTTAACTCATTTTCAATTTTTTCTTTTTTCAACTGTTAGTTTCTATATGAAAACCTTGAAGGATCTACACAAATGACCCCTTGCTGAATTCAAAATGTTGCCTACTTTTCAGAAATGTATAGATTTCCAGGATCGATCATTGCTTTCATACCCATTTTTACCATAAACTGGAAGGAGGTTGAAAGCACAAAAAATAGCAAAAATAGGCTATGTCCCAGAAAAATGCCAAAACTGTGTAAACATTTTTGGTTTTCTGACAAAAGTCTGCTTGTCCCTGAAAGCTGGGAAGATGGTGATTTCAGCACCACAACCCCTTTGTTGATAACATTTGCAGGAAAAAAAACAGACGCTTTCATCTGTAGCCCTTTTTTCCCATTTTTCCCCCAAAAAACAAAATTTAGCTGTATTCTGGCTAATTTCTTGGTCCCCTCCAGGGGAATCAACAAACCTTGGGTACCTTTAAAATCCCCATGATGTTGGAAGAAAAGGACGCAAATTTGGCATGGATACCTTATGTGGTCAAAAAGTTACAGGGGCCTAAGTGCGAACTACCCCAAACAGCCAAAAAAAGGCTTAGCACGGGGGTGGGGAAAGGCCTAGCAGCGAAGGGGTTAAGTTAAAAGGAAGTACACAGCGAGTCAACGTGCAGCAGCTAGCAAGGTATGACAGACTTAACCGCAACTGAACCAAGCCGTAGCAGCTTTTGCTTCATCAAGTTGCTGCTTTAAAAATATATTAACCACTGCAATCGAGACCAAGAAGGTGCTTGTATTAACTGATATCAGCACTTTTTTCCACATCACTCACATGATACACCAAAGGTTACAGATGGCAACACCGAGGCAGAGTATCTCACCCCGCAGCCGATCCTTCCACGGAGGCTGTCACCCGCCTCTCATAAGACGGTCTTCAGTCCACTCCCTCTGACCCAGGGCCAGACTTTGTGTTTGCTGCATCAGTATTGTATTGTTCTGTCACATTTAGATATGGAATATAGCTGTACAGGGAGGTCGTTTTTTCAGTGTCTAGGTCCTTTTTGTTCCTTTATGGTGATACATTAATTTCAATTTGATTGAACACAGCAACCATATTTTTCGACATACACTTTGGTATTTTTTTCTTTTTTTTACTCTATCATGGTAAATCTACGCTAGCTTTTTGTGGGAATTGTAAGTTTTACGTAGGCAGTAAAATTGGATTAGTTTGAAACGTTCAGTACCTGAGATTTGTATAACTCGTGCCGAAGCTTTATTCCAGTCATAGTCATTCAGGGGGTCGCTGCAGTCCCGTGATCATTCCCCTCAACCCTGTTCTGTGTCTCCTTTCCTTTGCTGTGTATAGATTTGTGAAAAATCTTCCACCTTCCACTAGGTTCAGCTTCCCTGGCATTATATTTGCTATTGGTAGTGCTTCCACAAAGGTGATCCAAATGTCTTATGTAGTGTGCACTATCCTCAGTATTATGGGAATTGGCTCAGACCAACCCCAAAGGTTTCCCATTCCTGCTCAAATGTTAGCAATCTATTATATCTCCAAGTATCTGACATCCATCCCCCTCCATCTTGCTGTTAACATGCTTTTTTCATTACTTTAAAAAGCGTAATAGAACACAACCGCAAACCAGGGTGTATTAGGGGTCTCTTAAGTATTGTTGTGACCAGGGCTTTAAGTGGGATGAAAAAACTGGGGGGTCTCTCAGATGGGCGTGGCCAATGTAATTAAGGGCGTGGCTTAAAAACACTTAAGCTAAAAATCTGTGCTTAGTATAGTGTGCCGCCCGACTTGTATTTTGCTGTTTCTGTCATTGCATCTAGATATATGATACAAGTAACATCATACCTACAACTAGTCAGGACTTGTTGTTAGTTACATAAAATAAATAGGCAGCAACTATGACTTGTATATAATATTGAAAAAGCTTCGACTTAAAGCCCTGGTGACACCACGATAATGTTGCTGCTCTAGAGTTTCAAAAAGAGAAGGGAAATCCAGAGAGAAAATGTCTCTCTTTAAAGGATTTCCCTTCCCTACAACGCTCACCTGGCATGAGACATGTCATAACTTCTCCACTAGTGATAAGTGAGCAGTGTGAGCACGCGCACATCGATGTGCCTGCTGTCACTGCAGTCCGGAAAAAAACGGACCGCCTGTGCCAGGGCACAGATAGAGACCCGTTTCGAGCCCCCCGTTTAAAAAACTGCCGGTGCTCAGCACCGGTGAGACACGGCCCACTTAAAGCCCTGGTTGTGACTATTTTTCCACAGACCCTTCCCACCAGTCTAAACGGATGTTGACTTGATTTTCTTTCTGTACATTGTTCCCCATCATCAACGCCTCATGGGCGTTCGGTGGGAGTGTTCCTGCCAGCAGGCCCCTCTCCCAGTTATTACCCTCAGCAAACCAGTGCACCACATGCTACAGTCAGGTTGCTCCTTACATTGTTTGGAGGTGAAATCAATACTGTAATGTTTGATGATCGAGCAGATGGGTGGACAGGTTGAAAACGATTGGCTGTTTTAATGAATGAAAATACACTTGTTTGTCTAATCCTCTTAGACTAAGATTCAGACAATGCATGCATGTGTAAATATGTAATTGTTGATTACTCCTTGCGCAGCATCTTAGCCAAGGCTTGTTTAAACTCGTTGTTGCGGAGAGTGTATATCAGTGGGTTTAGTAGAGGTGTTACTGCTATATAGAGCAAGGACACCACCTTGTCTTGTGCAAGAGAGTGCTTCCCTGCTGGCCTCATGTACATGAACATGACAGATCCGAAAAATAAGGACACCACAATGAGGTGAGAGGAACAGGTGGAGAAAGCTTTCTGGCGCCCTGCGGCAGATGGCATTTTCAAAATGGTGTATATGATATACATGTAGGTAATTAAGATGAACAGGAAGGTGCTCACGTTCATTGTAGTGGCAAAGGAGAAGAACGTGATCTCTGTGACATAATCGCGTTTACAAGAGAGGGTCATCAGTGGGCCTCGGTCACAGAGAAAATGGTCGATTGTATTTGGGCCACAAAATGGCAGCTGCGATATGAGAGTGATAGGGGCCAGGAACCAGAGGAATCCTGCCACCCAGCAGGACAAAGCCAGTTGCAGACAAACTCGACTGCTCATGAGTTTTTGATAGTATAAAGGTTTGCAGATTGCCAGGAATCTGTCATAGCCCATAAGTGTGAGGAGGAAACACTCTGTGCTGCCGAAGGAGAACAGGAAATAGAACTGGACGAAGCAGCCAGCGAAAGAGATTCTTTTCACCTCCTGCAAGAGGCCAACCAGCATGTTGGGAATGGTGGTTGTTGTATACCAGATCTCCAGGATAGATAGGTTGTTGAGCAGGAAGTACATCGGTTTATGGAGATGGAAATTTGAATGAATGACAATGACTATAGCCACGTTTCCAACAATAATTAAAAGGTAATCCATCAGGAAGAGAAAGAAGAGGACAGTCTGCACCGTCTGATGGCTGGAGAAAGCCTGGAAGATGAAGCTTTTCACTGTACTCTGATTATTCATGACTTCCATGTCTGATCCCAGTCCACACTGTGAAAAAAAGATACAGTGGCATCAGAAGAAGCAGGTGCGCATGACACTTATTTCGGATAAATGAACCGAAAAACCAATTCATGAATGAATTGTTCTCTTAATCCAGGTATTTTGCACCCTCACTAACTTGTCCCCTTATCTTGATGCATTTATTTATGCGAACTATTGTTTCTGCAATCAGTAGATACCACCTTCACCTCCACCAATTCAGACACACGCAGAGGGTGCGTTCATATTCCAGATGAGTTAGCTCAGTCTTTCATCCTGTAGTTGATAAAAATGTTCAGTACTGAGTTGGGCTTGGGTTATATTTCATGTTCATAGAGGATATTATTATTATTATTATTATTAATATTATTATCAGAACATCTTCTCCCCAAGCACCTATTCCTAGCTCCACCCAGCCACTTTGAAAAAGTATGTTGCTTTTTTTCAGTATAAATGAGTTGTGTGGTGTTCTGCAACCAAGGGATGATGTGGTATTCTGTAACCACCGCACCAGTTCTGGAATAGTAGCGATGTTGCTATCTGCTTATGATTCCAGAGTGAGGTGGACTCACGCTGAGCTGGCTGTTGGATAATGTTGTGGATGGGGCCCCTGGTACGTCACACTTAATAAAGGACCTTCAACTTCAACTTGTCAAGATGTGCGAGCCATCTTTAAGAACTTAACATTGGCGATGAGCAATGTGCAAATAGCGACAAGAAGGCAACTCTGAATTAAAGGAGTTGCATATCAGGAACCCAACGCAGCCAGTCTTTTCACAACATCAATCAGCAACCTCAAAATAAGGACAGAGAGCTGACGGAGGTACTCTTACCATACCCATGTTAACTTAAAGTTGTTTTTTTTGCTAGGGACTGCTCGATCATTGCATTTTTAGCTGCTACATGAGGCTCGATGTTATGATGAAAGGAGGAGAGCAGTAGCCGAAGTAAGGTTGTAGATGAATGATTTATTGGTCTTAGTTCCTAGGATGGTCTTCTAGTAAGTTCTGTAGTAAGGTCTGTAGTTAGCCCCACCATGAGCAGCCTCCCTGCTGCTCAGCCCATACTCCGACTGACATTCACATCACCAGGCATCCTCACATTCCATTACATCACCATGCACACCAACATTCCACATAGCACATTCACACTGGCTGAGCAGCAAGGGCAGAGAATCAGGAAAGATGCATAATACTATAAACCAGATATAACACATCTTCGACCTTTACAGAACACATAAAATATAGAAATACAAGCAGGAAACATTGCAGTTACATAGAAGAAACTTGCACTTGAACTACACCCCACTAGTGTATCAACAAGCAGTAAAAGCATGAATGGGTGAACTACACCCCCTTAGAGTATCAATAAACAGTAAAAGTAATGATTGGGCGAACTACACCCCTCTCGTGTATCAACCAGAAGTAAAAGCACAGAATGGGTGAACTACACCCCACTAGTGTATCAATAAATCATAAAAATAAGAACCAACATTTATTTTAGTTTAGAGGTTTTATATAGCGCTGGCTGGACCCAGAGGTATCAGAGCGCTTTACATGATAGAGCTAGTTACAAATTACAGCATCAGTGAATAGCAAAAACATCATAGCGCGTAACAAGACTGTGAAACATATGGGAATTTTTTTTTTTTTTAAATTACAAATTTACAACATCATTATAGGATAAACAGCAGGTAAGACAGAGAATAACAAAATATCATGTAGGTAGATACTCGGAGAACGGAGTTTAAAAACCTATAAGGTATGGAAGAGTGGGTTTAAGGCGCAGGTAGAGACCCCAATATTTATTGAGGAGGTGAATTTTGAGATCTTTTTTAAAGCTGGTGTAGGAAGGGTTGCATCGTAGGTCTTTGGGGAGGGCATTCCAGATGTGGGGGGCATTTCCGGAGAAGGAGCGGGATTCAGTGGCTTTCCTTTTTAGCAGGGGTGGGACAAGGAGGTGAGCGTTAGTGCTTCTTAGGGATCGTGTGCTGCCCGCTTTGCAGAGTTTATTGGCAAGGTAAGATGGTGCATTTTGATGGAGGACTTTGTGTGTGATGCATGCGTTTTTGTAGGCGGATCTGCCTTTGATGGGGAGCCATTTTAGAGTTTTGAGAGCTGGGGAAATGTGGTCAGACCGTTTGCAGTCGGTGATGAGTCTGGCTGCAAGGTTGAGTACAGATTTGAGTGGAGCTAGGTGGACCTTGGGGATTCCGGTGAGGATGGCATTGCCGTAATCGATTCGTGAGAGGACCAGGGATTGAACCACTAATTTAAAGTCTTCAGTTGGGAGAAAGGGTTTGATTTTCTTGAGATGATGGAGAGTGAAGAGGGCTCCTTTAGCCGAGTTTTTGATGTGGACATTGAGGTTTAGACTGTTATCGATGGAGATGCCAAGAGATTTTACTGAGTTGGATAAGGCGAGGGAGCAGTTGAGGGCATTGAGGTCGGAGATCCAAGATTGAATGGGGAGAGGGTTGTTTTTGGGGGAGAAGAGGATGATTTCAGTTTTTTGGGGTTGAGTTTAAGATGATTAAGGTGGAACCAGGATTGGATTTTAGTGAGGGTGTTATTAAGGTGAATGATGTCAGTGTGGGTTTTGATCTTGTAATAGAGTTGGGTGTCATCGGCATAAAGATGGTAGTTAATACCAGCTTGCTTTAGAATGAGGGTGAGGGGTTCCATAAAGAGGTTAAAGAGTGAGGGTGAGAGAATAGATCCCTGGGGGACTCCTAGGTTGACCGGAGTGGGTTTAGATAGACAGTCTTGAATTTTAATTTGTTGAGTTTGATGTTGAAGATAGGAGACAAACCATTTGTGGGTAGTACCATTGAGGCCGAAGCGATCTTTGAGCACATTAAGAAGGGCAGAGTGGTTAAAAGTATCAAAAGCTGCGGAGAGATCAAGGAGGATAAGAAGACATGTCTCGCCATTGTCGAGGGAGTGATGGATATCATCAACAATGTTAAGCATGGCTGCAGCCTTTTCTGAAGCCTGATTGTAGGGGGTCCAGAAGGTTGAATTTTTCGATGTGTTTGTCTAATTGGAGCAAGACACATTTTTCGAGGGCTTTAGAAAGAAGGGGGAGGTTAGTGATGGGGCGGAGGTTGTTTAAGTCATTAGGATCATCATTAGCATTTTTGATAATGGCAGAGATTTGACCAAGTTGGAGGGAGCTAGGGACACTTCCCGTAGCAAGGGAGGAGTTGATGATTGTGGTCCAGGAAGGTTCTATGATGTGCTTTAGGTCTTGGACAAGGTTAGAAGGGAGGGGGTCTTTGGTATGGGAGGATGGTTTTAGTTTAGTAATAATGCTGTGGACTTCGTGCTCAGTTACAGGGAGGAAATTATGCCAGGAGGCATTGTTTTTTGGTCGTGAGTTTGGGAGGTTGGGTATGAGAGGAGTAAGGGTGGGAAGGTGTGGGGAGTAGTTTAGGGAGGGAGTAGGAGAAGGGATGTGTGAGGAGGGGTTAGGGTGAGATGAGGTAGGGGATGAGTTTGAGGGGGGACCTAGGGGTGTCGGGAGTGTGGAGTAAGAGTTAGAGATGTCAGGAGAAAGTAGGGGGTTGGTTGGGGTCTGCGTTGAGTGGAAGGATTGATCTATTTTGGCAATTTTTTCAGAGAAGAAGTGGGCAATTTCTTCACATCTAGCGGTTGAGGCCGTCGGGTTAGGCGGAGCTGAGGAGGTTTGGTGCCGGATAATGTTGAACAGTTCTCTAGGTCGGTTTTTGGCCCGATCGAGTTGTGTACGGAAGAAGGATGCCTTTTCATTAAATATGTGTTTTTTGTAAGTAGATCTAGCTGATCTGAGGAGTGTCAGGTTAGAGTGAGAGGGATGTTGTCTCCAGGTTCTTTCCATTAGTCTTAGTGAGCGTCTTTCGTTGTTAAGTTTGAGGTTAAACCAAGATTTGGAAGGGATGTTTCTTAGAGTTTTAAGTTTAGGAGGGGCCAATTGGTCTAGGACATCCGTGACGGCTTTATTAAAGTGATCAGTAAGCTCATTTGCATTTTGTGAGAGAGGAGTGAGGAGCAGTTGAGCTTGTAGTTTGGACTCAAGTTCGCCCGGAGGGATACGTTTTAGATTTCTGGTCCATTTCATAGGTTTAATTTGTTTCGAGGTGAGGGGAGGCGGCATGATGGAAATGGTGAACAGTATGAGGTGGTGGTCGGACCAGTCAATGGGGATGATGTTGGTCAGGACGGCTAAGTCATTGTTGGCAATGATGGCATCCAGGATGGCTTCTTTGGTGTGTGTGGGGGACTGACAAAGTTGTATGAGGTCATTGATCTTGAGAAGGTTGGTGAAGAGGGTGGTAGTGGGGTCATTGGTGTCATTCAAGTGGAGGTTGAGGTCTCCAAGGAAGAGATTTTTTGAGTTGGATAAGGAGGATTGTGTAATCAAATCAGAAAGTTCATCAATAAAGGGGTGTGGATCACCAGGAGGGTGGTAGATAGTATGAAACTGAATAGAGTGGGCGCCTGGAATTTTAAGTTCAGCTTCAAGGTATTCAAAGGTGGAGTGGCCAGAGTTTTTAACAAGGGAGAGCTGAAGTTTGTTTTTGAAGATTATGGCCAGGCCACCTCCTATTCTGTCAGGTCTGTCTATTCTGAGGATAGAGTATCCTGGGGGGGTGAGTAGATCAAGCATGCTCGCAGAGTGTTCCTTGAGCCAAGTTTCCGTGAGGAACGCAATGTCAATGGATTCACTAAGGATAGATTCGGAGATTTCAGTGGCGTGTAGGACGGCGGATCGGCAATTAACAAGCATGCAGGCAAGTGTATTGGGGTTGTTTTGGGCGGGAGGGCAGGAGAGGATGGAGGTGAGTTGTGGAGGGGGTCTTGGGGATGCGGGAATGAAGGGAATTCTGTTGGTCCCTAGAATGACAGGTATGTAGGAGTAGGGGGGAGGTGGGTTATTGACTGAGGTACTAGGATGGTAGGAATTGCATAGGTCAGAGAGGTCGGATGGGGAGAGGTGATTCGAGGTGTGGCGAGGCCTAGACATACGGTTGTATGGAGGGGAGAAGTATTCCAATGATGGTGATAGTGGTTGTCATGGATTTTAAGGTTAGGGTGGGGGGCATTTGCATGCAAGAGTCGGGTTCCTGAGCTGAGGGATTTAACATCTTCTCTAAGTCGGGAGAGTTCAGTCGTAAGTAAAGAGAGGTTGTGTTCGATGTTGTATAGGGTCAGGGTTGAAGGGGAGAGGGGGATCTCTAAGGGGGGATGAGGGTGAGAGGGAGAGGATAGTGTTTGTTGTAGATGGGGGCAGTTGTGTGTAAGGTGTGTGAGGTCAATGGAGTTGGGATGAGTGGAGTTAAGGTGTTAGGCGAGGGTGGAGGCATGAGGGAGGACAAGAGTTTTGAGAACTCGGGGGATGATGATAGAGATGATATGAGGGCATAAAGAGTGTGAAGTAGGACTGCATCGGGAATAAACGGTGAAGAGAAATTCGGTGGTTGTGAAGGAGGGTTGGGAGAGGGTGACGATGGGGCCAGAGGTAGTACGATAGGGGATTCAGGGTGGAGGGTTAGGGATTCAGGCTGTGGCGTCCAGGAGGGAAGGAAGGGGTTTGTTATAATAGAAGAGGTTGAGGGGGACAGATTGTTGGAGAATGTAAGTGGTAGGGAGAGGGGGTGTGCAGTGGGGAAGTCAGGAAGAGGAGGGATCATTGGACGGGGAGAAAGTTTAGGTGACGGAGGTTGGGAGATGGCATTGACTGTAGAGAAGACAGGGGAGGGGGAGTGGGAGTGGGGAATAGGCGTTCGGGGTATGGTGTTGGTAGGAGGGAAGACAGGGGGGGCAAAAGGGGTAGGGGGAAGGGGAGAGAAGGGGGGAGTTGGGCGATTGGATATTCGGAGGATTAGGGTTAATATTGTCTAGATGGATAGACAAGGTGTTGAAGTGGTGCTCAAAGATGGAGAGGTGTGATTCGGCGGCTTGTATGAGGATGTTACCCGTTTTGAAGATGGAGATGTCGATTTCACCTGGAAAGATTGGGGAGGGAGTAGTGGATAATTTAAATCCATAGGGAATTTTGATAGAGTGAGTGACTGGGAGCTGACGTAGAAAAATGCTTTTCCATTTGGAGGGGCGTTTGGAATAGAAGATGTAGTTGATTTTAATGGGGGAAGAGAGGCTGAGGTAGTTATCAACAATAAGTGTTTCGGGGTTACGAATGAGTAATTTATGTTTGAAGTTTTTCTTAGCGTTTTTAGACATATTGGGGGGGTAAAGGATGGTCCAGGAGTTAGGGCCATGTCTGGAGAGAGTGTGGTCAAGGGGGATGTGTGCGTGATTAGAGGGGGGCATAATGGGATGGGGCTGAGAGGTGGAGGGTTAAAGGAAGGTCGTGAGGGCAGTTAGGTGTAAGGGAAAGAGGATGAGTCAGGGGAGGGGAGTGGGTGGGAAACCTAAACGATGATCTACAGCCCGTGGGTTTAAGCCAAGTGTTCCTAATCAGCTGCAATTATGGGCATCAAAAAGAAAATAGGAGAGTGAGAGTAGTAATCTGGCCTCCACAGAAGTGCAAGATAAAACTGTCTAGACAGTCTGGGAAGGAACAACTACACTTGTAGATCGAGAAGAGGAAAGAACAATGCTAAGTCATAGCCATATAAGTCTGGTGGGGGAAAAGCTGAGCGGGGGCTCAGCAGGCTAGTGAATTAAACAACAAGGTCTATGGGCCTACAGCTAGACTGGTATTCATGTAGTAAACCATTTTATAAGTGTCTTTGTTTAAAATGAGACTTCATTCAATCACTCAAGGAATCCCAAAAGCGGTTGACGGCAGTGGATGATTAGAATATAAGCCTGTTCTGCGTCGCGCCGCAAATTAGGCAGCAGGTTGAGTTGAAGCAGGAGGAAAACAGCTGCAGGGGGCCACATATGGATAGGCACACAGAGGTTAGAGGCACGTCATGGGACACCGCCATCTTGTGGAACCCTGATCACCGGTACTGATCTGGTTCAGTCCGCAGAGAGTGCGGTGTGAAGTGTTGAGGTGCGGATGGGCAAATTCGCTCGACCCTAGTGAGCCCCAGCATGGAGGGGACAAATCAAGCCACTAACACATCCGCAATTAGAGGCAATCCGGGGTATCGCGAGCAAAGTGAGCAATATGACCATAAATAAGTCCAGATTCCATGCACAAGAACCTGGCGCATGGGTGGAAAAGCACACTGTCATAAGAAATCCATTATAGCAACAGACGAAGAAAAAGAATACTCTACCCAAAGGCACACTAAGAAGAAAATGTAAAAATAGACCACATAAACAAGTTGTAGAGTATGGAACACCAAGGTGACAATAACAAGTGCAGAATTCACGCACCAGGACCTTGTGCGCAGGTGAAAAAGCACACTGTCACTGAAACGTTCTAACACACAGCGGAACCACGAAAAAATTCCAGCACAGGAAAACTTGCATACCAAATAGAGAAAAACGTGACAAGTCTACGCTCAAAAATTTGCGCACAGGTGGAAGATCACAATGCCACAGGCAATCCCAAAACATTCCAGAAATTTCAGTAATAATTCCCATGCACAGGAAACTTGTGTAGAAGAAAATGACTGAACATCATGACTGAACCAGAGTAAGAAAAATATTTACAAGACCGTCTACACAATGTCCAATGGTAGTATGCAGCAACAGCTATAGAATTACTGACTATGAATAAAAGAAAAGAAGCATTGCACCAGCAACTACACCATACTTGAATATAAATAAATAAATAACCATTAGATGCATAATATTCAATGAGCATGGTAAAATAAAAATACAGCAGCAAAATAAGGAAAACAACTGCCATACAATAGGGAATCACTCTGCCGGTGAGCGACCTCTCACCTAAATTCCTTACAAAATACCCAAAATCAGAAAAGGCATCCAAGAGTCTCACAACATAATGTAGAAAGTCCAAACTAATTCTCTCATTGTACGCAGTAGTTTTCCCAGGTGTGCCTGTCACCAAGCAATGCACCAAATAAGCGATGACAGGCTTGCACGGAGATCAGAAGAACGACAATGTCAAGCCATATCTGAAACCAAAATGACGGAAACAAAATTACGTGAGGCAATGCAAGAAAGAGCTAAAGCACAGTCATAGCCTCCATGACTTCACACGGCTGTGCGTGTAATAAACAGAAACCACAGTCAGTCAAAACAGTAAGGCCGCGACTCACCTGCGCATGCCCCAGCACGCAGTTCTATTGCTGGAAGACACTTGAAGCTCCATCCCGCTTCACAAGTGTAACACCCCCCCTGCTCCAGCATGCATAATACAACCGAGAAGGTGACGATGGCTCTGATGCTGGGAGACACTTGATGCTCCTTCCTGCTATGCAAACACCCTCCTATGCATGCTCCAGCATGCGCACACGTCAGAGAAAAATGATGATGGAACTCACCAGGGCTCGAGTCGGGGTACCACGCGGGTGGACGGCGTCCCCCCACTTACTTTACCGGGTGGACACCGTCCACCCTGCCCAAAAGCTGGACTTTCAATGATGGCGTTACTTGCCCGCACGGCCGCCCCGTCGATCTCCTGGCTGACTGTCAATCTTGTGTAGCGCGCGAATGCGCTACCTATCAAAATTCTGCTTTGCCCTTTATGTTAGTTCTGGAGTAGTCATGGTGGCCTGAATCACGTCGAAAGCCAAACAGCGGGGCTATTTTTGTGAAAGAACTGGCAGTGTGGGAATAAAGCATAACCCCAAAAACAGAATTCAAGCTGAAGCCATCATTTCAAAAATAAAAAATTACAAAGACTATAAAGTGTACCCTTCTAAAAACGACACCTGTCAATTCAAGTCTCTCTTCAATCTGCAACATTATTTAAAGTTGTTCGAATATTGCCGACAATTCGACTAAACATTTGAGTGAGTTTCGATTCCGTACTGTTCATTTGGTGAGAATATTTTCCAAGTCTGAAGCAATTTTTGGCAATCATTCTTTATTTAAATATAAAGAGAACAAAGACGTATATATGCATGCAGCCGCACGCAAGAATGCCAAACAATCATGGTACAAAAAGTCACCTGGAACAGTGAAAGTTACATATCAGCTCACTGTGCTGGGGACTACCTTTCGTGACGTCACTTCCTGTCGTGACGTCACTTCCTGTGACACCACCTAACTTGGAGCGTCCCCCCACTTCTTTTTTTAGGACTTGTGCCCTGGAACTCACCACCACGGCTTGACAGGTCGCACAACAGCCCTCGTCGGATCTCAATGGCTACGCGAATGCCACAACCACAGTAAGGCTCCAGGATGCTCCAGCACGTGCGCGTACCATAGGGCCCTCCGCGCGCAACTGCACATCTGTCTTGCAAATGGCGCGCTAACATTAACGGCAAGACGATGCCAATGAACTCAAACAGAAAGTCCATAAAAGCCGTCCCACTGAGCATGTAACCAAATCCATTCCACAGACAATTACATTATATGACGCTGCAGTGTTCCTTAACCAAAAATGCTGGTAGAATCCTTTCATGTTCCTCACGATTGCATGCTTGAAACTGACTTCCCGTGAACATTGCAGCTTAAAATCCATGTTTCTCTCCAAGTTATTCTCCTTTCAATATCAATTTAGGCACATGCCCTGCCCAAGGGCTCTCTAATGAGGCAGGACACTGGTGGGGCTGCAGTGCGTAAAATGCTTTATGCAGGCTCTTGACTTACATTCTCAAATTGTTTCTTTAGTTACGTTTCTTTTTTCGTTGCTTAAAGTAGATCCTCATGCGTAGTTTCTGTAGATAATTCTCCAAATCGTCACCAAAATATGTTATGATGAAAGGAGGAGACCAGTAGCCGAGGTAAGGTTGTAGATGAAAGATTTATTGGTCTTCGTTCCTAGGATGGTCTTCTAGTAAGTTCTGTAGTAAGGTCGGTAGTTAGCCCCACCAGGAGCAGACTCCCTGCTGCTCACCCCATACTCCAACTGACATTCACATCACCAGGCATTCTCACATTCCAACACATCACCATGCACACCAACATTCCACACAGCACATTCACACTGGCTCAGCAGCAAGGGCAGAGCATCAGGAACAATGCATAATACTATAAACCAGATGTAACACTTGAGCATGAGGAAGGCTCGCAAGCACAGCACACGATGCTGCATGCGCAGAAAGCAACGTAGAGAGCAGAGAGAAGCATTGCTTGGCAACGGCACGCGGAGTGGAGTGAGGAGGAAAGAGGCATTAAAGTGTCCAAGTGGTGCGTGGCAATAGCATGTGAAAAGGAGTGAAGCATGAAAGCATCGCTTGGCAATGGCACGCAGGTTGTGTGGTGGGAAATCTATTGCTTGGCGAAGACATGCACAGCATGCAGCAAGTATGCTGCTCCAACTCTAGAAAACTAAAACGCAAAGTGAGCAAATCAACACGCTGCTATTACTGCAGGTTAATACCCATTTATATAGGAATTTTGTGGCCACATGAGTATTGTGAGTGGGCAGAGATGGGAAAACAAACTACGCTCATCAGAGGGTACAAGGAGGAACTTAAAATAGAGCAGCACACAAGTTACAACAAAAGAGCTCTTGAATACACCGTCGATATGTGTTTTTATTATATGACAACTGTTGGTAAAAAACAATGATACTCACCACAAAAGGATCCTTTGGCGATCCGGTATCACTTTGGATATCGATGAATTTCCGGTATTGACTTTAAATACTGGTGATAACCATGGATATTATATAGTTGTTACATTTTGTAGCTGTATTTTAGTTCTGTGAACTGTGTCATGAGGTCATTCGATTTTTCACTGTCATTTTTCCTTAATATTGCTCATATATTTCATCATGCAAAATGTTACTGCACCACCATTTTTCCTTACAACAACTGGATATCCCCCATACAATGGCAGAAATAGAGAAAGGTATTCAGTCATTATGCGAGGGTTTGTGTCACCTTGCCAACTGCTGAAAGGAAATGCAATTGCTGATGCATTGTCTAGGTCATAAAGGTCAGAATGTGTTCAAACCCCTTCCTGACCTATCTGACAGTGACTCAGCGAACTTGAATGAATAGGAGATCTGTTTAAAAACTAGACTTGCATTATCACCCTAAAGTAAGCACTGTTCTGGAGAGCTACCAATTTGGAAAGTGAATGCAACACCAGGGGGAGTTTATTCAGCAATATATAACCGAACTACATAAATTGGTCTCCATTTGCAGCTTAGGCAATTCTACTGAAGAACGCCTATGAGACCAATTTATGTTGGGGTGCAAGCTAGATAAGGCCAGGGAAAGCAGGTGGAAATAAAACAATCCTTCCCTACAAGAGGTGCTCATGACAGCGAAAACACATGAGCATTCAAAAGCCTCTGTTACTATAATTCGCAAAGATGTCTCTCACTTTGATAGGGGGGTTAGTGCCGCCATCAAAGTGGCACAAGACAAATCTGTACAAGATAAAGCTGTACTAAAGCCCAAGACTGCAACACCTACTAAAGCCTTTCAAGGCACATGTTTCTGGTATGGGAACATGGGTCACATGGCAAACTAAAAAGAATGTGCGGGATGGAAAGTTGTTTGCAAGAACTGTGGGAGGAAGGGTCACTTTGCAAAATGTTGCAGATCAACAAGAGATTCAAAGCAAGTGAGAGAAATTGGGTGTGAAGAAGATGATTTGGTTGAAGGAATCACAATTCTTCAAGAAAAAGAGAGATCGTGTGAGGGCCCCTTTGAGATAGTATGGGTCAATGGCGAATCCGTTAGGGTACTGTTTGACTCTGATGCTAAATTGACACTTATACCCAAAAATGTGTATGAAATAATTTAAAGGACAAAGTAAAATGATTAAAACCTGACATCAGTGGCGGCTTCTCACTGCTGCTGTGCACCAATAAAATAAAGGAAAAATAAAATGATAATAATGAAATGTTATTATCATTTTATTCTTTCCTGCCGCGACAACATGAGGGCGGGGCTGCTCTGCTGACAGAGCATGGGAGAAGTGAAGGGCACACTATAGTGCACATGATGCTTTCACCGGCCCTCTCGGGATGGCCAAAACGTCATGCGCACTTTAGCATGTTCTCCATTGAGGCTCCGTTACAGCCTGCATGGAGAACATGTCCAGGCCCCCCAGCCCCATCTGAGCATGGTCCAAGGTGCTCAACCAATCACAGCACTGCATTGCAGTGTTGCGATTGGCTTAGGGGAGCCTGGCTACTTCCTGTTCAGTGGAGGAGAGACGACGTGGGACAGAGCGGCAAAGAGGTAAGTGAATTGTTCTTTTTTTACAATTATATCTCATTACCCCCGCACCTCTGCCGCCCCACCACCCCATATCCATGCTGGACACCACTGCCCGACATAAAACCAAAGGGGTATGGCAGAGAACCATTTGAGTTGCTGGGGTATTTTTGGAAACTATTGAATTTAAAAACAGAATCATACCACGAAAAGTACATATCATCAAAGGAGATTCACTCATTAGTTGGGTTCATCAGCTGGACCCATTTGTATATCTGGATCCCAACAAGAACCCCTCTGTCAGAGTTAAAGAGGTTCCGGCCATCAGGAGTATTTCAGAAGGATGTGGTGATTAAATGAGTGGGTTACCTGATGTATTTAAAAAAATTGCATCATCACAAATACTATGTGCATCTGATTTGACTCAAACCTAATGTTCAACCTAAGGTGGCTAAAGTGAGGAATGTTCCTCTACTTTTTGAGAGACAGCACGAGGAAAGAGTTGGATAAACTGATCAAGAACGGGATCAAGCAGGAAGAAGAAGTCACAGAATGGCTGGCACTTGTGGTAATGGCCCTCAAGGTGAACAGAGAAGCCAGGCTATATGTACACCTTAGAGAACTCAACAAATCAGTGGTAGTTGATCACTATCCACTGCCAAACATCAATGAAATGTTGTGCTCTCTTAATGGAGCCAAACATTTTTCCTCACTTGACTTAACCTCAGCATACGACCAAATAAAATTGCACCCCTAATCACAAGAACTAACAACTTTTGTAACACCATTTCGCACCTTCAAATTTTTGAGGATGCCATGTGGGCTAATATCTCCTGCCTCAGTTTTTCAGAGGGCAATGAAGAAAATTTTAAAAGGTATAGAGGGAGTGAAAGTCTACCAGTAAGACGTGTTGTTGTTTGGGACTCACCTAGATAAACACAATGGAAGATTGCATGAAGTGTTGGGAAGGTACAAAATAGTGGGCTTACGTTGAAGTCACAGAAATGCAAGTTCAAAGTGCCCGAGATAGAATACTAAGGACACTTGATCACAGCATCTGCTTTTAGACCCAAAAGTGGATTAGTGCCATCAAGAACTTGCCTTCTCCTCGGAGTAAGGAGGAGCTGGTAAAGTTTCTTGGCATGGCAGAATTTTACAGTAGGTTTGTGCCCCGGTTTACAGAAAAAATGGCATGTATGAAAGATTTACTGAGAAAAGGCAGAAGTTTATCTGGTGTCGGTTGTGTGAGAATGAGTTTGAAGATGAAACATCTGTAGTTCATACTTCATATTTAGGAAATTTTGAGTCCAAGGATGACACTTTTGTAATGATTGATGCCAGCTCTAAAGGCTTGGGAGCAGTCCTCATGCAAAGATCAAGGGGTCAGGAAAGAACATATTGTTTGTCTCACGTAGGTTGAGAGGAGTAGAGCTCAACTACTCTTTGATAGAGAATGAGGCATTGGGAATCTATTTGGCAGTGAGAAAATGTATAAAATTTCTCTGGGGGCACAGATTTGAGATCAGAACTGACCACATGCCTCTTAGAGAGGGGTTTTCAAAGAAAGGAATTGAGTTTGTCTCTAATCGAATCCGCAAGTTGGAAGATGCACTTCAAGAATTTGATTTTGATTTATGATATGTTCCTGGTGCAAACAATTATCTGGCAGACTGCTTTTTAAGAATGTGTCACAAACATGACGAGGATGATCCTGGAAATGATGAATACTTTGATGGGTAAGAGTATGAAGAAGAGGTGAATGTAAGCTTAATCACAGATGGGATAATACAGGAAGAAGAATGGAGGAAAGAAAAACTTCAATGATAGCAGTTTCTATACATTCGTGATACTACGTTCCTGACAGCTACATTCCTCAAGGTAAGTAAAATACTATGATTTGGTTTTTGATACTACCTATCCCTCAATATCATAAAATATAGGCTTGAATAATGTGAAACATTGATGAACTCTTTACATTTAATTATGATTTCAATGGTCTCTACTGCAAGTATGTATGAAATAAGGGGAATGAGTTGTATCCCTCAAATTTTAGCAATGCTAACTTGTATCTTCAAATCGCTCCATTTTGGTGTTAATTTTAGGGTTGCTGCCTAGTGGATTATTCAGCGGATTTGCTCAGATTATGCCAGTTTGAGATTTTTGCAAGTTTATGATTCGTCTAACCTAATTTACTGAAATATAGACAACTACACTAATTTCAGCACCTATTTATTATTCAACATTTAACTGAATTGCCATAACAAGTCTGTAGTTTTAAACTTATCCACCAGATAGCCGCACATATAGCACTTTAAAACACTGATCAACCACTCTCAAATTGCCACCTCCCTTTCTTCTAACAGCAGGAACATGTCTAGCATACTGATTGATTCTTTATTGTATGATTACCAAAAATCATTTACAAATATGGTGCATAATACGTCAGAAAAACATACATCTGATTATTAAAGGGTCTATAAAATTATAAAAACATGTGTGTCCCATATAAAATTTTAGGACATCTCGGGGGTGCAGCAGAAAAGCGAAGAAGAGTCACCAGATAAAACTGAAAGGCATGGGTGCTTGAGCATGCAATAAGGTGTCATACGGGCATGCGTGTGATTATTATGTGCGTAGGCAGACAAATGGGATAGTACTTACAAATACAGTGCATGATATGTCATAAACTTGCATCTGATTATTAAAGGGTCTATAAAATTGTAAAAACATGTGTGTCTCATATAAAATTTTAGGACATCTGGGGGTGCATCAGAAAAGCGAAGAAGAATCATCAGGCAAAACTGAAAGGCATAGGCTTGAGCATGCGATAAGGTGTCATACAGGCATGCATGTGATTATTGTATACGTGGGCTGGCATATGGGATAGATTTTAAAACAGTACTCCTCCCAAAATAAACTGTACAATGTGAAAAAGATAAACAGTGGTGCAGGTAAACGGTATATAAAATCAAATAGTGCCAGTGTACCTGCCACGGTAGATGATCGGTGGCTCAAATTTTGTTTGTTTTCATCATCAGTTCTTGCGTTGTACGTAGAGTCCTTCCAGCTGCTGCATAGAACTTCCCAATTCGAGCGAGGTCCATCGGCACTGTAGTGGTGTAGATGAACCTTAGAGCCTCCTTGCATGATCTTACACCATTTTGAAGGAACATAGTTCTTAGATATAGTCGCCTCGGACCCAGCAAAGCTGGGCAACAACAGATGATATGCTCTGCTGATTCTATATGATATTGACAGAAGCAACATCCACTGCTTCTTGACAATGTGTTTTTCCAGTGGGCCCTGTAGTCCTGTATTGGTAATGTTAGGAGCCTAGTTCTCAAAACATTCTGGAGGGCTTGCCTTCCCAATCCTGCCTTCAGATATGGTTGACATGAAGTGGTTTTGTATGAGTAGACAAGACCCTCTGCTCCGGGGATAGCTGAGGTATTAAAGTCCCTCGTTTGCCGATAAGCCGGATCGAAACGTCGACGCTACGCCCTACCGCACCTGCACCAATTTTCCCTTCCCCATTACCCCTGTTTACAGCCTTAAGGAAACTTTCCTTACAAATTCAAATGAATAATTTGCATGTGGCCAGGTTGCATTTAACTGTTTATTGGATATCAGTTTTGTACAGTCTTGTAAATATATGCCCTTTACTTTTCTACACACTTTGAGCTCTCTTGACTCCTATATATACACTTGAGCACTCTTTCCTACACGTTCCCTAGAACATTCCTTTACCTTCTTGACCCTCTAATGATTATTCCTTTAAATGACTAAATAAATATATTGTAATAATACTTAGTGGTTTTTCTGCACATTTATTTTCACGATTTACAGACGTTTGGGAGCTGATTAATGTAAGCTCAAATAAGTTGATAATTCTGTTAATCTAACTCTTCCTTGAATAATTGGTCCAGGACCACTGTTTCTTTATAATCTCCCAGATCTGCAGTGTATAAGTTGTACAATGCGGGGGCGATCACACAGCCCTGTTTTAGCCCTTTGTTTATGTAGATCTTAGCCGTTACACATGTCAGTGTGAGCCTAATGCAAACCCAAGTTCTGGTGTGAAGTGTCATGATGGATGCCAAAAGTTTCCTTGGGATGCCCCACTTTGCAAGTTTTGCCCACAGTATGTTGTGGTCAATGCCGTCTAAGGCGGCACTGTAGTCAACAAAACATGCATAGAGTGGAGGGGTGGCGGCCTCTGTGGCCTTGCTTGCCAGATATGATAGCGCAATGGCGTTGTCCAGTGTAGATGAATTGGCCCGAAATCCTGTCTGATATAGCGGTATGATTTGTTTTTTTATTATCCATGCCTCTAGCTCTTTTAGAGCACTTTTGTGAATGCCTTCCCATCAACGTCCAACAATGCGATCAGTCTGTAGTTCTCCGGGCGGGAAGCATCCCCTTTTTTATAAATGGGATGCAAGATAGAGCCTTTCCATGAGTCTGGTACTGCCGAAGTATTGTAGCATTGGTAGAACAGGCTATGCATGTGGGGGTCCCAAAACACTCAATCTTTGTTGAAGATGCTACCTAGTAGCCCATTAGCCCTGGAGCCCATCCTTCCTGATTCCCTTGAGCGTGATTAGGGTTTCTTTTTCTGTTGGGGCAAAATGCTCTGCCTCATTCTCATCGGGGTGAGTGCCCTCTACTTCCGTGGTTTTAGCCATGGGTTTATCTTGATCGACATACAGCCTTGTTGCGTGGGCTGCCCATTTGTTGGCGTGTAAAGCATTATCTGTATGGCCTCCACCATTTAGACCGTTAACATAGCTCCAAAACTCCCCGTTCTTATTGGGTGCTAACAGTGCATAAATATGTTTCCATTTTTCTTCTGTACTGGTTTGTTTCAGCTGCCAGACAGTTTTTTATGCAGTTTTCTTGATGTTTTCAAGATTTTTTCTGTCCGTGGGCACTTCTCTCTCCTGTAATGTAGCTCTGCCAGTCGGCACCTCTTTTTACTCTCTCTGAATTCTTTGTTATCGAGGAGGTAAATTGGCCCATTTCCAGTAGGTTTGCCTTTATGTGTGGGTTGCCTTCCTGCGCTCAAAGCTTTAAAAAGCGAATCCATGATTTCTGACAAACTTTTCTGAAGGCCACTTATACATATATCCTGTTTCCACTTGTTATATCTGGCCCGACTTGGGGGTCCCCATTTAATTTGTTTTATCGATGCTGGTTCACTGGTTGGATTAAGCATTTTACCAACAGTGAGATGTTCCTCATGCATCATGGTACTTACATTGAGAAGAATGGATAATGGATGATGATCGCTTGCAGTGGTATGTGGCACCTTATATTCTTCGCACCTCTTCACTAGGTTCTTACTCAAGAAGATGTAGTCTAGCGTGGAGATGTTTTTAAATGTAGGTTGTAATTTCCTGTGTGGCTGCCCTATTTGGTTCGCAGACTCTAGGTTAAATTCATTAATGCAGGCTCCCATGATATTCCGCCCACGCTCCCCTTTGCTTTGTTCCGGGTAGCACAGGTCTCACATGTTAAAGTCCCCGGTAATGATGCATTCATGCCCTGGGTTCTCGTAAAGATATTCTCTAATCAGTCCAGTGATCATCCTGATGTTTGCAGTTTTTGCCTTCTTGTTCGGATTAACATAGAGGTAAATTACTGAGATTGTGATCGGGTTGCCCTCTAGTCCAATTCCTTTTATATTTATGATCTGAACGTCAGTGGAGTGCGTGGGCCATTCCTTGATTCGTACTTGCAGGTTTAGTTTTACAAAGATTGAGACCCCACCAGTTGGTCTTCCAAAGATGTTTTTCTTATTGGCCACTTTGTGGGTCGCCTGAAAATCATTAATAAAACTTGGTGTTATTGTCCATGTTTCCTGTAAGCATAGAATATCACCAGTTTTGAGGAATTCCATGGCTTCTTTATTAGCTAAAGTCGATTTGAGCCCAGCCGCATTCCAACTTATTATTCTGATCTTGGTTCTTGTTGTCAGCTCTTTTATGCCTTCAAAGTTGTTCGTTTGGGCTTTCCTTGGTATCCAATGATGTTGGGATCCGGGCAGGATCGAAAGTTTTCTTATGCTAGGAATTTGCCTTCCCATTGGTATGCAGTGCTGTTGAGTTTCAGGCCCAATCCTCTGATATCATTGCGTCATGAGATGCTCTTACCTACATGCAATGTCTAGTTACGTTGCCCTTGAAAAGCTGGATTTTAATGTTATTATCGCAGGTTTGGCTCGGGGTCGATTTTGTACCCCTTAGTATGCTTTTCTGTGGTTCTTGTGCCACTTGTTTATGCAACCTCTGTAATAGTACTTGGGGGTACTTTTCCGTTGGGCAGCTATCTACGCGGATCCCCCAGTCCTTAAGTAGTTCTTTTTCTGCCATGATGTTTTGAATGTCTAACCTGCTGGTCCACTTTGTTAGGGTTGACTCCCTATAGCTTATCCAGGTGTAATTTTTAAAGTGCACTGATGCAAGATGAGCTGATGTTAAATAGGCCAGTGAGGGTATGCTCGACAGGAGATATAGAATATTTGAACGATTTAGAATATCTCCAGGACCTCTTGTCTCGAATTCAAGAGTGAAAATCACCGCAAGCGATGATTCATCAAAAGGTTCTTTTCCCATGTCCTTTCCCTCCGTCTCATGTCTTTGCGTGTTGGGCGAATTTGAGTGATCAGAAATCCTCATCTGGCTGTTATTCCAGCATGGTGCAGCATGTGTTATGTTATCTGGTTTAATGCTGAAAGGGTGCTTGAGCATCTGGGCCCTTTGATCGGGCGATGTCGTCTTCCATGCTGTCGTAGTTTGTGAAGTTGCTGTATTTTTTGGCCTTTGCAATGTGTTTTTATTAGTGGTGGATGTACCTTTGTTGTACAATAATCCTGCTCTGGTAGCGACGGCGACATCTCCTGCTTCTCGCGCGGTTGCATTTCCGTGGACCTATGTCCTGTTGTTTGTGTTAAAGTGCTTCTGCGGCTCTCGGATGATACCCTTGCCTGCCAGCTTTCTATTCCTTTAGCCGCGTTTCTGTGGTTGGTGTTCACCACCTCGGCGTAGGATTGTGCCTGAGGATTGAGATCGAGATACGTTGCCTTCGCCTTATGTGAACCTTCTGTGTTCTTTACATTCAAGTTTTTTGAACTAGAAGCTTCCTGGCAGTTTCTCGCCTGGGCCACTTCATCTATGATTCTGTTTCTCGTTTGGAAGATGGGATAATTCAATGGGCCCTTGTCAGTGCTCTCTGTGCCAGTGTCAGACTGGTTACAGACTTGGTTTGGGGGAGTTGTCCTTTCACACTTTTTTTGTGTGAATTTCATCCCGCTTTTCCTTTTATTTGTTTTCAGTGATTTCCATAGTTTTTTCCTTTGCCGTCTGGAAAGCTGCCCTTCAATTACTCTTTGGCCTGTTGTCCTGCTTTGTTGTCCTTCATCTATGCTTATTGTGGGGCTGTCACTTTTACCCGGAGACTTGATGCTTGTTGGGTCCGCTGTACCAATTATTGCTTCTGGTTCCGTCAATGCTGTTGTTACTTCCGGGGGTGGTTCCTCATTTTCAGAGTTTTTCCTATCTTGTGTGTTGTTTGTCCTTGCTTCCCTGCATTGATTTATTAAGGTTATGAGCAGGTGAGGCAGTGTAGTTAGTTTTTCCACTATTGCTTCACTAAAGGTCTTTACTGGGCTTCTGGTAGCCCTTGGCCATTTTCTCTAGCAGTCCACTGGTCAACTTTGGAGTTAATCATGTCCACCTTTTTATTAATTGTCAAGACACTTTGTGCTAGCATATGTATTAATTCCACCTGTATCTCTAATTTGTGGGATTGCCAGGTAAGTGCATTTACTGCTTCCAGCAGAGAGGAATTTATTGTGTTCAAAATGAGTTCCTGGCCATCCTTATAAGTCGGATCTTGATCGTTACAATGGGTTGCAAGGTTTTGACCCATGGCAACTCCTATGGGTTCCTCTGCCATTGGTTGCAGTTTGCTGGCTGATATTACTGTTGTTTTGATAGACTCTGTGTATAGTATATCTGGGGTGAAAAGATCACCAAATTGTTGTTGTATGTGCGCCCTTCCGGAATTGTTAACGGCCGTGGAACAGTTATGATTAGTTCCCCGGACACAAGGGTTGGTAGAATCATCCAGTATGTCATGTTGCTGATTGTTAGTGTGATGAACGAGGGCCTCAATTTCAAAGACATTCTTATTTTGAATGGGTCCAGAGAGTTTTAGACCCTGCGTCTTGCTTAGTACTTCGCCGTCATTTATGGTTGACGATATCTCAATGATCCCAGTTTGCTCTAACCGATGATCTGCCGTATTATGATTAATTTGTTTACTGATGGCGTTTTGGGTGTCGTTACTGTCCATGGCCGTATCTGCTGTCTCTGCGAGTCTCACCATCTCTGTAATTAACGATTCTTCTAAACTGTCCCGAATTGTACAATTTGGGATAAGAGTGGGGGCCTCCCTTTGCGTTGTTGCCTCCTGGCTGGCTGGCAGGGGGCTTGGGCTGGTGTCCACTGCAAGCCCCTCATTCCCCCACCATACAGCCCATGTGATCTCCTGGGGTTTCTGTCTTAAGCCTTTTAAAATATTGATGTATTGGGAGGCTCCCTATTGCCGGTTTGCGAATCGCCCGGCTTCTGGTGGTACCATGTCCTTCTCCTCCCTCCGCTGCTGTGGTAGATAGGCTGTGCAGCTAGGTCCCTGTCCCTGTCTTGCCCCGGTCTTGCAGACTTTTCTGTCCCTTATTGGTTCCCTGTTGCTGCCACACCCTTGTGTCTTTATTGTCGGATTCTGCACTCCTCATTATTCTAGTGGTAATCCTAGAGGTAGTCCTATTTCTGCGAGCCTCAAAGACCTTGTGCGAGTATTTCCAATTGGTGTAAAATGCAGAAGCCTGCAGCCTGGCCCTGCGCACCCAATCTCTGGCCTGCTCTCTTGACGTCTGCTGCCTAGTTTGGCTATGTCGAGTAGCTGTTTGGACTTGCGCAGGCTGACCTGCTTGATCTCATTGGTAAGGTTGGATCCCTGCTGGCTGGTGGGTGGGCCTCCCTATCCGGCTGTGTGAATGTAAGTATTGATGTTATAAGCTTTATCAAGGGGTCCCGGGGTGTACAAATGTAGTGTCTGTGCCTGTATTGCTTTATGATTGCTGTACAGTGCTGTACCCTATCCTGGGCGCACCTGAACACCTTGGCTGTATCTCGACCCGAGATGATCCGCTTATTTGTTTGTTTGTTATGAAGGTTGTAATAGTCATTAATTCCTTCTTGTGTGACCACTTTAGGCTGAAGTAATCAGTGAGCTATGGTCAGAAGAGCTATAAGGGGCTGTAAGGGGCCGTGTAGTTCTGACGTGTAGTCCTGCTGGGCAGAACAGGGGAGGGGGGGAACTGTCAGTCACAGAAATCACAACCACAGGGCCACTGTGCTGCGGGTTAGCCTCCTCCTTCAAAATAGTGGCACCCCCCCTTGGTGTCCTGCCCCAAAGCCCCCCCACCACAATCAGCAATCTACAGCAGCAATCTACCTCACTCTGGATGGCTCTGGATGGCTCCTTTTGGGTCTGCAATTCCGTTTTCTGAGTCCTCCTGGGTCTTCTGGGTCCTGCTGTGCATCCGAGGAGCTACCTCCACAGCCACTCAAACCCCAAGAAGGGGGGCAGGTGTGCTGTAACGACAGTTAATGAGGCAGCTGTGTTGTGCGGGTACAGGAGTGGCACAATGCGAAGAGGCACGGGAGCTCCCCGACCACTGCGGCTCCCGGTGCTCAGCACCCCAGCAGCGAGATGAAAATGAAAGCGCTGAGCCGCCGAGCAGCTGCACCACTACCACTGCCGCCACCACTGCCTGCCGTTTACCTGCTCCGTTCCGTGGTCCGTGGTCAGCCGAATGTAGAACAGCACCGGCCGTGCTCCTCTCGACCGTCGCGTATTCCTCTCGGCTCAACTTCCGCTTCACTACTGCCCTCTAGTGCCTAGCATACGCATCATTATTAATGTTTATTCTACTTCTTGATGTACTATATGTTATCACATCATCAGCATGGTTGGTATAGACTGCAATCTGCAATATAGTCACAGACCTTGGTAGAAATGATAGCTGAGATAGACCACATTCTACTTCACTGCCTGCATGCAATCTTCTTTGATAATTTAAGCTTTCCTCTACTGGACTTGACAAATGTTTGGAAAAGGAACATACTGAAAGGATCGTAGGAGATGATGGGTTGATGGGCTGTATTTTCTCTTAAGTGATCACCGATGACAGTGCAGTTTAATGCTCACATGTAGGCAGTGAAAGGTCACTTGGTATTAAGCATTTGTTATTGTTAACCTAAAAGGAAGTTTTGTGGTTTTACTACAAATGTCTGACAAGCACACAGTTTTTAACCACACAATGTCACACAATGAAGCAATGGTTCCTTTTTGCCAATATATTAAGGAAAACACTTAGGAAATGTGTTCTTTATATGCTTGCATGACCTATTAAACGGACCATTTTTAACATAGTTATGAAATGTTATGCTTTCTATGATATGATGTGCTGATTTAACTACTACATTGCTGGATCACAAACAGCTGCAATCCTATAGTTTTCAGTTTTAGTGGACACATAATGTAATTTATTTAAGAGGAATAAATGGTTGAAGTATGACAATGATATGTAAGTAGCACTGGATGTTACCTTTGCAATCAGAAAATAGACAGTCTATTTAACTATGTGGCATTAGCAACAGTTACATTTACACAATGCTAGAATTTACACGACAGACAATTCAAATAGACTTTTGTATTAGGCAATTATGGGTGTTGAATGAAGGTAACACATATCTGGCAATGTAGGTGATATATTTCTGCTAGGAAAATGGGCATTGCTGTTTTTTGTGGGCGAATTATGAACGATAAATGATTCTATCATATACCTGGCACTGCATGTTATATGTTTCTGCACAGTACATGTACTATTTATAACATAAGGGTTGATTGGTTTTAAATGGCCATTCAATGTATCTGCTTTACTGCTTTCTGAAAGGAAAATGTGCCTTTATATTTTGTACACAGTGAATGATGAGTGTTAGTTTTTTCTTGCATATACCTGGGGATGTAGTTTCAAGATTCCTGTCTGGGAATGTTAATAGTTATTTTGTGCATTGAGTTATATGGGTGTTAAGGGGTTCGTGAATAGTTTTGCTACTATGTTCTAATTTTTCATGTTGGGAACATTTTTATATGGCGAATTATGATTGGTGAATGCATGTTGCATTGTGTTTTATGCATTCCTCTTGTGATAAAGAGCATAGACAATTTATGCATGGGGATGCCAGGTGTTAAATAGATGTTACACATAGCTGGCACTGTATTTTCATGATCCATGTAAGGAAATAGTTATTAGCTATTTCATACATGGGAGATTGGGTGTTAAATGTCTGTTACATTTACCTGGTACTGTATTCTCATGAATCCTGTACTGAAACAATAATTTGCTATTTTATGCATGGGGGTTATGAGCTTTAAAGGGTTGTTGAATTTGTTTACCACTGTATTCTAATGTTTTTATTGGGAAAATGGGAACAGCTAATTTTTACATGGGGAAGTATGGGTCGTACATGTCAATTACATATTCGGGGATTATGTTTTACTTCTTGCCCTTCATATAACGGGCATAGTGATTGCCTACATGGGGAATGATGGATGCTAAATGGCTGTTACATATACTTGACACAGTGTGTTCATGATTCATGTAAGGATACAGTTATGAGTTATTGTACACATGGACGATTGGGTGTTAAATGGCTGTTACATATACCTGGCACTGTATTCTCATGAATCCTGTAAGGAAACAAAATTGGCTATTTTATGTTTGGGGGTTATGTACTTCAAAGGTTTGTTGAATTTCTTTGACACTGTATCCTAATGTTTCATATTGGGAAAATCAGAACAGCTAATGTTTACTTGGGGAGCATGGGTGGTATATGTAGTTGCATATTTGGGGATTGTGTTTTACTTATTGCTCCATACATAATAGGCATTGTAGTTTTCTACATAGGGAATGATGGGTGATAAATGCCTATTATCTTTTTGGGCATATTGTTTTACTTATTTCTCTTGGGATGATGGCCGTAGCAATTTTCTACATGAGGGGCTATAGGCGTTACATGCAAATTGAACATATTTGGTACTATAGTTTACTCATTTCTGTTAGAGAAATGACCACAGATATTGTGAGGGAGGTTATGGGTGTAAAATGGCCAATGAACACATCTGGTACTACTCGATTCAATTAGAAAAATAGTCATGTATAATTTATTTAGAGGGAATTATTGTGTTGTGTATTATGGACATTTAAATCTTACCTGTTTACACCATACATGGTCCAAAGCACTTTAGGATTGTCGAGCATGTGGCTGCTGCATAAGTTTCATTTATATAGTGCTCCATAGCTCTGACAAGGTCATACAGTGCAATAATTTGCATAAAGTGCATGGACACACATTGTTTAAAGGGCATTGGTTGTAGGTTGGTCTCAATGGGTATGGATCCTGAATATCATCTTCAAAATTTGGTGTGACTTTAACATCATGGTCAAACTATTATAACAATAATGATATTGAGAAAGCAAATATTGATGTTAAGGGTATCTTTTCTTTTGTTTAAAAAAATAATATTGATGTTTCAAATTTTGTAATTTGATATTTTTGAGAAAATAGGTAATGTATTGACGTAAATGTAGTTAATGTTTTATAGTGTTTGTATATATGATCTTTTACGGTGTAGAGGTTTGTGGTACATTGGGTTTGTAGAATTGTATTTTAAAAATATGTTAATTATTGTTAATTACATATTTTGAAAATTTGAATGTATTAATTGTTAACTATATGCATGTTTCATTGTTTTTATTATCATATTTCTTTTAAAATGTTTCCATATGTGGACTTTACTCTGGAACTGGGTGTGTAATTTTTGTGTGAAATATATTTTAAATATTATTAATGTAATAAATATTCATTTATGGAATGTTTAAACCTTGTTTATTATTTGCTTTCATTTGTAAATTTATAAAAAATATTTACTATATCACATTTTGTATTGCATTTTGAAGTTCTTAGAGCTCTCAGATGGGTAGTGGTTTATTAAAAAAATCTATGTTAATTAACGTTAAATCTTATTTTAAATAATTTAATAATAGAAATTACTTTTTGAAATGTGTTATTTTTTATATAGACCAATCCTGTGCATGCTTTTCAAAGACGTGTGTAGTTTCACTATTCTTACTTGAATTTGTATTTCTAATTGTTTAGTTCATTATTTTATATATATGATCATTTATATATGTTTATTTTAATAACTAAAAATTACATTTTGAATAGAGATACATATATTTAGGAAATAGATCTAACAATTATAATAGGAATTGTTCAAATATGTTTGTTAGACTCCCACAAATGTAAGCATTTCCACAGTGTTAGAAGTACTGGTGTAAGTAGAGGTTGGGAAGCCAGAGTTTGTATGGGAAGAGGTGAGCTAGAGCCAAGCCAGTAGTCCAGCTTGGCTCTAATAGGCAAAGCACAAGTCGGGCCTTCAAAAACATTGTCATAATGTGCCATGTCGGGGAGGAGGATGTAATAGAGAAGTGGAGTGTCTGATTGACCAATTAATGGATATGGGCATGCTGTGCCAGGCTGATGTACCTGGAATGCCCCTAGTGCAGGCAGTCATATTCAGTTACAAGTCACACACCTGAGTCTGCCTCAGCAGTAACAGTTTTTTTATACCAGACTGTACCAGTATCACCCCTCTTCCATTGAGTGTCTTTCCTCCCCAGGCTCTTTCTCTCCTTTTCCATTTCTCAGCACTCTCCATACCCTATTTAGTACCCTATTTTACTCCCTGGCATGTCTCTTACCAGGATGTGTGTATCTCATTCTGCCTTATATGTACAAACAAAGGAACAAGGGCTTTTACAATCTAGGTCCAGCATACATGCCCTAAAACGTGTTGCTTAAACAAACTGGTATGCAGTTCCTAAGGTAGGGGATGAGAGGGTCAAGGGAAGCGGAACGCCAGGTGGGAGAAGGACCACGGGAGGGGAATGGGTGGGCTTCAAAAGGAGCAAGGGCCCTCACACACCCCGAGGGGTGTCATGCTTCATCATAGGGCAGCTCCTCATTTGGCCGGCGCTGCAATGCCCAACAGGCCCCGCAGGGGGGCTCTTTGCCGGAGATCTTCTATGTTGGTAAACCGGTAGGCCCTATGTGAAGAGGCAGTGAGGCAGATGTGTAGTGAGTAGAGTGGTGTCAATGGTGTAATAAAAATAGCTATGAGTGTCCGTGGGTACTTTAATGGATGGACATTTATGCTATGGTTAAAAACAGACTACATGAGTCATGGCTGACAAGGAAAATTAAACCTGCTGCAGCTCTATGTGTGTGGTGTGAAGTGAAAGTGATTAAAAGGTCGACATGTTTCACGTCTAGGTTCTCCTGACGGATGAGTGGCATTTCTTCAGGACCGAGGTGAAAAGGGGTAACCTAATCTACTCTATGATTAAGGAGACGGTCAGCGGGGTATCCTAAGGTGTACCGTTCCTATTATGTATGAGGTAATCCAGGAGGGGGGACAAAAAGCTGAGGTGGGAGAAAATGTCCTTCTCGCGAACCTGGAGGAATGTGGGGAGACAGAAGGCAGAGATGAGGCAACATGGCAAAAGACAATATTGGTGACCTGTAGACAATTATAGTGACCTGGGGTTTAGTGTTCACTCGTGGCAGGAACTATAAAGCACAAATACACATACAATAGTGGGCCACAGTGTTGGTGAAACCACCTGGTGCAACTGAATGAAAGGTAGCAGAAACATGCACATTACATACCCATTTACTGCTGTTTTGACTAAAAAGCCCTGGAAAAAAGGGATCAACGGGTGCAACCTGCTGCAGAAGGTAGAGCCTCACAGTCACAGCAGGGCACCCCAAGGCCAAACTAGCTCAAGGGATGGCGAGTAGGGAAGGGGGGGAGAGAGACTCACCTCTAAGCACTGGAAGAAGGGCTTCAGCCTGGGCGTCCAAACCAACCGCAGCAATGATGGAAGGCAGTAGCCTAAAAGGAGTACAACAATGGGTGGGGTCCGTAGTCAACATAAATACCCTCGTAATGAGAGACGCCCCAAGTGGAGGCGTGTGTCATGCCCTGTGTAATGTAGAGCATCAAGTGTGCATACGCTGTGTCCAAAGGGCCTGGGATTAGGCATAGTAGCCACGCATGCCCTTGGGGCCATATGTGAGTCAGCGATGGATTCTTGGCCTGTGGGTGCGCTATGGGCTGTGATTCATGTATCGCTGGGGGGGATAGAACGGGAGGTATTAGAAGAGGGGTGGCCATGGAATTGGTAAAAAGGGGCTCCAATTAGCAACAAGTTGTGGGACCGCCCGTCGGGCTGTTCCATGAGGCGGTGGCAATGACCGACTTTGAACCAGTTTTTGCATGCGGGTTATTCGTAACCCGTGTGGGGGGGCTGTGGGCTTATTATTCTAGTGTCCCACCCAGGGAGGCTGCTGTGTGGGACCAGGGAGACGGTGCGGCAATAATCGAGCTCTTATGGGGGAGGCAGGGAGCCTGTCTGTGCATGTGGGTTCTTTGTGGCCCGTCGTGGCGGCTGTGAGCTTTTTATTTTAATGTCCCACCCAGGTAGGCTGCTGCGCGGGACCAGGCAGGCAGTGTGGCAATGATCGGGCTGTTATGGGGGCAGGCAAGAAGCCTGTCTGTGCATGCGGGTTCTTAATGACCCGTTGTGGGAGCTGTGGGTTTTAGATTCAAGTGTTGCGCCCAAAGAGGCTACTGCACAGGACCGGGGTGGCAGTTCGGCAATGCCTGGAGCTCAATGGGGAGGGGTGTAGGAGATGTCCCGGCATGCAGGCACTTCAGCATGCCGACAGTGGACCTCACGGGTGCAGCATTGCTCCTGTGCTCGCCAAACTCACCTCCAATTAGGAGCTCCAGGGAGTGGGACATACCCACACCCGGACGCCAGGGATAGTATTTGCCTAGTGCAGATTGTCTCTATATAAAGGCCTGGTGTCGCCGGCAGGGCTAATGGAAAGTAAAGGAGGACTCATCTAGCTAGAGAGGTTCAAGTTCGGATGCCATCTTGGAATGGTGGAACTTTCCAATGGTGTCAATGGCCAAACTCGTTGCCATATTTAAGTGGTGCAAAGGCGTACTGCTATTCTCATATGTGTGCCACCTGTACCCATAGCACTCGACGTGGGAGAGGGACAGAGTGGGGAAATCGAAGGTCAGGTCTGGGCCCAGATATGTACTGGTACAGGACCTTCTCATTCGTCTGGATAGTATCAAGGTAGGCTTGTGAAGGGCAAAAGATGGGGACTTTTACCTTGGGGAGGATCATATGAGCACCATCTAGAGATGGTGGCGCCTCGGGCGGTTATCGTGGCCATCTAACAGTCGTGGTGCATGGCTGCCTGCTGATCTCATATAGGTACTGTTACCCCCTATGTGAATCAATCGGAGGGGAGTGGGGATGTCTGAAGTCAGGGAAGGGCCTTGACTGTTGCTATTTACTGATCAACCTCTGCCCACTGGATGTCGTCAATCAATCCTATTGTGTTTGCGGACAAGTGGAAAATCCAGCGTTGTTCTTTATTGAATAGCCCTTGTTGGGTGATGTTGGGAAAAGATTCCAGATTCGTCCACTTGATCTCATCATGAGTATGGTGCATCTCTATGTAGTGTGATAGCATCTTGGGTGTGGGACTACCACACCTGATGTTACTGCAGTGTTCAGTGATGCGGACCTTGACTGCTCTGGTCATCATGCCCACATATCTTTTAAGACAAGGGTAGGTGATGAGGTATATGCAGTTGTGTGAATTACAGTTGGTGTGGCTCTTCTGGGTCCAAGTAAAGTTTGGGCTCAATATGACTTTCTTGGAGGGGCCAGTGTAGGGAAACACGCTACACGAACCACATGGGTAGTGGCCCTTAATCGGGGGATACCCCCAAAGTTGTTGTTGGTATTGAGGGTGCGTAGGCAGTGGTCTCATGTGTACAATGTTGTCTTTGATATTGGAGGTGCGTTTAAACGAAAAGCGTGGGATGTCTGGTGTCAGATCTCCTGTGTGCAGGATTGGCCAGTGTTTTTTTATGATCTTTTTTTATCATATTGGATTGTGGAGTAAATGACGTGACGCAAGTAATGGCTTGCCTCTTCCAGACAGTTGTCCATCTTCTATTACCCTTCTTCTTCTCCAATCTCTGTATACTATCTCTCTGATTCAGGCCATAGCTATCAGTCTTTCAGTCTCATCCCAGGATGATTAATTTTTGGCTTATGGATTGCAAAGCACCTCAAGCTGAGCTGGAGTCATCCATCATGCCCATGCCTTCAGAGGATCACACACCTTTAGGTATTAGAATATTAAATCTGCCTCTCCTCCCTAATAAAAATGTATTTTCCCGACTGTTTGTTGCCTTACAGTTATGTTTGCAAATCTTATCCCCATATCACATTCTATTTCTTGTAAAATTCTTAATGTAATTTATTTATTTTTTTAATTGTTATTTTTATTGTAATTTTTAGATGTTTTTCATTATTCCAATGTTTAAGTAAATTATTAAAGAACCGAGAAAAATATATTAATATAGAATACAATAGAGAAATTCCATAATAAAAATATTTTCTAATTGTATATAGTGGTTGCATGATTATTGAGAATATGTTTGAGAAATGTGTTTATGTTTTTAGTTTTCCTACTTAAGAATGAAATATTTCTATATTGGTTGCCTTTCAACAATTGTATTTATCCCAAAAGATGTATTTATCCCTGATGTATTTAGGTATACTCCTTACCAGACCCTGCACTTCATTATGACATTTTAAAGTGCATATTAGGATTTAATCCCATACAGGGAGTCCCATGTTTGGCTGCTAAAGTTAAATAAAGGGGTTATTTATGTGCATGACCTTCAAAGATGAAATGTACTAATACATTTAATTGGTGGTGCTTTATTTCTTAACCTTTGCCATAAAATTTTAAAACCTCTGTTTTTAAAATATTCAGTCTACATGAGTTATAACGCTATTGATTTGTTATCCAGTATGCAATTTTTCAGTGTTTCAGTTGGATTGGATATGTGAGAAATTTGGATAGTTATGAAATGTTGTGTTGAGAAAGTTCATAGAATGTGAATTGGTTTTATGGACAATTCTGATGATAAACATATATTATCACTTCTAACAATTTAGCTTAACACAATTGTTATAATTTTAATGTTTCTATATGCCAGAGTCAACTTTGTTTATAAAAAATTGCAGCATTTTTATAAATATTTTATCATTATTTTTCTGAATTCTGAAATAATTATTGTTTATTTGTTTTAAACAAATTACAGATGTACTGAATTTTTTATTTCTGTTTATCAAAGTACTTTAAAATAATGGATTTGTTAATAATCACACTTTAACTAAATGTAATAATTATTATGTTAATATATTTTACACTAATATTGACCACTGTAATTTTGAAGTAAATATTTTCTACATTATATTTTTTATTTTACCCTACTGAAATGTTTGTAATTAATGTTTTCTTATCACTTATTTTGGTAGTCGATTTTTTATTAATTTACAATCCCAACCCTGAACCCTAAAACACCCTCACCACCACTTGAAACCCCTGACGCATTAACCCAATATATGCTTATGCGCACCAAAAGTGCATTCTGAAAACATAGCCAAAATCCACTTTTTCTGCCACCCCAACCTAATATTCCACTTTCACCCAAAATTACACATTGCCCTCATAGATCCTGAACCCTCAAGCCTGCTCTCAAGCAGCTGGAACACCTCACAATTCCATCCCAGAAAACCCACACAAAACCATCAAATTTACTAGGCCACACATTTCAATGAAGTTGCATCTGGAAACTAGGCCCAAAACACAACTTCCTATGCATTGATTTTCTTCACATAGCTTGCAAATAAAACTAGAATATCTCAACTCCTTGCATCAAAAGCCTGAGGGACCGAATCAAAGATGATATCCCTCCACAAGTTCCTGTAATATTGCACAATAGGCTGTATGACATCCCAGAAGTGTTTTTCAAGATGAAGAGGGACATGTTGCTGTGGGATGGAGAGACAACCAGGATAACTTTACAGAAATTAACATGGAGCTTGTATAAAAGAGGCATAGCTCTCTTTAACTTACAACTGTATTACTGAGTGGCTCAGATAATGGTGTTCAATGTGAGGGCGTTCGCCTTTGTGCATTTATGGCAGACATGGGTACGAGAGGTTACATCAATAAGCTATATAGCAAAGGCTGTAGCACTGACCTACTGTCCTGACTGAAACTGTGATTAAAGCATGGAAGGGAGCCACTAAAAAGATGTAATGGGAACATAAAACTGACACTCGAAACACCCCTTTGGGACTCGGACTCTCTTGCAGACTTGAAGGCTCTTGAGGGGCATAGGCAGTGGGATCTACTGGGCATATCCAAGATAGAGGATACTCGAAAGGGAAGTGAGATGGTGTTAGACTTGCCATCTTTGGCATGGTTTCCCCTGACTTTTTGCCTCTACCTCCTGTATTTTTGATGCTGTGCTGGATTTCGTTTTTGCTGGCTTAGATGCTTTGGGCACTTTGCCACTGCTGATCAGTGTCAAAGTGCAAGTGCTGCCTGTGTAAATTGTGATTACAATTGGTTCTCCCTGATTGGCATATTTGATTTACTGGTAAGTCCCTAGTAAAGTGCACTGAAGTGTGTCAGGGCCTGTAAATCAAATGCTACTAGTGGACCTGCAGCACTGATTGTGCCACCCACATGAGTAGCCCTGAAAAGGTATCACAGACCTGCCACTGCAGTATCTGTGCGCAGTTGTTAACTGCCATTTTGACTTGGCAAGTGCATCCACTTGCCAGGCCCTAACCTTCCCTTTTTGTACATGTAAGGCACCCCTATGGTAGGCCCAAGGTACCCCCTGGGCAGGGTGCAGTGTATGTCAAAGGTAGGACATGCACTGGTGTGTGTGACATGTCCTGATAGTGAAATACTGCCAATTTCGTTTTTCACTATTCAAACGCTATCTTGCCCCGTAGGATAGAATAGAAAATGCTTTGTAACATCTTACAAGTATAACTTACCAATGGAACAAGATAGAGAAATAAAGTTGAGGCTCTCTGAACTCAGAATTTAATAACATATCTTTTAGTAATTGTGTGTTTGAAAATGCCACTTTTAGAAAGTAGACATTTTCTTGTTTAACCATTCTTTGTGCCTCTGCCTGTTTGTGCATTGACTGTCTGGTTTTGGAGTGACAGGGGCTAGGGATGTGCATTCACTGTAGACAGCCACTGGGGGGGTTGAGGTGTGCTTGGCCCTTCCTGGATGACTCAGAGCTGGGCTGAATAGACCTTGGCTGAATTTAGAGTAGTGGGAGGAAATTTCCTTGCACCTGAATAGGGCCTGTCTCCCTTGCACAATGCTGTCTCCACCCCCTGTAGTCATACTGCACTAGTGAGAACAGAACTGGTTTCTCTCAGAGGCCCTTGCACAAAGAGAACAAAGACATTTTGGGGTATACGTATTAGACCTAAAACCCCAGAACTTTAGATTACTTCTGGACTCAACAGGAACCTCTGCCAAAGAGAAATGCTGATGAGCTGTGAGGAGGAGTACTGCCCCTCTGCTGTGTGCTATGTGGGGTTGGCCTGCAGTTGCTGTTTCTGCCAAGGAGAGGACAAAGACTGGAACTTTGCTTTGAACCTGCTTTAAGAAGACCTTCAAGGGCCTGTGTGTGCTGGCCTCCGGTTCTGAAGTCTCAGGGCCACAAAGACTTCACCCCCAGCTCCCTTGAACTCTATTGCCGATAGTTCTGACCTGCCAGGAGGTGACTATTTCAGTTTTGGGCCTCTGGACGTTGTTCCTGCTGTTCGGAGCTGGAAGAAACCTAAGAGAAGTAAGAAAACCTGTTTCCGACGCCGTCAGCGATGCTGCTGTGATGTCGCGACCTGCACCGAAGCCCAGGGCACTGCTCGTGAAGTAAACGATGCACAGTACGGCCTGCACCGCAGCTCCGATGCCTTTTAGCGCCTCCTGACGCCTGCAGTTATCGGCCGTGCCCGACGCCAGCGCTCGCACCGACTCCATCATCACCAGCGCCTGCATCCTGTTATCACAGCGCTGATAACCACCGAGGGTGACGCCACAAACTTGCAGACTTTGCAGCATCACGCTGCAGAGTCGGAGAGTTCGTGGCAACACCGGAACCGACGCCTCACTGCCAGTGAAACTCTCTTCCCCTGTCCTGGACATGACACATCGCCTCCTCGCGGACACAATGCCTCACCTCCCCTGTGCCAGCCAGGGAGCTGGCCTCGACCTCGGCACCAAAGCCTCACCTCCACGACACAGTTCATTGTCATAGATTTTGTTTCCAAGGTACTGTTTGTTTGGTGGACCGTGTGACTCCAAGCCCGACACAACGCTCCTCACGGTCGGCGCCTTACTTTGGATTTATTGCTGTCCCAACGTCGCAATAGCCCCAGGTGGAGCTATTTGTTTTCTACAACCTTTATTTTTGCAATAACTGTTCTAAAGTCACATCTTATTACCTGTATTTTAGAGTTTTGTCACTTTGGTCTTGTTGAGTTTAGATAAAGATACTTTATTTTTTCTAAACTGGTGTGGTGTCCATTTGTGGTGTTACCACTGTTTTACTGTGTGTTTTGAGTACAATAACTTTACACATTGCCTTTGGGATAGGCTTGTCTGCTCGTGCCAAGCCACCCAGGGGGTGAGCAGGTGTTATCTAAAGTGTGTATCCCCCTTACCCTGACTAGAAGCAAGGTCCCTATTTGGATAAAGGTACCTACATCTGCCAACTAGAGACCCCCATTACTAACATTGGTGGTCAGTGGTGAGGATTTGAACTTGTATTTGTACTTGACCCACAGGGATTGGTGTACATCAGTAGTTTAGTGTAGACCACTACGCAACCACATACTGTGTTTTATATTTTGGTTCTATGTTTTGATCTGACCCTTGAAGTATGCATGCACCATGCCTCTGAATGGTAAATCAGCAACTGAGGCTGCAGAATTGGAGTTTGACATTGAAATGTTACGCAGATACGAAGTAGAACAACTCAAGCAATTCTGCAAGAGCTTTGAATTTCCCATGAAGAGCTCTCAAGCAAAGAGGAGCTACAGAAGGCCTTAGGGTCCTGGTGGGAGGCCAGACAAGTTGAGGAGGGAAGTGATGCAGATGTGGATGAGGGTGTGCCTGATGGCGGTTTCAGATCTCAGGATTTGCCTGTTGAAAGAGCAGCCTCTAGGGCTGGCAGCAATCATTCTTCCGGGACTTTGTCTCCAGAGGAATTAGAGGAGAACAAAAGGGCCAGAGAGCATGAGTTGGAAGTCCTGAGGCTCCAAATGAAACAAATGGAAATCCAGAACATGGCAGAGGAGAGCCAGAGTGCTTGTGCCTTGGAAGAAAAGAAGTTGCTTTTGGCACATGAATTGAACATGAGAGAGCTGGACCTCAAGGCCAAACAGGCGCAGTCCAGTATAAATGGTGGCAGCATACAGACAGTGCAAGGGGGTAAGGTTTACATTCCCAATGACCTAGTACAGAATTCCCAGAAGGGGGAGGATATTTATGCATGGTTTGCATCTTATGAGGCAGCACTGTGAATGAATGAGGTCCCAGAGAAGAATTGGGGGGCAGGCCTGTGGAGAAACTTTGAGGCCTATGGGAGGAACACCCTGACACCTTTGGAGGAGGCGGGTGCTCTGACCTATCCCAATATGAAGGAGGCTTTATGCCTCAGGTATGGGCTCACACCTGAGCAGTACAAGGAAAAAATGAGGTCCTCCAAGAAGCTTGAATCCAATATGTGGGTTGAGTGTGTGAACCTTTATTGCAGAGCACTGGATGGTTGGATAAATACTAGCAAGGTAATTGATTACCAGGGGTTGTACAACTTGATTGGTTGGGAGCACTTGAGTACTCTTTGTGCTCCAGAGCTGCACCAGCATCTGATGGATAGTAAGCAGTCTGACCCCAGGAAGCTTGCTCAGGAGGCGCACCGCTGGACGAGTACCAGGGTCCACAAGGGGTATGTGGTAAACCCAGCCAAAGGTGGGCAGAGTCCCAAGCAGAAGAGTGGGGGGACAAGGGTAACCAAAAGGAGTCCTCTAAAGGGCCCCAAAATAGTTCCCAGGGTAAAGATCCCTAGCCCCCCAGTTCTAAGAAGCCATGGCCCCGTAAGGGTAGGCCAGACAACCGGGGTCTATGCAAGTGTTATGCATGTGGTCAGGAGGGTCCCATGCAGAATGATCCCAAGTGCCCCAAGGCACCACCAGCAACCACTGGTGCACCGTCACCAGGGTTAGTTAGTGTAGTCTGGTGAAGGAGTTGGTTCCAAGTGAGGGTGGGGAGCCAGCTGTGATGACCCATATCTCATTAGGAGATAGAGAGATGGTGCAGGAAACCTACCTGCCGGATAACACTAAAGACGTACCTGCAGTGGGTGACCATCTACGGGAGGAGGGTGGAGGCTCTGAGAGACACAGGAGCCAGTGTGACATCTGTCAGGTGTCAATGGGTGTCTGAAGAGCAGGTCATCCCCAATGTACTTCACCCTGTAGTTGCTCCAGGCAACTCTGAGTGCCTGTGTAAGGTGGCGCAGGTTCCCTTTGAGTTGGGGGGTCTCAGGTTCCTTGAAGTTCGCTGTAGGTCCGTCCATACCTGTTGAGTGTCTGCTTGGGAATGACCTGGAGAGCTCACCTTGGAGGAAGGTAGAGTGCCTGGCTCATATAAAGATGTTGGGACTGCCTAATTGGGCCTGTGTGACTACTCAATCAATGGCAGCCAGTAGGGGTGATCAAGAGGACCTGGAGCCTGAAAGAGTGGCCCAGGTGCCTGTCAGAAAGAAGAAGGGCAGGGGGCATGGGAAACCTGCCCTCGAAGTTCCACCGGTCCAGGAGGAGGCAGAACCTGAGGGGGATGCTCTGGAGCCTACAGGGGAGCAAGTGGCTGAACTGGGCTACTTGCCTGAGCTGACCCATTGGCAGCAGGAAGGAGGTCCCTCCAGGGAGGAGTTCTGCAAGACGCAGATGGAATGCCCTACTCTTGTTGGTCTGCGGCAGCAGGCTGCAGACCATGCAGCAGGTGGTCCATCCGGATCACATTTGATTTATTGGGAGAATGGTTGCTGAGCCCGGGGCAACCCATGTGCTGGTGGTACCCGCGTGCTACAGGACCTTCCTACTGGGTCTGGCTCATGATGTGCCTTTGGCAAGACATTTGGGGTGCAACAAGACCTATCACAGGCTTGTCACCCACTTTTCTGGCCTCAAATGCAGAGGCACGTTGGCACACATTGTAGGTCTTGTCAGACTTGCCAGGCAAGTGGCAAGCCAGGAGGGAAGTGTAAGGCTCCCCTCCAACCCTTTCCTGCGGTGAGCACCCCTTTTGAGCGGGTGGGCATCAACATTGTGGGGCCACTGGAACCCAAGACAGCCTTAGGCAACAAGTTTATCTTGGTCTTGGTCGACCATGTCACACAGTACCTGGAAGCTGTCCCTCTCAGGACAATCACAGCCCCTTTGGTGAGCCGTGCATTGATGGGGATCTTTTCCCGTGTGAGGTTCCCCAGAGAGGTGGTCTCTGACCGTGGTACAAACATTTATTTCCAGGTATCTGAAGTCACTGTGGGAGGAGTGCGGTTTAATGTACAAATTCACCACTCCTTACCATCCCCAGGGGAATGGGTTGGTTGAGAGATTCAACTGAACCTTGAAAGGCAGATTCATATTAACGTTCATCTCTTTCCATCTATTCCTATACGCAGGGGCACTAGGCAGGACTGCCCACTCTCTCCCTTACTTTTTGCCTTAGCGGTGGAACCTCTCCCCATCGCTATACGCCAATCAGCAGAGATCACCAGCATCCCTTTCGGAGGCCATGAACACAAAGTAGCCCTATTCGCAGACAATCTCTTACTCTCATTAACCGCTCCTAGCACCTCTCTACCAGCGCTAGCCTCTGTCCTTCACTCCTTTGAAAAGGCCTCGGGCTTTAAAATCAACTTGGCCAAATCTCAGGCTCAAAATCTAACTCTCTCTACTCCAGAGGTACATCATCTCCAAACCCTCAATACGCTACACTGGGCCACCCACTCGAGCCGATAGCTGGGCCTAAACTTGACCCCCTCTTTGTCCTCTTGGTCCCAGGCTAACTGGCTGTCCTGCAGGCGGGAGGTCTTGGAAGACCTATGCCGCTGGCAAAAACTTCCAATATCTTGGCTTGGTCGCCTCAACACAGTTAAAATGTCAATTTTACCAAAAGTACTGTACTTATTCCAAACCTTGCGCACGCCCATCCCTCAAACAGGTATCCAACGACTCCAACATGACCTAAACTCCTTCATCTGGGGAAAGGGACGACCACGATTCTCCAACAAACTGCTCATGCTTCCCCGAGACCGTGGGGTCCTAGCCTGCCCCAATCTTTTGGAATACCACTTGGCATCCCACCTGCGCTGCATATCGGAATGGGTCATTCGCAAAAGTGAAAAACACTGGTTTCATATGGACCGCGCTGTTGCCTGTAGACACCTCTGTGACCTGGCTTGGCTCCCCAGAATGGCCCGACCCCTTAGCGCATGTATAGCTACTCCCACAAAAACGGTTCTCGACATCTGGGACAAATTAGCAATTCCCAGGGGCCTTACATCCTTTCCTTCCCCCAATACCCTGGTGGCTCGTAACCCTACCTTCCCTCCAGCCCTGCACCCACACTCATTTTCACCATGGGGGGAGGGCAAATGCCTCACAATCCTGGATCTATTTGAGGTAGACACCTTTAAAACCTTTGAACAATGTAAGAAAGTCTTCCACATTGCGGACTCATCCAGTTTACAATACTACCAACTCCGACACTGGCTGCTCACCCCAAATTACACACAGGGAGCAACCAGACCCCTTTCGAGGCCCTAGTACTTGCATTTGATGGAACCTGATCTCCTTCACATACCAGGTACTACAGCGCTCACCCCCCACTCACTCTCATGCATATCAGAGTCAGTGGTCAGTGGACTTGAGGGAGGAGATATCACCGGAAAGCTGGGAACAACTTTTGTGCGACATACCCAAAATGTACAGGAGCATTCTCTAGCACGAATCAGCCTACAATCTTATGACGCTTTGGTACTACACCCCAGCGCATCTGCAAAAAATGCTCCAGGCTGTTTCACCCCTGTGCTGGCAATGCCAGACAGCGGTGGGATATTTCATTCACATCTGATGGTCTTGCCTAATGCTGACCGTGTTTTGGAAGGAAGTCCTGAGCCATATTAAAGACACTGTGGGTTTCCAAGTACCAAGCTTCCCCACAATTACTCTACTGGGCATCCAACCCCACCAACTCACAGCCATGACCCATTCTGATTGGCGCCTCATTGCACATATGATAGGGGCAGTCAAGCAGATCATTGCCCTCCACTGGAAGAAAGCCTTCACCCCCCCCTATCTCTGCATGGTTCCTGCGTCTCTGGTACGTCATGGCAATGGAGTTATTGACAGCCCGGATCGCGCATACTGAAACCAGATTCACATACACCTGGCAGCCACTAATTGACCGCTTTCCAAGCTAGTACCCCCCGACTACGGGCTCTCCAACTCTTTGATGATGCAACCCTGCCATATAACAGAAAGACCCCTCTGTCTAGGTCTTCACCCTGCAGGCCCAGCGAGGAACCCCTCTCTCCCTAGTCCTCACGTACGACTTAGCTGACACGACTCAGGGCTCGTCCCACTTCCCCCTTCCTCCCACACAAACATTTTCTTCCCCTCCCCATTTTGCTTCCCCAGTTGTGTTATTTGGTCACCATTGAGATCTTACCCTCACCTACCGCTGAAGGCAAGCGTATTTAACCTTCTAGATGATGACCCTCAGATTCATGTTCGCCTTGAGATACATTGCATTTGTTAAACTCTCATGTCATCGCTAATGTATGAGGCCTCACAGCTTTACAGTGACACTCCACGGTCTTATGCTTTGTATGGTGGTGACTGTTTATTTGTATAGTCTTCAATAAACAGATTTGACATTAAAAAAAATTATTTTGACAGGTCTGTATACCAGTTAGCAGGCTGCTGCAGTCAGGCTACACAGGGTAGGCACAAAGCTATGTTTTCTCTGTTCTGTATTGAATGGCACAATCAGTGCTGGAGTCCACAAGTGGCATTTAACTTTGCATACCATGGGTGTAATGTCTGCACCATGTACTGTGGACTGATAGGAATATTTAATAGGCCAATAAGGGTTAAACCAATATTGACTTTTTAAAGGGTGAGCACAGGTCTGGCTAGCAGATGTAAAGTACAGAGTGTTCTAAATCTAGCAAAAGAAAGGAGGAATACCACTCAAAAGATTATCATTCCCTACACTATGCATTCCCCCTTTCACAAAGAGTCAGAGAATGCCATTATAAGTGAGAAGCCAGAATTATCAGGTAATTCTGGTGACCCCATTCTGGACAACTCAGACATGGATTTCTAATATTCTGGTGTTGGTAGTGGAAATTACTTTTCTAACTCCTCAATGAATTTTGGGCCCAGATACAAAGAAAAGATACAGAGGTGTGTGTCTGGAATGTCTGGTTATGTTGCTGCATTGTTAATGTTCTAGATCCTGTGGATGCTGATGAGGTAATGGTGGCAATGGTTTTGTTTAGCAGAACTGTGAAAGAAAGTAATGAGATATTGAACAGTAAATTCATTAGAGCATTGTCTGTGGGATGGTATATCTATAGAAAGAAGTCATTTGATTGGCAGAGTTATGAAATGAATTCATCTGAAAAGACAGCCACTGCACTAGGTATGAAAGTCTTTGGGATTTTGACCCAATTTTTATGTATGAGTTTTGGGCTCTCAAAGAGCAAATGTGTAAGTTGGCAATATTACTTTGTCTGGTATTGCTCAAAATAGTATCTGTAGGCCTTAGACTTGAGCAATAGGCTCTTCCCACCTAACGGTGTATTTTTTTGAAGTTTTGCAAGACCATGTGTGACCCAGATTTTTTTACTCAAACGTTTGTGTAGTGAGATTTTAAGGAAGTGCAGGGTTTGAGAGAGCAGAAGGGCCCTTGTGGACCAATTGTTGATATTACATAAAGCATTTGTCCCAGTTTCAACAGTGACTATTTCAAGATGTGTTAAAGCAGTTATGCAGAAGGTTAAGGTTATTTTATCTATATTTAAAGCTCATAGGGGATGGTATGGCCTTAAAGGTGTACTATGCAGGAGGTAGACTGGGAGAGATTATGAATGCAGCAGATTGATTGAATGCAGGAATTCTTAGAAAGTTCTAGATTAAGACTGTGGAACATGAATCAGGATTTGCTTTGAAAGCCTTTCAAGCATAAATTTAGCCTCCTCTCTTGGCATTAAATGCCAATTCTCAGAGCAAAGGTGCACATAGAGTTGTGATTTTATTGATGACTTCTAGATTATCATTATCGCTACTTTCCCTCCCTATCTTTTTTTACATGGAGGAAGGTCTGCTTAATTGAAAGATCTGTTTTGAGTTAAAAGTTTTGGCAAGGTATGGAAAAGAAAGAAAAGATGTTATATATATATATATATATATATATATATATATATATATATATATATATATATATATATATATATATATATATATATATAATGGAAGTACTTGAAAAATGAAAATATATTGAAATTGTACATTTTTTATAGATTTGACAGGCTGTGTTTATTTTACAGAACATTAATGGAGAATCGTTTGGAATGCAGCATAAGAAGCAACCTGGTTAAAGAATTACATTTTATCTTATTTGTAGCCATACCATAATAGGAAAAAGATGGAGTATGGATAGATTACACGGGAATGCAGTGTTCTAAAATTACTTTATGTGTTCGCTCAAGGTTCTAGTTTTATTTTTCTGTAAAGTGCTGCTTATGGTAGTAAATAAAAGGGATAATGCATAATGCCTCCTTCTCTGTATTACAGTCATAATTCTCCAAACACCTTTGCTCTGAAAACCAGCATTTTGGTGATATTGAAAGAAGCACCCAGAGAAAGATGTCACAATGTCTGAAACACCAAGCATCAAACAGCTTTTAGCCGGATTATTGCATGCAAAACCCTTAATTCCAGTCATGATAGTGTTTTAAACAATTAGTTAAAAACAGAACGCTGGACAGAGGATTCTATGGTAATTTTTGTAGCAACACGTCCAGAAAATTTTGATCGTCAAGAGCAATATTAGAAAAATAGTAATAGTAATATTTTAGTAAAAAAGATCACGTTCATCATTGGCAACACGGGCCTGATCACAGACCATCTTGGTTAATGATATTATGGGGCACATTTACTAAACGTTCACACAATACAGGGCAGAAAGCAAAGATGCTGCGTGAAAGGGAGAAAACAGAAATGAATCACGTACAAAGATATGGAGAATTTCTGCTCTCTCTCACACTGTGTGCTGCCTAGAGCCAATGCAGGCACCCTTGCACCGTATTGAAAGGATGCCTGTGTTACGGACAGAATTGCTTTTGTGCAGGAAGGGATCCTTTGCACTGTCCTTGCGTCACCTTGGGTGATACAAGAACAATGCAAAGGCTTCATAAATATTGGCGTACATGTCTTCGATGGAAAGTAAGGCAGCACTTGGGGTGCACACCTTTTACCATCATATTATGAAAGTAGTTTTGTGGAAGTGATAATGTGTGACAAGAATATTTATGTATATTTATTGTTTTAAATTTTGGTGTGGTGGTGATGTGAATTTTTTATGATGTGTTTGGTGCTGTGTTATTGCATTACAATATTGTATGACACTGTGGTCGTTGTGGTACATTCTGTTTTTCCTGTTTTGCTGGATTGTGCCTTGTTGTATTTTGTTGGTATTTTTGGTTTGTGTTGTGTTATTGTGTAGTGCCCTTTAAAGCAATGTATTTAAGTTTGAATTGTCGACAATATGGTTACTTTTAACGTAAAAGCAACACATGCCTTTAACGTTCTAGCAGTAAGCAACCATTTTTAAACACCTGCACTAATTAATTAGAGTCTACCCCATGGTGGTGCTGTCTACCTATTTTTTGGGCACATTACAATAATAACACATTAACGCACCAGCATATTTTTAAAACTATTTTAGAACTAGCACATGCAGGCCATCCATACTGATTGCGCTGACCAGGATAAAATATTACACTTGTAAGAGTGTGGTGGTTAGAAAACGTATGCTGGTTGTTAGAAATTGGATTGTTGGTAGACTGAGGTGTTAGCCATGGTCAATCAACAGCCACAGTCCCTGGCAGGGTGAACCACAAATGTCACTAAATTAACCTGTGCTTAGCCCTGGGTAGGTTGGCACAAAAAGCAGTCAGGCTTAACTTAGAGGCAATGTGTTAAGTATTTATGCAGCACAGAGACAGTAATAAAGTAAAAGGCAATGCAAGAAGAATTCCCAACCAAATTTGAAAAACAGAGTAAAGTTTTACAAATTATTTGCCACCAAAATGAAAAAAATTCAATCAGTAGAACTGGAGTTATTAATTTTTAAAGTGTTAACAAAAACTAGCACCTAAGAGATCAAAGTGCCACCCATGGACATCTAGTCATGTGAGGCTGTTTCAAAGTTGAAAAATATAGCCGACCATGATAAGGTACGGGTAGGATAAAAGAAGTGGGTCGCGGCCCAGTTGGTGCTTACCTTTGGACTTAGAAGAAACAGTTCTGTGAAGTTCAGCAGGGCAAGGATTTAGGCAGTGTCTGAAGATGGAGTGTCGAGGAAGGGAGCGAAGACAAAGTCACTGTGAATATCTCTACGTTTGGAGCGAGTCACTTTTTTGTAAGTCGAAAATCTCTAGCAGGACAAGGCAGGAAGCTTTAGCTGGTCAGAGTTCTAGGAGGCCGCATACCTCTTTGGCGAAGGACCGCTGAACAGGATTTACTGCGGCGGAGAAAAATGTAGCGGGAGCTGCAGCGAATTCAGGCCGACTGGGGATGCACCTTTGTTGGATAGATGAGCAAGTTGGTCCTGGTTTCCTCTCAGTTCTCAGAGCAGTTTTTAGCCAAAGTTTTGAATTTTGGCTATCTGGGCACCTTAGCACCACCACCAAGGGTCCAGGACTAGAGAGGCACCACTTGGGGATGTTAGGACTCACTCAAGTTGCGTCCAGGTGCGGGTTGAAAGTGATGGGAGCCTTTTATGTCCCTATAGCTCTGAACAAGAGGTCAGTAAATTAGTCCCTGGAGTCACTCTAGTAGTCCTGGGTTCAGGTGACGAAGCAGGGCTCAAACAGCAGGGCAGGCCTCTGAGGGATCAATACAGGCTCCAGGTAGCAAAGCAGTCCTTCCAGGTGTAGAAAAGCAGTCTTGCAGAGTACTCAGCAGGACACAGCAGCAGGCAGTCCTCGATAGTCCCTCCGCAGGTCCAGAAAGTGAACTGAAGAGTGGGTCTGAGGGCCCTATTTTTTATATCTGTTGCCTTCTTTGAAGTAGGAGAAATTTCTGAAGATTTTTCTTTGAAGTGCTTGAAATTTTCTGACCCCCCTGCTCTGGCTTCAGGCTGGCTGCAGGAACATTGCAGTGGTTACAAGCCCTTTGTGTGAAGGCAGAGCACAGCCAATTCAGTTGCAAGTGGAACTGGGACTGTGCCCAGCTCCGCCCCATCATTCTGCCAGCAGATAGCCCACTCAGGCACACCAAATGTCTCTATTGTGTGACTGTCTGGACAGAATTCACAAAGTCATAACTGCCAACTACTCCCAGTCATGTGACCCAGGGGAGATGCAGGCACCAAATGATAGCAGGCAGGAAAATGCCAACTTTCCGAAAGACCCTGGAGAAGGACCTTCAAATCAAAACCCAAACACAACAAGACAAAGTTCTTTTTAAGGGAGAGGCCAACAATGATCAAGTGGAAGATACAGAGCTACAAATCAACCATGAGGAATGCGCACAAGAGTACAGTACTAAAAAAAACAATAAAAATATTAATTGTCAATTTGTCACTAAGGATCCTTATGGTTGGAGAAATTTCTCTTTTAGAGCTTGGGCTATCATTTGTCCCTTAAGTACACACTGACTTTGTACGTCTCAAAACTGAGGCTCTCGAAATCTTTAGAAAAGTTTGCCTGAAGGTGTTCTTTTCTAACCATGAAAACCACCAAGTAGAAGAACCATCAGGTCTATGCAAAAAATCAAGCTTTAACCCACCTCAAATGCCATTCCAAAAGAAGTGTTTGAACAAGCACTTGAAAATAAAAATGAGTTTTTTAATAAGAATATAACAAATAGTCAACAAATAGCACTACAAGATCTTAAAAATGACAAAACAATCATCATCAAACAGGTGGATAAAGGTGGTGCTGTAGTGATTTAGTCAAAGGAAAATTACATCATGGAGGGACACAGACAAATATTAGGCCAAGATTTTTGCCGCAAAGTACCAACAGATCCGACTAAGAACATCCAAGTAGAAATCTCTGTAACTTTACAAGAAGCATTTGACAGAGGTTACATTGGCCCAAAAGAATTCGAATTCTTGAAAAAAGTAAATCCAAGAATCCCAGTCATGAACTTCCTTCCAAAGATACACAAAGATGAAAGGAATCCCCCAGGAAAACTGATCGTCTCAGGGTGTGACTCGGTTTTGGAACCAATTTCACAATATGTGGATTCATTCTTAAAATCATGAATAAAAGAGCCACTATTGTAGCTAAGAAACACAATGTATTTTATCAATAAAATTGAAGGGTTCCAGTTCGACTCCTGTGCACAGTTATTGGTCATATTTGATGAGGTTTTGTCATGGTCCCAGCCACTGCATGGCCCTCTATGTCCTTATGATTCAGGTAGACATTTCCCCTTTTTCCTTGTTCCCTCCTCCTTCCCCAAATTGCATGTTCTCTCTGTGTTGTGGGTTGCTGTGTGTCCCTCCCCTGGTGGCATGGTGGGAACTATTGGCCTTAACAGAGAGTTGAACTAAACTCAATAGTCTGCTTGTTAAAAATCCATAAGAACACTCCAGAATCTTGGTAACAGTGAAAGGTGCACCTATTTATCAAATTAATGAGTAGAAAGTGTCAATACTAATTGCTTTGCCCAAACTAAACGTTCTATCATCCTGGGAGCAGCAGCATGTGCACTCCAAGTCAAATTACTCTGCTCAAGTTGAACTTTCGATGACCCTGGCAGCAGCAGCAGGTGCACTTGCCAATCAAACTCACATGGAGTAACTGCCAAAAATCAACAGGTGTCTTTTCTAGAAACACACAGCCTGCTTCTATTTAAAGGCTGCTTCCACCCCAGTCTCCTGCTTGGCCTCTTTGTCACACACTCACCTGCTTCCCTTTGCCGACACCCTTTTCACACTGTTCTGGCCAGCCTCAGTTCTCCACTTCAAGCTGCAGTTGCTCCCCAATCCTGTCCTGACCCAGCGACCACTCCAGCATCGGATTTCCTAGAAATAGGAAAAGGCAACAAAAGAAACAATCTGACATCAGGTATTTTTGCTAAAAAACTGTCCTTGTTTCTTGTGCTCTGAGCTCCGTAGTGGTAGATTCTAAAAAAACTAAATGACCCTTTAATTTTTTAACCGCACAATAGACTCTTGCACTGGCACGGCTCTACCAAGAATAAACCTCACTGGTATTAAAACGTTTGGTGCCCCCTATGAGCACAAGTTGGGTGGATTCCGGCTTGACACACAGACTACAATTGGGACACCTAGACTCAGCGTGTGATAAGTGGGTGTCCAGAGATCTCTTGCGCTGCATTTGAGACACTACAGGATAATTGTATTGACATCCATCAAGCGATTCATTAAGAATCCATGGTCCAACTTCACGATGCCACATGCCTTTTGCCCAGAAAGACAGAGCACTCCTAGATTTCTGTTGGGGTACAAACAAAGGACTTACAAATAAGTTTTGATGATTCTGTTTAATAACTATATTGTGAACTAAAACACTGCTTTTGCAATTCACAGATACTCTTCTGATCAGGTGTCTGTACAAGATGGGTGACAGGCCTTTTTGAGACCCTACTGTAGCTGCCACAGATGAGCACCACACCATCTTGTTTTTCTTTCTCAATCCCAACCCCCTTTCCCTTTGGGGCATGCGCCCAGTTCAGTGTCATTTCCTGCCACCGGAGGTAGACATTAGGAGGAATAAAGGGATCTAGTTTCACCCTATCGGACCTTCCTGGGATTCAGGTGAGTGGCTCATAACATGTTTCCCTAAATACACAAATACCACAAGATGATGGTCTAGAGCCTGTGTGGGAACTCAGAGTTCCCACACAATTTATTATAAAATTAAGGAGTCTAGCACTAAAAACAAGTGATTTCAAATTTGAAGTTGACTTCTTCTTTCAGATAAAGGGGACGCCATAGGATGTTCTTTTGCACCGGAAATGGCAGTTTTGTACCTGGCAATATATGAAGAAAAATGTATATACAACAACAATGCTTTTCCTAACAACATACCAAAATTGGCATAGATACATTGGTGACATTTAGTGCATATAGGTTTCAAAGAAGATGTAAACAAATAAGTGAATCTAGAATAAGATAGTATTCCGTTTCTATCGCTCTTTATGAAAAGAAAGGTGGCTGCAAACCAAAATTCAAAACTAAGGCAAAGAAACAGAGAAAAAAAGCCCACGGAAGGCTTGAAGTATTCGATGCAATCTTTGGACATAAAACCCCTTTTAAAAAGGAAAAAGGGGAGGTAAATGTCAAAAAATGAAATGGAAAAGATAACACATAGACCCTTGCTTTGAAATTACATAGTTTACAGAATTGTCTGTATTTTCTTTGTAGTTCAATACTGGCATCGGTCCAGAAACCAGTCTTGGTACTGAGGATAACACATAATAAGGGGACTTGGAAACGCATTGACCTTGTTGCACAAGGAAGTTGGCAATATTTAATAACCACACACAGGCAATCCTAAAAGGAACATTGGATGCCTTACTCTATTCAAACAATATCATGACACAACCCCTTTTAATGCGTATAAATAAAGAGTTCTCCTAAAAATAGAGTAGAATAGGACAACTCCATTCATCTCTTGAATCAAATAACTGGTATAATGCAAGTGTGTTTATAGTACTGTGTTTTGCTATTAATAATAATTTGATGTATGATATATGATTTATGTCCATTGTTTTTTAAGTTTGTGGGGTTGAAATATTGACATAAGTGCGGTCTTTGTCTAAAGAATATGAAAAGTGTATAAATAAGTTGTTAAAAATAATTAAAGTTCAAAGAAATAACTATGAGGTCAAGAACATTAAAAACGTGGACAAAATTGCTATCAGCAAAGGTATCCATTTTTGATTAATTTTCCAAAAGTAACATTTTCATAATTGTAATTTAATATTGATTTTACCAGTAGAGAGGATTTTTAATTACAATTTCAATAATACCAAACATGAAATGCTTATCTGTCCCCATCCCAAAGTTAGCACTTACTACATGTAGTAAGGCAACCTAATGTTATGCCATAGGACAGCTAGGTCTGACAGTAATGAAAAGTAAATTTAAGGCTTTTTCACTACCAGGACAAGTAAAACTTAAAGGTACATGTCCAATCTTTTAATTAGAATGCACCTGCCCTATGGGCTACTCTGGGCCTACCTTAGGGGTAAATGATATGTAATAAAATAGGAGAGTTTAAGGCTTGACAGGGGGGTTATATTGCCACGTCGAATTAGCAGTATAAAACAGCATTCAGGCTGCAAATACAGGCCTGGGACATGGCTTAAGGTGTTACTTAGGTGGCCGGCACAATACGTGCTGCAGACCCACTAGTAGCATTTAATTTACAGGCCCTGGCTCTACGGTATACAACTTTATAAGGGACCTATAAGTAAAGTGAATGGGCCAATTAGGAGTATGCCAATATTACCATGCTTAGGGGAGTAAGCACAAGCACTTTAGCACTGGTTAGCAGTGGTAAAGTGCACAGAGTCCGAAGGCTCACCAAAAACGAATTTCAGCAAGAATGGAGGGAAGCAGGAAAAACTTATGGGTGAAGACCACCCTAAGGTTGACTGGTCTAACAGTGCTATTAGCAATCATCAGCAGTTGCAGGAACAGTAGTCGGTGGTACCAGCTGCAGTGGTCTCCTGTCAAATACTTTGGCCCTTGAACCTACATGTTTTCAAAATAAGCACTAGATATGCCCATTGAGTTCCTTCAGAACAGAAACCCAAGAGAGAGCCAGACATTAAGGTGTTCTTACCCCATGACCTTGTGAGAAGTCAAAACCTGAAGGCCCTTCTGGTTAGTTCTGATAATCATCTGAATCATGTGGCACAGTTATTTAATTCATGCACTAAGAGGGTTTTGTCTGAAATTTGCTTTGTGATGAAAATGCTTTCATATATACACCCTTGCGTCCCAAAGGTGCGAGCTCTTTTATAGGAGCCAATTTATATTAATTGCCTTGAATCCAGAGTGTTTTCTCAAACAACTCTCCTGGGCTGCACAATTCCTCCTGGTGTGTCTACCACAGAGGGTGTCATTATTATTTAGATGTCTGTACGCAGAGTAGCATACATCTACTCTGGGATTGTCAAAACAAATCCCACACAGGAATTTAACTCATATTTTTCAACGTATACCTTTATTGATAAACTCAGGTCGGATTAATTTAGTTTTACACATTTGGGGGCACATTACGATACCCGGCGTAAATAATTCCGCCAGGCATGGAAGCGGCAAAAATCCGCCCGCACACACCGCCTGAACACCGACCACGCCATTACGATTACACAAACCGAATACCGCCATCGGCGGAAAAGCACACAAAATACCGCCCGCCAACGTCCGAGTCGGAGACAAACCGCCCGCCACGGACGGAAACACGCACGACAACACAAAACCGCCCGCCCTCACGGCCGACACACCGCACGTGAAATTACGATCGCACCGACATGAGCGCGGAAAACCACAAATATACCGCCCGCCAGCGCAAACAACGCCGATGAGAATCGACACGGCAGAAGCCATGGCGCCCACGTACCTGCACAGAAACCATCCGCACACAAAACCAATAGCACACAACATGGCCAACAAGTCCACACAGCAAGGCACGCACAAATACACAAGCACAGTACATATCCCGAAAACACCCCCGGACAAACAAAAAATACAAAGGCCAGAACCCCAGACACAACACACCTGAAAACAACAGACCATGAGGACACACCCACATAGGTGAGTACAAAAGCAGCACTCCCACAGACCACAACCCCTTGCTACATTGCAAACCAGAGAGGAGAGGAGAGGACACAGTGACACAGCAAGGACAGCAGCACACCACAGAAACGCACACATCACAACCACCACCACCACCACCACCACCACCAAACACCACCACCACCACCACCACCAAACACCGGCACCACAAACCCCCTGCACATTACACAACACACACCGCACCAGCACCACAAACACCATGGCACCACAAAGGATGCCCAAGTTCACGCCCATGGAGCTGACGGTCATGGTCGACGAGATCATCAAGGTGTACCCACAAATCTATGGGAACATGGTCCAGCACACACCACTAGCCACCAGAAACAGAATGTGGAACCGGATCATAGACCAGGTCAATGCAGTCGGGACCCTGCCCAGGAACAGAGTCGAGATTAACAAACGTTGGAATGACGTCAAGAGCCTGGTCAAGAAGAAGGAGGGCAAAAACAGAGAGCTGGCTGCCGTCACTGGCGGAGGGAATCCCGCGCTCTTTAAGACCTTCAAAGCGTGGGAGGAGAAGGTGCGAGTCGTAATCCATCCGGAGATCCTCGCCAGATTAGCAGGGGGAGTGGAGGCTGGTAAGTACAAACTAATGTATACCAGCACACCGCTATGTACTCACATGCACTACCACCATGCCACAGCTCCCAGGGACAAACACCCCCATGTCCAGCACACAATACACAACACATCAAACACATGCAACAGACACCACCACACACAGCCCAAACCGAACAACTGCAAGATGCGTGGGGACATGTGTACACTAAGCCAGCCACGTAACCACCAACAGGTCCCCAAATATGCCAGAAGCGCCACAACGAGCACCCACCACACCCATGTGTCCGCCACAGCTGCACCAACCGACAAGTAACAGGTAAGTGGCAGGAACACAAAGTGCAGTGGGTGGGACGGTGGACAGCCCAAGTACAACACACACCAGGCCCCAGTCCCACAGCACAGCAAGGAGGAGCATCCCCCACACCCCACACCCACGTGTCAGCCACCGCAGTGCACAACGACAGCCGAAAGGCAGACATCACGGTCCACAGCAATCGGTGTCAGTGGGTATCCAGCCACCCCCACGACCCACAACACCCTCCCACCCCCACAGACCTGCAACATGGAGCACCCCCCGCTTAGAGCCATGTGGCATCCAGTACAGTGCATGCACGAACAACTTGCAGGTGGGAAACTGGACAGGGCTGGATTACTGGAGGCATGAGGACCGTAACACGACCAACACATGGGACATGTCACGTAGCAGACGAACACGCAGCACCGCCCACCGTCACGAACAAGTGAACAATGTGCACACGGACATGAACAACAGACTCACACCCCACATGACCCATCACAGACATAGCAACACCCAAGGAGCCACGTCTGCATGCACAAGCCACACTGAATATAGTACCACACGGCAGCCACTGTGCAACTCATCACACACAACCGAAACACCATTGAAGTCCTGTCCATGTAGCCCCAACTGCCTGTCAACCACACACCCCACAACTACGCCTATGTAAGACAAACAACACTAGACGCAACAGAGCGGAACAACATAAATGCACACGAACACCACTGAACCCATCAAACACACAGACACACCATGCACAAACAACATACCATCCATCCCATCCGTCAGCCCCAGTCTCATGAAAGGCATGTCATCCGCACAGCTGCCACACATACAGCAGTCACGCTAAGATACATGCCCATTACCAACCATGTGCCAGAAGTCAATGAAGTGCACGACACACTGTGAGCAACAACACACAACATGGGCCACACCCCCCCGAGCACTGCAGTGATGCACATGGCACAGGGCAGCACGCACACCAAGGAGATGGGACAACTGCAATACGTTGGCTGGCACACAACCATCACTCACTCATAACGATGCGTCCAATGCCATGTCCAGTAATCACAACAGACAGCAAATATGCAGGCCATGTCAAGCATGCACACACCTCAAACCATGCACTGTCATGCTGCCACAACACATGTCACGTTCGGCACCCATGGCTCACAGCATGTACCCCAAAAGCATATTCCCTCCCAAATGCGAATCCGGGGCATGGCCCCCATGTTGCCATATGCGTTCCTAAGCGTTCCATTTGAACCCCAAAAGCATATTCCCTCCCAAATGCGAATCCGGGGCATGGCCCCCATGTTGCCATATGCGTTCCTAAGCGTTCCATTTGAACCCCAAAAGCATATTCCCTCCCAAATGCGAATCTGGGGCATGGCCCCCATGTTGCCATATGCGTTCCTAAGCGTTCCATTTGAACCCCAAAAGCATATTCCCTCCCAAATGCGAATCTGGGGCATGGCCCCCATGTTGCCATATGCGTTCCTAAGCGTTCCATTTGAACCCCAAAAGCAAAGTACAAACCAGACCCAGGATGGGCCAGGAGCCCGCATACACCAGAGTCACAATAAGTAGGGGCACAGCAACACACCCATCGGCATGGCCAATCCGTCCCATGCCACATGTGCACAGCACACAGTCCCATTGCCAAGCACACACAACTACAGATGCTACAGCCACACACACGCCTCCGGGAAACCCATGTACGAGATTGCACGAACTGTCAATGTCAGACGACAAATACATACTTCGCCAGGTGCAACACAATAACTAATCTCATTCTCTCCACAGGTGACGAACTGCTGGATGCTGGGGATGGAGCCAGCAGCCAGCACAGGCAGCCTACAAGCCCCCAACGAGGACACACGGATCTGGAGGATCTGTCCTCCTCTTCGGACACGGACAACCAAGCAGGCCCATCTGGTGTGGCAGGGCCCAGCCGCTCCCCAGGACCCCTCCTACCCACCAACCCATCATCCAGGGCTGCTGAACATTCACAGCCCCCTGCTGCCACTGTCGTTGCGGCCACACCCACGGTCATTGTGGCCACTACCACTGCCGCAACCGCCACCATCGCCGCACCGACCACCACCGCCGCCACCACCGCCACGTCTCCGCTGGCACCAGCCCCAGCGCAGGTGGTGGCCCGGATGACTGGATCCACCCTGGGAGCCACAGCGAGGACCGTGGTGAGCAATGTGGCTAGTGGGCAGGCCGGTGGCAGCAGGACTGGTAGGAGGAGCAGGGTCAGGGAAACGCCAGCCTCCCCTGGGAGCCATGCCCTGCCTCACATGGCCAGAGTCCTTGGGGCCTATGAAGAGGCCCAAGGACAATGGGTCCGGTCTGCCTCAGACACGCGTGAGGTGCTGGGGGTGTTGAGGTCCATGGACGCCCGTATGGGCCAAATCGTGGACCTCATGGGACAGCTGGTGGTGGCGGTGAGGTCACAGCCAGGGACAGCAGCTCCCCTCCGCCACCACCTGCCGGGGCGCAGGGTGGAGCAGCAGTGTCCAGTTCCCCTGCGTCCACAGCCAGTGATCACACCTCAACCACCAGCATGTCGCAAGCAGGCACCCCCTCGCAAACGTGGAAGGGGCCGTCCGAAGAGGAAACAGATCTCCCGGGAGGACTTCGCACGCTCCAGTCGCAAGTGAGGCAGCCAGCCAGCCTTCCGCCAGCCTTCCTTGACCAGCCACTGCATTGACTTGGACTACGATCCCACTCCACACAGCCATCTGGATGGCATGTGTGTGTTGGACTATGGACATAGAACCAGTGGGTACACCCTGATCATCACGCAGCCATGACCGACAGCTCATTGTCACTGCACACACCACTTTTGTCAACACCTTACACACAATCACATGTCACAGTTTGTAATAAATGCACCTTTTTCACTAACTGCTGTTTGTGCCCTGTGTCTTATTTGTACGGAATACAACGGCCACCTTGGGCGGAAAGGCACCTGATGCGTGGCATGGCATTTGAATCCGGAGGGCCTGTAGGGACCTAGGGGTGGGAGACAGAACAGGAGCACATTCAATGAGTGTGTCACACACCCATCACACAGTACATGTCAACAACTACAAGCAATGTACACACATCGCACAGAGCTATAGGGCACAATGCCACAGCCACCAACAGTGGCATACTACCCTGGCCATGGAGCGTTCACACACAGCACGCAGTGAACAAACGGCCACCCTGACACAGCACACACACACCTGCACAGATACAGCCACATCAGCCATCGTACATGGACACTCACCGTCAAGTGAAGTAGCGGGCGATGAGCTGCTGCCGCACATTACCAGCTTCCTCCTCTCCGCTGTCCTCCTCACTCGAGCTGTCCTGGTCTGCGGGCTGGGGCCCTGGTTGATCTCCGTCATCCACGATGAGGGGATCTGCTTCCGAATGGCCAGATTGTGCAGCATGCAGCACGCCACCACTATCCGGCACACCTTCTGTGGGGAGTACGCCAGCGCACTCTCGGTGCGGTCCAGGCACCTGAACCTGGACTTGAGGAGGCCAAAGGTACGCTCGACCACACGTCTGGTCCTCCCATGTGCCTCATTGTAGCGATCGTCTGCTGGGGTGCGAGGATTCCTCAATGGACTGAGCAGCCATGCCCCATTCGGATACGCAGAGTCACCTGGGTGTGAGGGACACAGAGAACCGTTGCTAATCCAACTGGACAGGGGACAGCATCGCACAGCCAGCACGCTACACCACTCCACATACTCACTGACAATACAGGCACGATCCTGTTGCATATTGGACATCAGTCGTGGCAAGATGCTGTTGCGCATTATGTGTGCGTCATGGGCCGAGCCTGGGAACTTTGCACACACGTGGGTGATCACCATGTCCGCAAGGCACACCACTTGCACATTCAGGGAGTGCGTGTGCTTCCTGTTGCGGTACAGGTGCTCAGTGGCCTGTGGTGGAACAAGGCCGACATGTGTGCAGTCAATGGCTCCAACGACGTGTGGGATTCTGCCAAGGGCATAGAATGCACCCTTCACTGCCGCCAATTCACGAGCCCTGGGGAAGCGGATGTACCTGTTCCGGTACAGCATCATGGCTGCCAGTACATCCCTCAGCACCTTGCTGAACATGGGCTGGGACATCCCTCCTCCACTGCCCACTGTGTGCTGGAATGACCCAGTGGCGAAGAAATGCATGGCGGCCATCACCTTAGCCGTGGGGGTGACAGCAGTCGGATACACCCTGCGGGGACGGAGATGGGGTTCTAACATGGCACACAGTCGATGCAGGGTTGGCCTGTCCAGCCGAAACTTCCTAATGACCTCCGTATCCTCCATGTCTGCCAGCAATTGGTATGGGCGGTCAATGTTCGGTCTCCGCCTAGGGACAATGGCAGAGGACACATGTCAAAGCAACACGACACATAGCAATTTCGCATACACATCACTGACATGACTGTGCAAGCACATGAGCCACAGCCCAGCTGTCAAGCTGGGACGGCACGGCCACAATACACTTACACAGGTCTCCCAACAATGGCAATGGCTAGTGATACAAACCACTGCCATGTGCATGCACATGGGGATCTAGGCCCCAATGACTTGCGGGGCGTGCTGATGGGGACTGACTGCATATCCGTCAAGCGGCAACGCCACGGCAACATGAATGTCTGCTGAGCATGGAACTGCTTCCGCGGCTGGATGAGTATGGCACACGACGACGACGATGTGGGCACAGGCTGTGCAGGCCAAAACAAGTGGGACCTGTGGCACGAGGGGATATGAGACAGTAGTAGGTGTCAGCACTGCACCCTATGTACAGCACTGTACGGATCACACCTCCCGAAACATTGACAGGTGTCCACATTGACAGCCCCATGCCAAGACGGCTGTGTGCTTGCAGTCACACGTCACAGGTGAGAGGTTACATTGCACGTGCCAGGTGGCAGACGTACACAGTGGGAGCTGGCATGTGTGTGCATGTGTCTCCTGTTCAGGATCCACCACATGGGCGCTGACTCTGTACTGACCATTGGACACAGCATGTACCGTGGAAGGCTTGTGTGTGTGGGATGGTGGCACTGGATGTGCCTCCGTTGGGTGGGGGGCCATGCACAGGGCGGGTACGTCGATGATTGCGCATTGTTGGTCACGGTGGGTGCACCAACTAAGATGTGTTGCCCTGTGTTCAATTCCTATGTCCGCATGATGATGGACTGTAGATGTGGGCAGACTACACATTGGTCGATGTGCTGTCTATATGCATGTGCCTTCACACCAGGCACAGCTGCCCCTGCACATGTGACCCCTGCTGGACTCACTGCTGGGTCTGTGGAGCTGATGCACCTTCTGCGCGTGGGGCGGACAGCTCTCCTCACTTCCCTCATTGCGCATGTCATGACTTTGCCGCAGGTGACATGGATCATGGAGGGCCCACATGTACGCGTGGGTAGGCTACACATGATTGTACACTGGTCGCCACCCCCAGTCAGTGTTTCGAATGGGAAGGTTGTCGTGCTGGTGGTATGTTCGATGTGGCGGATGGGCGGGCCTAGGTGCGGGCTTACATTCCGGACATGGGGGGTAGTTGGATTGGCGACTAGTTGCAGTACACACGGGACACGTCTCTTCCTTTCCACATCTGGGTCATCCCTTGTACTAACTGACAGTGATACAGTCATCTTCGCCCCAGCCCTCATGTCCTCCCCTCGCTCCCCCAATATGCATGCTCACCTGCGAGGCTAGCGCTTGCACAGGCAGCCCCAAGCTCGCACCAGAGAGGGCAAGGAGTGTATGTGTGGGTCCAGTTGCACGAGTGGGCTGTCTCAGGGTATGATGTGTCGCGGGACGCCGTCCACCTGCGTGGTGCCCCAAATGGAGACCCGGCCTGCATGGACTATGCATCACAGTCTTCGCCTTCCGGATCCGCCACCTGCGACACCCAGTGGCTGTGGCTGCCCTTGCGGCCAGGCCGCGTCCGTCTGTGGCTGATGGCCCACACATTCACTCTTTGGCCTCTCTGGGGAGGGCTCGGGGGTGGTGGCGCACGCGCTTGCACTTAGTCGCAATGGCATGTGGCGTGGTTGGTATGATGGGCAATGGATGGGATGGTGCGAGCCACCTCCCGTGACGTCAGTGCTGCTCGTGCTGTGGTGCGTCCCCCTACACTTCCATCTGACTTGTGCCATGCTAGACGTTGAGGTTCTATTGCCTGCGTGATATGACCAGGAGGAGCGCGAGGAGACCTCTCACACACCATGCTCCACTGCCATCACGTGCCCTGTATCGCCTGTGCGGATTGACTATGTTGGGGTTACACCTGGTCGACTGGGGCTGTGTGTGCCTTGTCAGGGGCATGGCGGGCGCACAACAGGATCCAGCTTGTCCACAGAGGGTGGGCTGAGGTGCGCCTGGTACCGCTTTGTACGTGTGCCCGGCTGCTATGCACACACGTGTTCACTCCCCCCGACAGGTGTCCTCTCACAATGCCCAGGGAAGCGGTGGTGTACTGTTCATGACCCCTCCCAACACGGCGTGCTCCAACTTGGCATGTGCGCATCTACCCGTCGCACCCACCCACCTGAGCACTGCGTCCATACGACTTCACACGACACATGTGTGTCTTCCACAGTAGTGCTACTCATTTGCGTTGACATCCAATACCAGTGGACTACATGGTCATGTCACGACTGCCGTGTACTTCACATACTCTCATCCTCTCTCATTCGTACTTGTGAAATGAGTCAGCGGAGACAGTTTTGGTTTCAAACATTATATTGAGTCTTCTGTCCTCTGTGATGCAGTATAGTGGACACTACTGGCAGCGGAATACATGTTGAGGATATACTGAGCATGATTGCAAATGGGATAGGGAGTGGGGTTACATGTGATTGGCTGTTGCATGTGGGATGTGGGCTTCAGAGTGACATCTGCTTGGCCAAGGCTGTGCTAATGTACATTTACGTATAGCTGCGGAGCTGCGGACTTTGACACAGACGGTATACATGTAGCCTACCAGACCGCTTGGCATCATGGGCACAGTCCATCTCAGTTCCATGTGACAGGTTTGCTGCGGTTGTTCCTCATGCACGCGTGCATGTGAGATGACATCAGGGCATGTGCTTGCGTGCATGCAGCGGCGTGCCACTTGTTGTTGCACTGTGGTGGTTACTGGACATGTCACAGTCACTGGGGTCGTGTTGTTGTTGTATGCACTTGTCGTCCATGCAAAGGTCCTGGTATGGGATTCCCGGGGCGGGGGTGGGAGGGGTGCAGCACCCACAGACTCCAGGCGACCTATTCATGTCCACTGAGCGGTGTGTGTGTCCATGGGCGCTGGATCCATGTCGTGTCCTGGTTGTTCGTGCAGTTCCGTCCATGTGGGTGAGATACACAGAGCCCATGCCACTGCCTCCCACGATGCATGCGGTGTTCCTGGATGTGATGGGGAACAGTGTGCATGTCCCGGTCATATCCGATGTCATGGCGATGTCGTTGATGGTGTGGTTACAGTTGCCGGTCGTTTGGTATGGCTGTTGTGGTGGTGACTGGCCAGTCCGTGCGGAAGCTAAGCATGGGTGCGGGGTTGGACATCATAGGTCACTCGGGGAACCTGCGTTGTGGTCCGACGTATTTACAGGTTGTCAGGTATGCGATGCCGTCCAGCAGGGCTTCCATGTCATTGGTGGTGTACATGTTTGCCAGCCAATGAAGCGGATGGTGGCTGTCAAGGTGTTGTTCGTAGGTTGTCCCTTGGAGGACCATGATGGGGCATGCTGGGTGACATTCGATGTAGCTGTTATCGATGATCCGTCGTGTGGAGGCACAGTGGTCCCATTTCAGTGCGGGTGCGATGTTGGCCACATACGCCATGCCCCCATAGGCAGAGCAGGCCCTGTCGTGTGCGTCCAGAGGGAGGAGTAGTGGTAGCAGGTCCGCCTTCAGACATGCCGGGTTGGAGAGGCATATCTCGACGGTATGCTGGTAGGGACACCTCCGACAGTAGAAGACGGGCATGACGCAGCTGAACAATGTGATGCGGTAAGTCAGTCGGTAACTTACGTTCAGCAGGGACAGGAGATCGCATCCCAATGTATGGCACAGGTTGGTTTTGTACAGCTTGAGCTGTTCGGCGTAGTTGGGTAGGTGTGTTGCGGTTGCCATTTCGCAGCGGTTCGTTGAGGTGGCGTGCTCCGGCTGTGTGTGCAGTCTGCAATGTGCACGCTCCGGGTTGCTGTGAGCTCTGTGTAGTCGTAGGGAGACAGGACTTGTGTTCTGTTGGCTTGTTTGGAGGACACGGGCCCTCTTCCCACATGCTTCTCAGACAGTTCAAGGTCAGTGCTGTGTGACTCCTTCCAATTAACTTGCATGTGGCCGACATGGGGAGTGTTTTCTTCTTTCTTCCCCGTCCGTTGTGTGCTTCTGTGATATGCGCTATCTGCCCTGTGGTCGGTCTCCTCGGCATGCCTGTGTTGGTCTATTCTTGGACAATGGCTGTATTCACCGGCTTCTGTCGTAGGGCTGTGGTTTCGGAGTTGGAATGGAAGGTCATTCAGTGCTGTCTGCTCTCCCTTGTGTGGGCGGCAGGCTGCCTTTCCGCTCTGCGTTGGGCCTTGTGCGTGGATGTTATTCTTGGGCCACCTGTTGTCGGTCCCCGGGCTCTTTGGTGTTCCGTTTTATATGTCTTGTTCATATGTGCAGGGTGGTATGGGTGTTTCTGTGTGGTACTGGCGTTCCTCTTCCCGAAGGGGCCCTGCTTCTCCTAGTTGGTGTTGCCGCCGCTGTGTGCTACGCCATGTTTGTTACACTGGGGTGTGTCCTGCTGTTGCGTGTCTTCACTGACATGTGTGCGTCGGTTGTGTGGCGTTGGGTGTTGTCCGTGAATTGGGCGTTGGGGACATGTCTGTGGCCGGCCTGTCACGTGTCATGGGCGTTCGGGTGGGGCTGATGTGTGTGCTGCTTGGTTGTGTCCCTGTGTCTGTGTGCGACGCATGCATGGCGCTGCGGTTGGCCTCTGCGTTGTGCGCATGTGTGGCGGCGTCATCGGCGCTTTGGGGCCGTGACGGGGTGGTTGGTTCCTAGTCCCAGGTGGTGTGTACACATGTGTTCTGCGGTGTTACGATTTGGCCTGTGTGTCATATGTGGATGCGATGGTGGATGTGTTGTGTACACGCGCTGGTGGGGGTTGTCCGCTTTTCCGCCCCTTGCACTGTGTGCGCTGTTTGCGTGCACTTGTTGTGTGTGTGCCTACCTGCGTCTCCGCGGTACGTTGCGTCCTTGGTGGTGCATCAGCAGGAGCATGGGGAGTGCCTGCAGTGCTGGATTCATGCTCGGGGAGCCGCTTTTCGTTGTCCGTGCTCGGCGTCCGTGTTACCGCTTCGGTTTGTCGTACGGTATCTCTTGGCCGTGGGAGCCGTTTGTTTGCGGCATCGTAATTTATGCGCCGGGCGGGACGTGTTTCGTCGGACGGTGTGTGTCAGTTGGGCTGCGCCGCTACGTGTACGGGCGCACTTTGATGGCAGACGGTGTTGCTGGCTTGCCGGCGGTGTTTGGCCTACTTTTCGCATCGTAATTGGGCGGGCGTGTGGACTGCTGCGTGCCGGCGGTAACTGGTGCTTTTTGCATCCGCCAGCACGGCGGTTGTGCTTCCGCCCGCCATCGTAATGGGCCCCTTTGTTTTCAGTGTAATAAATATATGCATTTGCAAAAATTATGCATCTTCCATGATTCTGTAACTATTTTTTTATTTTTTATTTATCTTTATTGATCAGCTTGTAGGCAGTAAAAACATAAGACACCCCAACATGGGGTTCAGCATTCCACTGTTGTTTTTTCGTCACAGGATATCAATACAAGCCGTTTTGCAGTTACAGAACTTAACCCACAATGAACAATCCCACCATCCACTACCCCCCCCCCTCTTTGGCACTGTGAATAGCATTTCAATAAATCTTGGGTAGCCCTTCAGAGTGACATGCAGCATATTTTGTAACAGTCCCTTCGCCCCCCATATACAGCCTAGTACTTCGTATGGTATCTCAGCCTAAGTCTGGCTTTCCAAGTAAATACCCCGTAAGGGGAGCCCAGAAATCCTTGGGGCGAGAGGCCTTCGGTAGTTCCTCCGCATAAGTGTCCAATTGGTCCCTACAGTACAATAGGTCCCGGATCCACTGTTTCACTGTTGGAACGGCTTTATCCCCCCACCTCTGCGCTACAGCTCGCTTAGCAAACAACGTGGAAATGGCTATGAGTCTCCTGTTAAATGGTTAAGCTTTTGTACCCATCCCAGCAGACATACGGCAGGCAAACATGCAACAGGCTCCATCACAACATCCGTGAGCACTTGCTGGACCTTTGCCCAAAAATTGGCAATACCTGCACAGTTCCAGGCCAAGTGCAGGAAATCTGCGTCATCCTGTCCACAACGCACACAGTGCGCACTGTCCCTTAGTCCGAAACGGCGCAGCTGAAGCGGGGTATAATAGAGTTGATGCAGATATTTGAAATGGATTATTCGGAGATTACAGTTCGCTGTTAGTCGTCCGGTCAATACACAGCAAAATTTCCATTCAACCAGTGACATGGAGGTACCCACTACCGCCGCCAATTTGGTATATGAGGGGGACTCCGCTAGTTCAGTCTCCCTAAGAGATGCATTGTATAATTTTGTGATCAGGCCCCCGCGCTCCTCCCCTGCTAGCACCGATTGCAGTGCCCGCAGAGTACGTGGTTCGGCCGGGAATTCTGGGTAGATATCACGGATTGCTTGTCGCACCCGCACATAGGTGAATCCCAGCATCAGGCCTGCGCCATGGCGACTCTGCAAATCCGAAAGCGCCCGGAACTGGCCCTGATTGTACAAATCCCCAAGGCGAGTAATCCCTACCTTACCCAGCGCTTGCAAGGCGGTTTGTTCCCGTGCAGCCGATATATCAGGATGCGCCGCGATCGGCAGTCTGGGGGCATATAGGTAGTCCATCCCGCCCTCTTAGCAAGTGCATTCCACGCCCATGCCGTACAATGGACCGGGCTGATTTCACCCCATGGTCCCCCCTCCCATCAGGGCAGCTGCAGCCAGGGGCACCGGAAGGACAGAATCCGCCTCAATAGCCGTGTGTCGTTGAAACCTCTGTGGAAAATACAAGAAGTGCACAAACTGCGCCTGAGCACATAAGTAATATAGACGTAAATCTGGGGCCTCAAATCCACCTCGCTCGAATGGCAGCGTCAGAACCTTCCAGCTACTCCGGGGTTTCCCTCCCCTCCAAACGAAAGCAAGCAGTACCGACTGTAAGGTTTTAAATAGCACAACATTCAATCGGATAGGGATGTTTATAAACAGATACAGCAGTTTGGGTAAAAATTTCATTTTTATGATCGCAATGCGATCCGCAAGTGAGAGAGGTAGCTTAGCCCAGCGTGTAGCCTGGTCCATAATCTTATCGACGGCACGGCCGTAATTAGCAGAAATGACTACCTCAGGGTCTCTATGAAGCCAAATGCCCAAGTATTTCACCGGGTCATTTGACCATTGCAAGGGAAAATCCATCTCAATCTCCTTGGTACCGGCCGTTAGTGGGAACACAGTAGATTTAGCCCAGTTGATGCCTAGACCCGAAAAGCGCGCAAACCTGACATACTCTCTCAGTAGTTCCGGCAAGTATGTGGCGGGCTCGCGCACATAGAGCATCATATCGTCAGCATATAATGACACCATTAAGGGTCGCTGACGAAACTGCAACGCCGCCTGGGCGTGTCACTGCCGCAGCTTACAGGCCAACGGTTCCAATGCCAGCTCGAAAAGCATAGGCGACAGAGGGCACCCCTGCCGCGTACCGCATTTGATGGGGAATGCCTCAGAGACCCAGCCATTAACACGAATCTGGGCCACCGGTGCATCATATAGGAGGCAAACCAATTTTAAGAAGAACAGAGGTAAGCCCATTCGCAGCAAGACGGTGAACATGTACTCCCACTGAAGGGAGTCAAACGCCTTCGCTGCATTGAGCAGCACAGCCACCGCTTGAAAATCCCGATCAAAATAATGCAATGTGGAAAAAATAGTTCGGAGGTTGTGTGCCGTGGATCTGGAGGGCACGAAGCCCAACTGGTCCGGCAGGACCAATTTAGGGACCAAGGGCTGGAGCCTGGTGGCAATCATTTTTGCCAAAATTTTGGCATCTATATTAATAATAGAGAGGGGTCTACAGGAATCACATGTATTCGCCGCTTTATCAGGCTTCAAAAGCATTACGATTAACGCTTCCGTAAGGGAAGGAGGCAGCTTGCCAGATTCATACGCCTCAGCAAATACCTCCAGCATCTGTGGAGCCAAATCATCGGCATAAGCCTTATAGAACTCGCTAGGGAGACCATCAAGGCCCGCCGCTTTGCAAGTAGGGAGGGACATGATTGCCTGCTTCACGTCTTCTACGTCTAACGACACTGTGAGATACTCCCGTTGATTGAGGGACAGCCAGCCCAATGCGACATCGTCTAGGTAGTCATTTATCTCAGAAATAGGTAGCTGATCGCGTTCCCCATATAATTTAGAGTAAAAATCTCAGACCACCCCACTAATGTCTGTGTTACCGAAGTGCGCCTCTCCCTCCTCGTCCACCAGCTCGGTAATGTAGGCCTAGCTGCGAGGTGCCACCAATTTCTGCGCTAGCGACCGGCGGGGTCGACCCCCCTCCCCATAATAGCGAGCAGTGCACCTTCGTGATCTATGTCTCATTTCCTGGTCGACTGTCTCGTTATGTTCCGACACTAGCTCCCGGATTGCAGCCAATTTTTCAGCGGCGGGGCAACTAGCATGGTCGTGCTCCAGAGCAGCTATGTCCTCCGCGAGCTTCCTAATTCTGCGGCGCAGAACTTTGAGAACCCCGGCCTGTGCTCTGATACAGACCCCCCGAATTGTCACCTTAAACGCCTCCCACAGAACCCTGGCGCTGTCCACAGTACCAGCATTTTCCCAGAAGTAATTATGAATGGCTTCTCCAACCGTGTGCTTAAAAACCGGATCTGACAAAGAGGACGGTTGCAATCTCCACGCAAATGGGGGCTTCCCACCACCCGGGACCTGCAGCGCAAGCAGAACAGGAGAGTGATCTGAAAGGGTTTTAGCCAAATGTTTAACGTCCACAGCCCACGTGCAGACCGCCTCAGACAACAGCCAATAGTCCAGGCGGGACCAAGAACCGTGCATGGTAGAGATAAAAGTGCTCTCTCTGACCCCAGGGTGTTCAAGCACCAGACATCATGCACATACCCAGCATCCAGGAGTCCCACAAGGGTATCAGTGGACTGTCTATGTCGCGGAGCCCCGCTTCCCTCCCTATCCTCGTTGATGTCCAGGCACGTATTAAAATCCCCTCCCCAAATAATTTCAGCACTGGGGAAGGCAGATATCCTACGCCAGACATCCGCAAAAAATGAGGAATCATCCACATTCGGACCATATACGTTCACCAACAGAACACTTGTGCCACCAAGCGTACCATGCACAATCGCCAGCCGACCTTGCTCATCCCTCTCCGAGCCATGGACCTGGAAGGATGTGCCTCTCTTAACAAGAATCATCACCCCCCGGGAATAGGATGAATAAGAGGAGGTCATTCTAACGTCCACCCATCGGGCGCCCACATTCTTCTCAGACAGCGGAGTCAGATGCGTCTCCTGTAAAAATGCCACCTGAACATTCCACCTATCCAGGGACGCTAATACAGTACAAATTTTATTTGGACTGTTGAGGCCGCGCACATTCCAGCTCACAAATCGGAACTCACTACCCATGTGTCATGTGATCCAGCCAAGATATTTCGATTCGAGATCCGACCCTTAGAACATTTCTTCCAGGCTCATATATGGTACAGTTCACAAGTGCCGACACCCTCCAACCTATCCCCCCTTCCCCCCACCCACTTTGGCATGTCCAACTTGCCAAAGCCATCCCAGTGTAGACAAAACAGTCCCCGACCTCTCACCCACTTCAGCGGCCCCAACTTGCCAACGCCATCCCCTCCCTGAGAAAACAATTCCCCATACCCTAACAAAACTTATATTGCATGTGGGGTACTCCCATATGGGGAACACTAGAGAGCTACTAGCCTCCCACTAAGTAGGAGGTGACTGATCAGGTCCAATTATTGAGCAGGATATAGAAACATATGGGTCAACCCAACTTATCCAGCGCATTGGGCTCCATGCGTGAGCTCGGGCATGTCTCATATGTGTGATAGTAGACCAAAAAATACAGTTCGCCACCACCGCCCGCAAGTGCCTACTTGACAATTACTGAACATACATAAAAATCTGGTGCATCCGATCCATCTGCCCAGAAATAACCAGTTCCATTGCGACCACCCGCTGGGGGATGTCCTGTGCCACAGATCATGAGTCCAGGGCGGAGCACGTAAATGGGACCAGAAACATTAATACAGTTCGTCGCCGCCCAGACATCGGGGTCCTGTGCTCTAATACGGGCGTATATCTAAAGAAGGAGTACCATATAAGCATTTGTCCTGGAATAGGCCCCACAGCTGCAACCGGCCCGCCGTAATGGACATTGGCTCACAGTGAAACAAACCCCAACAATAAAACAGAAGAAGAGCATAGTGTGGGGATCTCCCATACAGGGGGCGCCAGAGTGCTACTGTCCTCCCACTGCGTAGTCTAGTACCTGAACTAAAATCAAAAAGCAAATACATAAACGTAAGGCATCCAATCCAGCCAATATATTACGTAAAACTCCCCACCCTGGTCATACGTGTTGAAGGCAATGAACGTTAGAGTCACAACATAGAAGGGGAATCCCACCAGCAGGATGACCCACAGAGCAGACACATTAACAACCCACTCTTAATATCATTGTTCCTCCTCTTCATGCTCAGTCGCGGCCTCGCGTCGGCACCTCTTCAGTTGCTTTGCGTGCTCCATCGCCGCCTTAGGGGTCGAGAAAATCTTGAAGTTCCCCTCTGGTCCCACACGGAGGCACGCGGGATACAACATGGAGTAAGGGATGTTTTCGGACTGAAGGAATTTTTTTACTGCACCAAATTCACGACGTGCAGATTGGACTGCAACAGTAAAGTCCGAGAAAAAGGACAGTGTGTTCCCCTGATAACAAATATTGCCCTTATCTCTGGCCAGCCTTAAGATGACATTACGGTCCCGGTAGTTCAAAAGCTGAGAAATTATAGGGCGAGGTGGAGCACCTGGGATCGGACGCGCTGCCAAAGAACGGTGGGCGCGCTCAACTATAAACATGGAGGAAAAGTGCTCGGAGCCAAATATTTCCTTAAGTAGATTCTCAACGAAGTGCTCCATCCTACCAGTGTTCGTGGATTCAGGAAGGCCAGTAATCCGAATGTTATTTCTGTGGGACCGGGCCTCTAAATCTTCGTTCTTGGCCTGAATGAGCGCCAAGACCTTTTCCATATTGAGGGTCTTGCTGGCAACTTCACTAAGTCCATCCTCCATAGTAGAGACCCTCTGTTCCACCTCCCCCATTCTTGCGTTTTGCTTTTCCAGCTGCGAAGACATATGATCCTGCCTGTGACTCATAGTTGACATACTACCCTCAATAGCCTGAAGGCTTTTTTGCATTGCCAGCAACGTAGATTCCAAATTGGGTGGGCCCTCCCCCTGTAAATCAGCCTCAGAGTCCGAAGCCGCTTTTTGCTGGGTCCTGCCTGACTTTCGCGCCTCAAACATGAGGCGGGGTTGTAACTTGTCCGGCTTCCCCATAGTGGGAGGTGAAGGATATAGGTAGGAGACAACAGTCTCAGCAGTATGGCAGCACTCCCCAAGGGCACCTGGGACGCTAGGTCCAGCAACAAGCTAAATGCAGGATGCGAGCAGTGCAATGAACCTACAGCAGTGAACACTCCCTACAGCACGTGAGGTATAGGCCTCCCAAATACACAAGCAGTCAGAGCCAAGCCAGTGCAGTAGAACGTGTGAGAGGCGACTGTGCAAGGCAGGACTACAGGCTGACATTTGAGTTATTCCTCCCAGCAGGCCACTAATTTTCAAGCATTCTATACAGTCCCATGCTCCAGGGGAACAATGATAGCAGACTGGCAATTACAATCCAAGACGCACTCCCACCATAGGGCGACTCCTCGTGAAAGCATCCGTTGCGCAGTTCCCAGACACCAGGCAGGGAGTAGGATTCTGGCAAGTCAGTAAGTTATTGGCAGGGAAACTCCACCTGTCGCACTTAAGTATAATGCCTCCCATGTGCCCCTGCTATCACGTCCAGGCCAGTACGAAGAAGCGAGAACAAGGCATCAGTATTATGCAGTAAAGTAGAGTGGCAGCAGAGTCAACCCCAACGACAGGCCGCAAATATGCACCCCAGGTCAGACAACTCCTTTCCACAGAGGCACAGATAGGTAGTTTGGTCTCCGCTATCCAGGGCACGCCACCTCAGGGGAGCGGTGTGACAATGTAGATGGCCCTCCCTATAAGCCGCAAACATGCACTTAGTGTAGAGAGCTTTGTATTCCAGGGGCACAGTAGAAACGTGCCGGAGACCGCTATCTCCAGCGCACCACCGCTGGGAGAAGTATCGTGGCTAGGTGATCCCTGCACACACTAGCTGCGCAATGGCGAGCTGCACTGGGCTCCCCGCCAGAGGCACAGGCCCCGGGCACAGTTCAAGCAGCGATGTCAAATATACGGGGGTAAATCCGCAAATTGAAAAGTCCCCGGGCAGCAGCTACAGGTCAGGGCAGAGGGAAGCGCAGCATTCACCAGGGGGCCTTTCCCCTCCACCCAACCAGAGACCTGGAGGAAGCCAAGACAGGCAGGCCCAAGCACGCCATGCACGCAGACTGCAGCCGGCAGGCCGTGGCCCAGAGCCCCGGCCCACACCCACCTCTGCAGCCGCGGGCCAAGGCAAGAGCCGCCCCCCCACCCACCCCAGCCTGCAGCGGGCATAGACGATCCTGCGCGTCGGCAGACATGGACCTCAGGTGGGCTCTGCAGGATCCACCAGGCTTCGCACGATGTTCAGGCCCTCCGCACCAGTACCGCAGGCAGCCAACAGCCGAAGAAGGGTGCAGAGCCGTCCAGGAGTTACCGGCCAGGCTCGAGCCACCGCAGACAGCAACACAGGGAGGTAGGAATCGGCATGCCCCGGTAGTGCTGATTCTAGGCTCAGTTGCTGTAGCACTTCGCGCTCTCGCCCCCGCAGAGCACCGGCTGGCGCTCAATCTCAGCTCACCACAACGGCGGCCACCATCTTGGCTGCGCGGCGGTCAGGGCAGCCTTCGCCGAATTGCTCGTGACACAGGGAGCACCAGCAGTCTTAACAGCCCCCAACAGCAGCGGGGGTGTCACACCATGCAGGGCAGTAGTTTGGGCACTTAGATGCCGCGATATTCAGCCGATATTGGGCGGATAGGAGATCAGCCGGGCGGAGCTGCACTAAGGTGCGGCCATCTTGCCTGGCGCCCTCTAGCACCCCCCCTTGATTCTGTAACTAAACATTCCTATGCTCCATTGTCAACTTGGACTCAATGGGTGACTTCTTTCATATAATATTCTTTCAAAAAGATTTGATGTGAGCATGGGAAAGGCATTAGCAATGTGCCAAGGAATGTCCCTGGCTATAACAGTCCTACACTCACCCAAATGATAGAGCTTACTATACAGAAGGCAAAGCAACACTCATTAAAAGGAATTACTCTGAAAATAGGATGTGCAGAGCAAGGGAGGTAATATTTTAGAGCAATACATCAAAACTCCTCAGACGAATAGAGGCTAACACAATGGTGACTGGTTAGCTGAGGCCTCTGCATGGTGAATAATTAATAATCACTAGATAGTGTTAGTAACACCCTAATCAACAGCATTCTCAATTCCAAATGATGCCATAGCATCTTCTTTATCTTTGACTTACTCATCAAAGGACTGAATTAGCTTGACATAACTCTCCTTTTGTAGTATGAAGTGTTTTAACGATAGCTCTCCTAATGTAATACGTCTACATTGGCCGCTCATCTCAGCATGCTACATGCTTAAAACATGCTGCATCACATGCAAAGAGATATTGCCCACTAATGCATAGTACCTGACAAAAAAACTGAACATCTTTTGGGGGTCAATATAATACAAGGAGTGAGGCAAGAGCCAGATTAATGAAAATGTGGTAGAAAAATCAACAGCCAAAGTTTGTCATTCAATGCACCTACATTTTGGAAGAACATCACTCCACATAAGTCTAGAATCTATGCCAAATTGTACCAGGTTCCACATAGTTTTTCTCTATCGATATTAACTTATAATTGGGCAGCGCTGGCAGAGTGTTGCAAGTGTTTATGGCTGCAAAGTTTGCACCTCAGCACTATCATCCAGCTTGCATTATTGAAAACCAAATACACACATTTATTCCTACAGTGCAAGGGTCACATATCATACTATTACCAGGGTATATACATTTAATGTAAATGATTTAACCAATGTGTAATGACTTACAGATTCCTAGCTATAGTATGTTACTGGAGAAAATAAGTGAACTGGGCCCATAATAAAAAAGGCCTTATTATTGTGCTGTCACCTCACTGCATGGGGTGAACTCTTTGGTTATTGGTATGTATCTCTTTCTATAACCCCTGCAATGAAAAAAGAATTGGCAAACCCTATAGGCCACGCAGTGCAAGCTGGCATGAACGCTCTCTTTTTATGTTTTATATCAAGCAAATGCCCCCAAAAAGAAGCAATGTGACAGTGATATTCATGCAATAATTTTTGTTTTATTTTAAGCCAAGTTAAATTTTTAAGCAATCAATGATATAGTTTATTTCACCTCTTAGAAAATAATAAAATCACAGTAAAAACATTAAAGTTTATTATTACAATTAATATTCAGTTCCATAAAACAACTTAACACATCCCTTCAGTGTTTTTCTTGAACTCAGCAGGGCTAGCCATAGTATCATTAAGTGGGGTGTTCAGCAACAGCAAGAACAAAAAAACTTGACAACACATTTCTGTGACCCTAGGTAAATAATGCAGGGCATGGACACACATAGCACTTGTTAATATCATTCCAAGAGTAAGCAGGAGCATTTAATTCAGGTGTTCAAACTCTATGAATTTATCCACACACCCAGCAAGAACGCCCAAACTAAAGCAAGTCAGCAGTATTCTATTGTAGCTGCTTGGAACCCTTTCTAGTAGTCTGGCCTGTTTTCAGTGTTTTATTTAGATTACAGCGGTATTCCCTCAGTGTTTTCCAGTCCTTTTGAAATCAGTGCCCATCAGTGCTACTTCAGTTGCCTAACCCCCAAAATAGACAAATTCAGTGTTTTTCCTGTGTTTGCAAAACATATTGCTTTTTGAAGCTGTTGTTCTAAAGCACACATTTAAAGAAGAAGTAATGCAGAGTATGTAGTGACTTCCCATTGTGAGTGTGTCCAGTGGGTTTATGTTAGAATATTTTAAGCATAGAAAGCCTGTGCATTGCATTCTCATTTATCACTCACCTCATTACCCTCTCTCAAATCTTGTGACCTCTCAAATTCATGCTATCAGGACTCTAGATTGCAATTTAGAAAAAGTGCCCACATGGCAAAATTTTTGTATATAAAAATAGGGGGCTTGCCCTCAGTGTGAAATAAAAGAACAAAAGCTATTTCACTGTATAAAACGTTTCCCTAATAGGCCTAGATGAGATTCAAATCTTTCACCTCCACCTAGGAAAGTGCTAATAAAATGCTCAAAGTTATTTCATGCTTCCTTTTTAAAATTTGACTTAATGGAGAAAATTAGATTTGTGATAACTTAAGGAGAAAAATAAATTTGAGGAATGTACTTTAGGCTGCCTGAGCCAGAACTGGCTTAAAAGCAGTCACCTCTCTTGAGCTGGAATACACATCATTGGCTGAGAGAGGAGAGGTAACAACACTGGATCATAGAATATTAGCCTGCCTCTCAGCCCAGGAAAGGAGAATGAATGTTAACTGCTCACCACTGAGAAGGATTATCTGTTCGACAGTGGATAGTAGATAGCAGAACAAAGGGTAGCTTTTGCACTGTCACTTCTGACTTGAAGATCGGAACAGATGAATCGCTGCCGCTGCGGTGAGGAAAGATCAACGCATCTCTTCAAGAAACCCAATGCATCATCTCCAGAACCAACACCTTTCGGTTCAGTGCATCATCTTTGGAGCCAGCACATTGCCACCACTGCGTGAAGAAAATCAACATATCACCTCGACTGCGGGATCGACACAAACGCATCACTTGGCTGCACCACGCATCTTGCTGTTGCGACCAGTTTCACGTAACTTTGTTCAGCTGCCTTGCATGGCTCCTCTATCCGACCCGCGCTTGTTCATGGTCGGACTGAACTTTTGACTTTGCCCTGGCCCAGCATGACCAGATAACCCCCATAGGAGCTCATTGCTTCTGAACACTACTTTTACATTTAATCTTTAAAAACTCATATCTCGACTTCTACTTATTGACTTTTTGTCATTTTGGTCTTGTTTTATTTATAAAAGTAATATCTATTTCTCTAAACTAGTGTGGAGTCTCTTTGTTGTGTTTTCACTACTCTTTGAAGTGCTGCACAAATACTTTACACATTGCCTCCTAAGTTAAGCCTGACTGCTCTGTGCCAAGCTACCAGAGGGTGAGCACAAGTCAATTTGTGGTGTGTATCTGACTTACCCTGCCTGACTAGGATTGTGGCTTCTGCTTGGACAGGGTGCATACCTCTGCCAACCAGAAATGCAATTTCTAACAAACAGTAACGTCAAGTACTCTTACAATGGTTACAGTTTTGGTCTATTCCAACAATATGCGTTAGCTCTACCTATACATGCAGTGTTAGTATTTGGAGAAGTGTGGGAACATATTAGCCACTAAGTGGAATTGCCCAATATTTCTATCACATAAATGTGAGGAAAAAATACTGCTTTTTGACCCATACATTAATGTTTACAGGGCATTTTAAGTAAATAAAATATGCTGGTATTCAAACAAGCCACACCATCCTGAATTCCCCACGGTCTCTAGCTTCCAGAAATGGGTTGCATGTGTGTTGGACGATCCAAAGCTAAAATAATGTAGTGATACTCTATTAAAAGAGAGAGGGAATTGGATATTCTAGGTATATTTTTTTCATGTACTGGCTGCTCTGAGTAAACAACTGCTGCCATCCAGGCAAGCCACACCATCCTGGAATCCCCTGTCTCTAGGTTTCATAGCCCAGGGTTGGTAAGCTTCCTTGACTCAGATTCAGAATGCTCCAGTTATTCCCCATTACTAATGAGAGGAAATTGGGATTAGTGTAGGTTTGACATATGTGCAGGCAGAGAGGGTTAAACTGTCCATTCTGCCTCACCGGGGGCATAAAGACTGTCTGGTGCCCAGGATCGATACTGATTCCACTTCTATCCAGGACCCCAATCCATTTCTATTTTCATTTTTTTCTTGGTTGTCTGGTGCACATTAAGCCCCACTGGGTGGACAGATAGAGGTGTTTACCCCGTCTACTTTTGTACTTCATGTATCAGACACAGAAACAAGGCATTGTACATCATAGATGGTAACAACTTTAATGCACAGATAGTGTGATCAGAGGATGGCTGTAGTAGTTACAATTAAGCTAAGGGAATTCATTTAAAAAATTTTTTACTCTACCCACACCAGTGCTGAGGAGAGGGCATTAGTAAAACACATGCCATGGTTTGAAACTGCAGCTTCATCTTTCACTGAAGACAGACGGACTTCAAATTAAAGAGGGAGTGGCTTAAGGGATACATGGGACCTCTATGTGATGCACAGTCAATGTGAATGCCAGCAGGTTTTTGGCCTTCACACCCATATTTGTAATGTGGCACAGGCACAAATGCATTGTGAGCAGAAAGACTGTGTGAGATTTAGGGATAGGAGTTCAGTCCAATACCAGTACAGTGTCTAATGTGCTTTCTGCCCTACTGGGGATGGTAAATTGGGGAAATATCCCACACTCTGCCCCCTTGAAGACAACAAAACTGTGTAGGAGGTATGCAAGAGTTATGGCCCAATGCCAAGATGGAGCAGCCAAACTCTATTTAAAAAACAAAATTGTCCCTGCTGTCTTCTTTGTTTCTTACCCACAGCATGGCAGAATACTTTTTGGCCTTCAGCCCAATGCAAGGCAAAGGCAACCCCCACGCTGTGGGTCGTTTTTAAATAAACAACCCTGGTGGTGACTGGGCCTTCTTCTCCCCTAGGGGCACATTGGGTGTTAACCATCCAATCTCCTCCTTGAGGAGGCAGAAAGAATGTTGGGGACCATATTGTGTTGGGGCAATTAGCCATTCCTGGGTAACCGCTCACCCCACCTTGTTAACTATCCTGTCATCCAATCTGTGGATCCCCTTTTACAGTGATCCACAAGCATGGTTCCGATATGGAGCAGGTAGCATTGCAATGAGAATATTCTTCCAATGGTACTTCTTCCATTGGTATCATTACTGAAGGCTGAGCTGTGCCCCCAAAAAGCCAAAAGGTCAAGGAAAAATTAGGAAGAGGTCGCAAAATCTTGATTACCTGAGTTAATTTGCTAAGGAAACTTTGCTGTACCGTACACAACAGATGGCTGAATGGAATTACACCAAACTGGGCAGAGAGTTACAAATCTACTCTAAAAGCGGGCTTCTTGTGATTTGGTGTAAATCCATTCAGGCTTTTTGGAGAAATTCACATATAAAGAGTTGCTAGTGGTGGGCTTTAATTGGTTAAAAATTAGGTCTATATGGACGTTTGGCCCCATGGGATTCCCAAGATACTAGACATTTAATAATAGGGCCCTCTGATTGCCCTAGGGACCTTTTGTCTCATCAGCCTTTTCAGTACCACGAGACCAGCACCAGTCCTGCTGTATCAAATGATCAGAATGGTTGGCAGCAACAGAGAAGAAGATGTTACAGCCACCATTACAGGACTCAGGCACTGTGTCCTGATTTATTTTTAAAGTAGAGTATACAATGGCAGGCTAGGCACACTCTGACCCCCAAACACTTGTCGTGGGGACCCAAATGGCCCAGGTGCCATGATTTCTGAAACAAATGCCATGATGCAGGTATCTCTGAACTCCCATGGGCCCCACCCTTTTTGTGAGGAACTCCTGCTTGAGCAGAATACCACTATACCATTCACGTTTCCCTGGGTAAAAAATGCCTGGTGCGGGGTTGGGTGAAGGGCCTGGAGTTGGCCACCTGTGGGGGTTTGGGTAAGGAGTCTCACAAGATGCTAGGCCCTGCAGCCAACTCCCTGTTGCATAAGGGATTTGATGCTGGGCATGGCCCCCTTGAAGGATGTATGCAGTGTGGGGGTTGTTAGCCAGTGGCGAGGTTGGACACATGGCCTTGGCAGAGGTCAGGCCCGCCAGCCACCCCCCTGCTGCCAAGGGCTGTTCACTGTGGCAGTTGGCTGCCCGCAGGTGCGTGGCTGCAGTAATGTAATGCAATGTAAGGTGGATTTATAGAGCGCTGCTTATCACCCGTGAGAGTATCCAGGCACTGAGTATGTGGGAGTAGACAGGTAGTGCGACTAGGCCTGAGTGCAGAGAGTCTTGATGGTCCTATAAGAAAACGAATTGAAAAGATGGGTGTTCAGCTTCTTGCAGAATTCAAGAAGTGAGGAGGAGGCCCTGATATGTTGGGGAAGGTTGTTCCAGGCTTTGCGGCTTGGTAGGAGAAGTATTGATCTCCCGTTCTGCTTCTATGGATGCCGGCTGTGTGTGCGAGAAAGAGTGCTGCTGAGTGAAGTTGTCTGGTGGGTTGGTGGAAGTGAAGCTAGTGATTCAGGTATATGGGTCTCATGTTGTGTAGTGACTTTTATGCATGTGTGAGAAGTTTGAACTGGCAGCGCTTTTGGACGAGGAGCCAGTGGAGCTCTCTGAGGAGTGGTGTGGTGTGGGATCAGCACAGGAGGTCGAAGATAAGTCTGGCAGTGGCAGTTTTGGATGGTTTGAAGTCTGTGAAGAATTTGGTTTGTGATGCCAGCATAGAGTGCATTGCTGTAGTCCAATTTGTTTGTGATTAGGGCCTGTGTGATGGCTGTGGCTCTGCCTGGCGCCGATATGGGGTTGAGCCAGGTTTTGGTGAGGTGGAGGAGGTCTGGTGCGATGGAGTTGATGATGTTCAAAATCTCGGTGCACTGCTTGCCAAATGAGCACGTATTGAGGAGCAGGCATGCAAGTGATTGTTGTTGTGTATGGTAGGTGTGTGGTTCTGTATTAGTGCGGGTCTTGAGTTTTGACATGGTGAGGGGAGCAGTGTGTGTTTAGGCAATGGAAATGGTTGTGTGGAGGCATGTGAAGTAAGAATGCGAGCAGGCAAAGGGGCCCACTATGGACTAAGTTGCAGCTCATTAAAACAGCGTTTGTTGGGGCTTCCAGGGTTGAGCAGGTGGAGTTCATCAGCAGTGTAGCTGCAGGATGGACCAGTATTCCTGGCACTGTGCTGCAGTGCAGGGATGGACTGGCACAGACGGGCTTGACTTTCGTGTACCTGTGGTGCACCGGCAGCGCTGCCGCTCTGTTTCCTCCATTAAGTAGGGCCTTTGAGAGTGAGAGAAGCACAGGGGCAGTGGGAGAGGCAAGGTGGGAAAACACGGTCAGCAGAGCAAGTCGGGAGACAAAAAACTAACAGAAGAGACCAAGATGCAAAATGGAGCAGTAAGAGGAGCAACAGATGCAAAAAACACAGTAGAGAGAAACAAGAATGCAAATAGGAGCAGTTAAAAAGAGACAAGAGGCAGATAGAACAGATGACGCAAACAAATAAAGAGTAGTTACTGAGTTGGGGGGAGAACGAGCATCTAACAGGAAAAATGGCTGGAAACAGACACCAACATGAGTCAGAAGGGCAAGACGAGGTCAAGGTTACACAAAATTTAGATGTTTGGGCACCTACTGAATGGGTTCAAGCTGTGGCCTCCATTCAGTAGGGCCTTGCAGAGTGGAAGGAGCATGGGATGGTGGGCAGTGGGCGGGTTCAGCAAAAGCATGAAAGGCCAGCAAAAGAGCAGGAAAATTCATACAATAACGGGAAACTGTGTAAAATGTCCCTATATATTGCATCAAGAGTGTCTGGTGAGATTTAAAAACTGAGATGCAATGCAGGACCATATTACATATGTTACTCATTATGTATTTTATTGCATTATATTATGTATTAATTGATTTGGGGCAATTGCCTGTCAACTGTTTAGTATTCATTGTTTGTCTTAGACTGTAGATATGTTTGTCAATGTTTTGAGAGATGTGTGTTTATGATTGGAAGAATGTGCTAATATTTAAAATGCAACAATGGGTATTATTATGAGTCAAATTTTAATTGCAAAGTGCATTGCAACAAATTCCAAAAACATATTCTAACATGCTTTTCTTTTGTAGTCCATTGACACTGTACATGAGGTTTAACAAGACATACATATAGAAACAAAATAAGGTACAATGTATGACAGAGTAATTTCTTGATGGTAATGTTCTGTATTTTCAATGTTTATTTTCACAGTGTTTAGGATTCAGTGGTAGATGTTTGCATCAAGGGTGAGTATGTCAGGTTTTCTGAGAGCAGAACTGTCATTATGAATGAAAGAAGAAATATTAACCATCCCTTTAACTTTTTTTTTGTTTAGTTAAGATAAATATTGTGCAAATAAATTAAGCCATTTTGTGAATGGAATTATTTCATAGTAGGGACCTTTTTTCTGTAGAATATGAGCTTTGAAAGCACTAACAAACACTGAATAATAAGGCTTAGCTTCTTGGACAACACGTTTAATGTCTGTTTTTCCACCCTCTACAAATTATATGGGTGCAGCTTAATGTTACACTGGTCTGTGAAACTCACATTCACATTCGCGAGCACAGAAAACGAGACTGATTTGTCAATTTCATACAAGCTGAATCATAAAAATACAGAAACAATGTCTGCAACAATGTTTTACTTCTTATATGTAGAACAAAAGCATTCTATCTTAACATCCTGTCACTGAAAAAGTAGAAAAATACCCGATACAGTGCTCCACTGCCTTTGACTAAGGTAAGACTAGACAAATACTACATACATGCATGCAGAGTGCACATGCTAACACCAGCAAGCATTGGCAAAGCCAATCGGGTCTCGCTTTGGCTACCAGCCGTTTGGCTTTATTTCAATTTTTTTTGTTTTCTCTTGGGTTTGTCAAACTTTATAATTGGGGAAGATGCTGGGAACTCATCAATCCCCAAAAAATAAACCATTGACTAAAAGTGTATGTCGGTGTGTGCGTGCGTGTTTCTGTGTGGATGTATTGATTGAAAAAACAAGGGTTAAAGTGACATTATAGTTAGGTGTTGAAATGAGATAAGAACTAACATTTAATAAATAAGAAAGCATGAATTTTGCTAGTTAAAGTTCACTGAACTAACAATTACTCAAGCTCTGCATATGACCTCACATATTAATCACTAATGATATGCTAACTACATCATTGATGGTGTCACTGATGACATCCCAAATAGCATCATGTAGTCATTGTGTCAGAGTCCTATAGAGTTTGTGGACATGAAGTAATTTAACAAGTTACACCTGGGCCCATTTTTCTATCACCAATCAAGTGATAATGGATATAGTCTTTGACCACAAGCAGGACACAAAGCATGTCTGTTAAGGCTCTCGCATGTGGTGAATGTTACCCACATGTATCAAAGGAAATGCCTCCATAGTATTTATTGGTATCTCCCCCTTTATGGGTCACGCATTCAAGACCTCTTGTATATACTTTAGTTATACTTCTCCTGTGAGCTTAACTGTTCTTCATTTGTTTGTTTCAGTGCCCTTTAAAAATCCTTGCTTGCTAGGGGTCAGTCCTTCTCTCTGTCTCTCCTTTTTAGGTCTCGCCTGAGCCAGCGCGCATGCGCCGCACTGCGAAGCTTTAGTAAGGGCTTTAAAACACACGCTCGTGCGTGTGCTTTTTTTTTATCACCCGCTATTGGGCTTTGCATGCGTCTTTCTAAGAAAGACAGCACGCAATTGGCCCAAGGCGGGTGCATGTCCCGCCTTCTCTGTCCCCTGGCCTAGGGTGCTCGGGAGCGAGCAGCAGCGCCATCTGTTTCCAATTATCGCGCCCGCGTCTCGCGGTCGCATTAATTGGAAACAGATGGGCAAACGTGGCGCTTTCACTTTCGCCGCCGACCTGGCATGCGCGGCCGGGCTTGTTTTTTTTTTAATGTCACTGGCTCTTTTCTCCACATTAATGGCTTATTTTATAGCGCACACCTCATTTCTGTGTTTATTGCATCACTAACTGATAAAGTGGCTACCGGAAGAGATTGCTCTTGCCCCAAATCCCCGAAATTCAGAATTAAGGATCATCTGTTGCGTTCTGCACTCAACAAGTTCGGGCAGGTTGTAATCGGCAAAGTTGTGCAGCAAAACGTGTGGTATTTTTGTGTGCGGTTTCTGAGTTGCTCTGAATGAGAGCGCACGCGGTTTGCATCTTTAATTGCTGCTTGCGGTTTCCCAGCACATTCCTAGTCGTATGACACGTAAACATGTTTTTCTTTTCTCGGTCTCCCTTCTTTGAGTTTGCCTTAATGCAACACAATCCAGGGCGAGGAATCATTATCTGCAGGCTGCAGCTTTAATCCACCTTCGACCGAATTCATCTTCTTTTCCAGTGTCTCTCCTCCCGACCCCCCGACCCCAATCTCTTTTCTTCATTTAATTATACTAGCAACTACAAGGGCTCGCAATTTAACATTTCTTTATTATTCCCCTTACTTTTAATGGCTAATCACTACAGCCTGCTAACCACCGTACAGCATAAAAATGTGAATTTCTTTGGCTTTCCTCTTCCAAATTTGCAGTTCTCTACTTCTCCCTTAGGTGATATGAAAAAACATATGTTCTTCATTTTGGGTCCAGAGTTCACTGTACAGCTCGCATCCCTTTTGGTGGCACATTCTTAACTCGCCTACATCCTTGTTGTGATTGGCTACACTAGCTTTCTGTGACTTCCTGCCAAGGCGGGCTTTAGAGCTGTTGGCACGTGGTGTGACAATCATTTTTGGTGCGCCCCCACTCCCGGCCAAACGTATTTTGGGGGCCCGTGTTTGGAACAGTTTTCATTTATGATCCAATTTCAGCTCTGTCATGCTCTCTTTGGGCAGGTCACCGATAGTCCAAATTCTAAATGTGTTTACATCTAATACACAGGGATAGAGATGTGTGGGGTTCACTATTGTAATGCAGCAGCTCACTAATAATACTGTAAATAATCTCTGTGACACCCTCTCATTTCTCACAAGCGAGGTCCTATTTTAATCTAAAAGACATTTTTTTATGGCAGTTGCACGAAACAAACAATATTTCTCTGCAAAATGTCTATAATAGACTCACACATCACCCACATTAAAAATAAGCATTGGCATAGCCAATAGGTCTCGCCTTTGGGACCTTATAAGTGTTTAGCCATGCAACAGTTGATGTTGTTGCACCAAGGATATTGTGCTGGATAACTAAACACTGATAAGGTCCCAAAGGCGAGACCTATTGGCTATGCCAATGCTTGTTGTCTTTATGTTTCCTCCCACAGAGCAGGAACCAATTACAGTATTGTTACGCTATGGCTGTTTATCTGTTCGTTTGGTGACTATTTTTTTTATTGTTTCTGTTTGCCTGTGTTCAGCTTCGGCGCCCATAGCTGCTTGCATTTTAATTCAGCATTCGTCCCTTCAGCATGGTGCACAATTTACGGCCGCCTTTATCTTTCATGGTGTGCTCTGGCTAGACTGCAGTACCAGAGCAGGCTTTAACCCTCTACACCCCAGCACGGAGCCATCCATAGCAGACTGCAACCGACGTCAACAAAGAATCCCTTTTGGAATACAGACTGTGCCAGTAAGACTACAACTTGTTCTGTAGTCTAAGGCTGTGTTCACATGATGGTTATGATATCCTGAAAACCCTTCTCCTTGGGTGCCCAGAAATGATCAGCTTCCTATGGACACACAGGGCATGAGCAGACTTGTTAACAAGCACACATGTCTAGCAGGCTTCTTTAAGTTGCAGGACTTCCCTCCCTTCACTAAATAGCTTGAGCTTGACTCTCACATCTTGTTTTCCTTCTGACTGTATGTTTTAGAAGTTCCCCTCAAGTAAAAGAGTTCACTTGGGCACATTTTTCCTCTCATTACACACATTTACACAGAAATTATTTCTCTCAAACCCAGTCTCGCACATCTTCACAAACTGTGACACACTCTGACTTGCACACATTCTCTCGGACATGAAGTCTCACATACAGATTCTTCCTCACACACACTTTCTAAATCTCTGTCTCTCATATCCGCAGGTTCAGAAAACCATCCCTGTAAGTGCAAGATCGCACTAGCCCTCGCCTGAACCGTGTTGCCAGTTCCGCCACACAGGTTGCCCCATGCCGACTAACTTCTTGCGTCTCACTGAATCTGCCAGTTCCTCGCAGCCAACAGGTTGTCAGTGCCGCTGTCCAGCTTTTCTTTCATCAACCACTTCTAAAACTCCCAAATCACCCTTCCTGTACATAAACAATAATTAGAGGTGATTTCCTCTTTCTATGTGTGCTGCAGAATGCAGCACGCATAGAAAGAGGAAAAGAAAACGAGGAGAAATTAATACATTTCTCCTCGTTGCGCTTCCCTACGCCTCCCCTGGGGAGGCATAGCATTCACACGCATTTCCAGATTTACGATTCCTCGCAAATCTGGAAATGTCTCTGGTTCCATGGGGAACACCCAAAGCAACACCCATGGAACACCCCTTTCACGCAAAGTGCTGCATGCAAAGGGGCCATATTTACAAGGACAGGAAAAGTCACGCAGGGTGGCTTTTCCTGTCCTTGTAAATATGGAGCAGTAAAATGCGCCACCGGTACGACACAAAAAGTGACGCACCGGTGGTGCAATCGGCTTGTAAATCCGCCCCTTGGAGATTAAGCGATTGCCTAGAATCACAGGATGCTGAGCGTCGTTGCCGAGACTCCAACTCGCTTCCCCAGCTTCAAGGTTCACCGCTCTAGCAGTAAGGGTACATCCTCTCCCCTACTTTGTTGCACTGGCAGAAGTTGTAGTACGCACATGCTGCAATGTTGTTGTGCCCACCGTGAGCCAAGAGCTGCTCTCCCTCTGCATCTGAAGCTCTGATCACTCTTCGAGGACTGCTTGCACCCTGAGCCAGGGGCAGTCCCATCTGCATCCGAAGCTCTGGTCGCTCCCGGAGAACCGTTTACACCCTGAGCTAGGAGTGCCCGTCTGTCTGCATCATCTTTCATTCACATTTTTCCGTATCTTCTCTCCATCTCTCCGCTTCTTCCTGGCTCTCCATTCCCCTATTGCTCTCTAACTTTCATCTCTCTGTCGTGTCATCCGACCCGCCTCTCTCTCTTTCTCCACTAAATAAGCAACTTAAAGATGACCAGTCAACCTTTGCGAAAAGTGCTCCAGTGCGCAGGAACCCGGGATGCCATATTTTTTGTAAACTTTGAGCCGCTTGAGCTAGAATTTTTTTTTGGTCTGCAGAATATGCAGCAGATTATGGATTGCATGGCGAATTCACAATTATGGGAAAATCTCTGCAGCCGCAGAATCTCATAATTCCAGTGGCCGTTATCTTGAGCATCAGACTTTAATGTAGTGAGCCATTTTTCAACTCATATCAGGAAATAAAAAAGGAAAAAGAGACACCTGCATCCATTTTTTTCTTCTTCTGCCATCGCTGATCCAGCTTGCTTAGTTGTTGGTTGCTCTGCTGTTGTTTGTGCTTTCCCTGTGCCCCCTCCTGCTTCCTTGCTTGCCCGTTGTCCCTCCTCTTCACACCTCCTTCCTTGCCCGTTCTTTTTCTTGCCCCATGCCCCCTCTCTATTGTCATGTCATGACTTGCCCCCCTGTTGTTTCTTACTCCTCTCCAATCACCCCTGACCCTGTCAAAAATAAGCGCTAGGACACAGCTGGCGCCGGCCGCATGATATTGATTTTTCTCCCTAACTTTCAGCCGTAGCTTTGCCAATGAGTGTTTCTTCTGTTTTTGTCCGTAAAGCTTCCTGGCATATTGTTACAATTAGTTTAATAAATATGCTTATTTCTGTATGCTATGATTCTTTGCAGTTCTACCTGTGGATGCATGTAGTACTATATTTCCCAGGAGAGAGCACTTGAATAACACATGGTGTTTAAGTGAATTTATTTTAGATAGGATAAGCCACATCCATATCTTGTCCCACGTGTCACTGAGTTTGAAAACAAAGATTCATTTTCTATTGGCATGTTCCCCAATAATGTTAAATGTATTTATTTTCTGAAGGGTCTAAAAAAAGTATGATAAAATAATTTAAATATTGACCTTCAAACCCAGTAGTAGATTCTGCAGAATGATCTGTTTTAAAAGAACACATTGTAAACTTAAACTGGAGGTGCAGATTTTGAGTCAAGTGGTAAGCTACAGTTTGAGCAGAGTGGGCAAGCAAACCAATTCTAGTGAGGGTTCCTCGGGATGTCTGCTGCATATTGCCTGCTGAAACCTTGCTAAGCTGACTCTCTCTGCTTCTGTTATGCTCAATCGAGTATTCAAAGTTATAAATGAAACTCACTGGGCAGGATACAAATGAGCAGAAAAACATTAAATAAAAGCAAATGGAGACATAAAATGCATCGGAAAATAAAACTACAAGTCCCGAAATGCCTAGTGGTGTCGGTTAACAAGTCAGAATTTGATTGCAATAAATCCATCCGCCTCGCCCCTTGCTTGCCCTTTCCCGTCAGAAGTGAAGGCACCTTGGGAGCGATGTATTTCAGAACATCTTTACATCCATGTTCAATGGAATGATGCCAGCCTTTTGCAAACAAAAGCCTCCATTAGTTAGGATGCAGCCAACAAAGCTGCCAAAACAGTCCGATGACACCGGTGACTTCCATGCAAGCCAGACTTCTTAATCTCCAGTACATTGCATTCTGAGACATGTAGGGGCCGATTCCGATCTCGGTCGGAGGCGCATCCAATACCATTCGGTCGGGAAAAAAGCCATGCGAATGCCTGTTTCCCGACCGATCCGTACAGCACACCGAACGAATAAGTACGATGCGCACAACAGCACAGAATCCGGTCGAGTCGTACTCACCCAATCCAGGTCCTGTTCTCCGACCGAGGCGAATCCGGAAACGCAGGATCGAGTCGCACGGAAGGGAAAATGCAGCTCCGTCCGGCCGAACAAGTACGATGCGCTTCCCGTACGCGCCGAACCCGTCGCTACGCACGGCACGTCAAAGCATCCGGAAGAGGCGCACATAAGCTCCGATTCGCGCCACAACACAATCCACGGCTACGAGACGAACACGCCAGCGACGAGGACGACGCGAAGCAACGAGAAGGACGAACGACACGAACCAAACATGAATCCCTTCGTCCCGATCATACCAATATTCTACATTTACTACCGGAACAGGCACGGACGCGTACGGCGCAGAAGGTAAGTCAGACACCAACCACAAAACACATAAAACACGTACACGACACATCACACACACACAGAGGGATGCAGAATTTACTTACACCACCAACAGCAGCACCATAGGGGCGGGATGCCCATCACCAATGCCTCATATGCACACAGGGGCCTGAATGCGCACCACCACCCCTACCCAGGGGGGGCCGGATGCCAACCACCACTACCACCCTTAGCCAGGGGTGCCAGATGCCCACCACCACTACCACCCTTACCCAGGGGGCTGGATGCCTACCACTACTACCACCCTTAGCCAGGGGGTGCCAGATGCCTACCACTACTACCACCCTCACCCAGGGGGGCTGGATGCCTACCACTACTACCACCCTTACCCAGGGGGCTGGATGCCTACCACTACTACCACCCTCACCCAGGGGGACTGGATGCCTACCACTACTACCACCCTTAGCCAGGGGTGCCAGATGCCTACCACTACTACCACCCTTACCCAGGGGGCTGGATGCCTACCACTACTACCACCCTTACCCAGGGGGCTGGATGCCTACCACTACTACCACCCTCACCCAGGGGGCTGGATGCCTACCACTACTACCACCCTCACCCAGGGCGGGCTGGATGCCTACCACTACTACCACCTTCACCCAGGGGGGGCTGGATGCCTACCACTACTACCACCCTCACCCAGGGGGGGCTGGATGCCTACCACTACTACCACCCTTAGCCAGGGGGGGCTGGATGCCTACCACTACTACCACCCTCACCCAGGGGGGGCTGGATGCCTACCACTACTGCAAAACACACAAGATGATGGACGGAATGCTGCACATTGGCAAACATTCACCCCCAGTCACAGATCTGGGTTTAATCCATCGTTATTTTGCTTCACCACGCCACCCCAGTTCAGACATAGCCATATGCAAATCAGTCTTGACCCTGTGCCTCATGGGAACAGTCCAGACCGAACTGCCAAGCCATGTCTTCCCTGGACCGGAATCAAGCATCCTAGGACCGGTTTCAGGCTATCAGCCTTCAACAGCCAGGATAGCTTGACTCCAGTGGCGTAGTGAGCACGGGACCCACGTCTGGGCATACCCTACCCAGGGGGTGCCAGATGCCTACCACTACTACCACCCTTAGCCAGGGGGGGCTGGATGCCTACCACTACAACCACCCTCACCCAGGGGCGGATGCTACCACCCTCACCCAGGGGGGCTGGATGCCTACCACTACTACCACCCTCACCCAGGGGGGCTGGATGCCTACCACTACTACCACCCTCAGCCAGGGGGCTGGATGCCTACCACTACTACCACCCTCACCCAGGGGGGCTGGATGCCTACCACTACTACCACCCTTAGCCAGGGGGCTGGATGCCAACCACTACTACCACCCTCACCCAGGGGGTGCCAGATGCCCACCACCACTACCACCCTTAGCCATGGGGGTGCCAGATGCCCACCACCACTACCACCCTCAGCCATGGGGGTGCCAGATGCCTACCACCACCTTAGCCAGGGGGCTGGATGCCTACCACCACTACCACCCCCACTCATAGGATGGACAATGCATGACAGAACCAGCACACCACAACCTAGGGAATGACATCCCCCCAACACCATGACAAGCGTGTGTAGACTGTGTCAAATGCCTACAACACTGAACATGACTTTGAACATACAATGTGACCCCCTAGCACATGTGCCACACATATATGTGTGTGGCCCCCACAATGCAAGCAGGCCATGACCATTGTGGCAATGGGGTCCAAACCCCCATCATCACAGTGACCAAAAGGTAAGTGTGGGGTCCATAGCTGAAGCACATTCTGAACATTGTGGCAATGGGGTCTAACGCCCCATCACCACAGTGACCAAAAGGTAAGTGTGGGGTCCATAGCTGAAGCACATTCTGAACATTGTGGCAATGGGGTCTAAAGCCCCATCACCACAGTGACCAAAAGGTAAGTGTGGGGTCCATAGCTGAAGCACATTCTGAACATTGTGGCAATGGGGTCCAAACCCCCATCATCACAGTGACCAAAAGGTAAGTGTTGACAAAGAAAGAGCTGCAACTGCCAAACTGCATGGATGATTCCTGGTCACAGAACAAAAAACACATCAGTGGCAAAGTAGTGCATGTGTCCCATTGCAACATAAATTGGGAGAGCCAAATACTGCAGTGCAAATAAGACATACCTTTGGCCATGTGCAGACAAACAACACCCATGGGGGCTGACACTGTCAACATTCATCAATGACACAATGACAGAAGTGACCATCAGAATGCAGACCCACATATTTGCACCAATGGGCACACAAATGCAGATACCCTGTGGAGACTGTAGATGTGAGGTGAACAGATACCATACCATGGCAGCAATGGGACACACAAACCATGATCATTGTGCTGACCGATGACCTAGGAGTCCCAGGGACAGCAGGGGAAACCCACCAAACTACATACAGCCAATGGCACACCCAAGATATGCCAATGCAGTGGTGCAGATGCACAAACACAAACAGGCAGACCTACACTACACATCATACACAACAGGTGAGGGGGTGCCAGTGTCCCCAGGCAACCACACAACACATGAGGAGACCTGAATACCAATCATACAGATGTGCATACAGTGCCACACAAAGGTAACTCATGGATCCAAATCCCCTATGTGGGCAAGCAGGCATTGTCAGATGAGAGGGAGCACAAATCACACATGTCACACAGGCACGTAGGAACAGCAACTGACACAGCAAGACACAGACACACCACAGCACTACCCCCAGGGCCCCCACAATGTGGTGACCCTGGGCTGCATTACAATCCCACTGTGATGACAAAGCTAAATGTCGTTCACACTGTGAACCACAGTCATGTGTCCTGAGCAACAAACTACCATCACACCTACACAAGCACAAATCAATCAGCATGGCCAGTAAGCCAAGGCCAACATGGAGGCAGGGGCCTAGCCGGGCAACAACTCTCATCTGCACACACTCAACACCACACCCCTCGACCTCCAACAATGTGCAGCAGTGAAGCACACATGCACTGGTGACATTGCACATGCACCCATGACTATTCCAGGGTGGTGGATGGGAACCAAGGTGCAGAAACACATCACACATGGCCACTCAACAAGACTCCTGAACGTCTGACACACTGCACACTATGCTGTACATGGACATGACGGCAATACCACACCAACCAATGGGATCCCAGCCACAGTCACACACCAATGAAGAAGCCAAGGTCACCCACAAAGAACACACATAGACAACAACCAACATTGCAGCCCGGACCCTGAGGAGTGCCAGCAGTCACACACACACAACGTGTCACAATCACTGAAAGATAACACAAACTGGAAATCACATGACAGGGGCAAACAACAAGTGCCAAGGGGAAACCTGACTGTGACCCATCTGCGTCTGCACACAAACTCAGCCCTGACAGCAAACACACCTATGGGTGACACCCTGATGACCAGTAATGTGCCATGCACCCACATCACAGAGAACCCAGGGAGAAGACTTTGGGGGAACATAGGTCAACTCAGCAAGCATCACAAACAGGTACAACACTAGGGATCACAGCATGCACAGCTAAACGGAAGTGAACACACAGACATGCACATACAACACACACCTTGGGCGCAGGCAATCTCACAGGAGTACACACTGCCATGAGGGGACTCCACTCCTGTGTGAGGAAAGCTGTACCATATGTTGCCTCAGTAGGGCCCCATCATGTCAGCTGAGCACTTGGTCACACAATCAACAATTAGCACCAAATGAGGGCTCCCGTCACATCAGCCTGGTCATGGAAGTGCCAACGTAATCATCAGCACAGATCCAACACACTTGTATAGCAATGTTGCACTGACAACACAGATGAGTCCTTCCCCATTGATGCCCAAACCTGCATGTCCAGTGGAGATGGCCACACGGTCAGGGAAGTAGACGAATTGAACATTGGCAGGCACAACAGATGTGCAGGGGTGGAAGCCACAGATGTGAAATAGCTAATCTAAGTAGGAAATCCCATTGCCAAATACTGAACACATGACACCCTCAGATGCTGCTATGGATACACCACAGGATAAGACACATTCCCCCTGGACCACATGGGTTCCTGCACAGTAACACTTCATTATCATGAGACCAAATATCAACATCACTGCAGCAAGGGCATGGTTAGCATCATCAACAACATGTACATCAGAAGCATAAGCACTAGAGAACAGAAAGTTGCTTTATTCAGCATATGTGTGTAATGAAAACAAAGTCCAGAAAAAACACAAAGGCCAATGGCCAGTCCATTGTCAAAGTCCAAACTGGGTGACAGTGGCAGATGTCACCCTACGCATGCCTGCACAAAACCAGGGACAATCCACTAGAGGGGCAACCGGGGGCAGGCCAGGCACCGAGGGACAGGATCAGGGCTCACCAGGAGGAAGCAGGGAAGGGGTGGTGGGTGCTGGAGAGCCACTGACAACTGCAGTGGAGGTGTCTGACATGGTGTGTGCCGGCACAACTGGGGGGCATGACTCAGATGTTGTGGGTGCCGGCACGACTGCAGTGGACCCTGCAGATGGAGTGGACAGGTCCGCCACTGCAGTGCCCAAGTCAGACAGGGTGGTAGTGGACTCCACTGCAGTGCCTACCACCAGGGGAGGAGAATGGGGAACAGGCAAGGTGGGCTGGACAGAAGGGGAGGACACCCTCACCACATCAGTGGCACAGACAAGCGCAGCGGGGGTGTGGTGCCGGGAGAGCAAGTGGCAGGGGGAGAAGGCCGGATCCTCTTGGGGATGGTATATCTGTGGGTGGGGGAACATGGGGCAGGGTGTGGTGGGGGCACCTGTAGAGTGGGGGCCTGAGGGATGGAGGAAAGAGACCTGGTGCCTGAGCTGCAGGGCGGCGGTGGGGTCTTGCTCTTATGACTCCGGGGGGACTTGCGGGTGGGGGCCTCAGTCTGTCTGCGCCTGGGGGAGGTTGTCCGGGGGCGAGGGGCACTCTGCTCCGTGTGGGTGGGCTTCCTCTTCCCCCTGAATGCTGTATCCGCTGGATCGGAGGGGAAGAGGCCGAGGTCACTGAGGAAGAGCCGCTGGGTCTTTGGGGTTGCAGGTGAGGCAAGGGAGGGTGTTTTGGAGGGAGAGGCAACTGAGGACTGCGCAGTGCTCGTGGATGCGTGTGTGTGTTCCAGGGCCCCATCCCCTGTGAGTCTGGTTTCAGTCCCCTGACTGTGCGTGCATGTGCGTTTTGTTTGTGGCGTGTGTGTCTGTGTGCTGGATGTGTGTGTGCTGGTGTGTGCCTGTGCCGGTGTGTGTGTGCTTGGGACGGGTAAGGTGCTGGGGAGTGTGGATGGAGCAGAGGCAGGAGGGGTGAGGGACTGTCTGAGGAGGGACACTGCTGCCGTCAGGGAGGAGTCCATGGACCTATTGCCCCTCTGTAGGTCAGACATGCCCGATGAGATGCCCTCCATGAACGACACCAGCTGAGTCAACAGAGCGGTGTGCGCATGGAGGACACTCAGCATGGCTGTCTGCCCTACATGGAGCTGGCGAAGGAGGTACACAGACTCCTCACTCAGGGCAGCAGGGGACACAGGGGCAGTTGGTGCGGTGCCTGGCCCAAAGGAGACACGCTCCCGAACATGGGAGCCTCCACGGACCTGGGGAATGGGAGCCGATGGGAGGGCGGTGGTGGTGCTGGTGGTGGCGGGGACAGCAACACTAGCTGGGGTGTGGTGGCTGCTGACACCCGCCTCCATAAGGGAGTAATCCTCCGAGTTGCTCTGGTCCTCAGCTGAGGTGGATGGTGCTGAGGACTCCTCGGTGTGGCTCCCCTCGCCCTCCGTGCCACTGGGTCCCTCCGACCACTCCTCGGCTGCTGACCCAGTCTGGCTCTCCGGCTCCTCCTGGTCCGTGGAGCTGTCCCCTTCCATGGCCGTGGATGTATCTGCAAACAATGGGGAAACAGACAGACATCAGTCACCTGCACCAAACGCACACACCACTGTGAGCACAGCACATTACAGAGCAAGCCCTGGCATCATTAGTTGTACATTGCTAAAAGTGCCCTAACTGAACAGGAGAAGCCAATTGTCAGTCTGATGCCAACCATGGCACTCACATCCCACATGGCCTTGCACCCATCTGTCTGGTGTCTGTTGGATAGCAACACCCCAGTGTGGACACATGCACCAACTACACAGTAGTTGGACAGTGCAGAGGACACGGTGTAGCATGTGGACATGCACACATCACAACTCTTGCCACAGAGTCAGTACAGGTTTCCGGATGAGTCAAATAGGATATGCATGTGATGCATACCAGCGACAGACACCATGATGCATCCATGTCCTGATAGCCATCGCCACAATGGTGTGCATGTAGCACATGTCACTCCCCTGCAGGATCACCAATAAGTAGACACATGCCATGGCGGAGGCATGACTGCTAAGTCATACATCACTGTCTCAGTGATGTATGACTTGGCAGCCAGACAACAACACTCTGCACTGTGTCACAATAGTAGGTCATGGGGAATGCAAGTCCTGGAGCTGCACAAGTGCACATGTACATCCCCCACACAACACATCATCTTAACCCTCATCTGTCCAGGTCATACCGATTGGACATATGGGAGACCTGTGACACTACCCTCTGAACCTGAGCCCCTCACAATCTGCTGTGAATGGGGAACAGCTGCCTGAACTTCACATTCGCATACCCCAGTCTGCACGGGCAGCTGATCAAACACCTATGTGACACACAAGTATCGTCTCCTATGGTCACATCTCCAGTGGCATGCTGAGCCCCTACCAAGAAACACCCCAGCAGTCCTGGCAACAAATCCACAGCACACTGACACAGAGGCAGACACCTGAGGGGTCAAATCACTGCGCACAATGTGTCAGCTGATACACGGGAGTGGGAGTACAGAGTGCATTGCATGGCCTGGAGTAGGCATGACTGTCCTGCCCCACATGAATGAGGGATGAGCCCTGGACAGTGGATAGCTGGCTATGTATGTGTGACACACGTAATCTGCATACTCCTGGGGCCCAAACATTGTTCCCACCCGCTGCATGGGTGTGTGCCACATACCCCAGGCACATGTGGTGGCTCAGCTCAGCAAGTGGACCGCATATCAAAGCAACACGCAGATTACATGTCCGAACACACGCGTTGTGTGAACAATGGACCCACCCATGATGCCCACAACAGAGTTAGGGAAACAGATGCTGTCCCCCACCTTTAGTGAAGCAAACTGCAAGGACACAGTCCCAAGTGACACAATTCCCTGAATGTAAGGGCCACACCTGGGTATCAGATGAGGAGTGGGCAGTGCACAATAGAGGGACATGGCTCCTGGACAACATGACTGCTGTACTGTGGCAGTTGAACCAGGCCAGAGGAGGGCACAAAGCATGTAATACAGAGTTCACAGTGCAGTCTTTGACTCACCCCCTCCTTGCTGCTGTCTGGCCTTCAGCTGCCCATCCAGGTCTGGAAACACCACCGCCAGGATCTGGAGCATGTGGGGGGTCAGGGTCCGTGTTCCGCCCCTCCTGCGAGGAGGCGACAGCTTCAGCTGGACCCGTGCAATCCTCCGGGTCCAGCCCCGAAGGTCCTGCCACCTCTTCTGGCAGTTGCGGATCCGGCGCTTGTAGACCCCCACGGACCGGACAGCCCGGACGATGTCCTTCCAGATCTCCTGCATTAACCTGTCAGGATGACAAAGTGAAAAGGCCATTATTACACATGCAACATATCCGTGCATGACACAGTTGTATATACATGTCTCATTCACAGGGGCACATGATGTACACAGGCAGTGCAACGCTGCCCATGGACAGTTTGCCAGACGTCACTACATGGTATCATTGCATGGGAAGTAAAACCTTGTTCAAATGCACTGTCACTGCACCATACCTGTCCAGTGCATGTCACTACACACTATGGGGGGTGACAACTACTCAGTGAGCCTGCTAGCCAGTGGCGTGCAGACTTTCAGCCTTGCTAGTCAGACAAAATGCACATTCAGAAAGGCAGTGCACAGAACACTCACCTGCTCCCCTGGTGTCCCATACAGCTTGCTGTACTGTGGAAGTAGGCTGTCCAGCAGGGCCTGGTTCTCCTCAAGGCTGAAGGCTGGGGCTCTCTCCACAGTACGTGCCATTGCAGGGTCCAGAGGGGCAGAGACAGCAGCAGTGCAGTGGCAGTTGTCGTCCTGGAGCATGTAGTGCAGGCAAGTGAGCTCTCAGGGGAACAGCCAGCAATATATATGTGCTGGAGAGGCAGATACTGTCCCTTGTGTCCAAAGTGATAGGTCCAAGTCGTTTGCATCTTCTGAATCTGGCCAATCCATGGAATAGCAGCACCAATACACGCCCACGGCATCCTTCAAATCTTCAACTTCATGACATACATGATTTTGCAACATTGTTGTGGGTGACCAACTGAATTTCCAGCAACCGACTCGTTCGAATTTCGAAAACGCGTCCGTTGCCAGGCAAGGCCATTGTCAATGGGTGCGCACCGATCGGTCCATTGCGGTACAACGCGTACAGGGGTACAACGCGTACCCGCACACATTGAATGCAATGGGCCGGCCGGGGGCACCGATCGGTCCATTGCGGTACAACGCGTACAGGGGTACAACGCGTACCCGCACACATTGAATGCAATGGGCCGGCTTGGGGCACCGATCGGTCCATTGCGGTACAACGCGTACAGGAGCACAACGCGAACCCGCACACATTGAATGCAATGGGCCGGCCGGGGCACCGATCGGTCCATTGCGGTACAACGCGTACAGGGGTACAACGCGTACCCGCACACATTGAATGCAATGGGCCGGCCGGGGGCACCGATCGGTCCATTGCGGTACAACGCATACAGGGGTACAACGCGTACCCGCACACATTGAATGCAATGGGCCGGCCGGGGCACCGATCGGTCCATTGCGGTACAACGCGTACAGGGGTACAACGCGTACCCGCACACATTGAATGCAATGGGCCGGCCGGGGGCACCGATCGGTCCATTGCTGATCAACGCGTACAGGGGTACAACGCGTACCCGCACACATTGAATGCAATGGGCCGGCCGGGGCACCGATCGGTCCATTGCTGATCAACGCATCCCTGTACAAGTGACTGGCATTTGTCACCATGCCTGTCTCAGATGGACATATGCCAGCCACAGATAGCTCCCAGGGAGTGAGGGGCACACCTACAACATGACAGCCTGTCCAAACTATATGATAAGGTATGTAAGGCTGCATTTCCTATTGTGTGTATGTTGGTGTACATGTTGTCCTGTGGGTGTCACCTGGGGCAGCCACCCCCAGGCTGTGCACGTGTTCATGGGGACAGGATCCTGGGTGTTACGTGTACATGACCACTGTGATGTGCAACTGTTCATATCTGTGCATGTGCCATGGTCACATTTCATGGTGGTGTATGTGTATGTCATGTCACATACCCCGTGAGTCCCATGTGGGATGGTATGTTTGAGCCAGGGTGTCCCAGTGGCACAATAGTGATGGTCCTCCACAGTCTGTGTGCATGTAGTGTTTACAATGTCTCTGATTTCATGTGCACAATGGGAGACAGTCTCCACATCCACGTTGTGTGTGCATGGACTTTGATGTTGTGCGTGTGTGTGTCACAGACGTCCATGTCTGTCCTGCAGTGGCAAGTGGGACCACTACCTGTGGGGGTCATAGTTGTTTTGCTGTGGTGTATACATGATACTCCATGTAATGCCAGTGTCCATGTGGCAATACAGGGTCCCTGGGAATGTACCTGTCGTTGAGCTGTGATGCCTGGGGCACATCTGTCCTCACATGTCACTGTGGGGGGTGATTGTGACACGGCAGCAGGAGATGGGAACTGTGACACGGCCTCATGATATCCAATGGGCCAACCTGGGACTTATTGATGCCACTTGTTGGACCGTGATGACAGATGTTGGCCATGTATGTACCATACATGTCCTTACGGAACTGCACACTTCATGTAGTTGTGCCTCATAATGATGTATGTTGGGATATTGAGTGTGTTCAATGCCGCATATGTGGGCTGACTGACAATCTTGCTTACTTCTCCTCTGCACTGCAGGGCTCCTGCTGTCCATCGACCATTCCCAGACCTGGCAACGATGGTGGAACGGGACAGCATCCGACGGTACCGCTTCACCAGGCAGCTGATTGAGGATTTGGCAGTGCAGTTGGCCCCACATTTGCAGCCTGGCCGGCCGTATCCTACAGCGCTGACCCCCAAGGTGAAGGTGATGGCAGCCCTACACTTCTTTGCCACCGGTACCTTCCAACATACTGTGGCGACTGCTGGTGGGATGTCACAGACCATGTTGAGCCGTGTGCTCCGCGATGTTTTGGTGGCAATGTTGCTATTCCTGAACCGGTACATCTATTTCCCTAGACTGCGACGACTCACTGACATGAAGAGTGACTTCTATGCCCTGGGGAGGATGCCGCATGTCATTGGCTCCATTGATGGGACACATGTGGCTTTGGTACCACCACAGGCCCAGGAGCAGGCCTACAGGAACCGCAAGCACTACCACTCGGTCAATGCACTGGTGGTGTGTCTTGCAGATATGACCATCACACACGTGTGTGCCCGTTTCCCTGGTTCAGCACACGATGCCTTTGTGATGAGGAGTAGTCGCATCCCCAGGATGATGGCACAGATGCAGAACCAGCGTGCCTGGCTTGTCGGTGTGTACTGACTTTGTGCCATTGTGTGTGATCTGATCTGTAGTATTCCGCCCACTTTTCCAAGTCAGCTAATGTGCACTTGTCTGTCCGTAGGTGACTCGGGATACCCCAACATGCCGTGGTTGCTGACACCCCTCAGGAACCCTGTGACACCAGCCCAGATGCGCTACAATGAGGCACATGGTCGGACCAGGAGAGTGATTGAGCGGACATTTGGTCTCCTGAAGAGCCGCTTCCGCTGCCTGGACAAGACCGGAGGGTCCCTCCCATATGCCCCTGCGAAAGTGTGCAAGATTATCATCGTCTGCTGCATGCTCCACAACCTGGCAGTGCGGAAGGAGTTGCCTCTCATCCAGGATGACAATGACCAACATCCGCCACCTGTGGAGGATCCTGGCCTGGACCACGATGCCAGTGATGATGATGATGTTGATGAGGGTGATGTCCGCACACAGCTCATCACCAACTTCTTTAGCTGAATGTGAGTATCCTGAGGTGTAATGTCAATGATGTGAGTTGGCATGATATGTGTAGGTGGTGCTCTGGTGCTGTTGGAGTGTGTCCATGGGCTACTTGACTGGATGTGTGTTGCGATGTGTGCTTACAGGTGGGCTGTACTCCCCAACAGTGTTGACATGCTAACTTGGTTCTGGGTGGGTATCTTGTAACATGTATTGTGCATGAGTTTTGCTGTTCTGTCCTGTTCTCCATTGCTTTTGACTGTGTGTCATTTCTGTCCTTCACAGGGTACTTTCAGATTCGTTTGGTCAACTGTGTCCACCGACGACGTGATTGCACTTCCAGGGTGGTAGATGTTGTGTCCCTACAGGTGATGTGCGCCACACCCATGGACTTCCTTCCGTCTACAGTTGTTGACTGTGTGCCCGCTGCCAGGTGGGATTACCTTGCATCTGTAGTGGTTACGACATGTTGCAACTGTGTAATAAACCTGTGCTTCACTTTGTGATGTGCGTTGTCTGTGGTCACACATTTGACTACCATTTGCTTACTGCACCTGTGGGCTACTTGACTACAACTGGGAATGCGCGTGGTGTCTGTGCATTGCACCGTCTTCCCTGGCAACATCAGTGTAGGCAATGAGTCAGATGGCCTAGGTGTGTATGTGTTGTGTAGCCCTGGTGGTGTGTCTCCCTCATATGTGTCACGTTGCCTTTACTCACATGCCTGTGTTGTACTTGCTGTTGCAGTTCGCATACACAGTGTAATTTTGCAGTTCATCATCCCCATAACAGCACCCACGTTGGAATCACAACAGAGGCAAGTATGGTGTATTAGTGTGTTTATTGTGATACATTTGTGTGAATAGTGCATAGGATGGGTAGTGCTGTACATAAATCTTGCAATCAGAAGTTCCTAGGTGAATTGAAAGTCCTGGTAGACAAAATCCCCAGTATCGGGGCCACAGTTGTCTGAGACATTGGTCCAACTTGTACTCCCCATGCAATGTGTGGGAGTAGTGTTGCCGTCAACAGGGTGAACAGTCTGTGCACAAAGGTGAACATCCAGAACAGGTTCAGGCTTCCTGGGAGTTGCGCTTGGCCATCGGCCTCTCACTTGCCCCTCCTCGGACGACCCCTCTTCTTTGGGGGGCCCTCATGTACAGGCTGCTGCGGTGCAGGGGACTCTCCGCCAGAGTCATCCTCCCTCCCTGTGGCAGTTGCAGTTTGTTCAGCACCAGATGTTGTTGGCACACAGGGAGGTGTGGACTGGTTGCTGTTCATCTGGCGGAGGCATTGTAAAATGTCCCTGTGCACCGCCGTCATCTCATGCAGTGCATCCCACTTGGACTCCACGCGGGACATGTGTGAGTCCACGCGGGACATGTGTGACTCCACGTGGGACATGTGAGAGTCCAAGCGGGCATGATGGGCAGCCTGCTGCTGTTTCATGTCTCTGAGGAGCCCCACTACCTGGCTGAGATCTCCGGTGCTGGACTGGTACGCATCAGCTATGCGTACCAGTTGTGGGTCATCATGCACACCAGCAACCTCTGCAAGCAGCGACCTCTGTCTCCCACCCCTCCCACCACCCCTGCTGACATGTGCAGTGCGTGCAGTGGCACGCACAGATGACCCTGGTCCACCTTGGGGGTTGGTGGTGGTGGTGGTGTCCATGTCCCCAGGTTGGTCCAGGGTCCCTGTGCTGGTGTTGCTCCTTGTTCTGTCCATGTCGGCAGGGATGGTATTTGTGGTGACAGTCGTTGGAGGGGTGGGTGCAGGGGGTGCAGCTGGTGGTCCTGCTGGTGCTGCAGCTGGTGGTCCTGCTGGTGCTGCATGTAGACTTGCACCGGATGTGCCAGGTTGGTCTTCTTCGTCCGAGGAGGGCAGAGGCTGTACGACACCAGTGAGCTCCGCATCCTCTTGAGCCTGGGACTGGGACTCCTCAGCATCTGCTGCTGTGTCCCCATCATCACCTGTTTTTGGGAGACACACACAATGTATGTTATGTTTCTGCAGGCATCAATGGTTGACACACCTGACAGTTGTGACTGTGCCTCTGGGTGCGGGCCTGTACATTGCATTGTCCTAAGTCGTCACAGTCAGGGGTTGATATTGGTGTGGCACATTGTCCTGCATTATTTGGGCATTTCTATGTATTTGTTGGGGTGTGAACATGGTCTGCATTGGTTGTATTTGGTTGACAGCCGGCCCTCCTTCCCACCCAGCCAGTCAGTTATCCCACCATGGACTGTGCTTGCATTGCAGGGAGTGGAAGTTGTCTCTCAGGATGTCAGTCAGTGGTGTCCTGCTGTTTGTTGGTGCACAGTTGCCAGCAGGGCCTTGTGCTCCCCACAGCAGTTGCCAGTGTCAGCCATCTTGTGAGTCCTTCTCCACTCCGTGTGATGTGAGCATGGTTCATGGTGGTGTTGATGGGACAGTTGTGGGGGGGCAATATGTGTGACTACGACTCCCATGATGCTATTGGCTACACTGACTTGGCCAGCATACACAGAATTCCTTCCTTTCAGTGGTCTTCACTGTGTGTTGGTGTTGTTGTGGTGGCTACATGTCTGGATGTGTTTGTTAGTTCTATTTGTGCCACTGCCTAGCTATAGTTGTAGTTGTGTTTGTACATGTGATGGCACGGTTGAATGTAACTTTGAGATGGCATGTGTTGTGTTTATCTGACTGACATACACATTTTGGGATGGTTCTGTTCTGGTTGCTGTGTAATTGCTATGAGTGCATGGTTTGACTCTCCCTTGACAGTGATGTGTGTGTGTATTGTGGCAGAATATTGTGTACATTTGTTGTGTACTCACCAGGCTCTGGGATGTTCTCTAGTCCATATACGCTCACTGGCGGAAGGATGGCCCGCACCTTCTCCTCCCAGGGCCTGAGGTATACTGGCTTGGCAGGAGGGCCACTGCTGGTGTATTGGCTCAGGAGGTAGTCTTTCTTGAGCAGGTCCCGTACCCTCCTGCGCACGTCATACCACCTGTTCTGGATGTCGGTCTTTGTGCGCAGACATGGTGATTGTGCGTTCACCCTGTTGATGATCCTCTCCCACATCTTGGTTTTCTGGGAGATGGGGGTCTGTTGGACCAGTGTGCCAAACAGCTGTGGCTCTACCCTGAGGATCTCGTCTACCATGACTTCCAATTCACAATCTAGGAACTTGTGATTCTTCTTGGGGGGCATGGTGATGGTGAGTGATGTGTGTGTTGGTGTGCAGGTGAGGGTGTGTGAGTGTGTGTTTTGCTGGGTGTATGTGAGGTAGGTATTTGTTGGTGTGCTGATGGTGTGTGGCTTGTGTGAGGGATGAGCTGTGGGTGTGTGGTTGCTGTCTGTTGGGTGCTGGCAGTGGAATGGCATTTGCAAAGGATCATGGTTGGGATTTGTGTCCTTTATATGGGTGGTCTTTGTTCTCTGTCCCCACCCCCCACAGTATTTATTGGCTTTGTAATTGCTTGTTTGGCCTTTTTTTGTGTCATTTTTCCTTTGTACTGTCTGTGCATGTTGGAAACGTTCTTGTGACCGAGTCGGACCCTGCATTTGTCTCGTACGGTGTTCTCCGTTTCGTTCACGCTGTGTTTGTGCAGTTTTCTATGCTGCGTACGCGTCGGTCGCGGTGTTTTGTGTTACTTCGGCTCGGTTTTGTATGCGTGACGGTCGTACGGCTTGTCCTCCGTCCGAGTCGGTCGTGGTTTTCGCGCCCGACTCGGCGCGAAAACCACGACTTTGCGGTACTTTGTGGTTTGGAGTTCGCGTGTACGTTTCGGTCGGATTTGTTCCGGGTGCGTGTCGGTCGGTTCGATTCGCGTGTTTTCCGGCCGGATTGCTGTTTTCCGTGCGGCTCGGTCGTTCGGCTTGGGTTCTGTACGTGTCGGTCGGATTTTGCACGCTTTGCATCGTACTTGGCGTGTCGGGCGCCACAGGTACGTGTCGGTCGGTATAAATTCCGGCTCCGAGTCGGTCGGTGCTTTTTCCGGCCCGAATCGGAATCGACCCCTAAATTTTTTGAAAGATACCATCTTGTTTAATTTTACAGGGGAGTGTTCTTTGACTTTATCAGTGAAATTTTTACTTTTGAAATTCTATGTAGCTATCAATCAATCAATCTGAGATCTGAAATATGGGAAAATTGTGAATACTTGCAATACAACTTGTTCTTATTTGATGTGTTGTTATAATGTTGCTGTAATGGAGATATGATTGGAATGAGAATTGGTGTCATTATTACAAGGAGAGGGTACAATAAACAGATTTGTATCAAATAAAATGAAAGTGTTTTTATGATATATTTACAACATATCAACTAAATTTTATTCATTGTGTAAATTATGTGAGGATTGGAACAGTTTTGTATTATTTATATCTGCAAACAAATGTGAGCTATTTTTATTTAGCTATAGACTGAAATAACTAACAAATGCCATATTGTCCTGAGGAGTATCTTGTGTACTCCTGATGCTTGGAAACGGAAACTTCGATGCTGGTTTGGCTATTAATGATCAAAAAGAGTGTAGAATAATGATTTGCTTGATGAAGTAGGAAATAATATTTAGATAGCAGGCCTTTATCACAGACTGTTTTTTGGCGTAATATATGTTTGTATTGTATGTAGTATTTTTGTTGTTTTCCAATTTTTATGTGTGCTGGTTTCTATCCCCTTTGTCTTTATTTATTCATATATACTGTTAATTAAATATATATGTGAATAAAATATTTGTATATTTTAGTAAACTGTAAGTTGCAAGCAGCCATTCATAGTGTGTTGTAGACATGGATCAGACATTGTCTATATGAGTACTGACAGACGGTAATGTTAAATGGAGCATGTTGTGACTGGGTAATGGCTAAAAGGGCTATAACTTCAGGGACAGTGCTGTGACTAGTTTAAAGCCAGAGACATGCTTGTATAAAGCATATTTTTTTACAGAGGTGAAAAGCATTTTTGACAATGTTCTAATTGTCTAATGTGTGGCATTTTATGAACATGTGGTGTGCATTGTAATTTGGAAGGGAGCGAGGTTTCAAACTGTCAGCAATCACCTAATGTGACCATTGAAAAGAGACTAAGGTCTTGATTACGAGTTTGGCGGATTGGATACTCCGTCACAAACGTGACGAATATCCCGTCCGCCAAATTACAAGTTCCATAGGATATAATGGAATTGTAATTTGGCGGACGGGATATCTGTCACGTTTCTGACTGAGCATCCCATCCGCAAACTCGTAATCAGGCCCTTAAGCTCCAATGGAGCGTAGTCCTATAGGTCATTCTTCTGGTGATATATGTTTTGATTGCCCAATCATTACCTATCTAGATAATCATGTTGTTTATGTCATACAAGCTCTTGCTGGACAGGAGTCAATTGACGTGTGCGGATCAACGAAAGTTGTAGTTGACCCTAGTGATTGGGATCTTGTGGTTGTAGGTCATATTAGCATTGATAGTAGGTTTTACTGTTTGAGTAACAAAGCACACCAGATGGGACACCGAGGTAGCAAACCTAATGTGTGTGGAGCCTATGATCCCATTACATTGGGCATCCTGCCTAGGACATGGAATGCAACACTTTGTGGATTTACATAGTATACTAGCTATTGTGGCAATGGAGAAAATCTTATTTACATGCCTAGCTATAAGACATGATGTAGTTATGTACCCCAAAAGTGGGTCAGATTCACAAACGTTTTACCTGTGAGTTGGTGTGACTTACCCTGACTTTCCAGGATACTTTCATCACACCCTCATGGAAAAAAAGCATTTTGAAACTGGTCCGAACCTTGGAGATGTAGGGATATAATTCGTTCCAAATGACAATATTCCAATATTATATAAAAGCTTCTCACAGCCTAAATGTTTTAACAGAATTTCCAAAATGTATGACTCATAATTTATTAAAAGAATATTTCACATTTTCTCCTTGCTAGTTCAAGAGAATAACTTTGCATTCTAATACTTTACATGTTGTTAATAACTGTTTTTATTTGTTTGATACTTATGATTTGAATACGTAAAATACATAAAATACAGGCTTCTCTAAATTTAACTCTACAGATCTGCAACACTAAGAGAATAGCATCCCGTGTGTCAAGGTAGCCTTGGTAATGAGCATTTCCCAGTGACTGTGGACTCTCCAGATGTCTCTTGCTTTGACAATGGTTCTAGGAAGTAATAGTAGGTGACCACTCTGCCCCTCAAGGTGCAGCATTTATTCCATTAATAGATTCGCTGTAAAGAAACTTTCATTTGTGAACAGCTAGAGATTTAGAATTTGGCCTCTCTGATCTCAGAATTTCATGACACATCTTTTACGAAAGGTAATCTGTTGATATTTGTGTTTGAGAATGCCACTTTTAGAAAGTGATCAAAATTATACTGATCACAGCTTGTGCGCACTCAGGTTAACCGGTTCACTAAATATACTCTATATTCAATGCTTTACTAACTTGGTGTGCACTGCCTGAAGTGGTTCTACCCTGCCACCAATTCTGATAGAACATACAAACTAGAGCATAATGATCTAGACAGGCTGTGCACTACCGAAAACACTCCCTTATGAGTGTGTATGGACAATTTTTACAATTCATTAAAACATTTTTATACATAGAAAAACAGAATTATACATAAATTAACATCGTTCCTAGAAACCAAAATTATCCCAAAATTGTATGAATGAACCATCAACCAAAACCGTCTTGATGGTAAAACTTCTTTCGTCCACTTATGTGTTATGAATCCAAATCAAAATGTGGGTTTCAAAAGTCCGTTTATTCAGATCATAAACAGTAAAATGTTGTTTGCTCCAAAATCCCAATGCATTTCGGGTGTAACCAGCACCCTTCTTCAGGGGATATCTATAAACAAATATGTCAAGTTTACCTCACATTAAACAACAAACGTATCATTTGAAACATAAGTAACATTTGGAGACAGACCCATATAAGCCGGGAGGATCCTAGAAATACATGCATCGTGAAATATAGACTATAAATATAGTCTGCATATTCTTGCATAAAGAATCGCCAGATCTTAGCGGTGAAAATGACACTGAAAGTGACTGACCACTCAGAAACAGAGAGGATACCAAACGTACCAATACACCCTGTGTATTAAATAAAACGAAACGAAACGAAACAGAAAAGGCCCTTTACTATGAAACCATATCTACCTAATTCCAATCCGCTAACGGACAACAACCGGAACTACAACAAGTTTGTCGGAGTATATCGAGAACAGCCTGTGAACCCAAAGAGAACACATTGTCAATGATCACCAAAATAAAATTTGCACACATGACATGTAAACTATACAGCTCAAAAAAACACACACAAAACGTCAGCAATATGAACTCACCCGGCGTTCGAAAAGCGCCGCTAATAGCCGGGTTATATGGATCAACTGCACATAAATTGAATTCAATACTGCTGAAGCGGTAAACTGGAAACTAAAAATAAAAGATAATAAAGATGATAAACTACATTCAAACGAATGTTCTTAAAATAAACTTGGGCAACTCACAAGAGCTAAACAAGCTCGAAATGCACTTACGGAATCCTTAGTATTTGTGACTCTTCCCAACGCCGCTGCGAGGGTGATAATGATTCTAAGGAATAAAAAATGCTTATCAGAAAAGGTTCTCTTCCTGCCATGCCTCAAGTACACCGTGATACAAAAACTCACGAGACGCTTTTACTTACTAATCTGAAACGCGTCTCCCTTCTGCCTCGTGTCCAACATCCAAGTAACAAGCCCCGTTACTGTGTGCTTCAACATAAGTGAACGTGAGCGTGCTGCGTGCGCATGTCATCAAAACTGAAAAGGGATACTTAGCAAATGCGTGCAACTCAATAGCGGCCATATTGAAAGAGCTCAATTCCCCTGTAATAGTGCCTTGCTTAAACCGGTAAAATGAAAACTAACCAAAAAACCGGAGAAATAACACGCTAATCGCGACTAGCTCCTTGTGTGAGAAATTATAAAAATTAAAATTAAAATAAAAAATATATAAATGAAAATAATCGAACTTAATAAAGTGTGACCACCAAGACTGAACATCATCAAAATGTGATGCAAATGGAAAAAGTGATGAAAGAAGGGAAAAAGAAATCATGACTGTCCCCAGAAGAAAATTGTGACATACAGTGAAGATCACGAGTGTGTATCCATACCAAGGAAATAAACCCCACCACTACCTAATGTGGTTTTAAACAAATATGCAACTTAAACAGTGAAAAAAGGAAAAAGATTATCTAACATAAGAAATATTGCTAACTCAACATTGACTTTATACATGTACCAATACTATAATACTGTTGCCTCATCATGAATACAACCTGGTGTAATTTTCTATAAAATTTAAAAAATAGGAACTGTGATACAATAACCTCATCATCAATAGAACACGTCGTAAAATGTGCAAGTGGTGAAATACAATGATTTTTCATAGTATAACATAATGTAATTTAACAAAATATAACATGCCATAGTCCCAGCATACATATTGCGTGTCAGCCAACTCAATGACCCTTTCTATCGTGATAATTGGAACATGAAATTGACAAATATAACATCAACCCATGTCGGCTTTAACCTAACATCACAGTCGAAAGAGTGCATATTTCTCGACTTCAAGTGTGCATGATGTGCCATAGAGCTGGTATAGATGAAAACTTAACCTCGTTGTCTGAAGGCATATCTATCTGTAATTACATGGTTGTGATGAATGGTCAATGAGCTACCAATGCCTGCATTACATCAGTACATCCTATTCTAATAGTGAACCAAAATCAAAAATTGTGGTAAAAAAGCTACGTGTCATCGGTGTTACCTGGTCAGCTAACGAAGTTGAGTGTCAAACATACTGTCTTCATAGAGAACATGCTAACTCCAATTTATCATTTAAACCCTTGGGACTCATTGTGTCCAAGAATCTAATCCAAAATGTCTCCCTCTGGGTGATGTATTTAGTCATGTCCCTATCACTGTATTCTCGCACAACCTCTATCACACTGAATCTTAGTTGTGCTATGGTGTGATGTGCGTTAACCCAATGACTTGCTAAAGGGGAACTCAATGTTTTTGTTCGAATCCTGCTTTTGTGCTCAGTAATACGAATACGTAATGACCTCTCGGTCTTACCTACGTAATACATGCCGCAAGGGCACCATATTACGTAGATAACATTCTGTGTGTTACAATTAGCTGAAAACTGCAACTTTATTGGTTTACCTGTCCAGGGGTGTGAAATAGAAGCACCTATGATTACATTGTTGCAGTGTGAACAATTGTAGCATTTTTGCATGCCCTTTTGTTGATGTGCTTCACGAGTGTCGTGCCTCTTCAATAGTTCCCTGATGTTCTTAGAACGTTTGTACGCAAAGATCGGCTGGTCTTTAAAAAGATCTCCAAAGTCAGTTTCTGTTTGTAACAGATCCCATCTATTCAAAATGATTTTTTTGATAGCAGGAGATTGGGTTGAAAAAGTGGAAACAAATACTTCTCTGCTCTCTACAGATTTCACTTTCTTCTCCAATAGAACAGATCTAGAAAATTCTTCTACTCTAGCTGCTGATTCTTCCACTATTTCCCTCGGATAACCCCTCGACAGAAAGTTCTGTTTGGCAGACTCTAGAGTCTCAGTCAATTGTGTGGGATCTGTAGTAATACGTTTGATCCTTAAAAACTGAGAAAATGGAAGATGTTTCTTTAAAGAACCAGGATGAAAACTGTCAAATAATAACGTGTTATTACGGTCAGTCAATTTTTTGAAAACCTTAGTATGGATCTTGGAATCACGCAATTCAATGTCTACATCCAAATATGATATAGCCCGCTTGTCTAATGTGAATGTAAACTGGATCCTGGGGTTAATGTCGTTGAGAGTTATGAGCTTCCTTTCCAAGTCTTGTTTCTCGCCTTGCCACATGATGAAAACATCATCAATATACCGAGGGTATATGATGAGATGATCAGTCCATGTAGAATCATTGAGTATGTTTTCCTGTTCAAACTTCATCATGAAAATGTTGGCATAACTGGGAGCCCCCGCAAAACCCATGGAAGTACCATTGGTTTGAAGAAAAAATTTATCTTGCCATTTGAAGTAACTGTTAAAGAGACAAAATTGTAACAGTTCCAAGAGAAAAACTTTATTGGCTGGTATGTCCCCCTGCTGTAGCAGGGCCCACTCAATAGCTTCAATACCCTCTGCGTGAGGAATAGAAGTGTATAATGCAACTACATCAACTGTCCCTAACCAAATTTCTTCACCTGGTGTTAAAACAAGATCCCCTAATAGTTTCAAAAAATGAGTGGTGTCCTGAACGTAAGTAGGTCCTTCCTGCACAAAAGTCTGTAAAAATGTATCTAAGTAATGACCCAATGATTCATGAATAGAACTGCACCCAGACACAATGGGACGCAGTGGAGGATCTCTAAGACTTTTATGAATTTTGGGTAACATGTATATTAATGGCCTACGTGGAAACTTAGGGTACAAAAAATCAAAAGTCTTGGAGCTAATCCACCCCATATCTTTGGCATGCATTAAGAGTTTGAAAAGAGAATCTTGGAATTCAGAAGTCGGATCCTGGCTCAACGGTAAGTACGTGGAATCATCTGACAACATTTCATTAACTTTGGCTTCATAGAAATGACTGTCCATAACAACCAGGGCACCCCCCTTGTCTGCTGGAAAGAACACTAGTGACTCATTCATCCTCAAGGACTTTAAAGCTTTCCTATCTGATACTGTCAAATTATGACGTTTCCTGGAAGGAGTAGATAAATGAGATAAATCCATCTTCACCAATGTCTCAAACGTGTCCAAAACCTTGTGTGAACTGGGAGCTATGAAAGTGCTTTTAGGTTTGAATTCAGTATATTCTTTTTCACTAGAATCAATATTCGTGAAACTGGGATTAGAGAAAAAGTATTGCAACCTCAACTTGCGCATGAACTTGTAGAATTCTATTTCTGTGTTGAACGACGAAGTATGAAATGTTGGCACAAAAGATGTACCCTTGTTCAATACCGCTGTTTGTGCCTTTGTTAACGAAACAGAAGAAATATTCACCACTAATGTTTTTTCTGCCTCCGTCCTACATTGGGTTGCTTTGTACCCTCCACTACCTCTACGGGTTTTAATGTGCCGGACTCGAGGTTTGTTTGTCCTAACGGTGGATTGTTGGCGGCTGCACTGATCTCTAAAAAAGAAACCTTAGTGGTGGATGTGGATGGTGCTTCTGGTAATGTGTTGTCAACCAAAACTGGTACGGGTGATCTTGTTAAACGGGTGTCACTGACAGAAGCTACACTCTCTTCAGAGGACGAATTCCCGGGTTTCTGGTATGTGCGCTTCTGCGCATACACCTCTGCCCAGGAATATACCTCGTCAAGCTTGTAGTCGATAGTATCGCGTCTGAACTTACGAACCTTACGTTCGTGTATCTCTTTGGCATAAAAATCTAATTTTTTGTTAATGCCTTCTAATGATGCTGTCCAATCTTCTCCTGTCATACGTGTTTTCAAAGCGTCATGTAGTTCGTGAATTTCCTGCTCTAGACCAATCAAAACACTAGACAATTCTTCTACTATCAAGAGGATGAGATCTAGTGAACACTTGTTTAATATGGAATACCACTTATCCATGAACTTTTTGTTCATCTTAAACATCATCGGTTTAAGTGGTAATCTCAACCCTCTCGGAATCCTACTAGCTTTATGATATTGCACTAAAGTCGTAGCATGCAAACGTTGGTTAATTTCACGTCGCATCAGGTATTCTAGTTGTCTCAGTTGCTGAACAACCGGACCCTGTGTTACATCAAAAGAACGGGCCTCCCGGATAAGGCCATAAATGTCTTGAGCATCCGATGCACTATAGGCTTTGGTTTCTGCCTTATTTTCTGTGAGATGTAGTATGTCTTCAAATGACATATTAAGTGGTGCTGCTGATAGCTGTGTCGGGTAGAAAAAAGGAAACAATCAAAATTATACTGATCACAGCTTGTGCGCACTCAGGTTAACCGGTTCACTAAATATACTCTATATTCAATGCTTTACTAACTTGGTGTGCACTGCCTGAAGTGGTTCTACCCTGCCACCAATTCTGATAGAAAATACAAACTAGAGCATAATGATCTAGACAGGCTGTGCACTACCGAAAACACTCCCTTATGAGTGTGTATGGACAATTTTTACAATTCATTAAAACATTTTTATACATAGAAAAACAGAATTATACATAAATTAACATCGTTCCTAGAAACCAAAATTATCCCAAAATTGTATGAATGAACCATCAACCAAAACCGTCTTGATGGTAAAACTTCTTTCGTCCACTTATGTGTTATGAATCCAAATCAAAATGTGGGTTTCAAAAGTCCGTTTATTCAGATCATAAACAGTAAAATGTTGTTTGCTCCAAATTCCCAATGCATTTCGGGTGTAACCAGCACCCTTCTTCAGGGGATATCTATAAACAAATATGTCAAGTTTACCTCACATTAAACAACAAACGTATCATTTGAAACATAAGTAACATTTGGAGACAGACCCATATAAGCCGGGAGGATCCTAGAAATACATGCATCGTGAAATATAGACTATAAATATAGTCTGCATATGCTTGCATAAAGAATCGCCAGATCTTAGCGGTGAAAATGACACTGAAAGTGACTGACCACTCAGAAACAGAGAGGATACCAAACGTACCAATACACCCTGTGTATTAAATAAAACGAAACGAAACGAAACAGAAAAGTCCCTTTACTATGAAACCATATCTACCTAATTCCAATCCGCTAACGGTCAACAACCGGAACTACAACAAGTTTGTCGGAGTATATCGAGAACAGCCTGTGAACCCAAAGAGAACACATTGTCAATGATCACCAAAATAAAATTTGCACACATGACATGTAAACTATACAGCTCAAAAAAACACACAAAAAACGTCAGCAATATGAACTCACCCGTCGTTCGAAAAGCGCCGCTAATAGCCGAGTTATATGGATCAACTGCACATAAATTGAATTCAATACTGCTGAAGCGGTAAACTGGAAACTAAAAATAAAAGATAATAAAGATGATAAACTACATTCAAACGAATGTTCTTAAAATAAACTTGGGCAACTCACAAGAGCTAAACAAGCTCGAAATGCACTTACGGAATCCTTAGTATTTGTGACTCTTCCCAACGCCGCTGCGAGGGTGATAATGATTCTAAGGAATAAAAAATGCTTATCAGAAAAGGTTCTCTTCCTGCCATGCCTCAAGTACACCGTGATACAAAAACTCACGAGACGCTTTTACTTACTAATCTGAAACGCGTCTCCCCTTCTGCCTCGTGTCCAACATCCAAGTAACAAGCCCCGTTACTGTGTGCTTCAACATAAGTGAACGTGAGCGTGCTGCGTGCGCATGTCATCAAAACTGAAAAGGGATACTTAGCAAATGCGTGCAACTCAATAGCGGCCATATTGAAAGAGCTCAATTCCCCTGTAATAGTGCCTTGCTTAAACCGGTAAAATGAAAACTAACCAAAAACCGGAGAAATAACACGCTAATCGCGACTAGCTCCTTGTGTGAGAAATTATAAAAATTAAAATTAAAATAAAAAATATATAAATGAAAATAATCGAACTTAATAAAGTGTGACCACCAAGACTGAACATCATCAAAATGTGATGCAAATGGAAAAAGTGATGAAAGAAGGGAAAAAGAAATCATGACTGTCCCCAGAAGAAAATTGTGACATACAGTGAAGATCACGAGTGTGTATCCATACCAAGGAAATAAACCCCACCACTACCTAATGTGGTTTTAAACAAATATGCAACTTAAACAGTGAAAAAAGGAAAAAGATTATCTAACATAAGAAATATTGCTAACTCAACATTGACTTTATACATGTACCAATACTATAATACTGTTGCCTCATCATGAATACAACCTGGTGTAATTTTCTATAAAATTAAAAAAATAGGAACTGTGATACAATAACCTCATCATCAATAGAACACGTCGTAAAATGTGCAAGTGGTGAAATACAATGATTTTTCATAGTATAACATAATGTAATTTAACAAAATATAACATGCCATAGTCCCAGCATACATATTGCGTGTCAGCCAACTCAATGACCCTTTCTATCGTGATAATTGGAACATGAAATTGACAAATATAACATCAACCCATGTCGGCTTTAACCTAACATCACAGTCGAAAGAGTGCATATTTCTCGACTTCAAGTGTGCATGATGTGCCATAGAGCTGGTATAGATGAAAACTTAACCTCGTTGTCTGAAGGCATATCTATCTGTAATTACATGGTTGTGATGAATGGTCAATGAGCTACCAATGCCTGCATTACATCAGTACATCCTATTCTAATAGTGAACCAAAATCAAAAATTGTGGTAAAAAGCTACGTGTCATCGGTGTTACCTGGTCAGCTAACGAAGTTGAGTGTCAAACATACTGTCTTCATAGAAAACATGGTAACTCCAATTTATCATTTAAACCCTTGGGACTCATTGTGTCCAAGAATCTAATCCAAAATGTCTCCCTCTGGGTGATGTATTTAGTCATGTCCCTATCACTGTATTCTCGCATAACCTCTATCACACTGAATCTTAGTTGTGCTATGGTGTGATGTGCGTTAACCCAATGACTTGCTAAAGGGGAACTCAATGTTTTTGTTCGAATCCTGCTTTTGTGCTCAGTAATACGAATACGTAATGACCTCTCTGATCTCAGAATTTCATGACACATCTTTTACGAAAGGTAATCTGTTGATATTTGTGTTTGAGAATGCCACTTTTAGAAAGTGGCCATTTCCTTATCTAACCATCCTGTGCCTCTGACTGGACTGTGGTATTAACCTCTGGTTTCAGATTGACAGGGACCTGTTTGTGCATACACCCCAGACAACCACACAAAGTTAGTTGAAGTGTGCCCTGCATATGCTGATGGATCAGCCCTGAGCTACAATGGTGGGAGTAGTTGTCACTGACACCTAAATAGGCTGTGGTTGCTCTGCACAATGCTATCTCCATATCCTGTAGTGAAGCTGGACCCGGGAGGACAGAACTGGACTTGCTGTACAAAGACTTCAAAGACATAAAGGGGTAGAACTATTTGACCTATGACCCCAGAACTTCAGAGAACTTTAGGACCAAGATGAACCTCTCCTCAGGAGAAGAGCTGAAGGAGAAGTACTGCCCCTTTGCTGTGTGTTGCTTTGCTGGGTTGGCCTGCAGTTGCTACTTCTGCTTTGGTGAGGACAAACACTGAACTTTGCTGGGTATCCTGCTTGAAAAGATTCTCCAAGGGCTTGGTGTAGAGCTTGCCTCTTGTTAAGAAGTCCCAGGGACACAAAGACTTTAACTACAGCTTTCCTGAACTCCACTTCTGGGTGTCCTGACCTGCCAGGTGGTGTCAATCGCAGTTGTGGGACCCTGGAGGTAGCTCCTGCTACAGACAGCTTTGAAAACCTTAAATTTCAACGCTTTACTCAGCTAGCAGATGTTAATCTACACACCGCACCGAAGTGCAGGAGAAATTTCCAAAACAGAGACTTGTGTGGCCAAAGAACTCGATGCTGCGCATGCCTGCACAGTAAGATACCTATGCCTCACCTCATCTCCAGTAAGGAACCAACGCCTCACCTCCCCTGTGTATGGCAGTAAGGGACCTATGCATCACATCCCTTTGAGCAAGGAACCAACAAATCACCTTCCCTGCATGTAAGGAACCGATGCATCACCTTCCCTGCGCCTGTTTTTCTTGTGATTCTAAACTGGTGTGGTGTTCATTTCTGGTGTTTTCACTGTGTTACTATGTGTTATATACAAATGCTTTCCACATTGCCTCTGTAGATCAGCCTGACCACTCTGTACCAAGCTACCAGAAGGTGAGCACAGACAAACTTATGTGTGTAATCCCCTCATCCTGACTAGAAGGAAGGCTCCCTATATGGACAGTGTGTTTACCACTGACAACTAGAGAACCCCATTTCTAACAATGTTCAACTCAGGATCATGACCATGTCATAACAACACATACATACAAGTGTCATAGGTCAGAACATCTTTATTCCATTGTTTAAATCATAGTCTGACATGATGTCAGAAATATAGCAAATGAGACATGACTCAGTAATTAGTAGTCAGTGATCACATAACCAGTTGCAGACTTTCACAACATGGAAGGAGGGGATACATCTGACAATGTCCTACACCATAGGCAACAATACAATAGGTATACATCATCAGCTGGAGCCATACTGCCTACCTGACAAAAGGGATCCTACAACAAATGAAGGTACAACAGACATGTCAGTACAGTAGTTCCTAACCGCAGGGTCATTTCAAACCAGTGTTGCTTGAATCTTGTGAAATGTCACAAACAAATGGCAGTGATGTGATACAAGTACTTTGGCCTACAATGAGGAGACACATCAACACCTACATCCAGCTCATAGACGATGAGGATTTAGCCAATGTGAAGAGAGACTAACATTAATTGGGCAGAACACAACTATGGGGCCGATTCCGATGTGGGTCGGAAAACTCTCTGACCGAGTCGGATCCGGAGAGATTTCTGACCGAGCTGGACTCCTGCAGTCCGACCGAGCGAGTACGATGCGGCCGCATGCTGCCGGACTCGATTCGGTCGGACTCCCATTGAAGCCAATGAGAGCCGGTCGTATGACGCGTACATGGGCTCCCAGTGACTCAATGGGTATGTCGCAAACAAGTGCGCCCCCTACAGTGTGTACGCGTCAGTGCAACTCGCACCGTACATGCATGTTTAGGGGGGACCCTGGGGTCCCCCCTGTGTTCGACTCATACGGCTACGGGTGCAGGGGGGTCCGGCACGGACCCCCCAAGTCCGGCTCCGGGAGCTTTTTCGAGCCAGACGCTCCGACTCGATCCGGCTGTCCGACGTGTCCATCGTACTCGCTCGGTCGGATAACGTCTCCATTGCGAGGTGCGATTCGTTTCCGTACGAGTCGGTCGGAGCGGTTCGGATCCGGAAACGGTTCGGTCGGAACACACGCGTACATTCGCATCGTACTCGCCCGGTCGGACAGCTGTACGAGTCAGTCGGAAAAAACGCATACGGCTCGGTCTTTTTCCGGCCGGTTCCCATTCGGAGAGCTTCCGACCGAGATCGGAATCGGCCCCTATGTGTTGGATCACATCATGGCACACATTGCTTTAGGAACAACACACACAAGGAACAAGTCCAATAGAAGACAGGTAACTTTGATCCTATCGCTGTGCTAGCTGTCTTGGTACCGGCTTTGTACATCCAAACTCTGTGAGATACATTCTCAGGACCAACCCATGTCTACTTCGTACGTGTGAACAGCATCATATACCTGCGAATGTCACAACTCTGAAATGTCCAAATGAAGATGAGATGGTGAAGGCAACTGCAGCAGACAAACACATAGAGATTATGTAAGGCAACATACACATGATACACATCACATTGCTAAGTTCTAGAGAACATAGTCCAAAACAATATCCATAGCTGAACAAAGCTACACTTATAATACAGACACCTTTCCTCAGACATTGTTAGACCAACATATTCCTATGTAAGTAGCAATAACTTCCTCCTCACAACATCACTACAAGAGTTGCTGGACTACTCAAAGTTATCACACCTCACAACACACTTACACTCAGGAGAAGTAGGTCTGGATCAGATCCTGATGCAAGTCTACTCCATCCTCTTCATCAATATCATCGTCATCTTCTTCATTTGGTATTCCAGGTTACCCACCCGGTGGGTCTACTTGGCCTCCATCCTCTGCGATGTAATGTATTTCCTTCACAGGGCAATGTTGTGGAGTATGCTGCAGGCCACAGTGATCTTACACACCTTCCTGGGTGAGTAGAGGAGGACTCCCCCAGTCTTGTACAGACATCTGAATCTGGGTTTCAGGAGCCCAAAAGCCCGCTCCACTAGCCACTGTGTTCTTCCGTGGGCCTCATTGAAGCGGACTTTCCCTGCCGTTGTAGGATTCCACAGCGGTGCCAACAACCATGGCCGGTTGGGATGCGCTGAGTCTCCTAGATGGAAGATAGACTAAAGGGCATCATTTAGTTACACACTTTTAGATCATACTACCTGACATTTCCCGCACAAAGTTTAGACCAATCACAATTACCTACAAGCCAGGCCCTCTCCGGTAGTAGTTGTGACATCAGCTGGGGTATGCTGCTGTTCTGCAGTACGAAGGAATCATGTGCAGATCCTGGGAACTGGGCACAGACGTTTGTGATGTACAAATCTGCTAGGTATACAACTTGCACGTTGATGGAATGATAATGTTTTCTGTTCCAGTACACTTGTTCCCTGTCGTGTGGTGCTACTAAGGCAATATGGGTGCTATCAATAGATTCAATCACATGTGGGATGTGTCCTATCCCATAGACATCCACCTTCATGGTGGCTAAATCCTGACATCAGGGGAACTGGATGTAGCTGCCCACGTGTTTCAACATTGCTGTAAGTACCTCTGTGAGGACATGACTGAACATTGGTTGTGACATCCCACCAGAACTAGCAACAGTGAATTGAAATGAGCCTGTGACAAAATATGCAAAACTGACATGAGTTTCACTAGTGGGGATTAGGATTATTGATGTGAGGTCGGAGGTCAGGCTCCAACTGACGACATAGATCCAGAATTGTTTGCGTATTTAAATGGAACTTGGTGATGATGTGGCGTTCCTCCATGGTGTGTATGTCGGGAAATGGCCAGTACACAGGTGGCTGGTGTCGCCTGTCTCTTCCAGGGTACCTATGTAAGGAGCAACACAAAAAAATATGTAGGTCACAGTGTGTAGAGTTACATATGTAATAATGAGTCTGATGTCATGTGTCTGAACAGCATTGTCATTGCCAGTTCACTGACATTCACCAGTAATCCCTAAGGTGCCCTTCACAGGTCTGTAAGGGACCTGTGAACATCATACAATCAGATTCATGTAAATTTCCACAATATTGACGGTAACAGACCATGTTATGTCAAGATACTGCCAACCGCGGTGTACAGTGTGCAGTGTACATTTTAACTATGTACAGTTTTCAAACAGCTAAAATGATGGCCGCCTGATCTCACTATTGGTACATGTCGAGCGTTGACCGACGGCGGGAGTCAACCACGATGTTAGGGTTCGCATGCACCGCGTTCACTGCCATTGGCTAACGTTATGGATAGTGACGATCGTGGGTCAATAGCTGTGTATGGCCGCCCGGATGAACGCATACGTACGTGGGGGTTGGGAGATAGCTCACTTGCCTACTTACTCTGCTGCTATCAAGACCTCCTCAATTTTCGCTGCTGTTTTTGACGTGTGGGAGCAATAATGACTCACTGTAGAGGGGAGAGGGCCCCTTCCTTCACTCCCGAGGAGCTAGAGCGCCTGATAGAAGAAGTCCTTACCCTATACACTCAGCTCTATGGCTCACCAGAGGAACAGGTAACTATTTACATTAGTTATTTACTCTTTTAATTTTCTTGTCCCATAGGCTAGAATGTGTTGCTTGTTTCAGTAGCTAAAAATATCCCAGAAATGACAGCATGGTATATGGAAAGTGCATTGTTTGGGTTTACAGCAAGAGCAATGTCTTTGTACTTTAAGGAACATTGAGGATGAAGTTAGCCTGGTCTACCCTCCCACTTCACACTCAGCCCACATCTGACTTTGGAAAACAGTTGTCTGTGACAGTGGTTCCCAAACTGTGTGCTGTGGCTCCCTGGGGAGCCGTCAAACCTAGCCAGGGGAGGCGCGCACCAAGCACTTTAATGCATTTAATGTTGAAGGGTCTGTTAACTTCCTTTAAACTAATTAGACTTAAACGCATGATGTCGATTATTTGTAAGTGAGATGCCTAAAGCTGTAAATATAGTGCTTAATTTATGGCATGTCGAGGAAGATGACCTCCATATTTCACTGGATACACACGTTCCAACACTCCCAGAGTAAGTGGAAGATGCCTGATTTATTTTGTTAGACTCTTTAATAGTTTTTTTTTTCCAAATGCATTTTACACCAACGCAAGTTATCAGGAAAGTACAGTTGTCCTGTCTATTAAACACACTATGGGGCCGATTACGATGTCGGTCGGAAACTCTTCCGCCCGAATCGGTTTCATAATGGTTTCTGACCGAATCGGGTTCTGCGAGTCCGACCGACCAATTACGATGCTTCCCAGCATCGCTCGGTCGGACTCGCATTGACTTTAATGGAGCCTGTGTCTCGAACAAGAACACAGGCTCCCATTGAAAAAAGGAGTGGTTGGGGAAAACCTTGCACCCTGTGGCGGGCACCTCATGGTGCCTGCCCCACTGTGCATGGTTGCAAAGAGGGGACCCATGGGTACCTCCACGGGCCCCAACCGGAGGCCTGCAGGTGAAGGGGGCCTGCTACGGGCCCCCAAAGTCAGATTCCGACAGCGCTTTTGTGTCAGGCAAAATGATTTGGAACGGCTGTCAGAATCGACCTTCGTAATCGCTCGGTTGGAAAACATGTCCATGGAGCTGTACGATTCAGCTCCGAACGACTCGGGGTGTCCGACTGCCGATCCGAACTGAATCAGACAGCCCCAAGGTTTCTCTGCATTGTAATCGGTCGGTCGGAAATGTATCCGATTCGGTCAGAAACATAGGTTCCGAATCGGATTCGGTGAATCCGAATCCCGATCGGAGCCTTTCCGACCAACATCCTAATCGGCCCCTAAGCATTATTAAGTATTGAAATTTGTACTTGAATCATAGGTACTTCCAGTACACATTTCTTTCAGTACACACACATTTCCAGACAGGCCTGCTTTTTTCTTGAGCACAGGGAAGTAAAACACCATATACGCCATAATGCCAACATTTGGAAGCAAGAAAGAGGGACGTTTAAAAAAAGAAAAATCTGAAGAATTTATTTTACTTGCATTGATTTGAAGGCAATTTTATAGAGGAGACAGCAAAAATAAAGCTGTGTATGTGGTTTAAAAATTCGTGAAGCACCCTGCTGAGACAGGTGTGTTGGCGCGTATGTCCTGGGTAGAAATGGAAGAGCATGCAAATATTCTTCAAGCGTAGAAACACTTTGGCAATGAGGCCTACATGTTTAGGGGTGCTATCTAGCACTGTAAGTGAGATAAAAAAGTTTGAGAGGGTACTCTAAAAAAGGCATGAGCAAAGAAATGTAACTAGGAATATTTTATTAGAGGCGCCGCCTTAGTAATACGAAACACCCTGCGTATATGATTATAATACCTTCATCAGCTTCATCCCAATTATTTTCAGGGAGAAAAATGTAAGTACTCCAAAGGCCGGGCTTATATCCACCCCACCCTCCAAAAAAAGAAACAGTGGGGAGCCACGGGCAATGGCCAATGGGTCAAGGGAGCCGCGGGTTGAAAATGTTTGGGAACCACTGGTCTGTGAGGTAGCTATACCTCACACACCTCAGCAAAGTGCCAAATAGACAATTTGTCACATATGGACTGTCCAGAAGCTAGAACTTTCAAAAGTTTTTGGGAAGATGAAAGTGAGGTTCATGTGGGCTAAGTAGCCTCAGCCTGCAGAGAGCAAGACCTGACATGAAGATGTGGGCAGGCTGGGCCATGGCCCAGCCTGGGCCAGAGTTACGGTGACAGGAGATCTGATGACCAGAGTTCAGTCCCTGTAGCCCTGATGACGGTCGTCATCACAATTTATTACACACATGGTCATGTGGGCACTCGAGGAATGGGTCGGTATCTGGGTTGCAGACAGCTGTGGGCCACTTTTGGCCAGGGTGCTGTTGGCCGATTTTGGCCTTAGGCTGTGTCTGTGCTGTTCAGATTGCACTAGCAGCCCAGCGTGAGGGCCTGAGCAGTCTTCCCGGATCCAGATGGGCCTCAGTTCTTATCTCCCTTTTACCAACTGATTCTTTCTGGGCCGGCCCATTAGCCCTGGCCTAGTTTTGATCCCAATCCAACCCTGCTGTGACCGCTTATAGAAAAGTGTGCGTGGAAGCATTGGGAATTCTTGTTGTGCAGTGCACACTGTCTGAGGTGTTCATGAGACAGTCGGTCTCCTTCGTATAAGGTTGCTGCGTGGCCCAATTCTAACACCTTGAAACCAGTGGAAGGCTTTGATTCTGAAAATCAGGCTTTAACTGATAGTGTTCTCAGCCTGGTTTAATCACTTCATTAGCAAAACATAGGGGCCTATGCTATTCTCTAAACACCAATTGGGGAAAGTGCCTTTCAGTTACTCTGCAGATCTCGATCTGTATGCATGCTCGGCCGCTTCAACACACATCATTGTGGAAAAGCAATCCTTCAGGACAGCTTCTGAACAATGTGCCAACAGACTAGTGCCACTGTTATTTAACGAGGCACAGTCTATATCCCCATCTGTCTCTCTCTCTCACTCTCTCTCTCTGGCTGCCTCTCGTGCCCTCTACACTCTCTCTCTGCCCCATCTCTCTCATCTCTCCCTCTTGTGCCCTCTACAATCTCTCTTGCTCTCTTTCTCTCTCTGTCTCTATCCCCAACTCTCTATATGGATACCTCTCTCGTGCTATGTACTCTCTCTCTCTTCTGTCTCTCTCTCTCTCAATGTCTCTCTCTCTGGCTCCCTCACTCCTGCGCTCTAGTCTCTCCCCCGTCTCTCTCTCTCTTGCTCTCTGCCACTCAGACTTGAGATCTTTCTCTGATGCCCTGTAAAACTGTCTCATTCCTTCACTACTTCTTCCTCTCAATCATTCCCCCTCCTCACTCTGCCGCCTCTCCCACACACAAACATACAAGTGTGCTCTCTTACTTTCCCCTCCTTTTTTTCGCAGCCCGTCCCCACTTCCCACATTCACTGCCTCTAGCTGAGGAGGCACCTCTCTTCCTACCCTCTGGGGTAGGCCTCTCTGTTTACAAATTCTGCACCACTGAACCCTTGTGCTGCAGTGGTTTGAGACAGGCCTGCCTTTCCTGATGGTGTTCAGATCCCAAAGGCCCTGGGTGCACTTAGAACACACATACAGTGTACATGCATCGCCCAGTTACAGGTCACACTTCAGCTGGCTCACACGTTCATACGAACTCCAAGCCCCCATTGCATTTATTCACATTGAAGATTTTCATACTCACGCCTCTTCTACACCATTGCACGGTGTTCTTGTATCCCAGCAGCTATTTTCATATTCTAATAAACTGGCTTTTTTGACCGGCACCATTGCAGATTTTTTTTATTTCTGTTGTTCGAAAGTTAACAAAATATCACATAAAAGTGTAATTAATGGTCCAATGTTATCAAAATTACAAAATGTAGCTTATACCATTACCACCCTTTTACATGTCATAACTGTAGTAAAGTAATACATATATTCAGTAGCTATTTTCAATTTCATGAGACCGCTATCTATAAGTGACTTTGTATTGACCTGGGGTTGGAGGGATAGAAACAAAGAGGGGAGCACACAGATAGAAGTACGAAAAAATAACATACTGTCTTCATGGATTCCCCTTTCCAAGTACCCAGATGACAACAACACGAAACAAGAGTGACTTACCATCTGATCCTGGTCCATCTCAGAGAGAACACTCATCTGGTGATTTTCCCTCCATGTTGCATGGAACTTCTGACTACCAATCGGCCATCAGTCCTACCCCTGACTCCTGAGCCAATCATAGTGCGGCTCCCTTGCTGTTTATGTTAGAAAACAGCATTAGAGCAGCGCAATGATTGGCTCGGTCAGGCGCAGCCAACACTCCTTAGGAGACTTGGGGCTGTGGCAGCAATCTCCAGGGCTCCAACATAGTGCAGATAGGCGAGGGCAGTGGTTCCCAAACTGTGCGCTGTGGCTCCCTGGGGAGCCGTCAAACCTAGCCAGGGCAGCCGCGCACCAAGCACTTTAGTGCATTTAATGTTGAAGGGTCTGTTGGCTTCAGTTAAACTAATTAGACTTAAACGCATGATGTCGATGATTTGTAAGTGAGATGCCTAAAGCTGTAAACGTAGTGCTTAATTGATGGCATGTCGAGGAAGATGACCTCCATATTTCACTGGATCCTCATGTTCCAACACTCCCAAAGTAAGCGGAAGATGCCTGATTTATTTTGTTAGACTCTTTAATAGTTTTTTTTTTCCAAATGCATTTTACACCAACGCAAGTTATCAGGAAAGTACAGTTGTCTTGTCTATTAAACACACTATGGGGCCGATTACAATGTCGGTCGGAAACTCTTCCGACCGAATCGGTTTTGTAATGGTTTCTGACCGAATCGGGTTCTGCGAGTCCGACCGACCGATTACGATGCTTCCCAGCATCGCTCGGTTGGACTCGCATTGACTTCAATGGAGCCTGTGTCTCGAACATGAACACAGGCTCCCATTGAAAAAAAGAGTGGTTGGGGAAAACCTTGCACCCTGTGGCGGACACCTCATGGTGCCTGCCACACTGTACATGGTTGAAAAGAGAGGACCCATGGGTACCCCCACGGGCCCCAAACGGAGGCCTACGGGTGAAGGGGGCCTGCTACGGGCCCCCAAAGTCAGATTCCGACAGTGGTTTCGTGTCAGGCAAAACGATTTGGAACGGCTGTCAGAATAGGCCATCGTAATCGCTCGGTCGGAAACCATGTCCATGGAGCTGTACGATTCAGCTCTGAACGACTCGGGCTGTCCGAATGCCGACCGGAACCGAATCGGACGGCCCGAAGGTTTCCCTGCATCGTAATCGGTCGATCGGAAATGTATCCGATTTGGTCGGAAACATAGGTTCCGAATCGGATTCGGAGAATCCGAATCCCGTTAGGAGCCTTTCCGACCAACATCGTAATCGGCCCCTAAGTATTATTAAGTATTGACATTTGTACTTGAATCATAGGTACTTCCAGTACACATTTCTTTCAGTACACACATTTCCAGGCAGGCCTGCTCTTTCCTTGAGCACAGGGAAGGAAAACACCTTATACGCCATAATGCCGATATTTGGAAGCAAGAAAGAGGGACGTTTTAAAAAAAAAAAATCAGAGGAATTTATTTTACTTGTATTGATTTGGAGGTAATTTTAGGGAGGAGACAGCAAAAATAAAGCTGTGTATGTGGTTTAAAAATTCGTGAGACACCCTGCTGAGACAGGTGTGTTGACACGTATGACCTGGGTAGAAATGGAAGAGCATGCAAATATTCTTCAAGCGCAGAAACACTTTGTCAATGAGGCCTACATGCATAGGGGTGCTAGCTAGCACTGTAAGTTCGAGAGGGTACTCTGAAAAAGGCATGAGCAAAGAAATGTAACTAGGAATATTTTATTGGAGGCACCACCTTAGTAATACGAAGCACCCTGCGTATCTGATTATAATACCTTCATCAGCTTCATCCCAATTATTTCCAGGGAGAAAAATGCAAGTACTCCCGAGGCCGGGCTTATATCCACCCCACCCTCCAAAAACAGAAACAGTGGGGAGCCACGGGCAATGGCCAATGGGTCAAGGGAGCCGCGGGTCGAAAAAGTTTGGGAACCACTGGGCGAGGGTTTAAGTGCATGTCGGGCTGGACGGAGCAAGGCACCCGTCCAACCCGACATGCACACTTCACCCCAAGGAGACTGTCAATCTCCTAGTCCACCCCCTCCACTCATGTTCGTCTGCCGCACTATTAAAAGGAATCTTTACTCGAGTAGTTCGCACACGCACTGCTACATTTTTTTTAATGAAAACGAATTCAGTCTGGAAAGTCTTTAATATGAGGCTTGCTCATCGTCCGGTGGCAACTATACAAACAGGGGGGCGACGCCCCTGCGCCCCCCAAAAAACGCAGCTGCTTCCAAGGATTGACCCACCCCTCCCTTAACCTCTGCCCACTACCCTTCCCAATTACCATCTTTGAGGAGCCTGGACTATCCAATGGATGCCCCTTTGTGAGGAGGTGCCCTGGCAGTGTCAGATAGTGCAAGTGTTTTTGCACAGCATTGTGCTGTGGCACATTTCACAAAATGGACTGGCCATTGGCCTATGTTTGCTTTGATTGAAAAAATCATGCATTTATTAAAACTTTCTTAGTTTTGTAAACAATGTTCCTGCCATTACTTTTCTGACTATTTGATGTTGTTGTATAGTTAGTGACATGTAAGTACAGCTGTATGTATTTCGTCACCGATTGCTCATTCAGTTGAAGTGGTTTGTATAATGTGCCCTTGGAGCCAGTGCTGGAGTCAGACAGGACAAGGGTCTATGTTTGATGGCAGTCTATGTGGGTTGACATGCAGATGGGGCAGACATTGCATTGGGTGACATGTTATGTGGTATTTCATCTTGTCCTGGTCACCGTCATTTAGCTTGCCCTTATTCCTATGATGTAGTTTGGGTATGTGGTAGGTGTGTTTTTGATAGATATTTGTGTATCCACACATGGAGGGTGTCAACTTGTCATCCCTTTGTGTATTTCTGCATGGATATGTGTCCATTTTGCTGTGTATAGTTTACAGGTACATTTAGATGAGTGCCACATGCAGTGAGTGCTGTCATTGCTTTTAAAATTTGCACTTACACATTGCCTACTCATGTATGGAACCGCTTTTCCAACTGTTTGTCCATGATATATTCAGTTCCCATGGTCCAGTGTACATGGTGTTTGTCTGACATGTGAAAAAACTGTAGTGTCCCCCGGGGTCCCAGATTTTGAGGGTTCCCCCAGATTGAGGCCTTGCTATCCTGCAGAGGGTATTAGCATTGTGCCCTTGAAATGTTGCTCACACTGAATCTATGTGATCTCATTGACTAACATTGTCTTTTCATGTGAGAGATATGGGAGGGTCAAATACAAAGTTGTTGCTGATAAGGTGTGTGTGACTTGCTGACACATCCATACTGAAGTTTCTTCGACATCAATGCATAGCCTGAGATGTGCACTATGTGAGTGTGTGACATTCACTATAACATCTAAATTATAGTAGTAGTGACAAGGCCTCATGGCAGTTGTAGTCACTTGAGTGTGACTTGAGCAACGCTTGACAAATGGTGACCTGCATGAACAGTTAATATCAGTAGTGACATGGGAGAGAAGTGTGAGTGGGCCAAGAGGAGTGTATCAGGTCGGTGAGAGTAGGCGTAACAAGGCCTTATGGTAGCTGTAGTCACTTCAGTGTGACTCGAGCAACACTTGACACATTGCTTGGGGCAACAGCTGAGTGCCCTACAACCCCAGTCCTACACACTCTATATGCCTGACCTTAAGATGGCTGTCCTGGCCTGACCCCTGGAAGCATTGCTATTGAGTGCATATCAACCCTAGAGTAAGTCTTGGCCTCCCAGTAACTCCAGGATGGGTGCTACCAATTTGATCTATGACGATGCCCCCCGGACTGAAACCTTGAGCATTGTACACACCACGGAGCCGGATCAACAGGGCCCATGCCCGGTGGAACTTTGATGGAACTTTCGATGGACTTTGGATGATGCCCCCTGGGCTGATACCAAAACTGTTTGTACTTACCTCGGTGCACGAGCAACCCTGGCCGATGCCCGGTGGAGCTGTCATATGCAGCTATAGAGGAGTCTGGCCCTGGTTTCACCCCCTCGGCCGTCACCTATCCAGCCGGTCATCTGACATTGTTTTCCTCGTTCCCCCGTTGTGTTTCCTTCCATCCCCCTCCCTCCATGATTCTTTGATTTAATTGATGTAACTATGTAACCCGTAACTCGCTGATCCTCTGAAACCTTGAACATTGTACACACCACGGAGCCGAATCAACAGGGCCTTCGCCCGGTGGAACTTTGATGGAACTTTCGATGGACCTTTGACGATGCCCCCTGGGCGGATATCAAAACTCTTTGTACTTACCTCGGTGCACGAGCAACCTTGGCCGATGCCCGGTGGAGCTGTCATATGCAGCTATAGAGGAGTCTGGCCCTGGTTTCACCCCCTCGGCTGTCACCTACCCAGCCGGTCATCTGACATTGTTTTCCTCGTTTCCCCATTGTGTTTCCTTCCCTCCCCCTCCCCCTCCCCCTCCTCCTCCCTCCGTGATTCTTTGATTTAATTGATGTAACTATGTAACCTGTAACTCGCTGATCCTCTTGTAAAGCGCTCTGATACCTCCGGGTCTAGCCAGCGCTATATAAAACTTTTCAAATAAATAAATAAAATAAAAAATAAAACATGATGACCTGCATGAGTAGTGAAGTTCAGTAGTGACATGGGAGAGAAGTGAGAGTAGGCCAAGAGGAGTGTATCAGGTTGGTTAGAGTAGGATTGGCAAGGCCTCATGGCTGTTGTAGTCACTTGAGAGTGACTTGAGCAACACTTGACACATTGTGACCTGCATGAAGGGTTAACACCAGTAGTGACATGGGAGAGAAGTGAGAGTGAACCAAGAGGAGTGTATCAGGTTGGTTGGAGTAGGAGTGACAAGGCCTCATGGTAGTTGTAGTCACTTTAGTGTGACATTAGCAACACTTGACAAATAGTGACCTGCATGGAGGCTTAATATCAGTAGTGATATGGGAGAGAAGTGAGAGTGGGCAAGAGGAGTGTATCAGGTTGGTTAGAGTAGTAGTGACAAGGCCTCATGGTAGCGGTAGTCACTTGAGTGTGACTTGAGCAACACTTGACAAATGGTGACCTGCCTGAAAAATTAACATCCGTAGTGACATGGGAGAGAAGTGAGAGTGGGCCAAGAGGAGTGTATCAGGTTGGTTAGGGTAAGAGTGACAAGGCCTCATGGTAGTTGTCATCACTTCAGTGTGACTTGAGCAACACTTGACAAATGGTGACCTGCATGGAGGCTTCACATCAGTAGTGACATGGGAGACAAGTGAGAAAGGTGAAATGTTTTGTTAGGCAGAGTTTGATAGATGTGATATTGGTGAATGGGTGGTGTTGTTGGACATCAATAATAATAATAATAATAATAATAATAATAATAATAATATCAGTGTACATAATTTGTACACACATTTTCATTTGTTTATAGTGTGCCTGTGCTGTACCTGTGTGTTTGCCTAGGAGGGCATCCTACAGAGATATTTGTGTTGTTGAATTACATACAATGCCAATTCCTGTATATGTGTAACTTGCTAGAGAACCACACCTCCCTTACCTGGTCCATGGCGGGTCATCAATTTGCAGAGGAGTCAATGGCAACGGGTAGCTGTGTGACTTACCGCTGATTTTGACTGCAATGGACTGGGTTTTGAAGGTGGTCGAGGAGGTAGAGCAACGGCAGGATATGAACAATGGGCTCCATTTTGCTAGAAGAGAAGTCGAGGTGAGTAGAGGTGAGTTTCATTCTTATATCCCTCCCTTTCCGCCGTCTCAGATATGGGGGTTGGACCGCCAAGGACACGCCAGCTGTAAAGCGACTCAGAATTGGGCAGGTAGTTTCAGTGACGCTCCGAGTCTCCCACAGTGACATTGTGACGCTCCGCGGCAGCCGTGGTCGGAATTGGCTGGTGGTGTCAATGGTTCAGCAGCGGTCTTCAGACAGCCATTCCTCCAAACTCGTGATTGGGCAGTCGGACCGCCGTGCTGGTGACGGTCGGACCGCCACCGCAGGCACGGCGTTCCATGGACTGCCAAACTTGTAATAAGGCCCTAAGTCAGTTCTTGCTGCATACAACTTTTTCCACAGTATTATGAAATCACAGTTGTGGAGGTCGTAATGTGTGAGAAGAATGTTTGTGCATTTGGTTGTATTTCAACTGAACTAAACATAACAGGCTACAATACAACAAAATGCAATGCAAAAACCACAGATTAACACAATGCAATAATGCAATGTAAAAAATTAACAGTAAAAAACAACGCATCACCACCACAGCAAAATGCCACACAACAAATGTGTATACACTTTCTTGTCACACATTATCACCTTCAGAACCTATTTTCCTAATGATATTGTAAAAGGTGTTTGCACCAAGCACTGCCTTAACTTATCACCAAGGACATCTAATAGCTCCAGTTAAAAATGTTTTTTGACTTGACCCAAGGCCTCTGCCATAGTTTTGATCCATTTGGTGACAGAAATAGTTGAAGTCATGGAGCAGGGGTATTTTACCACCCTCAACTGTGGTAAATGATTGCTGGTCATGGAACCTTTAAAGGCATTTGCTGCTTTTAGATAGAAATGTACTAACATTCATGGTCATATATAAAGTAAATAACAAAATGTAACACAATAAAATCCACAAAGAAACACAATTAAAACATAATGTACGTATGTGTTGGTATTTGAAGAGCACAAACCTAGCTTTACAGCAACAGAGCGCTGAACATTGGGCATGGCCCTGGGAAAATAAAGCTACTGGGAAAAAATCAAGGGTAAACTGTTGGGTCAGGCCACAACAGGGCACAACAAAATAGAAGAGTTAAAACATAATGCAACAAAACAACCACAGCACAGCACAACAACAAGACACTGCAATCACACAACACCAAAAACATAGCAGCACAAAAAAACAGAACACATCACCACCACAATAAAATCCCACCCAACATTCATGTCACACATTACTACCTCCAGAAATCTGTTTCATAATATGGTGCTAAAAGATGTTTGCAAGCACTGCCTTAACTTACCACCAAGGGCATGAACTGGTGCAAGTCAAAAATGCTTTGTGATGCGGACCCTCTGTCTAAGACACCAGTCACTCCAAAACTGTGGCATAGACACATCTGAAGGTAGCATTTCCAGTGCTCACTTTGTGTGCTATTGTTCCACATATCATTATAATTTTACCAAATTGGTTTCTAAGCTCCCCATCTCACGCCCTCTTGAGCCCTGTCTCAACGCTTTTGTCTGCTTAAAACCACAAACAATGCGAAACAGGCCCTGTCCTGAGTTTTGGCAGAACCAACATAAAGTTTATTCAAGACAAAGACATTTAAGTGTTACCCCTCCTGTCCATGAAAACACAAAACACAAGAAACCACAACGCATATACTCTTCAAGTTTCGAACAGCAAATTCTGGTTTTGGTATTTCATTCGTGTTTTACCTGTGAAGGGCAGCAGCTACTTTGTGGATGCATGATCTGCGATGAGAACAATTGTGAATCAAAAAACATGAATAAATGCATCAGTATTCCAATATCTTGCATTTTTCCAGACAAGCTAGGTGTCATGCTTCATCATATGGACTTGCTCCTCGTCGGGTCGGCGGTGCAATACCCGACGGGCACCCATAAAGGGGCTCTTTAACGGAGATCTTCTGTTCCTGCCGTATGGTGCCGTGGGTGTGAGGGCCCTAGAAGTGAGTGTAGATGCAAAATAAGTGGTTAAAAAAGGTTGGATAATCCAAAAAGGGGAGTTTAATAGGCTGGTTATCCACCTTACTAAAAAATATAGTGGAGCGGCTGATCACTGGCTAAATTTACCAGAAGAGCAAAGCTCGACTCTCACAAATGGTCGACATGTTTCACGCAATATGATCAAACTATGATGCTATGCATTTCTTCAGGACCTATAGAAAACTATCTACACGATGTGGTGCGGTGGAGGAGTTCCTACGTACCACTGTTCCTATTTGCGGGCACGCAGTCCCGTCAGATCTAGTTGTAGCCTATCTAGGTGATGGCGCTAGCTCCTGTGATACCCTCAGTCCATGACACCGTAATGGTTGGTGTCCTGTCCTATTGTGGACACAAGCCGGAAAATCTACCCCTGCGCCAGACTGAGGAACCAGAGGCTCACTTCTAGGGCCCTCACACCCACGGCACCATACGGCAGGAACAGAAGATCTCCGTTAAAGAGCCCCTTTATGGGTGCCCGTCGGGTATTGCACCGCCGACCCGACGAGGAGCAAGTCCATATGATGAAGCATGACACCTAGCTTGCTGGGTGTGTGAGGACTCTAGTTCCACTTAGGAGGACTTCCCTCCTTTTACCTCCCCCTTACTTTGCTTTTCCATCTCTCTGGGGAACAGCGTACCCTTCTTAGTTTACAGTATCTGGGCATGTACGCTGGACTCCGTAAAACAGCCCCCTTAGTCCCTCTTTTTGTTTGACATTTTTCCAGACAAACCATACTGCGGTGTAGGTTAATAAGACCTATTTTAAATCACTTAAACCCGTTTATTGTATGTCTCATTATCGGGAAAAGGGGAATACAAAATGCCTTCTATTTTCATTCTACTATTGACTTGCAGGACGGCACCCAAAGCATTTGTTGATCTCTATTTTTAATAACTCGGTGGCAAATGTCTGGTTCCGGCGTCAACACTAGACACGATGCACCTCTTGTTTACCTAACTAAATCTGCAAGGAGGCAGCAGCGAGGAAGAGCGGGTCATGTGAGCCACTGCAAACAAGCAACAGATGCATTTTATTTATTTTGTTTTCAAGCCTTTTCATAACTTTTCATAAACCACGGCGCTTATTTTGCTTGTAGGTTACGTGGAGGGGATTTATTTTTACGTTCTTCCTCTTCCGTGAATTAGAAATTCTTCTCCTAGCCGAGAGGAAGACAGACAATGGAAGTGAAGAAGCGAGTCGCTGTACATCACCAAGTCTTGTTATTTTAAGACGCTGTTGTTCTACGAATTAGTCCTTAATACTGTGTGTTGCAAAAAAGACAGTTGGCAATCCCCCTTAAAGCCCCAAGACGAAGGAACTCAATGGTATCGGTGCTCAGAAGGATATAGAAGGAATGTGACTTTCTAGCGTGCCTCTTAAGAAGTCTTCCAAGCACATGACGGCCAAGGTTGACTTGTTATAAAAAAAATATGGAGACAGGCAGGTCGTTTCTGAGCCAGGCACCAGCTTGTTTTTCCAAGGGTGAGGGTCCATTACCTCGAATTTTCAAGGATTGCACAGAATTCTATAATAGATCAGTTCCTTACCATAAAATCCATATCCCACTGGCTGTCTTAAAATCTCACCAGCTACCGGAAGGTGTCAGGGAAGGTCTAAGATCATGATTGCTGCCAATCAGCAGTCAGTAACACTAGGGGGCGTCACACAACTAAATCATTATCGTTAGATCCAGTCTTGTAGCAATTTTAAAGCGCTTACTAACTTTATGTGGGGTGCTGTAGCGCTTACCCACACAGATAGCATGTAGGTTGTACGATGTTTGGCTGGCATTGAGTTGTTTTTCATCGACATCATGCGTTTAAGTCTAATTAGTTTAACTGAAGCCAACAGACCCTTCAACATTAAATGCATTAAAGTGCTTGGTGCGCGGCTCCCCTGGCTAGGTTTGACGGCTCCCCAGGGAGCCACAGCGCACAGTTTGGGAACCACTGCCCTCGCCTATCTGCACTATGTAGGAGCCCTGGAGATTGCTGCCACAGCCCCAAGTCTCCTACGGAGTGTTGGCTGCGCCTGGCCGAGCCAATCATTGCGCTGCTCTAATGCTGTTTTCTAACATAAACAGCAAGGGAGCCGCACAATGATTGGCTCAGGAGTCAGGGGTTGGACTGATGGCCAACTGTTAGTCAGAAGTTCCATGCAACATGGAGGGAAAATCACCAGATGAGTGTTCTCTCTGAGATGGACCGGGATCAGATGCTAAGTCACTCTTGTTTCGTGTCGTTGTCATCTGGGTACTTGGAAAGGGGAATCCATGAAGACAGTATGTTATTTTTTCGTTCTTCTATCTGTGTGCTTCCCTCTTTGTTTCTATCCCTCCAACCCCGGGTCAATACAAAGTCACTTATAGATAGCGGTCTCATGAAATTGAAAATAGCTACTGAATATATGTATTACTTTACTACAGTTATGACATGTAAAAGGGTGGTAATGGTATAAGCTACATTTTGTAATTTTGATAACATTGGACCTTTAATTACACTTTTATGTGATATTTTGTTAACTTTCGAACAACAGAGATAAAAAAAACCTGCAATGGTTCTGGTCAAAAAAGCCAGTTTATTAGAATATGAAAATAGCTGCTGGGATACAAGAACACCGTGCAATGGTGTAGAAGAGGCGTGAGTATGAAAAGCTTCAATGTGAATAAATGCAATGGGGGCTTGGAGTTCGTATGAACGTGTGAGCCAGCTTAAGTGTGACCTGTAACTGGGCGATGCATGTACACTGTATGTGGGTTCTAAGTGCACCCAGGGCCTTTGGGATCTGAACACTATCAGGAAAGGCAGGCCTGTCTCAAACCGCAGCAGCACAAGGGTTCAGTGGTGCAGAATTTGTAAACAGAGAGGCCTACCCCAGAGGGTAGGAAGAGAGGTGCCTCCTCAGCTAGAGGCAGTGAATGTGGGAAGTGGGGACGGGCTGCGAAAAAAGGAGGGGAAAGTAAGAGAGCACACTTGTATGTTTGTGTGTGGGAGAGGCGGCAGAGTGAGGAGGGGGAATGATTGAGAGGAAGAAGTAGTGAAGGGGGAATCAGTTTTACAGGGCATCAGAGAAAGATCTCAAGTCTGAGTGGCAGAGAGCAAGAGAGAGCGAGAGACGGGGGAGAGACTAGAGGGCAGGAGTGAGGGAGCCAGAGAGAGAGACATTGAGAGAGAGAGAGACAGAAGAGAGAGAGAGAGTACATAGCACGAGAGAGGTGTCCATATAGAGAGTTGGGGATAGAGACAGAGAGAGAAAGAGAGCGAGAGAGATTGTAGAGGGCACAAGAGGGAGAGATGAGAGAGATGGGGCAGAGAGAGAGTGTAGAGGGCACGAGAGGCAGCCAGAGAGAGAGTGAGAGAGAGAGACAGATGGGGATAGAGACTGTGCCTCATTAAATAACAGTGGCACTAGTCTGTAGGCACATTGTTCAGAAGCTGTCCTGAAGGACTGCTTTTCCACAATGATGTGTGTTGAAGCGGCCGAGCATGCATACAGATCGAGATCTGCAGAGTAATTGAAAGGCACTTTCCCCAATTGGTGTTTAGAGAATAGCATAGGCCCCTATGTTTTGCTAATGAAGTGATTAAACCAGGCTGAGAACACTATCAGTTAAAGCCTGATTTTCAGAATCAAAGCCTTCCACTGGTTTCAAGGTGTTAGAATTGGGCCACGCAGCAACCTTATACGAAGGAGACCCACCGTCTCATGAACACCTCAGACAGTGTGCACTGCACAACAAGAATTCCCAATGCTTCCACACACACTTTTCTATAAGCGGTCACAGCAGGGTTGGATTGGGATCAAAACTAGGCCAGGGCTAATGGGCCGGCCCAGAAAGAATCAGTTGGTAAAAGGGAGATAAGAACTGAGGCCCATCTGGATCCGGGAAGACTGCTCAGGCCCTCACGCTGGGCTGCTAGAGCAATCTGAACAGCACAGACACAGCCTAAGGCCAAAATCGGCCAAAAGCACCCTGGGCAAAAAGTGGCCCACAGCTGTCTGCAACCCAGATACCGGCCCATTACCCGAGTGCCCACATGACCATGTGTTTAATGAATTGTGATGACAACCGTCATCAGGGCTACAGGGACTGAACTCTGGCCATCAGATCTCCTGTCACCGTAACTCTGGCCCAGGCTTGGCCATGGCCCAGACTGCCCACATCTTCATGTCAGGTCTTGCTCTCTGCAGGCTGAGGCTACTTAGCCCACATGAACCTCACTTTCATCTTCCCAAAAACCTTTGAAAGTTCTAGCTTCTGGACAGTCCATATGTGACAAATTGTCTATTTGGCACTTTGCTGAGGTGTGTGAGGTATAGCTACCTCACAGACCAGTGGTTCCCAAACTTTTTCAACCCACGGCTCCCTTGACCCATTGGCCATTGCCCGTTGCTCCCCACTGTTTCTTTTTTTGGAGGGTGGGGTGGATATAAGCCCGGCCTTTGGAGTACTTACATTTTTCTCCCTGAAAATAATTGGGATGAAGCTGATGAAGGTATTATAATCATATACGCAGGGTGTTTCATATTACTAAAGGGGGGGAGAGGTGTGGCGCCGCGGCCAGGGCGACTGACGCTGGATGCTGGGGATCACGGTTCGATCCCTGGCTCCGGCGGCAGGGGTCTGCCCAGCACCATGCGACTCTGGGCAATAGCTCGCTTAATCTTCCCAATGGCCCCCAGCGCCGAGATACCCCTTCAGGGGTAATTCGTGCGCTATACAAGTACTGGATTTACATTTATTTATTTAAGGCGGCGCCTCTAATAAAATATTCCTAGTTACATTTCTTTGCTCATGCCTTTTTTAGAGTACCCTCTCGAACTTTTTTACCTCACTTACAGTGCTAGATAGCACCCCTATACATGTAGGCCTCATTGCCAAAGTGTTTCTGCGCTTGAAGAATATTTGCATGCTCTTCCATTTCTACCCAGGTCATACGTGCCAACACACCTGTCTCAGCAGGGTGCTTCACGAATTTTTAAACCACATACACAGCTTTATTTTTGCTGTCTCATCCATAAAATTGCCTTGAAATCAATGCAAGTAAAATAAATTGCTCAGATTTTTTTTTTTTAAACGTCCCTCTTTCTTGCTTCCAAATGTTGGCATTATGGCGTATATGGTGTTTTACTTCCCTGTGCTCAAGGAAAGAGCAGGCCTGTCTGGAAATGTGTGTGCACTGAAAGAAATGTGTACTGGAAGTACCTATGATTCAAGTACAAATGCCAATACTTAATAATGCTTAAGGGCCGATTAGGATGTTGGTCGGAAAGGCTCCGATTCGGAACCTATGTTTCCGACCGAATCGGATACATTTCCGACCGACCGATTACAATGCAGGGAACCCTTCGGGCTGTCCGATTCGGTTCCGATCGGCAGTCGGACACCCCGAGTCATTCGGAGCTGAATCGTACAGCTCCATGGACATGTTTTCCGACCGAGCGATTACGAAGGCCGATTCTGACAGCCGTTCCAAATCATTTTGCCTGACACAAAAGCGCTGTCGGAATCTGACTTTGGGGGCCCGTAGCAGGCCCCCTTCACCTGCAGGCCTCCGGTTTGGGCCCGTGGAGGTAGCCATGGGTCCCCTCTTTGCAACCATGCACAGTGTGGCAGGCACCATGAGGCACAGGGTGCAAGGTTTTCGCCAACCACTCCTTTTTTCAATGGGAGCCTGTGTTCTTGTTCGAGACACAGGCTCCATTAAAGTCAATGCGAGTCCGACCGAGCGATGCTGGGAAGCATCGTAATCGGTCGGTCGGACTCGCAGAACCCGATTCGGTCAGAAACCATCACGAAACCGATTCGGGCGGAAGAGTTTCCGACCGACATCGTAATCGGCCCCATAGTGTGTTTAATAGACAGGACAACTGTACTTTCCTGATAACTTGCGTTGGTGTAAAATGCATTTGGAAAAAAAAAACTATTAAAGAGTCTAACAAAATAAATCAGGCATCTTCCGCTTACTTTGGGAGTGTTGGAACGTGTGTGTCCAGTGAAATATGGAGGTCATCTTCCTCGACATGCCATAAATTAAGCACTATGTTTACAGCTTTAGGCATCTCACTTACAAATCATCGACATCATGCGTTTAAGTCTAATTAGTTTAAATGAAGCCAACAGACCCTTCAACATTAAATGCATTAAAGTGCTTGGTGCGCGCCTCCCCTGGCTAGGTTTACCGGCTCCCCAGGGAGCCACAGCGCACAGTTTGGGAACCACTGTGGTAATGGAATGAAAGGAAAGATGAGAGTTGAGAAATGTCAGAATCTGACAGCGTATTCCACCTGATGTTGCAGTCACCCAGGAAGATTGTGTCCATGAAGAAATAGCGACACGGTCTAACAGCTCATTTATAAAAATGCAATTTGCCTAGAAAGGTACTAGATAATGCTACAACACGTTTTTGGAGTTATGGTGAGCTATAAGAAGTTCAAAAGAAGTTCAAAAGGGGGGATGGGATGAGAGACCTGGCTAAAATGAATTTGTGAATGATGGCAAACCCTCTCCCCCACCTCTTCTCCCCCCCACCCCCGCCAACCCCAAGATGTCATGGCAGTCCTGTCCCATCTGTTGACGGAATAACCTCTTCCAACCATAATATCCATAGGGGTTGAGATGACTGATTTAACTACATATCTTTCAAAATTGGGATATCTAGTCCGTGATCATTGATGACAGCTGAAAAATATTTACAAAATTTTAGCCTGCTGATCTGTAGTCAAGAACGGCGCAATTTACTGAGGTGGAAACATTGCAATTCTAAAGTGGAGGAGGTTGGGGTATGTTTACATATATGAGATCAGTAGGGCAAGTCTGCCTAATGGAGGTGTGAGTCTTTCTAGGAGTCTGAATCACTATGGGAAGCATCTGTGTTTCCTGACTAATACAATTATGATTTGGAGCAGGGGACGGGTTTTAGAAATGTAGAATTTGCAGAATAAAGACAGAAAAGGTGTATTAGTTATTCACAGCTATGATGAACTTGGTGGATTATGTCTGTTGGATTATTGTAGATATGAGGTAGACAGGCAGAGGCTGGATCCACTGGAGACATATGGAACAGCTTGGATTTCAAGTGTATCAATTCTTGAGTAATGAAGTCTATATTGCTACTGATAAACTCAGGAAAGAGAATATCCTGCGCAGAGATGCAAGAAATTCGAGTTGAAGTGAATTAAGAGTCAGTTTAAATGTACGGTAGAGTGGATGATTGGTAGATATAGTGCTGTCCATAATCCACTGAAATCTGGACCCCCATGAGTGGTTGGTCTGGGAGTAAAGTGCTGATTTTCGAAGTTGTGTATGTATTGTTTACTGAATTATGAGTATAACGTTCTTTCGGAGTGGTGTTCTCATGTGGAGTTTCCATGATATTGGTAATTACACATAGAGGGGCATATTTATCATTGTTATTGCATCGCCCTTGTGCCACATAAGGGCGAAGCAACAACAAAGTCAGATTTATCAAGCCACAAAAGGCCATCTTGCGTATCCCTGCATGGCTTGATAAATCTAGAGTAACATAACACAGCGCAAATCGCTGCGTTGAGTTACTCTGCCCCAGAGAGACGTTCCATGGGTGGAGTGTGGGTGCTCCCACCCATCCAATCATGGATTTTGGCGTATTACCAGATTTTCCATTACTGGTAGACATGGGAATGCATCCTCGTTTTTCCTCTTTCTATGTCCACTGCAGAATGCAGCACACATAGAAAGAGGAAAGTGCCTCAGAGGATTGATTTTGTGCATGAAGGTGTCCCTTCCTGCGAAAAAACCAATCCTGCTTACAACGCGGGCACCATTGCACTAGTGGCGGCCGCTAGCAGGGAAAAGTGGTAGGGCAGCACAGGGGACAAAAAAAATAAAAACAAAAGTTACCTGCAGCCTACCGACTCACCGCCTCTTCAGCTCCCGACGATGCACACACAGGATCCCAGAATCCCCTGCGCCAATTCAGATGCTGCTTTCATTCTGGTATTATCATGAGAGAAGCATCGGGATTGGGCAGAGCGGGCTGGTTTCACGCTCAAGCAGGGACTGGGAGCCAGTGCTCCTGAGCCCTGCTGATATCTCCAAGCTACAGCCTGGAGATATCCAAGTGCGCATGTCGTATTGGTCGTCCGAAGACGGCCGGCCAAACCGATATGCGCACTTGCAGTGCCCTGTGCCCACCATTCCTCCTGCTGCTGATAGCATCACCCTCAAGACTCGACTGTGGCTCTGTAGTAAAACAAAATGATAATGAGACAGTTTTTAGTAATCGCTTTATTATCATTTTATTTTACATGTGTCTGCTGGTTCCAGCAGCGGAGTGAGGTTCCCCTGCCCTAACGGAGGAGCTGCCCCTGCCTTGTATCATGGTGCAAGGGTGCGTGCATTGGTGCTAGACACCCAAGAGTGCGCCAGCGCATGGAAAGATCAGGAATGCACCGTATGATATTAAATGCGGTATATTCCTGCCCTTTCCCTTTTACGCAGCGCAGCACAGCAAGGTGGCTTGCTGTGTTGCGCTGCATGAAAATTTGAAAAATGTTCCCAAGAATGTTTTTGGCAGGCAGAAACTAGGTGGGAGGTTAGAAAGTGGTAGATGTAGCAGGCTGAGTTTCTGGTAGCACAGAGATAAAAAAGCATTGACAAACCGCTACTCATTTTTCATCATAATTGTGTGCAGTCTTTTGAAGAGCAGGAATAATTGGGAGTACAACAGGAATATTCGGCTCATCGTCTAAAGGGTCAGAAGGTCTGGTGGAGAACAGGTCAGTGATGCAGCGGAAAGGGGCTTTGCCAAATTTTACCATCAGAAACCAATTTCAATACCTATCAGTCCCTTCCGCTCTGTAATTTAAAACATGGTACCAAAACAGGTTACCAATATTCATATTATTTATGTGGTCCTCTCTTTCCGATGGACCTTTTAGAGTAGTCAGGGATTGGCAAAGGATAGACGAAATCCTAACCTTATGAGGACCTAAACAGAGAAATAATTCAAACACTATAATAAAAATGACATTAATAATGACAAACTCTGGTTACATATCAACTTGCTTTTATCTAATGTTTAAGAAATTGTGAATGCTCATCAACTACAATACAGCTTGAATCATAGATCATCACACAAGAGAAATATCAATACAGTAATTCATAATAACATCTCTCAACGAGCCATGAGTGAGTGGATAGGTGAAGAGACAAAAGAGCATTTGCAAATAAGATCAATGCAAATTCAGAATATCATACGAACCTAAGAATAACTACAGCACAAAATGCTAATAGTCAGAAGAGCCACTCTCCGGCCGGAAGACTAAGCTGGGTACCCTCACGAAGGAATGAGGAGCAAAGTTAAAGAGTCAGGATCAGCAGAACAACAGCTAGCCAGTTAAGTAAGGAAAACAGCAACACGGCCCTCTCCTGTCGCAAAGTCAAAATTTCTCTCCAAGCCCCCTTAAAATTCTAACACTAGTAATTATACCCTTATTCACTAAAGATCCAGCCCCCCATGTATCAAAACACAAAAATCCACGATTCCGATTGGACTAGACCAGGGGGTGTCCGATCACTCCACTTCCAGTGCACCTGACTCTCAACAGTTCTTTTGTCTTTAGGAAACCATCATCATCGTCCTTCAGCAGAGGAAACTCCGATAATCTCTTCCACAGCTTGCACATGGCGCACAGTAGTATTGTAGCAAAACTTTCAGCACGATTGTCCACAAGAATACTTTCTCCGGTCGGCAAGGAAATTCCATTAATAACATTCATTACTTCCTCCCCACAACCATGGCCATCGTCAGGAACTCTCGAAGGACAAAATACATTTCTTTGCAGCCTACGTTTTAGAAAGCAAATGAAACCTAAAAAGACTTTTGAGGCCTTCTCTGCAGAACAGTAAAGTGTGCTTTTTCTCGAGGAAAAACAAATACACAGATAATTATCAAATCACAACACAAACTCCATTATTAATGCTTTGCATTTCTCTACACGTTATTTGCATAGTGTTGGATAGTTAGAACAAAGGAAAATGTCTCTTTTAAAACTCATAGTTTCTATCAGTATTTTCTTTTTTGCCTGTTATTTCTGCATTAATCATTCACGTTTGCGACCTACTAGAAAAACACTGGAAATACTGATCTCTTTCCAGTACGCATTTGCGCAATTTCATATTCTCCCCGTTTTTAGTTTTTCTCTGTTCATTTTCACATGTCTTTGTTAATAATCCACACAATGACAAGTTTGATCCGAGCAGGTTTTATTTCGCAAAACTCTGCGATGGTGACTTGAGCCATCATAAAAACTCAAAATCTGATAGTCATCAGATGATACCACCTAGAAAGCAGTGGTTTTCTTCTGTTTCAACCTAACCCCATCTATGTCTTTTACTATTTCATAGTAATTTCCTCTTCTGTCTTCCAACTCTATTTCTTCTCTCTTTCTCTTTCTTGCTCTTCGTTTGGTCTCTAATGTTTGCTTTTTGCAATTACAACACTTATATACAAATACCAGTGTTAATATTCCAGTAGCAATAGCAATTATTGGCGTTAGTATTCTCCCTAGCAAACTATTACCAAAAGCCGAAAATGAATTACCCACTGAAGAGAAACCCTTACCAAGTTTCTCCCAAGCACCGTCAACCTTCAGTTCAGTTAAATCTTCCCGTAAATGCGTAATAATAGTAATATCCCTCTAGGTTCTTACTTTTGTCAGGGATATATGTGCAACACTGTTGGATTTTCAACATGCTACAGACTCCGCCCTCTTTTGCCAATAATACATCAAGAGTGAGCCAATTTGTAAAACCATAGATCTCATAGCCACCATTTCAGTATCAATCATTAAGAACCCACCAGCAGTGTCTGTTGATAAACGATCAACCACTGTGGACAATTTTTTAATTTTATGCAAATTCAATATTACGCCAACTGAAGGTATCAATGCTCCAAAAATATCACCCAGAATTTCTGCAGCACTAATTCCCCTTTTATTCCGTATTAGTCCACTCTTCTCTTCATTGGTTCCATGACTTTTACCCACATGATAAAGTTTGGGGAAAACAATTCCCATATAACAACACCCATAGCAAGGTGCGGGCAACCTATAATAGGCATTCTTACCACACACATAATATATCCCAGGAAAAACAAGATCCATACCACCTTTTATTCCCCAACCCCCTGTAATCAGGAAAGTATGGTCACATTCACTAGAACCAATGAAATAGTTATTATACTCTGTTTTCTGTCTAAGTAAGCAAAGCTTTCCTCTATGATGCCAATCCAGGGTCATTGCAGCATATGTCTCACCCTTTTGTAATTTCCTTCTCTAAAAGCCCTAGGAGGTATATGTGACTTTTGCTCAGCAGCCTTTTCCTTGAAACTCTGTCTCCTATCTTCCACTATATTTATGAATTCAATCTCTTCCTGGCGCAAACTACAGGTTAGGTTATTACGATGTGCATACACAGTATCTATTGTTTTAGTAGTATGAAAAAACTCCCCAAAATATTCTGCATTTTTCGCACTACTCACCATATTCATATTCTTTCTAATAGGTACTTCAGAAAAAAACTAAATCAAAATGTGAGTAAAAATACTGCAAATTGCCTTTTTCATAGAACAAACTTGATAGGAAACTACACGAAATTCCATTGGTTAAAGGTAGGTGATGATAGCTCACCCCTTCAGACACAGACGACGGTAATAGCATGCACACGTAACAATCTTTACGAGAAATCATTAATTGAGTTATCTTGGTGTAAATTATCACTGGTTAATCTCTTAATGTTAGTCTGTGGATCTTCTTTAAGATCTTCCACACCTATTTCCTCACTCACCAAATCATTAGTAATATTATTCTTAATAGGATACATAAAATAAGGCACAACGACAATTAGTGTTAACCAAACAAACATCATTAGTAAAACACTTATAAAGCAAGCATTAATACATCTACGTTTAAAACCTTGATTTTGATATCCAGTCTCTTGATATTGTGCTCTTGCCATTTTCTCTAAGAACTAAAGAAAAATAAAAAAAAATTAAAAACTAGAAAATTATGCATAAAAAGTAAAGTATCTGCATCCAAGCACCTCTTAAGCCTTATTGCTTCTCCCCTTTTTTTTTTCTCTACAGCCTTTAACTGAGTTCCAGCTTAATTTTGTGCACTTTTCAGAACAGCTTTTTCAATCTTCTGCACCCAAATTTTTAACACAGTTCATTTAGGGTGGCTCGTAACTGTTTCTGTAGGTTGATTCTGCTACAGTCTTTTCCTCACAATGATCCTTAGGTTCAACTGCTACAGCCACCACATATGTCCATTCAGGTGCTGAGTACTTCTTATTCGGAACTATTGCTCTTTTTGTTCTCCGAACTGTATCTTCTTCTGAGTCACTTTGTTCTGATTGGCTTGATGCTTCGATTATTGTATTTGGAACCTTCTTATTCAGAGTGTATTTCAGTCTCTTCACTCATTTTGGCCATATATCTCCTTTTGTTGCCTTTTTCACTTGCGCAGTCACCAGATTCAAGACTTAACTCGAAACTTCTTTTGTTTGATTCCTTTCTTTCTTCTTTTCTGGTTTGCTCTTGCTCTTGAATCAAACTCTTTTCTGCATTGGCATTGACAACAGTCTCACGAGACCCAGTAGCTGGTGCCCACTTTACTCGATTCTGTTCAGACTTTCTTTGGCTTTCAGTCTGTTCTTGATTTCTTTCATTACTTTCATTCGTTTCTGTTCTTTCAAGTGGACTTGGTACTCTTCTTGTGTGACTTGCATGAATCCAGTTCGCTAAGCCACCACACTTCACTGCTGTTGTTGTCACCAGTATCACTTGATATGGCCCATGCCAACGTGGTGCCAAACACGACTTTCTCACGTGTTTCTTCACTAAGACCCACTCTCCAGGGCTTAGGTCGTGCGCTTGTTCTTGCTGTGTTGTGGTTGCAACTTCCCCAACCTGATGAAACACAGACGCACTACATCAGCCAATCCTTTGCAATAATCGAGCACTAGGTCATCAGTTATATTCATTAGTTGATTCGCTGGAACTATTGGCTGTCTCATTGCTCTGCCCACAATGACTTCATGGGGCGATAATCCAGTCTTTTTTATCAGGGATACTTCTCAAACTCATCAGAACTAAGGGTAAAGCATCTGGCCATTTTAATGCTGTGGATGCGCACACTTTTGAAAGTCTTGATTTAAATGTACCGTTTATCTGTTCGACCACACCTGAGGCTTCTGGTCGATAGGCACAATGTAATTTTTGCTCAACTTGCAATGCTGTACAAATCATTCGAATTATTTCATTGTTAAAATGTGTACCTCTATCAGTTTATCAGTTTCTAAAGAGACTGGAAATCCAAATTGTGGAATTATCTCTCTCAACAGCAATTTAGCAACAGTTAGGCTATCATTTCTCCTTGTTGGGTAAGCCTCCACCCAACAAGAGAATAAACAAACCACCACCAACACATATTTTAATCCATTACATGGAGGCAGTTCAATAAAATCGGCCTGCAGTCTAGTAAATGGACCTGCTGCTTTTCCAATTCGTCCCCAACTGACAACAATCTTTCTCCCTGCATGTTGCTGCTGGCAAGTTATACATCTCTGGCAAAGACTTTCTGCAATGATCCTGAATTTAGGGTTGTACATTGTCTGCTTGAATAACCTTATCATTGCATCTCTTCCTACATGTGTTAGACCATGGTACATTCTAGCTATTTGTGACAACAGGCTGTCTGGCATTATTGGTCTTCCGTCAGTATAGACCCATACTTCATCTTCAGCCCTTCGTGAACAACCTGCCTTCATCCAAATTTCTTTTTCTTCCTCACTAGCTTCCTCCTGAAGTTGCCTAATCTCTTCCCATGCCTCCACAGAAGAAAACATCAGATGACAATTTACATCAGATTTCTACGTACTTTTGTTGATCGAAATTTGAATTTTGAGCACAAAATCGTGCAACTTGGTCTGCATAGCGATTTCCACTGATTTGTGTGCTGAACACTTTACGACTCAAATTTCTTTGGGTAATTGTAGTGCAACCAATAACTCTTTTACATAATTTCCATTTCGAATTGGTGAACCAGACGAGGTTAAAAATTCACGTTGCAACCACAATTGTCCAAAGTCATGGACAACTCCAAAACCATATTGACTATCTGTGAATATGGTTATTCTCAAAATATTGGCAATGATGCATGCCCTTGTCAATGCAACCAGTTCCGAAATTTGGGCCGAACTTACTCCTTTCAAACATGAAGCTTCAAGGACCATGGCCACTGTACAGACTGCATATGAAACACGCAAGATACCTTTTTCATCCCTTAAGCATGATCCATCCACAAACATTACGCGATCTGTTTCAGACAATGGTATATCTTTTATATCAGGCCTTGGTTTTGTACACAGCTCAGTCACATCCAGACAATCATGATCAGCTTCATCCACCACTTCCTTGCAACTTGGACTCGGTAACAAAGTAGCTGGATTCAAATTCGTGCATCTTGTCACAGTCACATTTTTAGCTCCCATAATCACTCTTTCATATTTTGTCAACCGACTGCTTGTAAGGTGCTGTGTTCAAGTTCCTGTCAACAAGATCTCAACAGAATGTGGCACATACACTCCAATGTATGTCCCATCACAATTGCCTCACTCTGTTCCAAACTCACACAAGTCGCAGCAACTGCTTTCAAACATCCTGGTAAAGTTGCAGCCACTGAATCTAGTGTTGCAGAGAAATATGCCACTGGAGGACGTGCTGTTCCATGCATTTGCATTAGAACTGAAAGTGCACAACCGTCTCTTTCGCAGCAGAATAAAGCAAAATCCTTATTATAATCTGGCATTCCTAATGCGGGTGCTCGACAAAGACTGTCTCGCAGTTCCACAAATGCCTTCATGCACTCCTCATTCAATTGAATTGGATTGATCACATCTTTATGTGTCAATCTTTGTAGTGGCTTGGCTGTCAGTGGAAAACCACTGATCCATTGTCTGCAGTATCCAACCATTCCCAAAGATATTCGGACTTATTTCTGTGTTTTGGGTGGATTCGTGTGCAAAATCACAGTTATTCGATCTTGTGATACTTTCCTGACTCCTTTCTCAATTTTGTGTCCCAAATATAGAACTTCTTTTTTACAGAATTGCAGTTTTGCTGGTGACACTTTATGCCCACCTACTGCCAAATGGTTCAGTAGAGCAATAGTATCTGTTGCACATGCTTCCCTAGTCTTTGATGCAACGAGAAAATCGCCAATATATTGCACCAAAACTGAGTCTTCTGGCATTACCAGTGACTCTAAGAACTTCTTCAAATATTTCATTGAAGATTGAGGGACTCTCTGTATACCTTTGAGGTACTCGGCACCATGCCAAAACACAGTCTCCGAACTGGAACGCAAACAAATATTGGCTATCCGGATGCAAGAGTATCGTGAAAAATGCTTGGCATAAATCAATCACTGTAAACCACTCCGCATGACATGGAATTTGGTAAAGAATCACTGCGGGGTTTGGCACTATTGTGCAACATGGTATCACTATCTTAGTAATCTTCCTCAAATCCTGAACTATTCTGTACTTACCGCTCGGTTTCTTAATCCCCATAATAGGTGAATTACACGGACTCCCTAGTGTCTCTCTCAGAATACCCTGTTCAATCATCAATTTTATTACAGGTGTTACTCCTGCAATGATCTCAGGACTCATTTTGTATTGTGGCGTTTTTGGAAATTCTGCACCTTGTTTCACTGAAATTTGAATAGGATCAACTCCTTTCATTAGTCCAATGTCTTTCCCTGAAAAATCCCACACATCAGTCAACACTATGTCTCTCAGCTCAACAGGTAAATCCTTTGCTGTAAATAAAGGATACAAATCAATCACTTCTGTCCCTTGCCTTGCCATCATTATTTTGAACACCACATCTTCATCCCGCATATGAAATGCTATTCCATCCGGTGTACAATAGATGGTGCAATTCATCTTGCATAGTAAATCTCTACGTAGCAGGTTAACTGGACTTGTCTCGAAAGTCTCCAATTTGTACTTTCATTGGTTTTGTCACTGGAGTTTTGATCAATTGATTCGAAACACCTACGACTTGGATAGTATCTCCCAAGAGGGGTAGGTTTGGGATTTCCACAGTTCTCACAGTGGAACCGGTAGCACCAGTGTCTACAAGGAATGTAATCACATTACCTTCTACTTCTCCATCCACAAAGGGACCACACTGATTTACCTCTAGAGATGCGCCAAGCACGCACTCCTCCTCCCCCCTCAGGCACCGTCATTGAGATGTATCTGAATCACTCTCCTGGCACTGCTACCAATATTGTGGAGCCATTTGTACATTTTTATTAACTGATTCACCCATATGAAAACCCACATTCGCACTGTATCTTTGTACCTGAGCATTCACATTTTCATTTGGCATCGGGGCTTGTGGTATTTGAACCTGTGTTATCACCTGTTGTTGTTGTTGATTCTTGTTCATTTCGACCTGCATCTGTTCATTAGAGTTCTGATTCGTCTCATTATTCCCTAAGAAAGCCTTACACTCGCGCTTCCAGTGTCCCAACTTGCCGCACGCATAACATGGATATTTCCTTTTCATATCCTCCTTACTACCTCTATCTCTTCCATTTCCTTGTGTAAGAACACCACCATTCGCCATGACACCTCCCATGGCAGCAATCTGGCCATCCTGAATATTCTGATTCTGACCCTTTCCTTGAAAACCTATTTATGAAAAATCTACAAAATTACTACCTTTCTGTGCCGCTTTCATCTGAGCCCACATTAATTTCTCTTTCAACTTCTTGTGTCTTGTTTCGATATCATCACTACAATATTTTGCATACCACAGTATTTCATCTATGCTTTTGTTCTGCCAACAAATCAAATGCTGTTGAATAATATTACTAATCTCCAGTTTCAATCCAAACACAAACGTCTATACAAAATGTCCCATATCTTAGTAATGTTCTCAAAACCAATATACTGTTTAAACACTTGTAGAAGCCTTTCGTAGTAAGCATGCAAGGTTTCTTTCGTTTCCTGAGTCGTTCTATCTATTTTCACCCAATCTGTTTCCTTTGGTGAAATCTTTCCCTTTAAATAGGTAATGACCTGATTGTATTGTATATTTTTCATCACTTCGTCTGATGGTGCTCCAGTCTTTGCATCTCTGGGATATTCTTCTTTTGGCCAATGTACAGCAATCTTACACTTGACCTACAAATCAGCTGGAACCACAATATCAAATAAACCATCTAAGCCCTTCAACAAAACCTTTGAAACTTTCACAAATCTCTACTTGTTTATACCACTCAACTGGTTTTTCTCTCAATCTAGGGAACTCATTCGTAAAAGACAGTATATCCTACCTTGACCAAGGGACATGAACATATCCACCTCCTGGCACCTCTCTCATTGGATATATCATTTCAGTCGTTGTCTCTGTATCTGTCTCTCTCACCAGACACATTGATGAAGCCCCTTGATTTGCAATCATTTCTTCTTTCTTTTTAGCCCATCTGCCTTTCCAACGTTCCAATTCACCCCATCGTCACAATGGATTAATCAGCTCCTTAATTTGCAATCGCTTTCCTGAAGCATTCAAACTCTCCAAGTCCTTGTCACTAAAATTCAATCTATATGGTTTCTGTAAAGCTTTCGATTTTTCTATGTCAACACCATAGGTCTGTGTAACTTCAGCAAATCTCTCATGAAGACTCTTCGCTCTCTTGTAATATTCTTACACAAAAATAATAATTCTTCCTCCTGATATTTACTGAATCTTTCAGGACTAATCGTACCCATAATCATTTCCTCTAAATCCGCTTTTAATCTACTCACATCCATGCTCATATTGACTTTATTAGACACCATCCCTCTAATCAATTCATCCAATTCTTCTGGAGATGGCCCTATTGAACCTCCTGATTTAGGTGTCACTCCTCTCTCATTCTGCACTAGTCTCCTTGGTTCTCTTTGCACATTACGCTTTGGGGTTTCCACTGACCTTTCTGAAATATCAATCAATGATCCTGTCTCACCTGCACCAGCACCACCACTAGCCTATTGTTAACAGGCACTGTTAATGCATGCACTTGTGAAATACTCTGGCCCTCACTATACAATGGAACTATAGGACCAATAGTCACTGGGACTGACAAAGCCTCTGCATTCAAATTCAATTAAGTAATCTTTTTTGTCAAATCCTCTTTCACCTGGCTCACTACATTAATATTTTTCCTTTGAGAATACTGAGGAACTTCTACCAGAATCAACGGAGCACTTACGGTAATTCTTTCTTGTTTTTCCTGATATGGTGGAGGTCTATTTAACAATAATTCATCCAACAACTCGTCATCTACCTCATTATGATCCGGACACGTTTCCACAACATTTTTCTTTTTCTCTTTACACTTTCCTCCTTACTGATTCTCTACTAAAACAACTAGATATCATCCTTCGCCTACTGCTATCACATCTCTCCTCCACTTCTTCATTTGAGCATCCCATTTCTCCTTTGAGTATCTACTTACTGTATTTCTGTATTTATTCTCAGACCTGTCTCTATCTCTTTTGTAAGCGTCATGTTCCCATTCCTCAAGCGCTTCATACTGCATAGGTCTAGGATTTGGTCTCAATTCATTCATTTGATGTCTCAGGGTTTCTAAATTCCTCACGTTAAAAGTGCCATACTCTGGATACGCCATATCCCATCTCCTTCTGTATATGTTACCCAATTTTCCAACCATGTACACTTGTGATATCCTCTTTCTAAAGACATAAAGGAAGCAGGCGTACCCACAGGCGGTCCAGGAATTCCCTTTCTAATAGATATAGGCTCATCTTTTCTAAACAAGGTCTTCAACAATTTCAATAACTTCATTTTATTTCGTTCGCTACACTAAACCCAAGCAAACAGAGAAAACTCTACCGTATTTCCACAAACGTTATTCGTTCACACTGACCAATACCAGCGCGACTCACACCAACCAACCAATAGCAGCACAGCACTCTTTCGTAACGATTCACACTAGCTGACCACTGCCAGCCCCGCTCTCTGTGAAGTCAGTATAACTCCTGCGACTGACCCTCCCTTCGCAAAGTTAGATTCAATCACTCCAAGAATTCTTTCGCTACCAGCACAATATCGACCAGCGTTATTTTACATTTAATCAAGTGAAAATTTTCGATACTTCTTCAGCTGCGCTTTCTAAAGGTACCCAAATAAATCCCCACTATACTAACTTCAAGGTTCCCTGTGCAATACTAACAACGCAACTATTGTTCAGTACCGCATCAACAGCAGACAACGCAATACTGCGTAGTGTATGCCACACTAAGGCACGCCCCTTAGGCTAAATATCCCAGGATCTTAGGCCACTTCGGACCCGTTACTCAACTAAATTAACATCAACGGCGGACCACAACATATAACCGAAATACACAATATTAAAAAAATTATCACTTCCGTCCTAATCAATTGCCAATTTAATCAATCTAACCATCAAGTCTGCTACCAAAAACTGATGCAGCCGAAAGGGGCTTTGCCACATTTTACCATCAGAAACCAATTTCAACACCTATCAGTCCCTTCCACTTCAGAATTTAAAACATGATACCAAAACAGATTACCAATATTCATATTATTTATGTGGTCTTCTCTTTCCGATGGACCTTTTAGAGTAGTTAGGGATTGGCAAAGGATAGACGGATCCTAACTTTATGAGGAGCTAAACATAGAAATAATTCAAACACTATAATCAAAATGACATTAATAATGACAAACTCTGGTTACTTATCAACTTGCTTTTATCTAATGTTTAAGAAATTGTGAATACTCATCAAGTACAATACAGTTTGAATCATAGATCATCACACAAGAGAAACATCAATACAGTAATTCATAATAACATCTCTCAACGTGCCGTGAGTGAGTGGATAGGTGAAGAGACAAAAGAGCATTTGCAAATAAGATCAATGCAAATTCAGAATATCATACGAACCTAAGAATAACTATAGCACGAAATGCTAATAGTCAGAAGAGCCACTCTCCGGCCGGAAGAGTAAGCTGGGCACCCTCACGAAGGAATGAGGAGCAAAGTTAAAAGTCAGGATCAGCAGAACAGCCAGCCTGTTAATTAAGGAAAACAGCAACACGGCCCTCACTTCTCGCAAAGTCAAAGGGGGATATTAGCAAGAAGAGGCGATAATCATCGCTAACCCTGCTTAGCGTGATTTTTTTTATCGCCGGCTATCGCTGGAATATATCGCCACGCTAACGCTGTATTAGCAACGATTAGCGCTATGGCGATGAATATTCCAGCGATAGCGGGAAATGGGCCAACATCGCTGAAAAACCAGCGATGTTGCATGGAGAAGGGAGAACACCTTGCTGATACGACCCTGTGGTCGTATCAGCATAATCCACCCCCCATGTTAGGTATGGCTAACACCTGCTAATTGCAGGTGTTAAATAAATGGCGATGACCCCGGTTAGCGCGACTTTTCACGTCGCTAACTGGGGCCATGGCCACCTTGCTAATAGGCGATAGGCCTGTTAGCGAGTGTTTCCCAGGTTTGTTCGTCGGAACGCCCACTTTGCATGTCATTAGCGATAAATATCGCTGACATGCAAAGCGGTAAAAAACGGGCGCTAATGCCCGCAAACTGTCGCTAACTGCTGTTAGAGACAGTTTGCTGATAGGGCGATATAAATATCGCCGCTTTAGCGGCAAAAAGTGCCGCTAAAGCGGCGATAGTGCCCTTGCTAATATGCCCCAAAATTTCTCTTCAAGCCCCCTTAAAATTCTAACACTAGTAATTATACCCTTATTCACTAAAGATCCAGCCCCCCATGTATCAAAACACAAAAATCCACGATTCCGATTGGACTAGACCAGGGGGTGTCCGATCACTCCACTTCCAGTGCACCTGACTCTCAACAGTTCTTTTGTCTTTAGGAAACCATCATCATCGTCCTTCAGCAGAGGAAACTCCGATAATCTTTTCCGCAGCTTGCACATGGCGCACAGTAGTATTGTAGCAAAACTTTCAGCACGATTGTCCACAAGAATACTTTCTCCCGTCGGCAAGGAAATTCCATTAATAACATTCATTACTTCCTCCACACAACCATGGCTATCGTCAGGAACTCTCGGAGGACAAAATACATTTCTTTGCAGCCTACGTTTTAGAAAGCAAATTAAACCTAAAAAGACTTTTGAGGCCTTCTCTGCAGAACAGTAAAGTGTGCTTTTTCTCTAGGAAAAACAAATACACATATAATTATCAAATCACAACAAACTCCATTATTAATGCTTTGCATTTCTCTACACGTCATTTGCATAGTTTTGGACAGTTAGTACAAAGGAAAATGTCTCTTTTAAAACTCATAGTTTCTATCATTATTTTCTTTTTTGTCTTTTATTTCTGCATAATCATTCACGTTTGCGGCCTACTAGAAAAACACTGTAATTACTGATCTCTTTCCAGCACGCATGTGCGCAATTTCATGTTCTCCCCGTTTTTAGTTTTTCTCTGTTCATTTTCACACGTCTTTGTTAATAATCCACACAATGAGAAGTTTGATCCGAGCAGGTTTTATTTCGCAAAACTCTGCTTCATCAATCCCCCCTTGAATGGCGACTTGAGCCATCATAAAAACCCAAAAATCTGATAGTCATCAGATGATACCACCTAGAAAGCAGTGGTTTTCTTCTGTTTCAACCTAACCCCATCTATGTCTTTTACTATTTCATAGTAATCTCCTCTTCTGTCTTCCAACTCTATTTCTTCTCTCTTTCTCTTTCTTGCTCTTTGTTTGGTCTCTAATGTTTGTTTTTTGCACTTACAACACTTATATACAAATACCAGCTTTAATTCCAGTAGCAATAGCAATTATTGGCGTTAGTATTCTCCCTAGCAAACTATTACCAAAAGCCGAAAACCAGTTACCCACTGAAGAGAAACCCTTACCAAGTTTCTCCCAAGCACCGTCAACCTTCAGTTCAGTTAAATCTTCCCGTAAATGTGTAATAATAGTAATATATCCCTCTAGGTTCTAACTTTTGTCAGGGATATATGTGCAACACTGTTGGATTTTCAACATGCTACAGACTCCACCCTCTTTTGCCAATAATACATCAAGAGCGAGCCAATTTGTAAAACCATAGATCTCATAGTCACCATTTCATTATCAATCATTAAGAACCCACCAGCAGTGTCTTTTGATAAACGATCAACCACTATGGACAATTTTCAAATTTTATGCAAATTCAATATTACTCCAACTGAAGGTATCAATGCTCCGGAAATATCACCCACAATTTCTGCAGCACTAATTCCCCTTTTATTCCGTATTAGTCCACTCTTCTCTTCATTGGTTCCATTACTTTTACCCACATGATAAATTTTGGGGAAAACAATTCCCAAATAACAACACCCATAGCAACGTGCGGGCAACCTATAATAGGCATTCTTACCACACACATATTATATCCCAGGAAAAACAGGATCCATACCACCTTTTATTCCCCAACCCCCTGTAATCAGGAAAGTATGGTCACATTCACTAGAACCAATGAAATAGTTATTATACTCAGTTTTCTGTCTAAGTAAGCAAAGCTTTCCCCTGTGATGCCAATCCAGGGTCATTGCAGCATATGTCGCACCCTTTTTGTAATTTCCTTCTCTAAAAGCCCTAGGAGGTATATGTGACTTTTGCTCAGCAGCCTTTTCCTTGAAACTTTGTGTTCAGTTTGAAGAAATAAGTCCATCAGGAACAGGTTCAAATAAAATTGGTTTTTATTACCAAAAAGAAACTCCAGCCACATCCAAAAACAACTTCAGGAATCAACTGCCAATGAACAGAAGATTCAACTATATACATTCTAAATGGAATATCCTGCAGCAGCAGGATAAAGCCATGGAAACAGAAAAAGTACAAACGCAATGAAATGCAATGAAGAACATCACACATCTTCCTTGTATAGAAAATTTACATACTCCTTATCTTAACCAAGCGATTAAAATTCCAAATACGCCCATCATTCAATTTGGCAGCTCCTTTGAACACTTTGGTCACAGTAAATGCATTGCTAAACTTAGAAATACCTCTAGATCTTTCATGCAACTTAACTTTAACTACATCTCCAATATTGACTTGGAAAGGTTTGACAGCATGACGAATATCATGGTTTCTTTTTCTTTCAAACTGAGCAGATAATTCTTTTTCACGAGAAGACATTAACATTTCTTCATTACTCATTGAATTATCACAATACTTGCTGACCCAAGGAGGCTCAACAAGAGTATACGGTTTGCGTTTTTTAAATAACTCAAAAGGACTAAAACCAGTTGTAGAATGAGGAGTGACTCTGTATTCCTCAACTCTTCTTTTCACATCATGTATCCAGTCCTTAGCATTACATCTTGAGATTTGAATAGCTTCTGTCAATGTTCTATTAAATCTCTCAATCATACCATTCGATTCCGGATGATATAATGCACATTTTTTGTGAGAGATTCCGCTACTTGACAAAAAATCCATCATTTCTTTGGAGACGAATTGAACTCCATTGTCAGTAAGTATAGATCTTGGGTTCCCTTCTCTGGCAAATATTTCAGATAAAAAATTAACAACAGATGTGGTATTGATTTCTTTAGTTATTCCAACCTCTGGCCAGCGAAAAAGCATGTCCATAACTACCAACACATATTTGGGAACACTGCCAACATTGATAGGTCCCAAAATATCCAGAGCAATTTCCTCCCATGCTTCAGAAGGAATCTCTCTACACTCCATGGGAGATTTCCGCACTTTTAGATTTTTATCACACAACTTGCATTCTGAGCAATCACGAACCAACCTTTCAATCATTATGTCCATTCCTGGCCACCAATATTTGGACCTCAAACGCTCTTTGGTTTTACATATGCCTTGGTGTCCCTCATGTGCTAAACAAAACAAACTCTCTCTAATTCCCACAGGTGGAATTAACCTTCCACCTCTAAAAAGAACACCATTACAAACAGATAATTCATCCATCACCTTAACAAATCCAGCCAAACTTTCAGATTTTTTCCAACGCACATCATCTGACAATAAATTCTTGATAATCTCCTTTTGAATCTCATGTTTCAACCTCACGACTCCACTCTTCCTCGGAGACACAACCTCCAGTCACAACACATACCTTGACATCTTCCTCCTTCCACCAATCACATTCATCAACAGAAATGGAAACATCAGCACACATCCTAGATAAACAATCTGCCACCTTATTTTCCACACCAGGAAGATAAACAACTGATAAATTAAAATCTTGTAAAGCAACTAACCACTTGCAAATTCTAGAAGAGATGCTGTCCAGACCTTTCTTCATAAAAACTTCTTGCAACGGCTTATGGTCCGAACAAACAGTAAATTTGACACCCCACAAAAATTGTTTAAATTTTCTAATCGCCCAAAATATAGCCAGTGCTTCTCTCTCTTTGGTTGAATAACGCTCCTCAGCTCCCCTAAAAAACCTGGAGGCAAACAACACTGTGACTTCATCTGATCCATGTTTTTGCTTCAAAACAGCACCAAGCCCTTTGATGCTGGCATATGTATACAATACACATGGCATGCCTGGTACAAAACTTTTCAAAGCTTGGGCTGAAACAAGAGAATTTTTAAGACCATCGAACTCTTTTCTGCATTCATTAGACCACACAAATTGTTCTCCTTTTCTCAAAAGACTACGCAAAGCTGTAGACCGACTCGCAAGATTAGGGACAAAACGTGCATAGAATTCAACCATTCCAAAGAAAGTTTGTATGTCTTCTTTCTTGGTGGGTTGAGACAATTTAGCAATCGCTTGAACCAACTCTGGTTTAGGACTAACACCTTCATTTGAAATCACATAACCCAAGTACGTTATTTGACTTAAACCAAACTTGCACTTGTTCAACTTCAACGTTATACCTTTTTGTTAAAAAAACCGCAATACCTGCCTTACTTTGCACAAATGATCGTTCAAATCGTTGCTAAATATCAACACATCATCCTGAAAGAATTTAACATCATTTAAATCTTTCAACATGGACGCCATTAATCGCTGGAAAACAGATGCGGCGGAACATAGCCCAAATGGCAGACGATTAAATCGGAAAACACAGAAAGGCGTCACAAATGCAGTCAAATTCTTAGAAGAATCACTTAGTCTAACCTGATGATACACAGACATCAAGTCAAGAGTGGGGAAATACTTGCACCTCCAATCAAAGTCACCATCTCTTGAATATTAGGAAGAGGAAACTTATCTTCCACAACTTCTTTATTCAAATGACGAAGATCAACACAGTGACAAATCTCTCCAGAACTCTTGGTTGCAACGTCAACTGGAGCCAACCACACAGGAGACTCCAGAGGTTCAATAATACCTTCATCCTCAAGTCTCCTCAATTCCTTCTGCACAGCTTCTTGAAGACTCAAAGGCACATTCCTCACCTTACATTTTACAGGGGTAGCACCATCTTTAATCTTAATATGATGAACATACCCTTTTACACAACCAACTTTCTCAGCAAACACAGTAGGAAACTCTTCTTGGTATTGGTCTGACAAAGTATCAACTTTCCTGACTTGCACAGGAGGATCCATGTTAGGATCTAAGAAAATCCCAAGTAATTTTTGTTGCTGCCAACTCAAAATCGAATCGCCTTTCACAGGCACATATAACTTTCCCATAGCTTTGTTTCCATGAAACTCAAATTCTGCTTGAAAATACCCAACCAACTCAATGGGTTTACCACCATAGCTGTATGGAGTCACATCCGGCGCCATGAGAGACATTTTATCTTTAAAGGTTTTAGCAAATTCTATATCTGAGATCAATGACAATTTGGCTCCAGAATCCATCATCATTACAACCTCACAACCATTCACGCATACAACGTTAGAAGGATGTTAGCAACTCACTTTGTGCACCTCATTGACATTAATGTCCGTAACCTGCAAAAGAATGTCACGTTCCAGCTCTCCCACAGTATTAACTCAGGTTTTTTTTTACATTTGTGGACTTGCAAAACTTAGCAAAATTTCCTTTTCTTCCACACAATCTGCAAACTATATGTAAAGCAGGACAATCCTTGGAATTTGCCATCTGGTTAGGATTCCCACACCTAAAACAGAAACCTTTTGGGTTGGGAGGAATATAAGTTTTGCTTTTGGAAGAAGAAACAACATTAAAACCTGACCCTTCATTTGCAGAATCAGTCTTGACAACATTTTTTGTTTTTTGTAATTCTTTCATGCATTCACTAGAATGTTCCACTTGTTTGGCAATAATAAGTACTTCTGCTAAAGTGGGATCATTCTTGCACCATAACTCTTCTCTAATTTTGTCACACCAACATTCTAACATAAATTGATCATGAATCCTCCCTTCTGTATTCTCCCCAAAATTGCAAAGAGAGGCTAATTTTCTCAAAGCAGTAACAAAATCTTCTACAGATTCTCCTTCATGCTGTTTTCTTTTACCAAAATGGAACCTTTCCAAAATTATCGAAACTTTAGGTAAGAAATGTCTGTCCAATTTTTCTATAGCTTTTTCAAATTCACTCAACCCATCACCTTCTCCCTCATTAACCAAATCTGGTAAATTCTCATAAACATCTTGACCTTCCGCCCCCAAACAATGGACCAACAAAGAGGTTTTTCTTTCTGAAGATAAGTTAGGTCCAGTAACTTTAACGTCATTAAAAAATACTTTTTTCCATTTGGACCAAATCAAAGGTGGAGTGCCTGGAGAAGTAAGGAAAAAAGGAGGAGGCGCAATGTGTTGCATGATGTACACAACAAATTAGCAGGACAGGAAACAATAACGCCGATATCCGATAAGATACCCGAAAACCACCTGTGAACAGCAAAGTAGAAAGAAAAGAAGAGAGAAAAGAAAGAAAAAAAAACCACAGAAGAAAGTGCAAAATGGAGTATGTCTTTTAAAGAGTGAAAATTATTTAAGATAGAGGAGAAAGAAACACAAGTTAATATGAAATGATTAAAGTAAATATTGATGATGTTTGGCACCACCAATCAAAGTCACCAATAAGAAAAGAAAAGTCCTCTGTCTGTTTCTGTGAACAGCCGGAAGTCGTGGAGGAAAGTGACTCAGCTCCTAATTATCTGGGCGTCATGAAACGTGCGTGCATAACAGAAACGAAGCAGTAGTGAAGAGACTGGCGTGAGCGAGGAAGTCCAGAAACTCACCGAGTGCAAGTACAATACGTAGCCGATGAAGCAAAGGTAAGGTAATCCTGAAGAGCACCGCGCTCTGAACTGTGACGAAGTCTCAGACGCGCAGACTAGAGGGGCCGACTCCGGTTGTTGGGCTTGAGAGAGAAGCGCGTGAAGAGTTCACAGGAACGTGACGCGCGTAACACAGGCACTGTTGAAACGCTCGAGCGGCCGCTCGAGAGCACAGCCGAGTCAGTAGAAAAGGCTCGAGCAGGTCCAAATGAAGGATATGTGAATGTACGGAGCTCGTCAAAAACGGCAAAAAATCTATAAAATAGCCCAAAATTCAACACGAAAAATAAATCCCCAAAATTAACCTTGATAGTATAAAAGTCACACACGGTGAAAAAAAAAGCGAAGAGAGAGTCAATCCAGTAGTAAGGGAATTACAAAACGAGTAATTTCAACAGCGGATAGTCATTTATAGAAATCCTCAGAAGAATGAAACATTCGGTGGGGAAATAAAGGAACTTACTTCCCATTTGTAGATCTGTAGATAAGTGAGCCCAAAATTAGATGAAGTTTCTGGGTGTTGAAGTTTCCTCTGCCCAATCGTCGCGAGTGTAGAAAAGTTCAGTTTGAAGAAATAAGTCCATCAGGAACAGGTTCAAATAAAATTGGTTTTTATTACCAAAAAGAAACTCCAGCCACATCCAAGAACAACTTCAGGAATCAACTGCCATTGAACAGAAGATTCAACTAGAGACATTCTAAATGGAATATCCTGCAGCAGCAGGATAAAGCCATGGAAACAGAAAAAGTACAAACGCAATGAAATGCAATGAAGAACATCACACTCTGTCTCCTATCTTCCACTATATTTATGAATTCAATCTCTTCCTGGCGCAAACTACAGGTTAAGTTATTACGATGTGCATACACAGTATCTATAGTTTTAGTAGTATGAAAAAACTCCCCAAAATATTCTGCATTTTTCGCACTACTCAACATATTCATATTCTTTCTAATAGATACTTCAGAAAAAACTAAATCAAAATGTGAGTAAAAATACTGCAAACTGCCTTTTTCATAGAACAAACTTGTTAGGACACTACACGAAATTCCATTGGTTAAAGGTAGGTGATGATAGCTCACCCCTTCAGACACAGACAACAGTAATTGCATGCATACGTAACAATCTCTTGCATCCATAGTATCCACATATTCATACAATAATTTGGTAAAAACATTTAACGAGAAATCATTAATGGAGTTATCTTGGTGTAAATTATCACTGGTTAATCTCTTAATGTTAGTCTGTGGATCTTCTTTAAGATCTTCCATATCTATTGCCTCAATCACCAAATCATTAGTAATATTATTCCTAATAGGATACATAAAATAAGGCACAACGACAATTAGTGTTAACCAAACAAACATCATTAGTAAAACACTTATAAAGCAAGCATTAATACATCTACGTTTAAAACCTTGATTTTGATATCCAGTCTCTTGATATTTTGCTCTTGCCATTTTCCCTAAGAACTAAAGAAAAATAAAAAATAAAAATCCCAAAAAACTAGAAAATTAGGCATAAAAAGTAAAGTATGTGCATCCAAGCACCTCTTAAGCCTTATTGCTTCTCCCCCTTTTTTTCCCTCTACAGCCTTTAACTGAGTTCCAGCTTAATTTTCTGCACTTTTCAGAACAGCTTTTTCAATCTTCTGCACCCAAATTTTTAACACAGTTCATTTAGGGTGGCTCGTAACTGTCTCTGTAGGTTGATTCTGCAACAGTCTTTTCCTCACAATGATCTGTAGGTTCAAATGCTTCAGCCACCACATATGTCCATTCAGGTGCAGTGTACTTCTTATTCGGAACTATTGCTCTTTTTGTTCTCCGAACTGTATCTTCTTCTGAGTCACTTTGTTCTGATTGGCTTGATGCTTCGATTATTGTATTTGGAACCTTCTTATTCAGAGTGTATTTCAGTCTCTTCACTCCTTTTGGCCATATATCTCCTTTTGTTGCCTTTTTCACTTGCGCAGTCACCAGATTCAAGACTTGACTCGAATCTTCTTTTGTGTGATTCCTTTCTTTCTTCTTTTCTGGTCTGCTCTTGAATCAAACTCTTTTCTGCATTGGCATTGACACACAGTCTCACGAGACCCAGTAGCTGGTGCCCACTTTACTCGATTCTGTTCAGACTTTCTTTGGCTTTCAGTCTGTTCTTGATTTCTTTCATTACTTTCATTCATTTCTGTTCTTTCAAGTGGACTTGGGACTCTTCTTGTGTGACTTTCATGAATCCAGTTCGCTAAGCCACCACACTTCACTGCTGTTGTTGTCACCAGTATCACTTGATATGGCCCATGCCAACGTGGTGCCAAACACGACTTTCTCACGTGTTTCTTCACTAAGACCCACTCTCCAGGGCTTAGGTCGTGCGCTTGTTCTTGCTGTGTTGTGGTTGCAGCTTCCCCAACCTGATGAAACACAGAACTCACTACATCAGCCAATCCTTTGCAATAATCGAGCACTAGGTCATCAGTTATATTCATTAGTTGATTCGCTGGAACTATTGGCTGTCTCATTGCTCTGCCCATAATAACTTCATGGGGCGATAATCCAGTCTTTTTATCAGGGATACTTCCCAAACTCATCAGAACTAAGGGTAAAGCATCTGGCCATTTTAATGCTGTGGATGTAGTCTTGATTTAATTGTACCGTTTATCTGTTTCGACCACACCTGAGACTTCTGGTCGATAGGCACAATGTAATTTTTGCTCAACTTGCATGGCTGTACAAATCATTCAAATTATTTCATTGTTAAAATGTGTACCTATATCAGTTTATCAGTTTCTAAAGAGACTGGAAATCCAAATTGTGGCATTATCTCTCTCAACAGCAATTTAGCAACAGTTTGGCTCTCATTTCTTCTTGTTGGGTAAGCCTCCACCCAACGAGAGAACAGACAAACCACCACCAACACATATTTTAGTCCATTACATGGAGGCAGTTCAATAAAATCGGCCTGCAGTCTAGTAAATGGACCTGCTGCTTTTCCAATTCGTCCTCAACTGACAACAATCTTTCTCCCTGCATGTTGCTGCTGGCAAGTTATACATCTCTGGCAAAGACTTTCTGCAATGATCCTGAATTTAGGGTTGTACCATGTCTGTTTGAATAACCTTATCATTGCATCTCTTCCTACATGTGTTAGACCATGGTACATTCTAGCCATTTGTGACAACAGGCTGTCTGGCATTATTGGTCTTCCATCAGTATAGACCCATACTTCATCTTCAGCCCTTCGTGAACAACCTGCCTTCATCCAAATTTGTTTTTCTTCCTCACTAGCTTCCTCCTGCAGTTGCCTAATCTCTTCCCATGTGTCCACAGAAGAAAACATCAGATGACAATTTACATCAGATTTCTGCATACTTTTGTTGATCAAAATTGAATTTTGAGCACAAAATTGTGCAACTTGGTCTGCATAGTGATTTCCACCGATTTGTGTGCTGAACACTTTATGACTCCAATTTCTTTGGGTAATTGTAGTGCAACCAATAACTCTTTTACATAATTTTCCATTTCGAATTGGTGAACCAGACGAGGTTAAAAATTCATGTTGCAACCACAATTGTCCAAAGTCATGGACAACTCCAAACCATATTGACTATCAGTGAATATGGTTATTCTCAAAATATTGCCAATGATGCATGCCCTTGTCAATGCAACCAGTTCCGAAATTTGGGCTGACTTACTCCTTTCAAGCATGAAGCTTCAAGGACCATGGCCACTGTGCAGACTGCATATGAAACACGCAAGATACCTTTTTCATCCCTTAAGCATGATCCATCCACAATCGTTACGCAATCTGTTTCAGACAATGATATATCTTTTATATCAGGCCTTGGTTTTGTACACAGCTTAGTCACATCCAGACAATCATGATCAGCTTTGTCCACCACTTCCTCGCAACTTGGACTCGGTAACAAAGTAGCTGGATTCAAATTCGTGCATCTTGTCACAGTCACATTTTTAGCTCCCAGAATCACTCTTTCATATTTTGTCAACCGACTGCTTGTAAGGTGCTTTGTTCGAGTTCGTGTCAACAAGATCTCAACAGAATGTGGCACATACACTCTCAATGTATGTCCCATCACAATTGCCTCACTCTGTTCCAAACTCACACAAGTAGCAGCAACTGCTTTCAAACATCCTGGTAAAGCTGCAGCCACTGAATCTAGTGTCGCAGAGAAATATGCCACTGGACGACGTGCTGTTCTATGCATTTGAGTTAGAACTGAAAGTGCACAACCATCTCTTTCGCAGCAGAATAAAGCAAAATCCTTATTGTAATATGGCATTCCTAATGCGGGTGCTCGACAAAGACTGTCTAGCAATTCCACAAATGTCTTCATGCACTCTTCATTCAATTCAATTGGATCGATCACATCTTTATGTGTCAATATTTGTAGTGGCTTGGCTGTCAGTGAAAATCCACTGATCCATTGTCTGCAGTATCCAACCATTCCCAAAAACATTCAGACTTCTTTCTGTGTTTTGGGTGGATTCATGTGCAAAATCACAGTTATTCGATCTTGTGATACTTTCCTGACTCCTTTCTCAATTTTGTGTCCCAAATATAGAACTTCTTTTTTACAGAATTGCAGTTTTGCTGGTGACACTTTATACCCACCTACTGCCAAATGGTTCAGTAGAGCAATAGTATCTGTTACACATGCTTCCCTAGTCTTTGATGCAACGAGCAAATCGCCAATATATTGCACCAAAACGGAGTCTTCTGGCATTACCAATGACTCTAAGAACTTCTTCAAATATTTGATTGAAGAATGAGGGATTCTCTGTATACCTTTGAGGAACTTGGCACCATGCCAAAACGCAGTCTCCAAACTGGAACGCAAACAAATATTGGCTATCCGGATGCAAGGGTATCGTGAAAAATGCTTGGCATAAATCAATCACTGTAAACCACTCCGCATGACATGGAATTTGGTAAAGAATCACTGCGGGGTTTGGCACTATTGTGTAACAGGGTATCACTATCTTATTAATCTTCCTCAAATCCTGAACTATTCTGTACTTACCGCTCGGTTTCTTAATCCCCATAATAGGTGAATTACAAGGACTCCCTAGTGTCTCTCTCAGAATACCCTGTTCAATCATCAATTCTATTACAGGTGTTACTCCTGCAATGGTCTCAGGACTCATTTTGTATTGTGGCGTTTTTGGAAATTCTGCACCTTGTTTGACTGAAATTTGAATAGGATCAACTCCTTTCATTAGTCCAATGTCTTTCCCTGAAAAATCCCACACATCATTCAACACTATGTCTCTCAGCTCAACAGGTAAATCCTTTGCTGTAAATAAAGGATACAAATCAATCACTTCTGTCCCTTGCCTTGCCACCATTATTTTGAACACCACATCCTCATCCCGCATATGAAATGCTATTCCATCCAGTGTACAATAGATGGTGCAATTCATCTTGCATAGTAAATCTCTACCTAGCAGGTTAACTGGACTTGTCTCGAAAGTCTCCAATTTGTAATTTCATTGGTTTTGTCACTGGAGTTTTGATCAATTGATTCGAAACACCTACGACTTGGATAGTATCTCCCAAGAGGGGTAGGTTTGGGATTTCCACAGTTCTCACAGTAGACCGGGTAGCACCAGTGTCTACAAGGAATGTAATCACATTGCATTCTACTTCTCCATCCACAAAGGGACCACACTAATTTACCTCTAGAGATGCGCCAAGCACGCACTCCTCCTCCCCCCTCAGGCACCATCATTGAGATGTATCTGAATCACTCTCCTGGCACTGCAACCAATATTGTGGAGCCATTTGTACATTTTTATTATCTGATTCACCCGTATGAAAACCCACATTCGCACTGTATCTTTGTACCTGAGCATTCACATTTTCATTTGGCATCGGGGCTTGTGGTATTTGAACCTGTGTTATCACCTGTTGTTGTTGTTGATTCTTTTTCATTTCGACCTGCATCTGTTCATTAGAGTTCTGATTCATCTCATTATTCCCTAAGAAAGCCTTACACTCGCGCTTCCAGTGTCCCAACTTGCCACACGCATAACACGGATATTTCCTTTTCATATCCTCCTTACTACCTCTATCTCTTCCATTTCCTTGTGCAAGAACACTACCATTCGCCGTGACTCCTCCCATGGCAGAAATCTGGCCATCCTGAATATTCTGATTCTGACCCTTTCCTTGAAAACCTGTTTGAGAAAAATCTACAAAATTACTACCTTTCTGTGCCGCTTTCATCTGAGCCCACATTAATTTCTCTTTCAACTTCTTGTGTCTTGTTTCAATATCATCACTACAATATTTTGCATACCGCAGTATTTCATCTATGCTTTTGTTCTGCCAACAAATCAAATGCTGCTGAATCATATTACTAATCTCCAGTTTCAATCCAAACACAAACGTGTATGCAAAATGACCCATATCTTAGTAATGTTCTCAAAACCAATATACTGTTTAAACACTTGTAGAAGCCTTTCGTAGTAAGCATGCAAGGTTTCTTTCGTTTCCTGAGTCGTTCTATCTATTTTCACCCAATCTGTTTCCTTTGGTGAAATCTTTCCCTTTAAATAGGTAATGACCTGATTGTATTGTATATTTTTCATCACTTCGTCTGATGGTGCTCCAGTCTTTGCATCTCTGGGATATTCTTCTTTTGGTCAATCTACAGCAATCTTACACTTGACCCACAAATCAGCTGGAACCACAATATCAAACAAGCCATCTAAGTCCTTCAACAAAACCTTTGAAACTTTCACAAATCTCTCTACTTGTTTATACCACTCAACTGGTCTCAATCTCGAGAACTCATTCGTAAAAGACAGCATATCCTGCCCTGACCAAGGGACATGAACATATCCACTTCCTGACACCTCTCTCATTGGATGTATCATTTCAGTCGTTGTCTCTGTACCTGTCTCTCTCACCGGACACATTGATGAAGCCCCTTGATTTGCAATCATTTCTTCTTTCTTTTTAGCCCATCTGCTTTTCCAACATTCCAATTCATCCCATCGTCACAATGGATTAATCAGCTCCTTAATTTGCAATTGCTTTCCTGAAGCATTCAAACTCCCCAAGTCCTTGTCACTAAAATTCTATCTATATGTTTTCTGTAAAGCTTTCGATTTTTCTATGTCAACACCATAGGTCTGTGTAACTTCAGCAAATCTCTCATGAAGACTCTTCGCTCTCATTGTAATATTCTTACACAAAAATAATAATTCTTCTCCTGATATTTACTCAATCTTTCAGGACTAATCGTACCCATAATCATTTCCTCTAAATCCGCTTTTAATCTACTCACATCCATGCTCGTATCGACTTCATTAGACACCATCCCTCTAATCCATTCATCCAATTCTTCTGGGGATGGCCCTATTGAACCTCCTGATTTAGGTGTCACTCCTCTCTCATTCTGCACTAGTCTCCTTGGTTCTCTTTGCACATTACGCTTTGGGGTTTCCACTGACCTTTCTGAAATATCAATCAATGATCCTGTCTCACCTGCACCAGCACCACCACTAGTCCTGTTGTTAACAGGCACTGTTAATGCATGCACTTGTGAAATACTCTAGCCCTCACTATACAATGGAACTATAGGACCAATAGTCACGGGGACTGACAAAGCCTCTGCATTCAAATTCAATTGAGTAATCTTTTTGTCAAATCCTCTTTCACCTGGCTCACTACATTCATATTTTTCCTTTGCGAATACTGAGGAACTTCTACCAGAATCAATGGAGCACTTAGGGTAATTCTTTCTTGTTCTACCTGATATGGTGGAGGTCTATTTAACAATAATTCATCCAACAACTCGTCATCTACCTCATTATGATCCGGACACGTTTCCACAACATTTTTCTTTTTCTCTTTGCACTTTCCTCCTTCCTGATTCTCTACTAAAACAACTAGATATAATCCTTCGCCTACTGCTATCACGTCTCTCCTCCACTTCTTCATTTGAGCATCCCATTTATTCTCTGAGTATCTACGTACTGTATTTCTGTATTTATTCTCAGACCTGTCTCTATCTCTTTTGTAAGCGTCATGTTCCCATTCCTCAAGCGCTTCATACTGCATAGGTCTAGGATTTGGTCTCAATTCATTCATTTGATGTCTCAGGTTTTCTAAATTCCTCACGTTAAAAGTGCCATACTCTGGAAACGCCATATCCCATCTCCTTCTGTATATTTTACCCAATTTTCCAACCATGTACACTTGTGATATCCTCTTTCTAAAGACATAAAGGAAGCAGGCGTACCCTCAGGCGGTCCAGGAATTCCCTTTCTAATAGATATAGGCTCATCTTTTCTAAACAAGGTTTTCAACAATTTCAATAACTTCATTTTATTTTGTTCGCTACACTAAACCCAAGCAAACAGAGAAAACTCTTCCGTATTTCCACAAACGTTATTCGTTCACACTGACCAATACCAGCGCGACTCACACCAACCAACCAATAGCAGCACAGCACTCTTTCATAACGATTCACACTAGCTGACTAATGCCAGCCCGGCTCTCTGTGACGTCAGCATAACTCCTGAGACTGAACCTCCCTTTACAAAATTAAGCAGCAGCAAATTAAACAGTTTTCTTGTATGACAAACAAGATTAGAACATATAAAACAAACCTGCTTGTCTGCTCCACTAAAAGAAAGAATAGATTCAATCACTCCAAGAATTCTTTCGCTACCAGCAGAATATAGACCAGCGTTATTTTACACTTAATCAAGTGAAAATTTTTGATACCTCTTCAGCTGCGCTTTCTAAAGGTACCCAAATAAATCCCCACTATACTAACTTCAAAGTTCCCTGTGCACTACTAACAACGCAACTATTGTTCAGTACTGCATCAACAGCAGACAACGCAATACCGCTTAGTGTATGCCACACTAAGACACGCCCCTTAGGCTAAATATCCCGGGATCTTAGACCACTTCAGACCCGTTACTCAACTGCATTAACGTCAACGGCGGACCACAACATATAACGGAAATATACTTAACAACAAAGAGGCAGTAGGGGTAGTCCACGCAGGGTAATGTACAGGCGTTTCTGGTTCAAATATTCCAACAAGTGTAAGTGCTCAAGGCTATCGTACAACGACCACCCGACGTTGTAAAAATTGTAGACGTAGGTCCACATGTGATACAATAGTTAGCGATCGACAACCTGAGCAAAAACACTGAAGTAAAGCACATATAAAATCCAAATCTCAGTCCTTAGTGATTTCTTCTTGCTTTTATTCCGAGGTCTTTAAGCATACATCCGTATTTCAGTCTTCAGAACAACTGTCCAAGCAACAAAATATGCCAACACGTGTTTTGTCTATAAGGCTGTAAGCAATAGACTTCATCAGGGCTAGAACAAAAGCAGAGCAGCTACATTACAACATGTAACACAAAGTTCTTACATTGAATGTACAGTAACTCCTTCAACCATTGGATCACTATCCCAAGTGAACATGCGAGATAACATACAGCATAAAGATGTCTTAGGTCAGACCAAACAGAGGCATGTCTCTTAATAAATCCCATTCCTTTTAAAAGATAGAAAAAGGGAGAAGAAAGCAAAGAAAAATCACCAGAAACGTGCATCCGTGCTCTCCTACTAATAAGTATCATAATGAAATAACGTGAAAAAAGATAACAATAAACCAAAATTTACCACACCACTTAGTGCGCATAATGAATTTCTCCAGACACTCACCACTCGAAAAACTCGTATTTGCTAGAGTCATAAAGTCAAAATAAGGTCGCAATAATCCATCAGGCACATGCATCAAGCCAAAACGGCCTCGCAAAAATAGCAAATCGCAAAAAAAGGCCGTTTGCGAACGCTAACCAACACTTCCCAATGCATCAACCCACTTTCCGAAAATCCAACACCTTCGCAAAAATAACGACTCGCAATTTATGCGAGAACCCCAAAAGCGAATCCTTATTAGCGAGTCCCACAACAGCCACCGCAAATAGCGATTAGCTCCTAAGGATTCGCAACCCTATGCATGTAAATTCGCAAATAGCGAATATCCGGGAAATCGCAATTTTGCAAGTGCATATTAAGGGGAATCACAATCAGGTGGTAAAGTAAAAAAAAAAAAAATCAGGTGCAACCAATCGTAAACCTATTTAAACAGACTCAGAAGGCCCATGAAGCCTTTCACAATGGCTGCACTCTACGTGTTGGCGAGGAGGATGAGGATCCATGCAGCAGGGCAGCGCAGAAGGAGGATACAGGAGAGGATCTTCAGAGTGCGCATCATATTGCTGGGACAAACTGAGGATGAGATATACGATAAGTACAGGCTGGACGGTGCAATGATCATGCACCTAATTGCAGAATTAGAACCCTTAATGCAGCGTCAGACCCGTAGGACCCATGCTATCCCCGCACATGTACAGGTCCTATGTTGCTTCCACCTACTTGCCTCAGGCAGTTTCCAGGGGGTGGTAGCTGTAGCTGGAGGTGTATCACAGAGCTCACTTTCACGCTTCTTCAAAACCTTCCTTGACGCCATGATGACAAGGATCTACACCCACATCAGCTTCCCCACAACCCCCCAGGAGTTGAATAAGACAAAACTGGATTTCTACCAGGTAGCACAATTCCCCCATGTGATTGGCTGCATAGACTGTACGCATGTCCCTAATTGTCCCCAGCAGTGAATGAATACATCTTCAGGAACAGGAAATCATATCACTCTATCAATGTGCAAGTAGTGAGCAATGCTAAGCATATCATTACGGACATCGTGGCGCAATTTCCTGGGAGCACCCATGACTCCTATATCTTCCGACAAAGTGGCATCCACACGCGTCTGCTCAGGGGGGAATTTGGAGAAGGACATCTGCTGGGTACACACATATATCTATTCGCTACATTAATCAAACAAATGACCCTTTGCTTTCCACCCTGTAGGTGACAGCGCATACGCCGTGCGTAACTACATTCTGACGCCATACCTCAACCCAGCCACACCACATGAGCGGAGGTACAATGCTGCACACATCAGCACACGGAATGTGATAGAACGCACGTCTGGAATACTGAAAAGCCGCTTTCGCATCCTTCACAAAAACTGGTGGAGCCCTGTAGTACCGTCCAGAGACATGCTGCCGGTTCGTGGCTGCATGTGCCATTCTGCATAATATTGCCACCAGGAGAGGCATACACATCGAGGTGTCCGACAGTGATTCTGATGGTGACAACCAACCACCCGCACAACTCCGACAGGCACATGTGGCAAACACAGCAGAAGGGCAGAGGAGACGTGCAGACATCACCCAACATTATTTCTGAGGTAGGGAATAATGAGCCATAACACCTAGATGCTGACCATGAAAGTATTTATTAACATGAGCCCATGTATCAGTGGGTAGCCACACAGAGATGTGTGCTAATCATAACACTGATTGCATAGATGAATAATGTTAAATAAACAATACCACGCGCTGGTTAGCAATCATTAGGCTGTAATTGACCATGGTTAAGTCACCATGGCCAAACTGAGGAGGATATGCCTGGCTAGCGCTTCCTGCCACGCACACCCAGACACCTTTCGCCTGCATCGGCCACATCACCATGATGCGCAACTGAAGGGGTTGAGCTGCGCGAACTGCGCCTCCTGGTAGTGGTCACTGGCACCGACAGGCTGCTCAGACTGGAAGCCTCCTCACTCCCCTCCTCCCCTGTCAAGTTGCTGCCACCAACAGTACCGGCCTGGAGCTGTTCCATGGCGGTGGTCACTTGTCCTAGGGCCCTAGCAACATCCCCACAGTAATGGCCCAGATCTATTTGCATGGCCACGGAGCGACGTGCCAACAGCGCAGTGGTGTTGCAGAGCTTGTTATTGGCCCTGGTATAGGCTGACATGCACATCATGCTCTGGTGATGCCTTCTCCTCTTTGTGCTTTGGCCCACAAGCATTGCCTTGGTGAGCTCCTGAATGCTTGAGTTGGTCTGCCTATTCCCCTCCACAAACGCTGTTGTCTGTGCATGCACACTGTCTGTCATTAGGCTGATGTTCTTTGCCAGTTTGGAGATTTGCAGCTGTATTGAGCCCATGTGTCTTGCTTGCAGGCGCTGCACGCGTAACATCTGTGACTCAACGCCAGCAAACACGTTTGGACCCTGGTCTTCCTGCACAGCAATGCGGGCCCTTGAACTGCGCCTCCGCCCACGTTGGGCCTGTGCCTGTGGTGTAGGTGGTGTAGTCACAGGAGGCTGGCTTGTTGCTGGGGTGGGTTCAGGGGCCACCTCAGATTCCATGGGCTGCAGTGAAGGGATTTGGGCTCTGCGTTTGGTGGGTGCGGGTGGTGTGCATGCTGGGGCATCTGGAGTCTCCACATCAGTCTCAGCAGGAGTCTCAGAGATATGTAGGCAGTCACTGTCTTCCGAGTCCACCTCAGCTGCATCTGTGAAGTGAAACAGTGCAATGTTAATATGTGTACGCCTTCCTATTGTGTTACATTATGCATACTTGGCTCACATTAAATCACTGACTGCCATGCAGTGTTGGCGTGTTTTGCTTGCCATTGTTGTGTTGGAATGCCCACTTGACTGACATGCCTACAACTCCCATGATGCATTGGGTGTATGAGGGAAAATGTGGACTGGATTCTGACCTGTACACTGGGGTTGGCCTGGGGGTATGTGCACCACTGAACATTACGTAGAACTGCATGGTTGCATGCATCTTACCTTGTGAGGTACTTGCCGCGCCGGATGTGTCCAGCTGGGTTACTCCCACCACTGCCTCAGGCTGAATTGTCGCCTCCACCAGGTCCTCCAGGGCTGTGTTGTTGGGTACTTTGGATGTGCCCCCTCCTGTGGCCCTTGCCTCCTTCAGCCTTTCTGCGATACGCTCCTTGGCACGGCTTCTTAGGTCGTACCACCTCTTTTTTAGGTCGTCAATGCTGGGGTGTGTGACACCCACAGCATTTACCGTGCTCTTGATGCGCAGCCAGATCCTCCTTTTTTCTGCCTCAGGCATTTTCAATGACAATTTTCCAAAGAGCTTGTCATGGTTTTTGGACACCCCCTCAATGAGATTTTCAAGTTCTCTCTCACTGAATTTTAGCTTCCTCTTTCTGGGCGTGGCACTATTCCCTGATGTTGCCTTCCCCATCCTGGTGCACAGTGAGTTGCAGGTAACAGTCTTGGGTGTTGTCTCAGCTCAGCTCCAGTACTCTGCTTTCTCCTCTCTCCTCCTCTGGGCACTGAATGAAGCATGGGCTGGCTGACTTCCTGGTTGTGATGTCATCAGCATGCTTACAGAGCGACACACTTTTTGCGAGTTCGCTAATTGTGAGTTCGCTAATTGCGAGTTCGCTAATAGAGATTTTGCAACAGGTGGTTTTCTGTATTTGCACTTCTATTTTGGCTACTCGCAAATCGATTTTGCGATGTTTAGCGATTTGGTAGATTTGCGCGACCGGCTTCATGCATAGCAGATAGCGATTTCTAATTTGCGATTCCTTATTTATCGCAACTTTGGAATCGCTTTTTGTGAGTTTGATGCATTTGCCTGCATATGTCCTAAGGAAAAACACAAAGGCAAAATATCCAATTTCTTAAAAAAAAAAAAAAAAAGGGGGTGGTTGCTTTAAGTTATCCAGTGGACAAAAAGTAACTACGCAACACCAAACATTGACCATAATCTGGCAGCAAACTATAACGGTCTTGAATCCATAAAGCATATAAACTAAAAAGGTTAAAAAACATAATTTCTTGCGGTCACATATACTCTGAGAGGGAGAGCCGTATCTGAGAAAGTAATGCCAAGGTTCACTAAATAAGTCTGGCAGCAAACTCTGTAACGTGCAGTGTCCAATAACCACTACCACCCAACAGTTAAGTACATGAAATATATAAGCCATAAGAGTAAAAAAACGTAATTTCTCGCGATCACATGTACTCGAAAAATGAAACCTGTGTATAGTTACGCGCAAAACCGTTAATGCCCTAATAATATATAAATCAATTCGAACAGCATCCATGCTGTAAAAAAGTACCTTATTCCTGAAGTTCGACGGAGGAAAGTATTCCTCGTGTATCCCGTGGCGTGTAGCACCGACGCCATCTTGAACCACCTATTTGTATCCAAGGTGCATCAACATAGAAGACGGTACAATCGGGAATCGTCAGGGCTAGTATGCGACGTACAGCATGTACATGCACGTACATGTAAACAAGCGCCATATTGGACTGTTAAAAGTAACCAAAATATCTAAAAAAGCCCAAAGCCAAACCGATCATAAATTAAACGAAACCCGAAAAACTATAAAACCGGGCAGCCTCAAGTTATAACAATCTAAAATCCCATACTATCAAGTTGTCATATCAATTTATATATATATTTTAAGAAAATCGACTAACTTTATTTAGTATACGTATCATACCTTCACTATGAACAAATCACGTGTGCAAATTACCCACTCGAATTACCTGTAGACACAAAATTCCCAGTTATATGTATACAGATAAATCCTGAGATGTACTAATTGGCCCTCAATACATATTAATTTCGCTAATAGTTTTATATTTACCCCCAGACATTCACAGTGGTAGTAACTAGTCACATAATTTACCGAACATAATACCAAAAATTATATGGCAGGTGGAGCATAAACTGTAATCACACGATTCCCATTCTCAAGACAGATAAATGAAACAGTCCAGGATAAGGTTATGCCATCAATACCAGAATATCAGAAAAAGGCAAAAGACCCAAATCCAAGTTATAGTATGAGAGGCAAGTGTTAAATTAAAAATTATATTAGTAAAGAGTTATGGAGAGGAAGATGAGAGGCACCTCCTATATATCACAATTATGATGGACCAATATGCAGGTTAATACATAATTCCAACTTACATAACAACATCAAGATCACAAGATTAATCTTCAAAGATTCAAATTACAGACACATATAATGATACAACAATTTTTGAAACTTATTTTCAGCAATCAGAATATTCACATTGAAGACAGTACATAGCATTTGCACTATTCAGTCACAGGTTCATAGGCCGAGATGAAACAATATAAATAGAAGTATTAGACTCCTAAGAAGTATTGTAATTCATTATCAATATTGATTCCTAATTCTACCGCATGGAGTCTAAGAATCCAACGAGCTTCAGCCTGTCTCACTTTAAGTTCCCGATTCCCTCCCCTGGGGTCAATCGGTACAGTTTCCAAACCGTGGAATTTAAATGACATATGTTTGCGTTGTTCCGCACATTCTGTCGCATGATTCACAATAGGGTATCTGTCATGCAGATTTTTAAGTGCTCTTAGGTGGTTCAAGATGGCGTCGGTGCTACATGCCACGGGATATACGAGGAATACTTTCCTCCGTCGAACTTCAGGAATAAGGTACTTTTTTACAGCATGGATGCTGTTCGAATTGATTTATATATTATTAGGGCATTAACGGTTTTGCGCGTAACTATACACTGGTTTCATTTTTCGAGTACATGTGATCGTGAGAAATTACATTTTTTTACTCTTATGGCTTATATATTTCATGTACTTAACTGTTGGGTGGTAGTGGTTAATGGACACTGCACATTACGGAGTTTGCTGCCAGACTTATTTGGTGAACCTTGGCATTACTTTCTCAGATGCGGCTCTCCCTCTGAGAGTATATGTGACCGCGAGAAATTACGTTTTTTAACCTTTTTAGTTTATATGCTTTATGGTTTCAAGACCGTTATAGTTTGCTGCTAGATTATGGTCAATGTTTGGTGTTGCGTAGTTACGTTTTGTCCACTGGATAACTTAAAGCAACCCCTTTTTTTAAGAAATTGGATATTTTGCCTTTGTGTTTTTCCTTAGGAAATATGGATTATTGCGACCTTATTTTGACTTTATGACTCTAGCAAATACGAGTTTTTCGAGTGGTGAGTGTCTGGAGAAATTCATTATGCGCACTAAGTGGTTGGTAAATTTTGGTTTATTGTTATCTTTTTTCACGTTATTTCATTACGATACTTATTAGTAGGAGAGCACGGATGCACGTTTCTGTGATTTTTCTTTGCTTTCTTCTCCCTTTTTATATCTTTTAAAACAAATGGGATTTAATAAGAGACATGCCTCTGTTTGGTCTGACCTAAGACATCTTTATGCTGTATGTTATCTCGCATGTTCACTTGGGATAGTGATCCAATGGTTGAAGGAGTTACTGTACATTCAATGTAAGAACTTTGTGTTACATGTTGTAATGTAGCTGCTCTGCTTTTGTTCTAGCCCTGATTAAGTCTATGGCTTACAGCCTTATAGATGAAACATGTGTTGGCATGTTTTGTTGCTTGGACAGTTGTTATGAAGACTGAAATATGGATGTATGCTTAAAGACCTCGGAATAAAAGCAAGAAGAAATCACTAAGGACTGAGATTTGGATTTTATATGTGCTTTACTTCAGTGTTTTTGCTCAGGTTGTCGATTGCTAACTATATAACGGAAATACACAATATTAAATAAATGATCACTTCCGTCCTAATCAATTGCCAATTTAATAAATCTAACCATCAAGTCTGCTACCAAAAACTGATGCAGAGGAAAGGGGCTTTGCCATATTTTACCATCAGAAACCAATTTCAACACCTATCAGTCCCTTCCGCTGCGTAATTTAAAACATGATTCCAAAACAGGTTACAAATATTCATATTATTTATGTGGTCCTCTCTTTCCGATGGACCTTTTAGAGTAGTCAGGGATTGGTAAAGGATAGACGGAATCCTAACCTTATGAGAACCTAAACAAAGAAATAATTCAAACACTATAATCAAAATGACATTAATAATGACAAACTCTGGTTACTTATCAACTTGCTTTTATCTAATATCTAAGAAATTGTGAATACTCATCAAGTACAATACAGTTTGAATCATACATCATCACACAAGAGAAACATCAATACAGTAATTCATAATAACATCTCTCAACGAGCCGTGAGTGAGTGGATAGGTGAAGAGACAAAAGAGCATTTGCAAATAAGATCAATGCAAATTCAGAATATCATACGAACCTAAGAATAACTATAGCACGAAATGCTAATAGTCAGAAGAGCCACTCTCCGGCCGGAAGAGTAAGCAGGGCACACTCACGAAGGAATGAGGAGCAAAGTTAAAAGTCAGGATCAGCAGAACAACAGCCAGCCTGTTAAGTAAGGAAAACAGCAACACAGCCCTCTCTTCTAGCAAAGTCAAAATTTCTCTCCAAGCCCCCTTAAAATTCTAACACTAGTAATTATACCCTTATTCACTAAAGATCCAGCCCCCCATATATCAAAAAACAAAAATCCAGGATTTCAATTGGACTAGACCAGGGGGTGTCCGATCACTCCACTTCCAGTGCACCTGACTCTCAACAGTTCTTTTGTCTTTAGGAAACCATCGTCATTGTCCTTCGGCAGAGGAAACTCCGATAATCTCTTCCACAGCTTGCACATGGCGCACAATAGTATTGTAGCAAAACCTTCAGCACGATTGTCCACAAGAATACTTTCTCCGGTCAGCAAGGAAATTCCATTAATAACATTCATTACTTCCTCCGGACAACCATGGCCATCGTCAGGAACTCTCGAAGGACAAAATACATTTATTTGCAGCGTTTTAGAAAATAAATGAAACCCAAAAAGACTTTTGAGGCCTTCTCTGCAGAACAGTAAAGTGTGCTTTTTCTCTAGGAAAAACAAATACACAGATAATTATCAAATCACAACAAACTCCATTATTAATGCTTTGCATTTCTCTACACGTTATTTGCATAGTTTTGGACAGTTAGTACAAAGGAAAATGTCTCTTTTCAAACTCATAGTTTCTATAATTTTTTTCTTTTTTGCCTGTTATTTTTGCATTAACCATTTATGTTTGCGGCCTACTAGGAAAAACACTGGAAATACTGATCTCTTTCCAGCATGCATTTACGCAATTTCATGTTCTCCCCGTTTTTAGTTTTTCTCTGTTAATTTTCACACGTCTTTGTTATTAATCCACACAATGACAAGTTTGATCCGCGCAGGTTTTATTTAGCAAAACCCTGCTCCATCACCAGTATGCCGTTCTCTGGAAACCCACTGTTTACAGCCTTGATTTTTCTCTTAGTTAAGTTGATATTACCCATGAACTGTTGTAGCCTCCTCTGTAGGTGCCCCCTTAAAGGCTGTTTCAGATACTTCAAAGTTTTATCTCACACTGCGTTATGAGTTAATAAAAGTACCTTAAATTCAGTGTGCTGTGTGACTTCCAGCCAGTGAAGTCATACTCAGAATGGAGTGATAGATGGGCAGTTTATCTTGGCCTATGGACGGCTCCAACACTCCAACACTCCGGGCCTCATTACAATATCGGTCGGAGTTGCCTCTGACCGACACCATTGCGGTCTCGGGATCGACCAACACCGCAGTTACAATGCAACTGCACATGGTGCGGCCGCATACTCCCATTTGTCTATGGGAGTTTGTGCTGCGGCCGTAAACCAGCAGTAGCAAAAGTTCCCATAGAGAAATGGGAGAATCTGTTCATCCCTGCACAGTGTGGCAGGAACCTCAGGGTGCCTACCACATGGTGCAGGGATTAAAAGGGGGGCACCGTAGGTGCCCCTTTGGCCCCCAACTGGAGGTTGCAGAGTGAAAGGGGCCCTGCTAGGGGCCCCCAATGTCACTTTCCGACAGGCTTTCCATGTCGGAAAAACCTGTAAAGCCTGGGAAAACCATGGAAAGCCTGTCGGAAACTGACATCATAATCCCCACGGCAGAAACTCCGTCCATAGGGATTACTGGCAGCCCTCCAACTGGCCGACGGGCTCCAGCCCGTTGAAATCCAGCTGCAATGACCGGCCGATTTCACTTTCGACAGCCTGCATTATTATGCGGCGGTCAAAAGTGAAAATCCCTCAATGAGACTCGGAAAGCCTCCGACCTGTGGTCGGAGGCTTTCCGAGTCTCATCACAATTAGGGCCTCCGTCACTATTTAAAACACGTGGAGTGACAGGCTGGGAGGCTAATGTACTGTGAATTAGCTTAATGCAGCTGGGACAAAACTGTTGTTCTCATCAATGTGGGCCTTTCTAATGTCAGGGATGTGCAAAAAATGCCTGTCTTGTTTGAGCTAAAGACTGACGATTTTTCATAGTTCAGTTATTTAAGGTAGCTTGTCAGCTGTTTTTCAACGTACTCCATCCATCATTCTGTTGGAATGGGTAGGAGCCAAGACCCAAACACCGATTGCCTGGAGGAGCAAGGTGGCGCGTAGACGGTGGAGCTCCTCAGATTTTCCACCATTTAGGGTCATCCTACCACTAGCAACAAGCAGGTCAGGGGCTTCATTACGATGCGGTTCGGACTGCAACCGACAGCTTGTCGGTTGCGGTCCACACCGCATCTACTGCTGCAGTCCGACCGATGCATTAGGATACGTGCGGTCGAAGGCAGCAGTCGAAGGGACTGACCAACGCCTTCCAACAGGCTCATGGAGCCCGTCGGTCGGAAGCTCCTCATAATCCCTTAAGGACGGCTTTCCGCCTTCGGGTTTATGATGTCAGTTTCCGACAGCCATTCCATGTCTGCCTTGCCGACATGGGAAGGCTGTTGGAAAGTGACACTGGGGGCCCCTAGCAGGGCCTCCCTCCTGGCCCTCCGCTCTGGGTCCAAAAAATTCCTGCACCGGATGTCCGGCACCGTGAGTTGCCAGCCACCCGGTGCAGGGATTTTCACAAACTCCCATTTCTCAATGGGAGCTTGTGTTGTGGGTGGTTTCAGCCCACCACACAAGGTTCCATAGAGAAATGGGAGTTTGTGACTGCACCATGTGCGGTCACATCGTAATCAGGTGTTCGGAACCGCTGACCTATGGTTGTGCGGCTCCCTCACCAAAACGGTGTCGGTCTGGGGCAACTCCGACCGACATCGGAATCAGGGCCTTAATATCAACAAGCTATGATCTCACTGACTACTGACCGCACATCTCCACAGGCGGAATCCCACTCCGGTCTGTGTTGGAAGCACTGGAATAATTTTTAAAGAAATCGAACGCGGATAGTCTAAAAGTACTGCGTTGCCATACTGAGGGAAGATTGTGAGCTCTACAAATGGAAAATAATAATAACACAATAAAATTATTATGATTATGGTTATGATGATAATGATGGTTATGATAATGATGATTGATGATGATAATAATTATTATTACTGCTGTTGTTATATTAGTCATAACAATACTACTACTACTAATAATAATAATAAGAATAAGAATGATAAATGATGAGGATGATAATAATAAGTAGAGGAAGAATATATGAAGAGATTGATGTTTTATAGTAATGATTACGTCCTCATTTAACTTAATGACAGTGGAACAGTTCATCTCTGGTGACAAGACATTGATTTCTGGTTATCCAGCGCAGATATCTTTATCCCTATGTCACTCACAGGATGCCATCCAAAATCGGTATATTTGACATATAAACGCATGGATATTTAACACACATCCACTATTCTGCCTTTTCAGATGTATAGCTAGTAGACGGCGAATGGCAAGGGGCGCCCCATCATTATGAAACTATTTCTTTTTCTATGCCTCTTATTTTACATTATTTAAAGTGACTAGCCATTACAGACTCTGCAGTGATTATGGTAATGTAGGCATAAGAGGAGACATCAATGTGTCAATAAAATTATAAAAAGCATTCTGTTCGAAATTGGAAGGTGGGCTGAGGAGGGTGTGTGACCTCCTCAAGCAACAGCCACAGTTCTTGTCACGGTGAACCTCAAAAGCAATAAATCAACCTGTGCTTAACCCTCATGTAGCTTGGCGCAAAAGCAGTCAGTCTTAACTTAGAAGCAATGTGTAAAGTATTTATGCAGCACACAAACAGTAATCAAGTGAAAACACAGCACAAGAAAAATCCCACACAATTTAAAAAATAGAGTAAAATGTAATAAATTATTTGACACCAAAATGAGAAAAATCCAATCAGTAAAACCAGAGATATGCAACTTCAAAAATGTCAGGTTAGTATAGAACCTAAAAGCATAAAACGTCACTCGCGATTATCTGGTCGTGCAAGCCAGAGTGAAAGTCACAAATTCAAGCCAACCACGATGGAGCGCGGCCAGATACAGGGACCTGGTTAGTGCTGCTGAAAAATGCACCTTCTAAAAGTCCAGCCTGAAAAGTTCAGGGAGGAGCAGAGCGAGTGTGGCAGATGGTTATCGCTGTAGCGCAAAGAGCATGCTGGGCATCGGGGAAGGTCATTGCTGTAGCGCGAAGATCCTGTCCGGCGTCATGGTTGGTCATTGCTGGAGCTTCGTGCTGGCTTTCACCACGAGCTGTAGATGCTGTAGCATGAAGTGCAGATCATGTGTTGCCTGTCGTCACTGGTGGTCCCTGTTGCGTGAAGAGTCGGGTTCACTGGAGCTTCGCATTAGCAGTCGGCGCAAGTGGCATGATCTTGGTGCATACTGGCCCGGTGGCAAAGAGCTCAAAACTTCATGATTTCTCCTTTTCTTATAAGAGCAGCTCAGCTGATGCCACACCAAGGATGCAGGACCTACGGGGCACCTCTTGGGGATCAGGAACTCACTCCAGCAGAGGCCAGCAGGGCTCAGGCAGGTCCAGTTGCAGGTCCTGACAGGTACAGTGCAGCAGATCAGCTGGGCAGTTGCCGAAACGCCTCTGGAGCTTGTTGTGTCCCTTTAACTCAGAAAAGGAGGTTAGTCAGCTGACCTTTGGAGCCACTTCAGCCTGGGATGGAGGGTGCAAGTCCAATCCTCCTTCTCGGACAGCATGGAAGGCCTCAAGCAGCAGGGAAGTCCTCTTGCAGCCGGACAGTCCTTCTGTAGTATCCACACATCCAGGAGTGTACTGAAGAATGGATCTGAGAATCCCCTTTTTATACCTGGTGCCCACTTTGAAGTGGAAGAAACTTCTGGAGTTTTCCCCTGTTTGAAGCTGGCTCTGCATATGGTATACCCACTAGGTGGTTATACCGTGCAAAAAGTCTAGGGCTTCCCCAGAAGTGTACAGGGCTCAATGTAAACCCCAAAGTGCTCTATTTGAGGTGTTTGGGCGAGCAGCCTTAGGCCTAACACAGAGGAATGTAAGACATTTATTGCACAACAGTGATCAATAGTGGACACACGACTAAAGAAGGATATCCAGGCCAATTTTAGAAAAATGTACTTTGTTTGTATTTAATTTTAAGACCAAGATCTTCGCAATAAGATAAGTATGTTTTTAAATAAAAATACTTTTCACTTTGAAAAATTGACACTTCAGAACAGTTCAATGTTATCCTACGGGGAAAACAATATTGCGGTTAAACAGGTAAGCATCCAACTTACAATCCAGTCTTCACGCCCAAAGGTCAGCAAGGAGCAAGGGTCAGGTGAATATCAAAACTGCACCACAAGCGTCACAGGGGCAGGCCGAGTGCAGAGGTCAAAGTCGGAGTTCAGCCCAATGCTTTTTAATGGAGACTGGGGGTGCCTGAAGCGGCACTGCTTGCAGGTAAGTGGATTGGTTGCAAGGGCCAAGCTTTGGGGGTTAGGACCAGCAATGGGAGGGCCACAAAGCAGCACTAAACGAACACCACCAGGGGCAGCCAGGTGCAGGGTGCAATTTCGCCGTTTGGCGCCCAATGCTTTGCAATGGAGATTCTGCTTTTGGCAAACAGGCTGCAGGCGTTGTACCGGAGGTTGCAGAAGGGAGACTAATGACAGCAGAGGAAAGTAGAGATGTAGGGGGTTGTAGAGGCAATGTCGATTCAGCTCACCCAGGCCCAGAGGCTTCGGCTGCAGGAGTGCCTTTTGACATCGGAATCTTCTTACCTGAACCCGTCGCCGTCAGGGGGAGCCTCTGGCTTCACACTGCAGGCACAGTCGTGGAGATCAGGAGAGGTCAGCCACCACTGGACTCGAGGTAAGGATTGCTGGGGAGACTTCACTGCACAGGTGAGCCACTCAGACTTGGGCGTCGGGTGCAGAGTGGAAAGAAGATGCGGATTCGCCTTGGTCCTGGGTCTTTGGAGTTTGTTTCTTCTGGACAGGTCTGCCGTTCACGGGCGATTGGAGTCTTTTTCGAAGGCAGCAGTCCTCTCACGGTTTTCAGAGTTTGCTGGCTGCAAGACAGGTCACAGGTTCGCAGAAGCTGGAGACAGGCCGGCAGGGCTGGGGTCAAGGTAGTCGTCATCTTGAGTCTTCTCTGCAGGGATGTCTTCTTGATTCTTAGGTTGTCGCAGATCTAGTTTCTAGGTCTGGGGGAGCCACATAAATACTAGATTTAGGGCCTTTTAGGGGAGTAGCAGGTAGGGACAATGTGCACCTTACCAGGGGTAACTACACCCTCTATTGTGCCACCCTCTTGTGGGAGGGGGCATAGACCTAGCCCTAATTGGAGGAGTCTCCCCAGCTTCAAGATGGTGGGGACTGTAAGATGTGCTTCACCTCGCCTCCCCCAACTTATGGGTTGAGTTGGCAGAGGTGGGCACACCTCTTATTCTCCTAAGGTTTCCTGCTGGTTTTCCCCTGAAAGTGGGGGTGTAAACCGGGGGCTGCCATCTGCTGTTAGCAGCAGAGGCTAGGGGTCGCATTACAAAGGTGGCAGGCCTTGGAAGCTTCCCCTTTCGAGCACTGGCCTATCCTGAGGAAGGAGGTGTGACACCTCTGACAAGAATGTGCATTGTTTCTTGTGCCAGAGAGCAGAGGCTCTCTACCCAGGGGTCTAGAAAAATGTCTGGTGGTGGCTGGTTGCCTATTGCCGGTCAGAGACCACAACAGTGTTGGTAGATTTTCAGGGTGCACCTCTGAGGTGCCCTCTGAGTACATGGTACAATAAATCACATACTGGCATCAGTGTGGATTTATTGAAAGGAGTATTTTGGTACCAAACACTCCTGTGTTCAGTGAAGCCCCCATGGTGCTGTGGAACTCGAGTTGTCATGTTTCCAGCCCATGTGCTCTGTATGGCTTCCCAGGCACTTATATATTAAGGAATGGACCCTAATATTGTAGGGGCATATCTGCTAATGCAGATATGCCCTCACCTGTGGTATAGTGCACCCTGCCTTAGGGCTGTAAGGCCTGCTGGAGGTGGCTTACCTATACCTCCAGGCAGTGCTGGCTGGCAAGGCACCCAGGCAGGATGCCATGTCAACTTTGTCGATTTTCACCTTACAAGGGCATGCAACCTGCAAAGGCAGTGGCATGGTCTTAGTGAGTGGGGGTCCCAGGGGACCCTCTTCAGCTCTCAGGCCCTAGGCACCCAGGTTACCACTTACTAGGGACTTACAAGGGTCAGACATGTGGATATGTTTTTAGAGAAGAAGCACTGGCACAAGGGACCTGGATGGCGGGGACCCTGTGCACTACAATTGAAACCACTTCAAAACCAGGCACAAAAATGAGGGCGAACCATGCAAAAAGAGGCATTTTCTCACACCCCCCTACAGAGATGTCTGGAATCTCCTCTCACCCTGCCCTGGTCCTAGCCTCTCTGCAGGCACAATGGCCTAGTGTGAAGTCCTTTATGTGTCAGCTGAGGCAGTGCCTCTAAAGTGCAAGTGTGACAGAAAACAGCTCGCAACCCCCTCATCAAGTCAGGATGGCCCATCCCGCCACCACCCAGACTCTCTATTGTTATACTGTCTGGGAAGAATACACAAAGGCCAATTGCCAACTACACCTATTCATGTGACCCAGGAACAGGTTGCAGGCACCAAATGGTAAGGACTAGAAAAAGCCAACTTTCTAAAGTGGCTTAACAATCGCAATCCTGATATTAAATTCAGCTTGGTAAAAAGAATCTTCCCTTTTTGGATGTGGAGGTAAAAACATCACCCAATGGCCTGATTACGACGTTGCATACCAAACCGACGGATAAAAACAACGCTTTACTCTTTAGCAGCTACCATCCAAGAAATTTGAAAAACAATTTGCCATATGGTCAATTTTTACGTATAAGACGGAATTGTACCAGACGTGAGGATTATGAACTGCATGCTGAAACATTGAATAAAAATTAAAGGAGAGCGGTTATCCCCACAAACTCCTTAAACAGTCAATGAAGAGAGCCTGGTTTACACCAAGGGAACACTTGCTGACAAAAAAGTGTAAAGAACCAACAGAACGCATAGTCTGTGTCACGACCTTTGGACCTCACACTCAATCTTTGTAGAAGATTGTAAATAGCAATTGGCACCTGATCGAAGGCGCTATACAAAACGTGGGCCCCCCACTCTTTGCGCTCAAAAAGAACCGCAATATTGGACAACAAGTTATACGCCCTACTGCGCCACTTAAAGAAAGAACAGACACCTTGCTCACCATGTTGAACCTTAAACCAATTCAGGGCCATCATAAGTGCGGCAACTGTTTGGTCTGCAATTCAACCATGGAAGGAACCACCTTTACGGACGGCCATAGACACTGGCGGCACAACTAAATTACAAATTGTAAGACCAAAAACGTGGTGTATGCCATTGTTTGCCCATGCCAAAAAACGTATATAGGCAAAACCAGTCAAGAAGTAAGGTAAAGGATCGTGCAGCACCGTTCAAGATTGAAGAACTAAGTCCTAACTGCTCCCATGGTAAACCATTATGTGGAATTTAAACACTCTGACAAAGATTTCAAATGGACCGTCCTCTGTGCCATCAAACCGAATCCCAGGGGTGGTGACCCAGAAGTTCTCCTTACACAAAAAGAGGCGTACCTAACTATGAAATTCGACACAGCCATGCATGTGCTCAATGAAATGTCCGAGATCGCAAAACTGTAAATTATACCTTCAAGTTCAGATCCCCTGTTGAAAAGTCAGTTTGTCCTGCCAGAACTACGGTACCCATAATGCAATGTAGTTGTTACTCTATCAAAAGCCACCTCGGATCTTGTGGACGGCCTTGAAAAGATACTGTGTCCCGAAGCAAGAATCAAGATATGATCGGAGCCGAGGCCCGCGAACATCGTATGTGTGAGAGCTCTTCATTTACAGGCAAGTGTTAAAAGTTACGAGCGCACGCCGGGATTTGTACACAAATGGAGTGCCAGCTCATAAAACTCCCTTTTTTCTAAATATGCAAGTAAGAATGTTTACGTAAGATCACGAACTTTAGACACACGCGGCTGGACTAATTAACTTCCAAGGAAAGACGCTAACAGCACAATTAGACGGTGCGCGTTTCGCGTATACAGCTCAGCCCAAATGCTGGTTTTCTACAATTAAAGGAATTATCATAACCCTTTTCTAGAAGGAAGACGGATGCTTTTGAAAAAGATCCATACCAGGCACCTTGGTCTGAAGATTCACTTGCCATTGAGTTCCATCACAGCTCACCGGTACCTCCAAAAGACATAAGGTACCGTGTACATTTAAAATTAAGCACCACTATTGGAACGGGGTTCCTTGCAATCATTAAAACGCATGTTTATTATTTAATTTTGCAGTTGCTACGTTCAAAGATTAATTTGCCACCAAGTACCATTACAACTCGCCGGTACCTCCAAAAGATAGAAGGTACCTTGTATAAATTGTAAAAATTGAATTGAGTATTACTAGTGGAACAGGGTTCTTTGTAATTACAAAAGCACACGTTTATTATTTAATTTTGCAGTTGTCACGACCAAGTCCAGGTCCTGATGAGAACCCCCCAACAAGATGGGGTTTGAAACGCATTGACTCCAGCTCTTGGGACAAGGCACTCAGGGTGTGCCACGAGGGAATATCTGCATCATCACTTTCCCCTACGGACAACACCCTTTAATATCATAACTCCCAGAGCTAATAACACTGGCAGGAATTCAAAAGACGCTCTGTTGGTGAATTATAATTGTCTGCCTAGTGTTTACAAATTAAATAAGGGACTGGTCATATATGTTTTATCACATTTTGATATGTTATACATGTTTATTGTGTTGCTTTATCATTTTTCACTGTGTTGTTTTACGATTTGTCTGTTAAGGATTGTTTTACAGTGTTTGTTACATATAAATGCAAAACAAAAACAAGTGTTGCCCGACAAGATGACATGAAACAAATGTGACAATCTTGTTCTTTCTAAAAGTTTAAAAAGAGAAGTGAAATAAATCACAACGGGCTTTGGAATTAAGGACTAAGGTTCGTTCTATTTATTAATTTGTTGGAATTGAGCTATCTGGATACTATGGGGCCGATTCCGATTCGGGCCGGAAATCTCTTCGACCGAGCCGGACCCGGAGAGATTTCCGACCGAATCGGACCCGTGCAGCCCGACCGAACGAGTACGATGCGTCCGTATGCTATCGGACTCGAGTCGGTCGGACTCCCATTGAAGTCAATGGGAGCCGGTCGTACAACGCGTACGCGGGCTCCCATTGCCTCAATGGGTGCGAGGCGAACAAGGGCACCCCCTACAGCGGGTACGCAGCGAAGCGACTTGCGCCGTACACGCACAGATAGGGGGGACCCATGGGTCCCCCCTGTGTGCGACTCGCGCAGCTACGCGTACAGGGGGGTCCGACACGGACCCCCGAAGTACGGCTCCGACTGCTCTTTTGAGCCGGACGGCGCGTGTCGGTCGGACTGCTCGCGGCGCACATCGTACTTACCCGGCCGGGGAACGTCTCCATTGCGCGGTGCGAGTCGTGTCCTTTATTGTCCTTTATTACATTAGGCTGTACACTGAAAAAAAGAAAAAGCTCAATGTCTTCACAATGAGTTTAGTGCACATGCATTCTGCTTTCTGTTCTTTCTTTCATCTTCTACTGGAATGACCATGTTCAAATGCAAGTGATATGTAAATTTATTCATACAGATGCCTATGTTTGTGCTACAGTAATGCTCAAATCTTGAGATCCATTGATGTGCAAGTTTATCTTCCTGATATGTTCAATTTATTATTTAGTGATTTAACAACCATCGGTTTTTGAGGGCCAAGTCTTATCAATTGTCGATGCTAGGTACCTGTTCCACGGTGGGAGAGATAGTGATTGTCTGAGTTGTGTCTTTAGTGAAGTGATGGCTTCCTTTTTGTTTTGAGTATAGTAATCAATGTCTTTTTCTCTACATGCCATTGAAAAGATTATATTTATATTTTAGCCGTGCTTTTGATAGATGCATCTCCACAGTCAGTCTTGCAAGCAGGGCTTTTCACATTTCAGGCCTTGGTGTTCATGGAAACATTTGGGAAAAGCTTTCTTACAAGTCATCAAAAAGCTCAGCATGATACATGGTTTTAGTGGACTGTAGCATTGTTGCACTATCCATACATTTAATTACAATCTTTGTTCAAGTTAATTACAGCATTGTTGGGATTCCATACTTGACATTTGGATGCAGTTTGATCATGCAAAGAAGCTTAAGCATGGTATGTGCTGGAACTGGCCCTCTCTGCAGGGTCACCCCCAAACTTTTTGCCTTCCTCCTCCACTTTTTCCAACTTCATTTTTGTTGGCTTTAGGACTCTGAGCACTGTACCACTGCTAAAAAAGTGCTAAAGTGCATGTGCTCTCTCATGGTAATATTGGCTCATACTCAGTTAGCATATTTAATTTACTTACGAGTCCCTAGTAAAGTGCACTACAAGTGCCCAGGGCCTGTAAATTAAATGCTACTAGTGGGCCTGCAGCACTGATTGTGCCACCCACTTAAATAGCCCTCTAATCATGTCTCAGGCCTGCCTTTGCAGAGCATGTGGGCGCAGTTTACACTGCCATGTCGACCTGGCAAAATAAACCTTTTGCCAGGCCCACACCTTCCCTTTTTATACATATAAGTCACCCCTAAGGTAGGCCCTGGACAACTCAGAGGGCAGGGTGCAATGTATTTAAAAGGCCGGACATGTACTTTTAAGTTTTGGATGTCCAGTTAGTGAGAAACCCTTACATTCGTTTTTCACTACTGCAAGGCCTATCTCTCCCATAGGATAACTAACATTGGGATTACCTTATTGCATTTTATAAGTGTAATTTCCAATTGTGAAGAGATAGACTTTTCAAGTTGGGGGTCTCTGGGATCACGATTTAAAGCTACGTCTTATGGTGAAGTCGGATTTTAAATTACAATTCTGAAAATGCCACCTTTAGAAAGTTGCCATTTTCTTACTTTAGCCATTTTGTGCCTGCTGCCCCTCTCTGATCACTTGTCTGGGGAGGGTGACAGCTGGGCTTTGTGTATTCCCCCAGACAGCCACACACAGTGGGAGCTTGCAGGATGGGAATGAGAAGCTGGACCCAGCCTCTCTTTCACCTGAATAGGCTGTCTCCTGTCCCCACACAAAGGGTTGCATAGCCCCTGTAGTGAGTCTGGAGCCAGGGCAGGGTGGTCAGGGCCTCTGTGTACTTCAAATACCTGTCTTTGAAGTCTCCCCCACTTCAAGGCACAACTGGGTATAAGTACTGGACCTCTGACACCACCACTTCGGTACACTTCTGGATCTGTGAAGACTCTGCCAGGAAGAAAGACTGCTGTACTGCTGAAGGACTGCCACTCTGCTGGACTGCTGCTTTGCTGGACTCCTGTCTTGGTACCCTGCTGCCTGCTCTTCCCCTGCCTGGGCGAGAAGGACTGGACCTGAATCACTTGAACTCAGAGTGACTCCAAGGACTAGCTGGTTGGCCTCCTGATCTGAAATTTCAGGGACATAAAAGACTTCCAACTTACCTGCTTCTGCACCTGGACACTGCTATCTGTTATTCTGCACTGCCAAAGGGTGCTGCCCCAGTCCTGCACCCTTGGAAGTGAGACCTAAGGTGCTTGCTTCAGCAAAACCCACACATCCTCTGTCAAACCAGCGCATTGGCGCCGTTGCGTGGATCAGAACCGGTGCATCACCCATGTTGTATGGATTGGAGCCGGCACATTGCTCCTGTTGTGGGACCAGAACCGGTGCATCGCCTCTGCTGCGTTAATCTGCCCCAATGCATTGCCTTCGGAACCACCACTTCACAAGGTCTTCGTATTCCCATCTACGACATCCTAGACGACGAATCTCTGCATCACATCTCTTCACTCTCATCTCTTTGCTCATCGGAGCCGACGCTTCATCGCTCCTGCGCGTATCAGGACCGGCGTATCGCCCCCACTGCATGGATCAACATCGACGCACAAAGAGAAGGTGCTTACTTTACTAGAAAAATAAAAACAGATTCAGATTGACATATGCATTATAGATGTAGTCTTTACACAAGCTGTGCCTCTGTTGCTTTGTCCTGTGAACCTGCAAGGAGATGTACATATCCCGCAATGATCTTACGAATAGGCAAACTCAGTCATATGTTTGTGGGCTGTATTCTGTAGATATGTGCATTTGTGGCTCTTAAATTGAAATTTCATGCCATATGGAAGTGAGATTCCCCAAAAATATTGTGCAAATTTTGTGAAGTCAAAAATACTGTGGGTCAGAATATAGAAGGCATGAATATCGTTTTCTATTTAATATCATTTAAAAAAAATATATAGTTGTGAATAATATTGTTTTATTTAACATAATTGTTCAAATATCGTTTTTTAAATTGATTTAATTAATTTTAATATGGTTTGTAAGTTTTTATCAGAAATTAACTTTTTATATTTAATTTCAATTTGTTCATTTAGAAGGGTGTTATATGCCATTTATTCATTGTAATATAATTACAAATTGTTAATTTAGTAGTGGGTTGTCAGATTTCTGGGGAATAGGATGGGAAGTTTTTAAAAATGAGAGTTGTTTTCAATTTATAAATATGGTTATGTAATTTCATTTTTTATTGATAATTAATTATGTAAGTTAATTACTTTGTTAATGGTTATTTAGATTATTTGGTGATTTTAAATTAATTTTTTATTGGTTTATTTAATTATTAATTGTATATTTATTAGCTGTTTTAATTTGATGTTTTTATTTTAATAACTAATTTTTAATTTTTATAATATCATTTTTTAAAACAAATTTTAATTTTTTTCAGTGTTCTTTTTTGGGGGAGTAGGGTGGGAAGTGTTTTAATTAAAAATATATTTCATATTTAAATTTTTTTTTTATGTGTAATAAAACATTTTTATTTCTAAGTTTAATTTTATTTATTTTATATTTAATTAATATATATATATTTTAAATGTTTTCAGTTTTTTTGGTCTATATTTAAATATTTTATTTTAAAAATTGGTAGTGGGAAGAGTAAATATGAGAACTCTGAAGTCCAAAATATTCCCTACTGTTGCATAGAATGGAGTGGGAATATTAAATCTGACCCCTCCAAAGTCCAACACTTTCCCTACTTTTGATTATGTTGGAGTTGGAATAATAAATCTAACACCTGAAAAGTCCAACACTTTCCCGAAAGTGGCTTATGTTGGAGTAAGAATAGTAAATCTAACCCCTCCAAAGCCCAACCCATTCCCTACTTTTGCTTACATTGGAGTGAGACTAATAAATATGACTCCTCCAAAGTTCAACACTTTCCCTACTTTCGCTCCTGTTGGATAGGGAATAGTAAATTTCACCCCTCCAAAGTCTGACACTTTTCCTACTTTCGCTAACAGTGGAGTGGGAATAATAAATCTTTTTAAGTTCCGAAAAAAAATTTATTGACAGAAATAGGGGTGTCAATACACAGTTCACAATATTAAGCTCATGTCATTGCATTAAAATTTGCTACAGTAAACTTATATGAATCGGACTAATGAGTAAGAATAAAAAGAATCAGACGACAGGAATAGATCATGAAGAACATTGGAATATCAAACATTCTAGGAACACTTTAGAGGGTTCAGGGGGTTTTAGAACTTCTTGTTGAAGTGGTCGTAGCTGGGAACACCGTCTGGCACTTGTGTTAAGGTGCATAGTGACGGGCGACCATAAATCTAAACGTCTCGTTGCCATATGTATAGGATACACAAAGGCAGTATCCAACCTGTGATTATGGCAAACAGCATACCACCATACCTTGTAAGAAATTTTTGTGAAATCTTTCCAATTTGCAGTAATTTGTTGAAATGCAACCGCTAATAACAAATCAATAATTTTAACATTAAGCGTAACACTTTCCCAACAAGATGAGAGACTTCCTAAAAAAACATTAGCAAAGGAAAAAGATTTTGATATGGGAATTTGTTGTCTGAAAACCTGTAAATTGGGATTCTGGCGCAATTTAGAGAGAAAAGGTTCTAAAGCCAAATTGAAAAGGAAGTGTGAAAGAGGGCAACCCTAACGTACTCCCCTTCCCAGATCAAAAAATGGAGAGATCAAACCATTGGCACAGACTGCCGCACGAGGGTTAGAGTAAAGAAGAGAAATTAAGGATGTAAATTTAGGGCCAAAACCAAACCACTTGAGGGAATAAAACAAATAGGTCCACTCGACTCTGTCGAACGCCTTTTAGGCATCCAGTGCAATCGCCGCAAGTGGCTGCTTTAAGTGGGAAGATTTAGATAAAACGTTAAAAAGGAGTCGTGTATTATCAGTTATAAATCGACCCTTGACAAATCCAGATTGTTCTTTTCCTAGCAGATTTGGTAGGTAGGAGTCTAATCTTATAGCTAAAGCTTTGGAAAAGATTTTGTAGTCAATATTGACCAAGGATATAGGCCTGTAATTTTTACAATATTTGGAATCTTTACCCTCTTTGGGGATAAGGCAGATATGCGCTTCTGAAAAAGAACCTGAGGAGCCACCTAATGTACTAAAGGAATTTATTAGGGAATATAATTTGGGCATTACAAGTTTAGAGAAATGGAGATAAAACTCAACAGTGAAACCATCTGGTCCTGGTGCCTTGTCTTTTTTGAGGACTTGAAGGGCTGTTAAAAGTTCCTGCTGCGTTAGATCTAACTCCAAAGAGGATAAGTCCGGGAGGTATGTTGAGGTTTTTGGATATTAGAGAAAAAATGCGACAAGGAAAGGTCAGTGGGTTGTATTTCAGAGTCGTATAATGACTTGTAAAAAGAGAGAATTCATTCAAAATTTCAGCATCCTTGAATTTTAACTCTAATTGTTCATCATAGATAGATTCAATGTTTAATTTATTGTGTCTAATTTTTAAATAATTGGCCAATATCTTCCCTGCTTTATTTTTACCTCCATAAAATTTTGCGCTAGATTTTAACAAGTATAATGAAGCATCCTCCGTTGATTTTTCATTGAACTGCATTTTGGCATTAATAAGAGCTGTCAGACACTGTTTCGAGTGTGAAGTGTAATAGGAGTGCTCCAGTCTTTTAATGTCCTGAAGGAGATTCTTAGTGAATTTACGGGCAGATTTTCGTTTCTTAGCAACAAAGCTGATTATAAAATCTCTGGCAGAGGCTTTGAATGCATCCCATACAATTGAGAGTGGCATGGATTGTGTCTGATTAATTTAAAAACTCGTCAAAAAAGGTAGTAAAGGAAACAGTAAATTTCGGATCCAGGAGGAGAGCATTGTTAAAGCGCCACCTTCTAGGACCAGTAGCTTTAGGTAGGATATCCAGGCCAATTGAGACAGGGGCATGATCTGATAATAAGATGGGGCCAATCTCTGCGTGTGTAAGAGTTTGCGAAATGTTATGTGAGACAAATATATAATCGATTCTTGATTGAGTATGGTGTGAGGGTGAATAAAAGTGTACTCTCTGGAAGTCGGATTACAAAGACGCCAAGCATCGAGGAGTTTATGTTGGGTGATAGTGTGAACAAAAGACTTGTGGGGTTTATTAGGAACAAAGGAGACTCTGGAGTTCCTGTCAATAAATGGATCAAAAATCTGATTGCAGTCACCGGCTAATATGAAATTATCTTCCATGCAGTGAGTGATTTGCTTGGCCAGGGTAGGCCAAAAAGAAGGTTCACCGCAAGTAGGAGCGTAGACATTTAGAAGAGAGACTGGAGCACCCCTTAGTGACAATTTAACATTCAACCATCTACCATCACCATCCGATTCTTGGGATACAAATAAGAACGGAAGAGATTTACGGCAGAGTATCATTACTCCATTGCGTTTGCCGTCACCTGGGGAATAGTAAACTTCACCTACCCAACCTTTTTTTAATTTTAATGATTCAGCGTCCGAGAGGTGTGTTTCCTGCAAGAATACAATGTCAGCACCTAACCTGGCTAAGTGGGTCAGGACTCTCTGCCTTTTGATGGGAGAATTTAACCCCCTAACGTTCCATGTAAGCAGTTTTAATGACATACGTTATTGAAAACAGAATGATCTAAAAAAATAAAACAAAAGACCGATTCATTGTAACAGCAATGTAGAGTAAATAAAGAATCCAGAAAGAAGTAAAAAGGTAGATCAAAAATAGAGTAAAGAAAGATGCAAAAAGCGGATAGCCAAAGCCAAGAATAAAATTCGAATACAATAGTGCAACAGTAAATGAACCAGTAAATAAGTGATGACAGAGCACAGAGATGTGAAGAATAAAGTGACAAGAAAAGCAACGAAGAAGAGATTTGACAACACCCAAGAAAAAAATAAGAGAAATATTTGAATGGAAAAAAAGAGGAAAAGATGAGAACAAAGAGAAAATGTAGGGAAGTAACATACCTACACGAAAAAGGGTCAGGAAAACAACACGAGGGGGGAGGTGGAACCACATGGAACAAACGGGGCATCCAGGTTCAGCCAACGGGAGACCAGGGGGAGACCACGCCATGAAGGTAGTAGATCTGTGAAGACGAAGAACAACAAATAATAAAGCATTTAAGAAAACGCACGATGAACAAGAGAACATAGGAGATTTGCAAACAAGCAAACATGTATTGGATGATAATTAAAGCATCGAGTTCATCCAAAACTAGTAAAGACACCTCTCATATGAAGAGGTAAACGAAACAAAGGTCAAAACATTTTGCAATTATAATAAATGAAGAAAATCAAGTGTTGTTCAAAGAGGAAGAACCTGCCAGTTCCATAGCATTTGATCTACAAGAGTTTATGAAGCTTTGTAGCCGCACAGGATCTTCATATGTTGTCGTTCTGTTGTTGAAGGTGACTTTGAAGAGGCAGGGATGGAAAAGTCCATATCGAGCGCCCATTGACCTTAAATCTGGTCTCAAATTGAGAAACGCCTCGCGCCTATTAGCAGTAGCTTTGGCATAATCTTGTGCGAAAAATAAGGTTGAGCCAGACCAGGTGATTCGTTGAAAAGATCTAACCACTGACAAGACCTTTAACAAATCCGTGTACTCTAAAAAGTATAAGATGACACCTCTAGGCCGTTGTGGAGATGAGGAACTTGGAGAAAATCTGCCCAGCCTATGAGCTCTTTGTATGTTGAGTACAGTGCCGTCTGCCAAATGTAGTACTTTGGGGAGGAAAGATTTAAAGAAGGTGAGAGGATCTGACCCCTCAACTCCCTCCGCCAAACCATAAATACGCAGATTATTCCTCCTATTGCGGTTTTCGAGGTCTTCAATCTGTCGTTGGAGCACGGAGACTTGAGATTGAAGCTGAGAGACATTCGCACTTGTATCTCTGAAGGAAGAAACACTCTGTTCAACTGCAGTGATTCTTGTGTCAAGCTGGGTCCAGTTGTCAGTGAGAGTTTGTAACTTTGTATTAGTTTCCTCCATAAAGGGTCGAAGGGCCCTGATTTCTTCCAACAATAACTCCATAGACACAGGAGAAGTCGATTTAGGAGGAGAAGGAGGATTTTGTTTTAAGCGCTTAGTGACAGATTTGCCAGGGTGCGCCGCGGAAGGATCCATATCTGACACAGTAGTTTGAGTTGAAGATGACAGAGAGTCCTCCAACCTGGAAAACGTAGTGAAAATCTTTGAATTCTTGACCAAGACCAGCCTTGGATGCGGTTGTTTGGAAAAGCTGCCTTTCAGCCTACCCATAGAACAAGAGCAGCCTCAAATTCCAGGCAAAAAGATATAGAAAGCCAATTACCATGAATTAGAGCTAAAAACGTTGTTGAAGAATCTGGTGTATAGTGCGAAGCGTCAGTCCAGATTATGTGTACAACAGCCTCTGAATGATGATCAAATTCCTCTATATAACGGTATGACCTCAAAAAGTGACAAGGATAGACCGTATTGCCAAGGAATCCACTAAAACAGTATATAGAAGTTGTAATGCGTTGATTAAGCCCATCATGATAAGGTGGAGCTCACACCCTGAGGATGACATAAAAACGACAAAATGGCCGCTGAAAAAATTCCCTCTCAAACAATAAATCAAGTGCAGGTAATTGTATTCGCACTGCTCTGCTCATGTAACCAAGGATAGAGCAATAGCAAAAGTTAAGTCAAATCCAGAGAAAGAAGGGAATGCTTGAGCAAATTTTAAGTCTGAGTCTCCTCAGACATGAAAAGCGCCGCTGGTCAGGCCAAATACAAAATGGCGGCCGCTACCGCGATATCGCATTCCCACAGGGGTGAGCTCACATACCAAAAATAGCGATGGTTCTAGGCTGCATTCAGGAAGGGCAGTGGTTACAGGACGTTCCGGAAGCCTTCGCACATCTTCAGCGCTTCATTTCTTCACTCGGGGCAGCTTAAAAGCGCAGGACCGCCGAGTCGCGCCGGAGAGCCTCACCGAGCCGCCGCCATGTTCCTCGGGCGCCAAGCCACGCCCCCGGGAATAATAAATCTGACCCCTTCAAAGTCCAATAGTTTCCTTACTGTTGCTCAGATTTGGAGAGGGAGTAGTGAATGTTAGCTCTCCAAGTTAAATTTTTAAAATTAGATTTTTAAGTCATGTTATTTATTTTTTGTTGCAATTTTAAAATTTAGTTAAATTTAAATTATTTGTTATTATTTTTGTTAATTTAACTTATATGATTTTGTTGTATACATTTTTAATTGTTTTATATCTAGTGTTTGATATTATAATGACTTTTAGTAGTGTTTATATTATTAATGTTTTAATAATACATTTCTTTTAAAATATATCTATTATTATTTTGCAATTATTTTAAAGTATATATTTGTATTTTATATTTGTAAGTTATATCTTTACATTTTTTATATTATAAGTATATTTTTCTATGTAAGTTTATTTTAAAAGTTAGTATATGTTTTAAAGTTATCATCATGTATAATAATAAAATATGATATACTTACCAATGATGATATTGTGGTTATCTATATTTTTTTGTCAATATTTTTAACTTTACATGCAAAGTATATAAAGTCGATATGTATGTGCTCAATATTTGTTTGTCAATATTTAGATCAGCGATATATCGTCATTGGGGTCTGATGCACAAATTACAGAAGTAAATCTGTATTCATTGGAGTACTACTACGAATGGGTACAGATTTATGACTTTTAGCTGTTTACAAACATATTCAACAGTACTCCTAGACAGCAGCACCAGTCACAAGATTCTAGGTGTATGACTTGCAATACCATGTGATATTTTTGGTTGTTGTTTTTTTCCAGTGTGGAATTGTACGCACAGTATAATTCCACATTGGTAAAAGATGCCTCGCCGTGCAATTGCACATTTTATTCTCTTTTAACTTCTTCTCCACAATGAAAACATTTTTACTCCATGACCAGGTGCACTCCTATCGGCCCTTTGGAATTCCACATGACAACTGGGTAACCTCCATGAATATGCTTGTAATCGTACCCCCCTCTTTTCTTGGTGGCCCATAATGCAACCTCTCCTGGCACTTGTGTCCCCCCCCAGGCCCATGAATATGGGACTGTATCCCCCTCCTGTAGCTCACCACTCCACCTTCAGTTCTACCTGTTTAAGGACAACTATACTATGTTCACTATACCCATTACTAGACCCCCACAGAGCGTATCAACAGCTGTCAGCCCTTGTCAGCTTTCTATCATGCCCTGGACCCCCTTCCCCTCCACCTCTGAAGTTATGTCATGATCACCTGTCGTTTTCAACTATTGGTTATGCTGTGTATTCTACCACTTTCAGTTATCATGCACTCTCAATTTGTACTCAACATGTTTTTTCTCAATAAAGGTAAAAAGTAGGAGAAAAAAACATTCTTTTAAGTGGAAAATCACTTCCTTAACATAGCCACAAAGTTTGGCGGTCCCTCATTCCCCTTCCCACCATGAAAAGAAATTTGATTCTACCCTTTGCTGTAGCATATCTCCAGCTATTTCTAGGGTGGGAAAGGGTTCTGTAGGAGTTTGTGAACACCCACACTTTTGTGGGTGGTCACAACTCTAAAGGCAAGCCACGTCTTGATCCACCCACTTGCTCGAGATTTACTTCAGCCTAATCGTACGCAGTTGTGGCTTGCAACTGCACTGTAGTAAATGTGCTTACACCTACAAGGTGTAAACAGATGCTTGACAGCCATAAACAGCTATATATGCAGCCATTTTGGCTGTATACATTTAAATTTTTTATGGCTGAAAATGGCTTTGTTAATCAGTACCTGGTGTTTTGGCACTTTAAAGTCTAGGAGGGGGGAGAGACTGTGATAGTGACATAGACGGGGGACATATAACACCACTGTGATCAATGAAGTGGAGTACTGTGTGTGTAGGGTGGTATTAGAAGGGTACAAAGAACTGATACCCACCTACTAATCTTTACTGACGGGAAGGAATCTATGATATTGTGAAATCACAAGCTCAGCAAGTTAGAAGAATGTTTACTCATATAGACTGAGACCTGTGACCCCTGGCCTTCATTTTCGCTATTCTCCTAACTCATTTTCCATGTGATTGTTGTGCATTGTATTAATGATGAATATGGGGTGGATGCAAATGAGAATGTGCTAATGGTGTGTGCAATTAGGTGTGCCTGACATGTAAGAAATTATATTTCTGGGGTGTACCTTTTCGTCAACCCGGGTCTTGCTCCTCCACAAAGCATTGTTTATGTATTATGTAGTGAGGGTAACATCTGCACCATATAACATGAGTGTCATTCTCAAAGCCATCAAGGTGTGGCCATAAGAATAGTAAAATATGCAGGTGGTGCTCATTCCCTCATCATTGCTCTACAGGTCTCTGGTAATTGGGTGCTTAATTGGTTCTAGCAGTGGGTGTCTGTCATGGCTTGTAGCAAAGAAATGACAGCCAAATTTGAAGCAAAGTCATACTTGCACATTTTCTGAGATATAATACTGTGGTTTGTCGATTGACAATTTACAACATTACACAGATCTTCCACATTGCACACAGTGTGCATGTCTTTCAATTACATGTTGTGCTTATCATTCATTAATTTATTTATCACAGCCAGATGTTGTGCATCTGCTACAGTCAAGTTGTATAATGTGTTGTAAAAGGATCTAAGCTTTTGCAAAGGACATTTATATATTTTAATTTCCAGTCCTGTGCTTTCTTGGTTTTTTTGTTGTTACAAGAATGCACTCTTTTCGTGGAGGATATCCCACTCTAAATTTAGTTGATTATGTGCTAGCTTGCATGCCTGTTAGCAGTGTCTTTGAACTTCTTGGCTAAATCAATTCCACTTAGCCTCTTTTTATGAGTGGCCCATAAATTTACAACTTCTGAATTTCTGATAATAAAGAGGATGAAAAAGAACTTGTGGAGTGCACTATCACCAAAAGGGCACCCTCACATTAAGGGCCTGATTACAACTTTTGGCGGAGCCGCCGAGCCACCAGTTTGCTGAAGGTCGCTGCCGCCTGCCTGCCTGCCAGATTACGATTTTTAAGTAGTCTGGCGGGCGGGCGGCGCCTCCTTCAATGACAGCGGCACCGCAATAGGAACACCTCACAAAGTTCCTGCACGGCATGGACTCGAAAGTCCATGCCCATGGAATTGTTGTGCATGCATGTTATGCCCCCCTGTGTGCATCCACAAGCGCAGGAGGCACAGGATGCCCTGTAGGGATCCCTTTGTTTTCTCTCCTCCAGGGTTTACGTGGAGTAAGAACCTCCATGTAAACCCTGGAGGAGAGGAAACTAGAAATATGCTTGGTGGGACCGAGGCTGTCCCGTCAAGCATATTGTGGCCTCCTGACTGCCAGGGCACCTCTAGGGAATGGGGGTTCCCTGGCGGCATTGGCAGTCCCAGGGCAGTCCGACTGCCCAACTCGTAATGGGGCGGTCATACCGCCGGTGTGGGGGTGGCTGGACCTGCAATTAGGGCCTATGTGGGTAGCATATTAAGAAGAAAAAAATATTAAGGAGAATTAGGGAAAAGACTAGTTGTTAGACTTTATGAAAGGCAAGATGATTATGAATCAGATAAAGGAAGAGTGTAGGAAGATGGCTTTGTATATGGTACACCACTAGGTGGTTATATCGTGCACAGAGTCCAGTGATTCCCCCAGAAGTTATCAGGGCCAAATTTAAAACCAAGGTGCTCTATTAGTGGTAGTGTGGGCGAGTAGCCTTAGGCCTGACACAGAAGAGTGTAAGACATTTATTGCACACACATTGACATATAACTGACAAACGACTCAAAAAGGAGATCTACACCAATTTTGTAAAAATAAGCATTGTTTGAGTTTTATTTTAAGACCAAGATCATCGCAAAAGGTAAGTACATTTTTTCAGGAAAAATACTTTAGTCTTTTAAAAGTCGACAGTGCAATTTTCAAACAGTTCTATGTTAACCTATGGAGGAAAACAACAATGGGGTTTCACTGGTAGGTACCCAACTTAGAGTTCCAGCCTTAAGGGTTAGGATGAGCAGAGGGCAAGGTTCAGGTAAGCACAAAGTCTGCACCACCAGAGGCACAGGGGCGGTCGGGTGCAGAGGTCAAATTCAGAGATAGACCCAATGCGTTTCAATGGAGACTGGGTGTGCTTGAAGCCAAGCTACTTGCAGGTAAGTAAATTGTTCTTGGGGCCAAGCTTTGGGGGTTAGAGCAAGCACAGGGGGATCCACAAGGCAGCACCAAACATACACCATCAGCGGCTCAGAGGCGGCCGGGTGCAGGGTGCAAATACAGTATCGGGCACCCAATTATTTCAAAGGAGGAACTTGGATTCGAAGACAGGCTGCAGGCGAAGAACTGGATGCTACACGCAAGAGACCAGCAACAGCAGAGGTAAGGGGAGATGCTGTAGGTCATGTGGACACCATCGGTCAAGCTCCCCAAGGCACAGGGGCTTTGGATGCAGGGGTGTCCTCTGATGTTGGGTTTTCTTACCAAAGCCGGTTGTGGTCGGGTGGAGCCTTTGGATTCACACTGCAGGCATCATCGTGGAGTCCAGGAGGGGTCAGCCAATGCTGGGCTTAGGATCGCTGGAGAAGATTTTCTGGATCTGTGGGCCACCTGGACACAGGCCAGAGGCATCGGGTGCAGGGTGGTCAAGGATTGCGGATCCGGAGGGCACCAGAGTCCTAGGTGTCGTTTTCTTTGTGGACAGAGCCACTGTCCTCGTGAGTTCTGGTCTTCTCCAGAGGCAGGCAGTCCTGCCAAGGATTGTGGAGGTCACTGAATTTTGGACAGGTGTCTTTTTTTGCAGGATTTTTGATGGCTGCAGACAGGCCGGTAGTGCTAGGGCCAATTCAGTAGGCGTCTGCATTCTTCTTCTGAACAGAGTCTTCTTCATCCATTTTTTCTTCTTAAGTCAGCTGTAACTACCATCAGGGTCTGAGGAAGCCCCCTAAATACTAGATTTAGGGGCGTTACAGGGGAGTAGCAGGTAGAGGCCAATGGGCCCCTTACCTGGGGTGACTACACCCACTATTATGCCACCCTACTGTGGGAGGGGGCATGATCCTATCCCTGATTGGAAGAGTCCCCCATCTTCAAGATGGCGGGGACTGAAAGGTGTACTTCACCTCGCCTCCTTCACCTTAGGGGTGGAGTTGGCAGAAGAGGGCACACCTCCTATTATTCCAAGGTTTTCTCGCCCAAAGTGGGGGTGTAAACCGGGGGCTGCCATCTGCTGCTAGCAGCAGATGCCGAGGTTGCATTACAAAGGTGGCAGACCTTTGAATCTTCCCTCTTGAGCACTGTGCTCATCCTGGGGGAGGAGGTGTGACACCTCCGCCCAGGATGTGCATTGTTTCTCATCCCAGAGAGCAGAGGCTCTCAACCCATTGGTCCAGAAACATTTCTAGTGGTGGCAGGCTGCCTACAGCCAGTCTGTGACCACACCAGGGTTGGTAGGTTTTCAGGGGGCACCTCTGAGATGCCCTCTGTGTACATGGTTCAATAAATCCCACACTGGCATCAGTGTGGGTTTATTGAGAGGAGTGGTTTGGTACCAAACACTCCTGGGTTCAGTGAAGCCATCATGGTGTTGGGAAGCTTGAGTGGTTGAGTTTCCATCCCATGTACTCTCTATGGCTTCCCTGGCACTTACAATATCTAAGAATGGACTTAAATATTGTAGGGGCATATCTGCTAATGCAGATGTGCCCATACCTGTGGTATAGTGCATCCTGCCTTAGGGCTGTAAGGCCTGCTAGAGGGGTGACTTACCTATACCTTAGGCAGTGCTAGTTGGCATGGCACACAGACAGTGCGTCATGTCAACTTGTCATTTTTGTCTGCACCAGGCCATGCATGCTGCAGTGGCAGTCTGTATTGCCAAGGTGAGGGGTCCCTAGGGTACCTACTTCAGTCCCAATGCTCTAGGTACTCAGGTACCATTTACTAGGGACTTACAGGGGGCCTGAAGGGCCAATTGCGGAATAGTTTTTGGGAAGAAGCACTGGCACAAGGGGCCTGGTTGGCAGGGACGCTGTGCACTACATTTGAAACCATATCAGTTTCCAGTGGAGTTACCCATGTCAAAAGAGGCACTTTCTCACAGAGAGTGAAAGAGCATTCTAGGCTAGGGTTGGCCAAAATGAAAAGGAACAGCATCCGGCACGTGCTAGTCAGATTTTAGAAATAGTGAGCAGTTTCTGAGATGATAAAAAAAGGGCATGGGAATCACAGTAAAGAATAAGATTAGACTGAAGACAACAAGGACCGGAACCATGAAAGTCGCAATGAACCAAAGTGTCCTAAATTGAATTGTGCTGGGGATAAGGAGTGAGTGCCAGGAAACATACTAATCAGATAGGAGAGTAAATTGAGGGAACTGGAAAACTGCACTGGTGCATTCGGAATCCTGGTAAGCTTTTTGATAGCACAGGGCTGAAGCCCAAATTAAAGAGAATTGCAATAGTCAAGATAAGATAGAATGACTGCTTGAACCACAATTTGTTGAACAGGAAATGGAAGAAAAGGTAAAAAAAAAGCAGGTAAGATATTAACAACAGGAGGAAGACGCTTTAGCAGTTTTAGGCAAAAGAGGGAGTGACTGTTCAAAATAGAAGCCAAGATTCCTAATCGATTTGACCAGGGAGGGAGCAGGGTTATGGTCCAGTGGCCACTAGTCATCACACCAGATTAAGACGTCTTTGCCAGCCATTAACCTCTCTGTCTTGTCGGTGTTACTCTTCAGAGGAGTTTAACCTATCCAACCTATGATCAGACAAACACTTAGCAAATTTAGAATTGGATTGAGGTAGAGAAGAATCCAAACGAATGATGAGTTGGTGTCTTCAGCGTATGTAATGAAAAGAAATCTGTGAGAACAGATAATTGAGGGAATAGGGGTCACATATATGTGGAAAAGGGTTGGCCTAAGAGAAACCCCCGCGGCACAACATGAGCAAAGGGAAAGAAGGAAGACTTGAAGGGTAGCAGATAGATGGTACGTGAGTGGTTATCAAGATGCGATTCAGACCAAAGCTTTGCCAGTAATCCCAATCTGAGACAGCTGAGAAAAAAGTATAGGGTGGGATACTGTGTTGAGCGCAGCCGATGAGTCTAGGAAAATCAAACCAGTGGTACCACCCCAGTCTGTGATGAGTCACAGATGATCTAGAATTGACAACAAGGTGGAGTCAGTGCAGTGAAAAGAGTGGAAATTGGACTAGTAGTAAACAATTTGGTTCTAGGAATGAAGATAGTTGACAACTGATTTCTTACTGTTAAATAAATTTTGATTGCTAATCGGAGAAGTAAAATGGAATGAAAATGACTTTATAGGTTAAGATCTGCCAGAGGTTTTTGAAAGCAAGAAACAACTAGAACCTGTTTCTAGACAAGAGGAATGGGAGTGTTTTCACCTGTATATTTCACTTCCTCAAAGCAAGCAAAATGTCAGGATGAAAAAAGGACCAGGACATGGGGAAAATCTTGTGGTCATTGGTGCAGAAACACCAATGTGAGCTATTAGCCCCTATTTTAGTTATCAGTATACTTGTCATCAAAGGAATTCCTTCACATGCAATCCTCACAGTATTGTTAATTCCTGGGTATGGTCTTTCCATTCTGATTACAAGGCCACTTGTAATTGTACTGTTAGTGTCTAGGGTGATGGACTAGATGTGCTGTAACCCTATTGTATATCTGCAGGAAGCCCTAAACTGTGAAAACTATTACACCACAGGCTGATTCTATGTTAATACGATTTTCTTGCTGCTTTTTATATCTTACCATTCTCCAAATCAGACTCTAAATAGAGTAGACTGAAAGAAAATAAACTTTTGCATTGAAAGCATCGTTTTTTAAAGTAAAAAACTTGTCGGGAAATATATCAATCTGAAACTGATAAATGGCTGAAATGTTTGAAGACATTTGAAATACTTAGAAGATTCAATTAGAACATAGTACTATTAAACCTAAAACCCATTGGGTGGTAATAAATGATTTCATTGTTATATGAATCCTATTTAACATTCCTGTATGTCTTTATACTTTCCAGGCTTCTTTCACAAAATACACTTACTTAGGGCTGATTTAGCGTTTGGCGGACGGGTGACTCCATCACAAAATTGACAATATCCCATTCGCCATATTACAAGTGCATTATATCCAATGGCACTTGTACTATGGTGGACCGGATATCTGTCACATTTGTGATGGAGCAACCTGTCCACTGAACTCTAAATCAGGCCCTTATTGTTTTTCAGAAAACTTGTGGTAATACCATGAATCAGTAACTGCATTACTCCCACCTCCCATAGCCATGTTACTACCACAAATGTACCTATAGTTGCAAAACAACTTGTGGAAATAATGTTTCCACCAGCTTTGTCTTGGCTCTAAGATGCACAGTTTGCCTGAGTTGTAATGCGTTACAGCAAACAAATGATGGACGGAATGCTGACAATGCAAACATTCTCCCCCAGTCAAAAGATCTGGGTTAAATCCATCGTTCTTTTGCCCACTACAATTGTGTGTCTTTTGCTTTCTCGCCCTAAGTGCGCCGGGTATGCCCAGACGTGGGTCCCGGGCTCACTGTGCCACTGGATTCAAGCTATCCTGGCTGAAGAGGGGTGAAACCCCGAAACCGGTCCTAGGATGCTTGTTTCCGGTCCAGTGAGGACCTGGCTTGGCAGTTCGGGCTGGACTGTTCCCATGAGGCACAGGGTCAAGACTGATTTGCATATGGCCAGGTCTAAACTGGGGTGGCATGGTGAGCAAAAGAATGATGGATTTAACCCAGATCTCTTGACTGGGGGTGAATGTTTTGATTTGTTCTGCATTCCGTCCATCAATTGTGTGTCTTTTGTTTTCTCGCCCTAAGTGCACCGGGTATGCCCAGACATGGGTCCCGGGCTCACTGTGCCACTGGATTCAAGCTATCCTGTCGGAAGAGGGGTAAAACCCCGAAACCGGTCCTAGGATGCTTGTTTCCGGTCCAGTGAGGACCTGGCTTGGCAGTTCGGGCTGGACTGTTCCCATGAGGCACAGGGTCAAGACTGATTTGCATATGGCCAGGTCTAAACTGGGGTGGCATGGTGAGCAAAAGAATGATGGATTTAACCCAGATCTCTAGACTGGGGGTGAATGTTTTGATTTGTTTTGCATTCCGTCCATCAATTGTGTGTCTTTTGAGTTGTAATGCGGCATTCATTTGAAATTCTTTTGTAATGAGGTACTACTGCATCACTTTAAATAGCATACATTTTCTAAAATTGTGGTGAAACACTCACTAGCCATTTAACACTTGTTTTGAACACTTACATGATGTCCTGCATGTCCATTTAACAATCTTTTAATTTCAGGTCTTTTTCTCTCTGCTTTCTACCATGTTAGTACTTTCTTGGATCCAAAATTTATTGCAAGATACACAAAAGCTTTGTCATACAGTCAAAGTGCCAAAATGTATGTTCAGTATTTATGTGTTCACAGATAGTGTACATATCCCTTTATATCACTGTTTACTCACATTTGATTCAGCGCGCGCTGCCAGCTGTTTAATGCTGGCTTCTGCCTCAGTCATAAGGCAGATCAGGTCCATACACAAAGCTGCATTGAATCCTTGGCATAGGAATCCTCTTCTTTGATCCCCCATTCTGTAGGACTTCCGCAAATCGTGTTTTGTTTCCGGAGAATCTGCTATGCCTCTAAAGGTTTACCCGACTTCAGTGAAAATAACTAGCAAACCTTTAACACAGTAAAATAATGAACATTTCAGTTCTTAGTAAAAATCGTGTTTCTGGTTGATCAGCGCCTTCTGTGTTTGCTTATTTAAATCTGACAGCCTTTTGTCACTACTTTCTCATCATCTACCCAAAGCTTTCTGTAAGCGCTTTATGTGGCATAGATTTCAGCACTATATTACAACTATGTTCAAATATATCAACAATTTTCACAGAATCGTCAAATGTAGTATTTGTTCTTTGCTCCATAATTTATTTTATATTTAGCTCTTGCTGATCTGTGCAAGCAGATCGCAATGTATTCTTTTGTGAAATATTAGGGAAATATTTAAATCTGTGTGTTCTGCTACCATGACCCACATGGCAACTGCGCCTTTCTGAACTATTCTGATTTTTTCCCCCCAGAGTTTTAGGGACTAACTAGTGGACACATTGCCTCTTTTATTTTAGCAAAAAGCTGTAGGAGACACTTTTTTCGAATTCAACGGGTGGTTTGCAATGTTACCTGGATTCCTCTCCTCAATTTACAGAAATACTTGCAATTTTGTGGAATGGAAAATAAAGTCTGGCAACCTGATTACCAGACGTTTTTTCCCTCCACTCATTTACACCCGTGTTTGGCATGTAGGTTACTTAAAAAAATAGAAGTAACCTATTACATAACAGCAGATTTAATCAAATACAGTAACATTAAATACGCCATAGGAATACACATTAAATATGATAATCCGTCATAATACAACAAAACTAAAAAGGATACTACATAGTAAGGAAAAAAGTGCCAATACTGACTATACTCGACTATTAGATTACGTTTTCCCAAAAACACATCAATACAATTCCCGATGAAACACAAGGTAGACAAGGAGCAGGAGAAAGAGCTTGGCAAACGTATAAACACAATCTCCCTCCTCAAGGTTACAAGCCATTGAAACCAGGTCGTGTTTCTTCTACTGTTGTAGGGATTCTGCACATATACAGAGCTATGCACAGGATAATAGGACCTCGGTGTATAGTGGTGAACCAACCATGCACCTTAGTACCCACAATGCCAATCCGACTAGCTTTAGCGTCTCATTCGCAGCGAAGCTAAAAATGATTAGACAACCCAGAACACGGTCTCTCTCAGGACTCGCGGGAGCAAGAACACTCTTTCATAACTCACTCATACTTTTCCACAACGTGCGTAATAAGAGACACAGTATAGCTTAAAATGTTTATTTCAACTATCGTGCTCTAAGATACAGTACACGTGCCAGTACTATCAGCATAATGCATAATGATAAAATAAGAAGCATAGTTACAATTCCATAGAATACAAACGGGGACAGCATTTTATAAAGACAGTGGATATAGGGCTAAATGGCCTTACCACCCTCCCCGTTCTATTAACTAGTTTATTATAAAAATAGAAGACCTCTGGGCTTTGTCAGGCGGACCCCCATACCTCAATATCTAGATGCAAGGTTTACATCATCAGACAAGCACAGCTCTTCTCCCTGGAAAGGTTTTTCTCCAAGTGTCACAAACAGCGAGATCACCATATTAAAAGCACACGAATTTCTCCAGTACAGCTGTATTTTGTGTTAAGTCTAAGTGCGAGGGGCTGACCAGATCAGCAAGAACAAGGGACGTTGTTTTTTTCGACCTTGTACATGATGTGCAGACGAAACCCACAGGAAACAGGAGAAAAGGTGAAAGGCAAAAAGGCAGACAGTTCTAATATAGCCGGGCACAAGCAGGGACTGTAAAAACAAAGTCACAGAGTAACGTGTGCAAAAAGGGCATCATGGCATCCAGGCCTAAGCTAACTTAGCAATGTAGACAATGAGGCCACAAACCACACTACACCCTCCCCTGGTCAGTCCATAGTCCAAGACATAGGACGAAAACAGAGTTCAAATAGATGGAGCAGAATGTAAACGTCTATTTATGAACAGTCCCCAATGAAGGACAGTGAATGGAAAAAAAGTTCAGGATAAAAAAAAATTCCAGCTAGGGACCAAAGGAAAAAAAATCCAGAAATGCAGGACGTTGAAAGCGAAGGCCCCTAATCCAATAGAGTGCAAGTGCAGAAAACTGCCACACCTTCCAAGAGGACATCATTGGTATCGTCTGAAAAAAGAGATGCCATCCAGTTCAACAAATCAAAACTGAATTCATGTTCCTCATAAGAGGGAGCAGTGATCAGCATTGCGGGACAACTTGCGTGATACTCAACATAACTTTGTTGTAGGAGAGTCTGAGCAGCCGCCCAGATATCCCATTGCGCCAAAATTCCAAGTGCTGCTGCACGCGCCATCAAGCCAGTGCCGGAACAGTCCCGTTCATGGGCCTCTAAGGGACCCATCAACTGGCCAAAATCCGGGTCCGACAGAGACGTATTGGAGAGGCAAACATCCAAGGACCAAGAGAAAGGACATCTTAAGCAAGACATCACAGGTTGCACGCAAGTGAAATATGCAAAGCGAAAAGAAAGTCGATAGGACACACTGAGTGTCGCCAATGGTAGGATGCCGAAGCTGAGAAGCATGCGTTCACGGAGCATCCGGAGCCGACCGTGGTCGAGTAGGCCCCCAGGAAGTGCAGCCATTGCGCAGCAAACAGACCAAAAGCAATATACCAGCCGCTAAGGCGAGGAGCAACGGAAAGCCGCCAAAGACGCTGGAAAAAATAGAATGAATAAAAGCCGGAATTACACCAAATATAGTTTGAAATGAGGTAACAAGGCCAGAGCCCACAACTTTAAAAAAGTGCACAAGACCTTCGGTACTAGAAGCATTAAAAACGCGGTGAATCAGTTCACCGAAATGCTGTCGGAGGTTCGTGTTCAAAAGAACCTGTATCTCACTGTGGGTACTAGCCACCTGGAGCACGAAGGTCTCCCGTGCGGATGTGAGCATAACCTCCTGGTTCAATAATAGCGCCTTTATTCTGCTCAATTTATTGAAATCCGCCTTCAACGTTGGTATGGAAGGCCAAATGGAACTATCTATGATGTCGTGCGGGGGAGGAAAAAGCACATGTTTGCAGCACACAACACAATGGGAAACTGTTACAATATAGGGGATGCCGGCTTGCATTCCACAGCAGTCCTGATTATTCAGAAGGAGATAGCTACCATTTGCAAGCACAGTGAAAGTAGGCGATATAACAGGAGCAGGAATGCCCTTTAAAACACATGCAAGATTCGGAGCGGAAACATTACAAGCCCCGTGCAATTTAATGTTTTTACAAATTAGGGAATGACCCACTGTAGAATCGCACGACTCCCCTGTGAGAAAAACTTATTTCCCGTCCCTAAGGCATCTGTACATGAAAGGCAGGGACCAAAGTTCATGCAAGAAGGCACTGCCTAAAGGCTGAAAACGGCCAACAGGATAATGTTTCATGCAGGAACTAAACTCAAATAAAGAAAGAGGCAAAGAGATAACCCCGTGGACTAGCCACACCGCAGAGTCCAACTCCGCCACAGAGAATGGTAACGGCTCTATCTTCTCGATATGTAACAGAGTGTATGTTGCACCTTTCATGGACATGAATTGCTGTTTTTCAGTTAAATTAAACGGCAAGAATAAGGCAGAGGTGTTCAAAAAATGCCAAGGAACTTTACCCATTTTTAGTGTTTGCAAAGTCCACGCAAACTGCATTACTGAACGCAATTGATTTTGACCATGATATAACACAGACACATCATCTTGTACAATATCAACAACAGAGGAAACAATATTCTCTAATGTGTAAATGTGGGAAGACAGGGTATTAATACTATTGTCAACAACAGCAAGCACTTTTTCTAGATTTGCTTGATCTATTTCCGGAGACGGGAAGCAGCTTCAATTTGCGAAAGCTTCCAGAGTTCATTCTAAGTTTCATAAATGAATCTCTTAGGTCGAGGACCACGAGGCCCCAGAACAAAGTCGGACAGATCAATGTTGCCTGATAGTAGGGATAAATGTTGTTTAACAGAATCTAATGAAGAGTGCTGCAACCACTGTTTACACAATTTACCAACAGAATATGTTGTAACAGTACGAGCATCAGAAAACCTCGGATCTGGCCTATCCTGTTTGTAACCAGGAGTAGAGTCATGAAAACGCAGTTGGCAGGCATTTGATGCTATGGGCCAAGCCAGCCAGGGTGACTGAACAAACGTAGAGATATTAAATGAATTGTTTTGAAGCAGAGCTTGCAAATTGGCAAGTGAAATATTAAAATGCAAGCTCACATTTGGAGTGGAAGACAATACGGGAATGGAGGGTGCGTTCAATTGTTTGGAAGTAGCCAAAACCCAACAGGTCGTTTGATAGATAGTACTATTTAAAAACAAAATCTGGGCCGGGATGAGGCAAGCACGGTGCAAGGCTTCCGCGCCGCGCACCTGCCATGATTTGGTGCCCCAAATAGATTTTAAGTCAATGGTGTCCTGCCAGTGTTCATAACCACCCACTGCTAATGCGGCCAAAAAGGAACCCGAATATAGCAATTTGGTGTGGGTCAACATACCTTTTGAGTGGACGAAGTGTTCAATTTAAAATAATAGGACCCAGGGTTTGACCTATCAAAGTCTGTAAAATAAGTAAATTTACTTTTAAGTGTTTGTGAGCTACCTGGCAAAGGGGTCGGGCAATGTTCCCATTGGGTGTAATTAAAAGTACCCCTAAGCGTACTTGGTTTATGGAGAAAATGGTTGCCCCAATGCTGGTAACAATATAAATCAGCATAACTTGCAGAATTTAAATACAAATCCTCAGCATTAAAAGCAGCATAATAGGGGGCGTGGCTAGCAGCCGAAGCAAATGGCCGCTGCCTAAGGAGGCTCCGTTACCCAGCCAACTCCCCAACGATCCGGCCAGTAATCCGTGGGCATTAGTGACCCCGAAAGCAATGGACTAAGGGTCGGAAGAGACAGAGACTCCGACGCGCCTGGTGCGACTCCCGCTAAGCACACCCCGGCAGCGCAGCACCGAGGAGAAGGAGTGCGGCCTTTAATTAAAACTGAAGCCGGGGACTGAAGTTGGTCTCGACCCGACTGCACCGAGAGCGCTGACACCCGGCTGAACACAGCAGCAGTTGTTGCATTGGTGCCAAAGAAGGCACAACACGACCTGCAACAATAAGCACTCACTCCGATACGGAAAAGGAAAGCTTGCAGCAGGGGCCGACGTAACGCCGGTCTACAGTGACGATCGAGAAGCAGCGCGATCGCTACCACGGAAGGGACCTGCCGTCCAGTTGGTGAACGGCACCACACAACCCCCGGCAGCGAACCCGGGACTCGGAGGTAGGATAAGACGGACCGCAGTTGCAGGCACCTACCGATCACTGCTCACAGCTGAGGGAAGATCAATAAGGTGCCGCAGCTGGAATCAGGAGCGGCCGGGTGAAGCACGACCTTTCTTGACACGGTGAGCACCAAGCGAGGGGTAAGAGACACCCTAGATCGGCGCCGCTCCACATAGCATAACCCCTAAGCCTGGATCCACCTACTGGGCCCCCCCAGGGAATCGTAGGTCACCTTAATTCCCCCCCCCGCCAGCAAGGGGAACTGCGCATCGTGTGTGGACAGCATCGGGTCATTAAGAAAGCCTTATAACCACGACCAGACCGGACTGCTATAATTTAAAGGCCCCACATCCGCGAAGCAGCAAAGTCATTACAGACAAAAAGAAACACAAGACAGCATAGCCCTGCCTCACCCTTATGGACAAGTTCGGTAGCTGCTAGTTAACAAAAGTAACAACAGACAGGTCGCCCTGATTCCTATCTCAACGCAGTTAAAAACTTTGGACACTGACCCAGCCCTCGGCCCAACTGCCCCTCTGAGTTTGAAGGCGCCATGGGAGGAAGGGGACAGCGCTCAGTACAAAGCAACCGCCTAGACAAATACACCTTTGTTAAAGAGCAGCAGGACACATCGGGTGACGCTCCGAGCTCGGCTAATGGCAAGCAAGCTGAAAAACCAAAGGAGGTCACTCTGCAAGATGTGATGGCCACCCTTCAACAAATGCAAACCTCCATAGGTGCCATATCTTGTGACATCACACTGCTAAGAGCCGATGTATCAAAAATAAACACAAGAGTGACAGAGGTTGAAACCACCACGGCGGCCCTATCGACGGACACGGCAGCGCTGCAACAACAAGTACGGCATCTTGAGCAAGTGACCAAGCAGATGGCTGAGAAACTCGATGATCAGGAAGGGCGCTCTCGGCGCAACAACATCCGCTTAGTAGGGGTACCAGAAAGCGTCAAGGGACCAGCACTTGATCTCTTTGTGGAAGAACTGATCCAAACGCAACTCAAACCTCGCGGTCTCTCCAGATTCTTCTCGGTGGAAAGAGCCCACCGTGTACCGGGCGGGCGACCCAAGCCAGGGGCCCGCCCCGCGACCTATCCTGGCACGACTTTTTAACTACCGGGACCGAGATGCGATCCTACAGTCGGCCCGAGTCGGTCCCCCTTTGAGAATAGACAACAGCGATGTGACACTGTACCCGGACTACACGGCGGCGGTCACTAGACAGCGGCGAAATTTCTTGGAAGTCAAACGAGAGCTGCGAAACAGGGAACTGAAATATGCAATGCTTTTCCCAGCAAAGCTCAGGGTTGAAGCGGAAGGGAAGAGCTGGTTTTTCGCGACGCCGGAGGAGGCCCATGACTGGCTGGAGGGGTGGCGCCCGGCCACGGGGGGTAACCGGCAAGGAGCAAAGTATAGACAGCAACGTTCTCAAACAGGCCGACCCTCAGGAACAGAGATCATGACAGCGACCAACATCGAGACTGCGCCTGGCAGTGACATAGAATGACGTACTTGTTGAGGTGTCTGGCGCAAGGGGATTGGCCTGGGGCGCCCCCGCAGGGCTCTGCCTCATGCCAGGGGAGTGGAAATAGTGGCCGCACGATGCTCTATCTGAGCAATGGGACCTGGACCGGGAAGATAAGAGGTGCAAGCTGTACGCCCTGGACAATGAGGACACACTTGGGGACAGGCGGAGGGCACGGGACGACTCCTCCCCCCCTTTACGCAAGTACAAAGTTATGGGGTTAAAGCACTCTGCTAAGTTGGGGTGGCGGGTAGTTTTGAATCCGCTATGCAGGGAGGCAGGGAGGGGGGTGGTGGGATGGGGTCAGTTACTTGGGTTTATTTTTGTTATGATTACAATTTTAATGTTTGGTGCTACAGGTCAGATTAAAGTAGATGACAGAAGAAGAGACGAGCTCCCAGTTATCCACGGCAGACTAGCCGTTAATAATCACTATGGCAGACACGACCCTAGAAGACAGTGACACTGGCCTCCGGACACAGACTTCTCATGAATCTGGCCCCCCGCTGAAAATACTCTCGTGGAATGTCAACGGCCTGGGGGACAAAATCAAACGATGTCTGGTCTTACACTACCTTAGACGTAAAAATCCTACGGTCGCACTCCTCCAAGAATCTCACCTGCAGGGAACGACCGTAAAGGCTCTCGATAGATGGGGGTTTAGCATGGCAGTTCACTCCGACTTCACCTCCGGGTCCAGAGGGGTGGGGATCCTAATAAACAGGCGATTCCCCTTGATAATCACTGGAACACACAAGGATGATCAGGGAAGGTTTGCAGCAATCACATGCCAATGGGATGGTAGACTATATAATATTGTGTCAGTATATATCCCGCCGATGCTACACCAGAATGCTTTTTCAGAGCTGGGGAAATTTCTACTCGCACTCCCAGATGGAGAACTCATTATGGGAGGCGACTTTAATGCCGTCATGGATACATCCGTAGACCGACAGCCCCCTAGGGATCCGGGAGGGACCAATCGCAAATTGAACGGATTTATAGAGGCGCTGGGACTACTGGATGTCTGGAGAACCAGACACCCGACGGGCGACAATATACATTCCACTCCGGAGTACATAATAGTCTCTCCAGAATAGACTACGTCTTCACCTTAGCCACAGGAATGTTGGGAATGACTGAGATCACACACTTGCCCAGGGGAATATCGGACCACTTACCGATACTTATTGCATATGCACCCTTTGGCCCCCGGAACCAGCGGACATTCCCAATTCGCCCGGGGTATCTCAAAAATCGTACAATACGACAGGGCCTCATTAAGGCGACGAAGTGCTATTTTAAAGAAAATCAGCACTCAGTCCCCTCCCCAACGACTCTATGGGAGGCATACAAGACAGTCCTCCGTGGGCAGGCAATCCCCTTAATAGTGGGACAGAGACCGGAACGACAAGGCCACGTAGATAAATTGGAACAGGAAATAGCGAAGGCAGAGGCTGCGCATGCGACAGACGCCACTAAAGAAGCGACAAACAGGTTACACCTGGCACAACAGGAATACACAGCTTACACAAGGGGGGAAGCCGTTGCTAAGCTAACCACCACGCAACACACTGTCTACGAACAGGGTGATAAAGCAGGGCGACTGCTTGCCTGGCTGGGGAGAAAGGAAAAGGGGCGTAACTGGATAGCACAGATCAGATTAGAAGACGGACGTATAGTAACTGCACCGCAACAAATTGCAGAAGCACTGGCAACACATTATACAACAGTATATACACCAATAGCCACTGCGACTGGGGAAGATAATCTCAAATTTCTTCGTGACATACGCATGCCCAAGCTCACCCCAGAGGCAGTACAAGCCTTGGAGGCGGACATTACCCCAGAAGAACTCACGCAGGCAATTAGAGCATTACATGCAGGAAAAGCAATGGGACCCAACGGGATCCCGGTTGAGTTCTACAAGTATGCAGCCCCCCAGCTGGTGCCACACTTATTGGCCATGTACGAGGATAGCTTGGAAACAGGGATCCTACCAAGAGATCAACGTATCGCAACTATAGTTGCGATACCCAAACCGGGCAAGCCGGCGCAGGAGTGCATGTCCTACAGACCGATCTCTTTGATCAACGCGGAAGCAAAAATACTCGCAAAGGCGCTAGCCACCAGACTGCAACCCCACCTAGCCGCGGTGATCCACCCGGATCAATCGGGCTTTATGCCCAACCGCAATACAGCGCAAAATCTAAGAAGATTGCATGGGGTGATGGAACGTAGGTCGACCATAGCGGAGGACGCAGTGATAATATCACTTGACGCACGAATGGCATTTGATTTAGTTGAGTGGCCTTTCCTTTTTGCAGCCATGGAACACCTGGGTTTCGGGCCCAAATTTCGTGCATGGATCCAACTATTATATACTCAACCGATAGCACAAGTGGTGGTTAACGGCCTTATATCAACTGAATTCCCACTAGGGAGAGGGACACGGCAGGGCTGTCCATTGTCGCCACTCTTATTTGCAATGGTACTTGAGCCTCTGGCGGCATGGATCAGGTGGGACCCAGTGATATGTGGCCTACGATGGGCAATCGACTGGGAAGACCGTATATCGTTATATGCGGACGACATTTTATTATACTTAGCATCCCCAGCGCGCTCCCTTAATCGCCTTTTAGATATATGTGCGGCCTATGGACGAGTATCAGGCTATACCATTAACTGGGAAAAGTCACTCCTCTATGTTTTACACGGCCCCCCGCCACAGCTCCCACGAGGATGCACCCGACAGGTAGCAACCACCGGCCTTAAGTACCTCGGGATATTCATAACGCATGACCGCATACTCTTCACTGAACAAAATTTGACGCAGCCCTTGAGGAGATTCAAAAGTGATGTCGCACATTGGCGCTCGTTGCTGTTGACCTTACTGGGGCGAGCTGCCCTTTTTAAAATGGTGGCGCTCCCCAGGTTTCTATATGCGCTACAAAACACACCATTCCCTGTCCCCCGGGAATACTTCGCAGCGATAAATGCCGAAATAACAACGCTGCTTTGGGACGGGAAAACTTCCCGTATAGCTCTGTATAAACTTACTAGAAGCTGGTACGACGGCGGCATCGCCCTCCCGACATTAAAATGTACTATTGGGCTTCCCAGCTGGTGGCAATTAACTACTGGCTCCATGCCCCCAGGGGGACCCAGCGTATCGAATGGACAGACATCTACTGGCCCCTTCTGGGATCATGGGAGCGCTTTACAACAAAAAGAAAAGGCATAACCTCACGGGCCCAACAGCCCACACGCTACACATATGGTTCGAGGCACAAAGAGCCTTAGGCTGGGAAGGAGTAGTCACGCAAGCCATGCCTATATGGGATACGAAGAGACTAGGTATGTTGCGCAATACCAAAGGCTTTAGCAAGTGGGACTTGATAGGGATCTCGACAGTAGGGGATCTTTGGAAGAAAGGACAAATAGTCACGTTTGCCCATTTACAGGCCACTTATGGATTAGCACAGACAGAGCTATTTCGCTATACTCAGGTCCGTCACGCGCTCCAAACCCTGCTGCCGCCGGGAACACGACCTGAAGAGGCATCCCCACTAGAGGACAGGCTCTTGACGGCCCATCTCCACAAAAAGGCGATCTCACAAACCTACAAGAAAATAGTAAATAATCGCCCAGACCCCACAGCAGCGTTGAAGGCCAAATGGGAACTAGAACTGGGAGACATAGACGAGGCTGACTGGCGGGAGGCACTGGCATCCCCTAAAGAGGCTTCCATACCGTCGCGACTTCGACTAGTGCAATTAAAAGTCCTGCACCGCACATACTATACCAGGACACTACTACACAGAATACACCGAGCGGATACGCCGCTCTGCCTTAGGAACTGCGGGGAAGTGGGTACATTTTATCATACCATATGGCTATGTCCAGAGACGACACGCTATTGGAAGGCGGTGATGCGTACACTCTCCCAGGTCACGACTGTCACAGTTCTACCAGACCCGAGATGCTGTCTCCTCAACATCTGGGACCCTACGGATTTGGGTGCCACAGCTCAGGACTGGGTCACCCTGGGAATGACAGTGGCAAAACGAAACATTGCACAAAAATGGGGTTCCAGTCTTAGCCCTACCCTTGATCAATGGTGCAGGGACATGGATTTAGCAATGATGGCGGAAAAGTCAGTTTATATGCATAGAGGGTGCCCCAAGAAATGGACAAAGATTTGGGGTAGATGGAACGCTTATCGGGGTGATATTTGTGAGCCCCCCCCAATGGATGAATCCGAGACTGATAGTAGTGACTAACTACATTGTGGGAAAGGATATATTTTTGTATATGGGCGGGTCGCGGGTGATAATTAAAATGAGCTAATGAATCTATAAATGCCACCTGAGACCGTTTCTGTATAATATCGTGTTTTTAATCTATGCACCAATGAAAACTAGATTGTCAATGTAACATTAAACAAACTGTTAATAAAAAGATTTAAAAAAAAAAAAAAAAAAAGCAGCATAATATTTCAAATCAGAGAATAACGATTCAACGGCATGCACATCCCAATCGTCAGAATGAATATTACTTTTCACCACATCACCCATTGAAACACGGAGGACATTTGGTACATTAATAATCTCGGTTGGTCCATGAATTTGGAAATTTACCGCATCCCATACGATGCCATCAGCGACTGGGAAAGCTGAAATGTTCACAAATGTGTGGTCACGCTTCATGATGTGAGAGGAAGAATGCGGAGCCAAAGTTCCAGCGACACAGTTCACTGCAGAGCGTTCTGGTAAGTAGTGACCATTAATGAGCAAGAAAAAAACTGTCACAAAGCCAATGGACATGAACAGAAAAATCAGGAACAGTACCAACCAGATGTACGTCCACGGTGGGACTAAAAAATTGTCTCTGAACCAGGATACAAAAATACTGAAGCCGGACGGGATAAGTGAAGAGGTGGAAGCCGAATCAAAGGAAAAACGGGTTGGGCTTAGTGGTGTCGTAGGTAAATGAGCCACCGACTCGGTGGTGGGATAGGCATACTCGGTCTCCTCATTGCAGGAGGAATCCGGGCAGTCGAGCAGGCGATCAGGCAAATCGACCATCTCAATGGCAACATCAGTGTCCGTGTAGGCTGGAGTGCCACAAACATGAGTCCTAGAAATGGCTGGACAGGAGACCGCTGGTGTTACGCTATTCAGGATCGGCCAGATGTTGTAGCTTGACATTGTCCACCAAGATGTATCTGTTGTCTTTGTGACCAGGAAGCGGTGGTAAGATGACAGTACGAGTACCCTTCAAGCCAAGGACTGGAACTGGTGCACGATAAGAGGGGCCAAATTCTTTTTTGTTTTCCACCTTCTCTCGGACCAGATCTCCAACCTTCGGAAGCCAGACGGCAACCGGAATCTGCAGCGCAGCGTCTGTGGCTGAAGGTAAATGTTCGTTTGCAAGTTTGTCACGGGTTTCTTGTAAGTCCTGCAACATAGTAGAATGATTATCTACGTCAAAGATTGCGGCACTCGCCGCCATATCTAGACCATCAAGGTCTGGCACAAACATTTGGATGCCAAAGAACATTTCGTATGGGGTCCGACCACCCAGAGATCTTCTAGGGAGATTATTAAGTGCACGTTGTACGGTATACAAGTGGGCCAGCCAGTTCCTGCCAGTACCTAAGACTCTAGCTGTCAAGGATTGCTTTAAGTCACGGTTCATTCGCTCCACAATCGAATTACCCTCAGGTCTATATGGAGACGAAAATTGCACCCGCACCCCCAGTGACCCCATTGCATCCTTGTATGCCTTAGAGGTGAACGCTGGACCTTGGTCGGAATGGAAGGTGCCACAGGCAAAAATTCCCACAAAGACACGCAAATTCCTTATGACATTTCGAGCGTCAGCACTCCGTTGTGGCCAAACCCAGATGAAACGTGTGCACGAATCCACTGAAACTAAGATGTATTTATATGCAGTGTCAGAAGAAAATGGACCGCAGTGATCAAGGTAAACACACCCAAAAGGTTTATTAGAAATGCAGAGCTGTGTTTGTGGTGGTCGTGTAACCGTTGAAGACTTAATTTGCTGACAAACGTCACAAGAAAGCACAAAAGTACGGGTCTGTTTATATAAACCACGCCACCAGTAACGCTGCTGCAAGATGGAAACAGTCGCAGATACGCCAGCATGGGCCGAAGCCAAGCCTTCGTGTGCGGCCGTTATCAAGGAAGGTCTGCGGTCCGCGTTGAGAATCAGCCGATCACCAACGTCTGGAATTCTTACGTAAGGAACTTGTTCGGGACTTAAGTGATAAGAGTACTTGGAAGGAAAACCCCGTGGGTAATAAGCACCTTCCTTTGTTGCAGCAATAGCTGCCAAAATCTAATTATCTATTTTAGTCATGGATCTTGTAACTGCTGCTACTGAGCACGTGGCTACTACAGATTTGGCAGCTTCATCTGCCAAACTGTTACCTACCGTGTGTGCGCCCACACGCTGGTGGCCAAGGGTGTGAATCACCTGTGTGAGAGGCAGACGTTGTTTAAGATCTGCCACTCGAACCCAAAGCGTTTTATGCTTAATTGTGGTGCCTTTAGCATCTCTATAGTCGTTTTGCGACCAAAAGAAGAGGTTGTCATTAAATGATTGAACACAGTAGTAAGAATCGCATACAATAAGAGACTTCACGTCTGGATTCGCAAACTCAAGTGCGAGCACCAATGCACGCAGCTCTGCCAATTGTGCAGTACTGTCTCCTAGTGCCTGTGTGTGCACTACACTCGATTTGAACTCTCCGTTCACCATAGTACCTGAAACTATAGCACATGCTGCGGAATAAGCATGCTTAGAACCCGTGGCCGGTTGTGCTGAACCATCGGTGTAAATAATACACTTGTATTCCTCAAGCGGCAGCAAAGACAGAGGAGGAGGATGAACAAATTCATATTGTAAGAACTCCTGTATCTGAAGAGAGGAATCAAAGATAAAAGTGACATCCGGGGACGTCAAAGATGTAGCCCATTGTATCCAACGGGGGTGCAAAGCCTTAGAGTTTGGTACACTTGCCTTCGTCACTCCCTCAAGGGCAGGATATGGTGTTACCACCAAAATGCGTTTTCCCTGTGCCAGTGCACGTTCCTTTAGAATCGCCATTTGCACTGCAGTCAAAACTTTCTCCACAGAGGAAAAGCGCAACTCCGCTGAAGTGTAAAGATGTGACTTTATGCAATCGGTACTGTGTCACCTTCGTTAAAGGTTAAGCACGTGAAACCCACTGCCCCTGGTACAATTCTAATCACCAGGTTTGTGTGGTTATCACGAGTCAACAAGAACTTAGATTCAAGTAGATCAGACTGCAGAGATTGCAGTATAGAGGAATGCTCAGGAAGCCAGCATGACTTCGAAAAGTTAGGTTGTATCAAGGCATAAAGAGGCTTGATACGCTGGGCATATTCGGGAACGTAAGTGCGCCCGAAGTTTAGAAATCCCAGTAATGACTGAAGCTTCTTCAGGGTGGTTGGAGGGCGCAAAAGTGCGCACTTCTCCAAGAAATGGGGAGCTAAGCCCCTACTTTCATTGTTGAGCTCATAGCCCAAAAACAAAACGGTAAATTCAGCAATGTGAGATTTGGCAAAATTAAATTTGTATCCTAAGACCGCAAATTCAAGAATAATGCGGTCCACACGGGAAAGATGCGGCCATAATTCGTCGTCTGTCAGATAGATATCGTCGACGTACGAACACGCATCTGGGTCTATGCTATCCAACAAAGAGACAACACGAGCGGCGAAGACACCCGGGCTGTTCTTGTAGCCCATGGGCAAACGCCGAAATTTAAAATGTTTTCCACCGGAAGTGAAAGCGCTCCATTGGCTGCACTCCGTGGACAAATTGTGCGTGTAAAATCCATTAGGTAGGTCAAGTGTCGTTTTATATTTTTTAAGAACAAGACTGTCTACAAGCGCAGAACTGTGGGTATTTTGTACCGCAAAGGTCCGACAATGAGAGTTCAAATGTCGGTAATCCAAAACTAAACGGTACGATCCATCGGATTTAGAAACCGCAAAAAGGGGATTATTCATTGGTGATACGCATGTTTCAATTACTCCTTGATATTCTAACTGTGTCAGAATGTCTGAAACGGGACCTTTAGCTTCCCGCCGGATGGGATATTGGGGTTGTGGCTGTGGCAGAGACCGCAATGGTATATCATGGGGTGGAGAATCCTCATCCCAGCCCACGTGGTTACGGTATAGCACCGGAGCCAGGGCCCCAGCCCATTCAGCTGCGAGAGCCTCCGCTTTGTCCTTGGGGACATGACGAGAAAAGCTCGGAAGGATTACCTCCTCCCCTCTACGAGCAGCAAGTATGAATGGGGGCGGCCAATCCGCCTCTGCTAACAAAATGTGATAAGAAGAGGTCAGATTTTCCCAAAAAATCCCTTTAATAACACGCTCAATATCACCTTCGATCTGAATGACAATGTTAAATAGTCTGTCAGGGGGTGCCACTCGGGTGTCAGCGGTCTCGACAGTAATGAATGTATCAGTTGCTGTCGCCTCCACATGAGGACGCAGTGCCTCCCGCACTATGGTAACTTCTGCGGTGCTGTCTAGCAGCGTCACGGCCCACGTCCAATTCAGGAGTCTCGTTCTCACCGTCTGTGGCATACCTCGCTGTTAAAGCTGCCACTTTTTTCTTCTGAAACTGTGGGTGAGAATGTGGAAATTCTTCTGGTTTCCCTTGGACTGGTTGTCGAGGAGCCTCACGACCCCTGCCTCTATCCTGAAGATCTCCTCCACCAGTCTGGGAGGTCGATGGTGCCTGTGAAGAACGAGGAGAACGCGGATCAGGGACTTGAAATCTCTCTGGAGATTTAATTCTCGCTCTGTCGCGCAAATCTTAAGTGCGTTCAGAAGATATGGAAACCGGGGATGCGGCACGCGACCCTGTTTTTGATTGTTGCTTACCCTGTTTTTTCAATCTCCAATTCTTTTTAGTAAAGAACGGTTTCTCATCTTTCTCAGACTGAGTTTTTTGTTGTGGCTGTGATTGAGTTTGCATTTTAGCAAAAGGCTTAACCCCCAGACTATTGCGGCCAATGTTTTTATAAGCCTGTGCAATAATTTTCGGTAATTCGCGTGGCTTGTCCGGTTCTGGGACTAAAGCCAAAGCATTAGTTACTTGAAAGTTAACTGCATCACCCTTGACGTTCGCAAGGATTAGATCAGCCACTACATCGAACACTCCCACCAGTCTCATCCCCAATTCCACAGCCGCCTCAGGGCCATGTTCATCCTGCACTCTTTTAATTACAGAGGGGGGTACCATCATGGAAGGGGTGCCGAAACACTTCGCATATACTGAGGCGAATACCTTACCCCAGTTGTTGCATTCTGCCAACTCGGGAATTAAGTCTTTCGGCAAACTAATCGTCAAAATCCTGTGTTTTTCCACAGGAGAAGTATTGGGAAAAACTGCCTCCAGCTGGTCAAATTTTTCTGCAAGCCAATAAGGCAAATCATCCTTATTTTGTGGGCGCTTGCCCATCACCGAATTAACCACGACAGGACTTATGGTTACACCGCCCGGTCCAGCTGGATGCGCCGCAACTCCAGGAGGTGCTCCCTGGACGTTGCCTGTAACATATTGTACCAAAGCTCTGTGCACGAGGATTAAAGACGTATGCAATGCGCGCAGTTCATCAACCGCAAGCGTCAAATAATGCGGATGTGGGGTATACCCGGCCAAGACTGGCCAAGTGGCCCCGTCTATTGATAAGGGGCCTAAACGAACCGGGGTGACCGGATGTGGGAGGGCACCATTAAACCAAATACGGTGTTGCCATGCCGTAAGTGGTACTTAAAGAGCCTGTTAAGGCCGATAAGCATTGGGTAGGGCAGTGAGAGTGTACACATGAAACAAATTGTCCGCTCCATCCACCGCCAGAAAAGTGACCCAAGAGTAAAACACCTCAAAGTGATGAGCCGGGTCAGCCTGCACCACAAAGATGATAGCGACACCCGCGTCAGGCACTTCATAAGCCAATAAGTGAGCCCGGAGCGCAGCGCAGCTATGTGCCGGTATATTTACATCCGCCATTAAGACTGGGAATGTTCAACAACCTAATGTGAGGCAGCGCAATATAGGGTTAACATAAACACATTTTAATAACTTCAAGCTTGAATAAACCTATAAAAACATCAATATAGGAGGTATCACCCTCATACACGTTTCCGGAAGCATATGCGAAGGGCGTTGTGGACAAGCACAAGCACTACTCAAGCGTCTCGCAGATAAGAAGCCCCACGTTGGGTGCCATGTTGTAGGGATTCTGCACATATACAGAGCTATGCACAGGATAATAGGACCTCGGTGTATAGTGGTGAACCAACCATGCACCTTAGTACCCACAATCCCAATCCGACTAGCTTTAGCGTCTCATTCGCAGCGAAGCTACCAATGATTAGACAACCCAGAACACGGTCTCTCTCAGGACTCGCAGGATCAAGAACACTCTTTCATAACTCACTCATACTTTTCCACAACGTGCGTAATAAGAGACACAGTATAGTTTAAAATGTTTATTTCAACTATCGTGCTCTAAGATACAGTACACGTGCCAGTACTATCAGCATAATGCATAATGATAAAATAAGAAGCATAGTTACAATTCCATAGAATACAAACGGGGACAGCATTTTATAAAGACAGTGGATATAGGGCTAAATGGCCTTACCACCCTCCCCGTTATATTAACTAGTTTATTATAAAAATAGAAGACCTCTGGGCTTTGTCAGGCAGACCCCCATACCTCAATATCTAGATGCAAGGTTTACATCATCAGACAAGCGCAGCTCTTCTCCCTATAAAGGTTTTTCTCCAAGTGTCACTAACAGCAAGATCACCATATTAAAAGCACACAAATTTCTCCAGTGCAGCTGTATTTTGTGTTATGTCTAAGTGCGAGGGGCTGACCAGATCAGCAAGAACAAGGGACGTTGTTTTTCGACCTTGTACATGATGTGCAGACGAAACCCACAGGGAACAGGAGAAAAGGTGAAAGGCAAAAAGGCAGACAGTTCTAATATAGCCGGGCACAAGCAGGGACTGAAAAAACAAAGTCACAGAGTAACGTGTGCAAAAAAGGCATCATGGCATCCAGGCCTAAGCTAACTTAGCAATGTAGACAATGAGGCCACAAACCACACTACACTACACAAGATGAATACTGACTTTTCTCATTTTTAGAGTGATATATATTTTAATTTCATGAAAACACGACTATTTACAATTAAATACTATGTTCTCTGTACAAATACACAATAACAAACAGTAGAAATTAAAATCTATACTAAAACACAAAATAACATACAGTGTAAAAACAACAAAACAGGGGAAATAGTTTTTGTTAAAGATATTGTTAGGCACCCCAGCCAATAGAGCAGCAAGAAAGAAGCTTTTTAAAAAAATAAAGGAGAGCAAACTAGACAAGCAAATCTAGCACCCTTATCCGTATACATGGCTCGAGTTTACAAATGGCCAATCTACAAGGTATAACACCCATTATCCCTATGCCCTACGCCCTTGTCCTGAGCATTATATATGAGATGGATCCCACCTCATGACAGGAAAAAATACAGGATGTAGGAGCAGATATGCTAAAGGTCCGCCCACCGAAATCGTGGTATAAGGTATAGCCTACCCATGATACTTTCTGTTTTACCTGTCTCATGACTTAGACTAGGATGTAGGAGTAGGGATCCTTGCCGGGTTTGAACCCCTGCTGCCACAACCTGGGACCTCTCTGTGCTGGGCACAAGGGGGTAAAGCTGTGCAACGTGTGAGCAGTGTCAGAGGGCCCTGAGGTGTGAGGAGAGTCTGGAGTCCCTTGTCAAACAGGAAAACATTTTTCTACTAAGTCCTGAATTGTCAGGCTGGTTAAAAGAAAAAGAAAAGAACACTGAATGGGTTAAAATAATGGAGGATTACCTAAAACATCATGGCTTGATTTTGGATTGGACAAAATGTCAGCTAAATCTATCTCAGGAGAGAGTTTTTATAGGCTCTCATTTCAGGACAAATTAGGGTATGGTATCTCTTTCCAAAGACAGAGCATCAAGAGTCAGCGAAACCCTGTGCTATCTTCTAAACAGAAGGAAGCAACAGCAATACTCTGGGTGAATGTACAATGGTATTATTTTAGTTCCATGGGCAAGGCTGCACCTGAGACCTTATAAAGTACTGTATATGGACGTCTTCAATGCAATACAAGGAGAAAATTCCAGTAACAAGACAGATTTCGCTTCAACTTGTATTAAGGCTAAAGACAAGCTTTTTAATCAGAAGATTTCCTCTCAGGATCAATCCTCCTTATGTGCTCACAACAGTTGCCAGTCTTAAGGATGGGGCAAGGTTGTTGGATCAGACAGACAAGAGAAATAGACTATGAAGGAGAAACAAGTAATCAAACCAGAGCGAGCTGACAATGACCCGGAAAGCTCTGAATTTGTTTCAGGACATTCTCAGACATCACTGCGTCATGGTCAGAACAGTGCACCACACATCTACCAGCGTCCAGTGTTCCATCCATGAATTAAATTGCTTTGTTTGTGCTATTGCCGGGAGGCTGGATGTGGTGGGTGGGATCTATCTAGGGAAAAGTTTTGCGTGCAGTTATAGTCTCCTCCCAGTATCCAGGGTGTTGCGATATATTGGGCTAGTGTGCGGGAAAGAGAGTCCCAATATTTCCCCTGCTCCGTGTTTGGTGCGTAAATACTACCCAGCAGAATTGGTATAAGAGCCCCTCCAATAGAGTGTAGCGCCCTTCCGCATCTATCACTCTAGAAAGTTCCTGGAACAGACTCCCCTGGTCGCAGCCAGATGAGCGCTCCCCGTGCAAACGCAGAGTATGTAGTTGCGCAGAATGTACCTAGCCAGCGCTTGCGCAATTTATCGAGCTCCTCCTGTAGCATTGCTATCTGTGCATTCTGTCCTTTTATGTAGGCGTACACTGCGTATCTCTTGCGTGCTGTGTGCATGCCTCATACGTTGAGTGTGAGGATAGTAATATCACCTTTTCGTGCCATGGAGTTTTGTGAGTGTTATGCCTCGGGCAGCTCGATGGGGCACGGGACTGTGTTGTTGCATATGCACCTCTCTGGGTTTAGCCTTGATGCCACACGGGCGTATTTCCTTCATCCATCTGGGAACATGCATTCAGTGTATTAGTGGGTGACGAAATGGGGATGTTAACTGGGGTGGGAGGTATTCCTAATACTGGGGACCTACCGCAATGGGCGGTATATCCAAACTCTGCATGTCACTTAAACTCTAATGTGTTGTGGGGTCTGGTTGGCAGCGCATCTGCGCTGACTCTGTGGGCGGCATTTGTAGAATTTATGTATATGGGGGAGCCTGTCGGTGGTCCAGCATGTGTCGCTGTGGTAGTGGGTCATGTATGTCATTATGTCACTGTTATCTGATATGCAATATAGATGCATGGTTAGTAATAATTACAGTTCATATCAGCGTATCAACTGTCTGCAGCGTCACCAGTGGTGGAGTCATCGAACCCGTTTGGGATACAGTCTCATCACTGCCTTCTTCTTCCAATGTGAAGATTTGGGGGCCTCTGTCATCATCTGTTGTTGGTAAGGCTGGGCCTATTTCCGCTGCTGCCTGTAGGGCTTTCCTTCTTTCTGCAATAATTTTCTCTAGGTCCAGGGACCCTGTGAGTTGGGAGCGGGTCACAGATTGTAATGCTTATTTTGTCTTTTGGGGCAACGACGATTGCTCTTCAGTGTTGGAGGACGTTTAGCGTTATTAAAGATGCAGGGGGGCCTCCATGTCCCCTTGTTGTGGTTTAGCACCTGCAGAGCCGCTGTGTGTTGTGGCAGGTGTCAGGGAGTTAGTGTGCGAGCAAAGCTTCCCCATTCTGTGTGGAGTTAGATTTATTTCTCTGTGAGTCTACTGACTAGCTTGCCTATAACTGAGGTCTAACTGCCCTTCATACTTTGGTTGGGAGCTAACGGCAATGGGATGAGAGGAGTTTTCCCTCACATGTTGACTACACAATCCTGGGTCGTACCTCGATGCTGGTGCTGAGCGACGCGCTTCTCAATATTTGTCTTTGTTTGTGCAGCTCCGGATGCTGAGTTAGTTCCCTTCCCTATATCAATTCTATTCGCGTGGTCTCTGTAGGTTGGGAGGAGAGATCTGTGCACCTATCACTGTTGGTAGGTTTTCCTGAATGCTCACTGTGCACTGTTTAGTGCTCGCTCCAGCTTGTGGTGGCAGGTTGTGAGGTGACCCCTATTTACTGTTGGACGCTTGCTCTGGCTTGTGGCGACGATACTCCGTGTGCTGTGTAGTAATGTTCTTTGTCATGGATCAACGCGTGGCAAGTTGCGACCGGTGGGCGGGAAGGGCCATATAATTCGCACTGCAGGCAAGTCTTTTGGGCGGTCTCTAGTCACTGTATGGCGCTTATTCTGTTTTATTCCACCGTTACCCCACTTTTTTTCCAGATTTATTGTAAATCTATGTTCCGCTGTATTCTACTTTATGCTGGTGCAACCTAGTTTTGATGTAGTGTCTACCACTTGATGCACGCTCTAATTCGTGGTGGCACTGTGCAACTTATTGTGTGGTTTGTGTCCCGCGTCTTGGGACGAGGGATGACGCTGTTGGTGGGGATGGGGTCTTCCTTACTTCCAATGTCCTTTGCGTGCCCTCTACTCCTGTTGTAGATTGAGAGTCCCCCTTCGGTCATTCATTTGTATTTTATCGGTCCCGTGTGTGCTCATGGGGTCTATGCTAGCTGGGCAAGAAAGACCGCTCGTTTAGCCCAGTGTGAAAGTCTTAGCCCCCTGTTTTGGGATTTGCTTCGGCTGGTGGTGGCACTGCTTCGTTTTCTGCTTATTGGTCCCAGCGCTCTCTGTGGCGTTCAGTATCACTTATGGCGATGTTACCTATTGTAATGTTTATTATGCTCCTCGCTGGGAGCGGTGCGGGAGTCTGCGGAGCTGAAGATAGGGGGGTCTCATCTTTAGTGTCCTTGGAGTGATCTCTTTGGGCAATAACTTGTTATGCGCTGGGGGCCTTTAGTCACTCACCCGATGTCCCTTGTTGACGCGGATGCTTCTTCTCCGCACGTATCACACCGCTGCTACACGGCTCCAGCCGGGTGGCGGGTGCAGCTCCGCCGCTCTCGTGGGGGGAGGGGCGGGGCTGGCCGTTCCACACTTCGATCCAAAGGCCGCTTTTTCTGCCCCTGGATCCCCACAAGCACTCCTCCAGGTGTGTTCCAGCCCCCGCTGGTCCTTTACTGAAGGCGCAGTGAAGCGCGTTCGCCGGAGACTCTGCTTCATAGCTATCGGGGTTTTCTCTGTTCTGCGGGCGCAGCCATGTTAGATCCGCACTTTCACCAGAGCAAACTCTGCGATTCGTAGCTCTGTGACTTTTTGGGGGAGTAATTAATGCCCGGGTATCTCCACTGGTGTTTCCGATCTAGATGGGCCAATGTGAGGCTCCCCCAGTGCGGATAACGGGCGAGATTCGTGCCAGCTCATGGAGCCTCAGCCAGACACGTCCGCCATCATGGCTGGCTTGGCCACGCCCCAGATGTAGAAGTTAAGATGATAGGTTCCCAGACTTTCCCGATGGATGGATGGTAGTGGGCCTGATTGCTGCTGCCAGGACATCACCTGATGTCCAAGATGAGGATGTTTTGAAGGATGAAACCAGGAGCTGCACTATGACAGAAGCTAACAGGAGATAAAGACAAATATATGAGAGTATGACATTGTAAATCAAACAAAATTATGCTAGGTACATGTTTCACTAGTCATTTTGAGAAGCAGACAAACTGATTTTGTGGTAGTTCAAACAAGGCCTACCCCTGCATTGCTAAATTTCAGGGCCCATTTGGATGACATTAAAAATGTGTAAAAAATGCAGACATATTGAGCATGGTGCCATAAGGGAGGAGTGAGAAAGATATATAGCTACCCTGTCGGTCATGAATAAAAGTAGTAGCACCATAGGAAAAGATCAGAGATTGAATTAGCAAAGTGTTCCATCGATCTGCTGTATGGTGCCAGTCCCGGAGTTGTAGCACTGCTAGGAGCAGATGTCTATGTTATGGCAGGTGGTGGAGGAGATAACAACACATGGCCTTACAATTAAACATAAAAACATTAGTATGTAGTAGTGTACCAGTATACATTTGAAGGTGAGATCTGAGTACAATTAAGACATGGCAAAACACATATTGACGTTTCTGATTTGGATGCCAAAAACAAGGCAGAACAGTCATCTATATGCTGTTATTAGAAGACATGGCAAAACACATATTGAGATTTCTGATCTGGATAACAAACACAATTCAGAACAATACTCTACAGTGTGTTAGTCACCTTGTTTGTGGAGGGTCATACCTATCTCTGTAGCTGGTTTGCATTGTAAGACCTGCCCTGCTTGTTGCCCTGCTGCAGTGGCACTAACTTCTACCCCAGCTGAAGCAATCAATCAATAATAAAATAAACATTAGCACAATATATGTATATTTTTCACGATAGTGTTACAGGGCGTTTATGAGGGGTAAATAAATGATTTGCGACTAACAATGTAGGTATGAATGAAGGACAGATATAGATGAGTGCTTGTAGGATTATTTTTCTACAGATACAGAGAGCCATAGCTGCAAATTGTTCCAGGTCCATGCATGACTATCTAGGCCAGTCCCTATTTTTTCTTAGAATTCTGGGACTGGTAATCTTAATTAACCCAGCATAAACCCAGAACTAAAAGTCACATAATTCGAAGAATAAAACCGGGCTGCCTTACCTTGTCACACCAGGGCCTGGAAACCTAGCCAACTATGGAGAGTATAGGGGTGTGGAGGGTTAATCAACTTATCTGGCATGGTGTCTGAAGGAGCAGTCCATGTAGGGTTGGGGGTGCAATCTGGAGAGGATGCCCTTCTTGAAGGGGATGAGATGGACACTGACTCCAGTTGGTCCTCTAGGAAGAACTTTAGTCAGTTCAATCATGGAAAACCTCTCCTCGTGCCATTTCAATGTACCCACGGTCTGGACCTCTTCCCCCAATACATTGGCTGAATTGGTCACCTCCTGCCCTAAGGCTGCCTTCTGGGTTCCACTGAATGAGTAAGCAGGCAAACAATATAGTTGCTTTAAGTTTGAAACCTAAAATGTAACTTCAAGAGCTTCTCCTCATCAGTAAAAAATTATCTCCCTTTTCACCACAGGGAGCATTGTGGTATCTCAGAGACACAGTGGTGGCTGCACAATCTCAAAGTTGAAGAGTAAAGAAAAATATCTTATGGTGTGGGTAATATTTATGCAGTTGTTAGGGAATGTGTGTCAGGTGTGTCTGATTTCTTTCAGGTGCATATCAGTTTCCTTTTATCTGCATTGCAGATGTCTGCTATTTACTGCCATGTGGAGGTCACCGTGCCATGAGCAGAGATTTCACTGTGCGCTGAGATCTTCTATTCACTATCATGAGAAATCTCTACACTTGGTGCAGAGTCCCTGTCCCAGGGGCGAAGATTGAACCGGACATAAAATATGGTGCTAAATTACATGTAGTAACTATACAGTCACAAATTACGATTTTTCTGACTTCACCACCTAAACGGAGGCAGTGGAGACACGTAATTCTAAACTTTTCAGTACATTTACACTCAGATTTTGTGAATAGCCAAAAGTAGTAAAGTTACTCAAAAGTGTAAGGGTAAATTATACATGTAAAGTTACTTACAAATGTGAGTAATTCATTTTGTGCAGATTTAATGCCCTAAGAACAGTGCAGAGCCTGCTCTGTGTTACAAAACAATATGTGCATAGAGAAAGGAGGAGTCCTCTGGTCTCTGAAGAGGTGCTGAGTACAGGACCTGTGTGCATGGCCAAAGGCTTTACCACGCAGATTCTTGGGATAGCATAGTTGGGTGCAGGGTTTGGTAAACTACCCATTTCCTTTATCCTCACTTTACACCCACATCATACTGAGCATGTCTGAAGACCATACTCATTGGGCTTTTGGGTTAAGAATATTGAGGACTGGATTTGGTCAATGGCCAGGCTGTGCTCTCAGAGCCTGACTGCCATAGTCAGAGAAATAACATTTATTTTAAAAGCCATTGCAGTACTCCTGAAAAACAGCAGTGGAGGGACATTGCAGATATGTTACACAATCTATTGTGGAGGAGCAGAATGGGAAACACGTATTGGCCACGCCCATCACGATTCGGAGCGTGGAGAGAAGCTTGGTCTGTTTTCTCTGCTGGCTCACCGCCAAGGAAAATACAGCCCAGGTGAACCCTGCCTGTCCGGCACCACGGCCGGACTGGCCTGCATAGCTCTCTTCCCAACTCTGGCTGCTCCTGCTACCACTACTGCAGACATTACTTTGAGTGAAGAGTGCCGTCTTCATTAGGCAGACACACCAGTGGCAGAGCGAGGCAGAAGCCTTCAGAAGCCCTAGAAGCATACGGAGCTTGGAGTACTCCATGAAGGTATTGCAGAGTGGGTGACACTCATTTCACTTCTCCCCTTGCATTACATCCCCCCAATATCTCCCGCCTACGATTGCCCCTAAGTGCATCTTTCCTGTTAGAGAGCATGGACACAGCAGGGCGATGGGGCGGGCAGAGCGGCCTGAAGCAGGGAAGCAACAGGGGAGCAACGGTGTCTGCTGCAGTTACCCAGGCAGGGGCCCGAAAGTGCAGCACATAATGGCATGTGGCTAGGGAGGCCAGTGCCGACCCCTGCACCCGTGTTTCCTTGAGCTGCTTGGTGCAGCAAGTAAGGAAGAAGCAGCACTTGAGGATACTCGTGGCCCTCAATAATCAGTAGAGGGAGTAGGTAACTGCACATGGTGCTTAGAGCATACAGCGCCCAGACCTGGTTTTGACTGATCTGATCGCCACATTGAACTATTATTGACTCATTGACTGAGTATTCGCCATCAGTCAACTGAAAGCGGTATAACTAACAGCTTGGTCCAACGGACTGTCTCCCACATGGCCCTCAGCAGCAGGTGGGACACGGTTGTGAGTAAGAGTTAAGCCACAAGGAGTGAGCGCAGAGGAGGCAGAAGTGGCAGCGAGGGGGCAATAAGGTAGGTCTTGTTGCACAGTTGAGCCCTGGGTTGCGAAGCAGCCTGACTAGGTTCAGGTGCATCTTGCGCGTCAGGTGTGCTCCCTCCCCCGCGCTCATTATCGCGCTCTCCATTGTTACCCTCAGCTAATGTGGCCTCGCTGCACTTCCTGATTGGATGACACCCATGATAGTCAGACAACTGGAGGACTGACCTGCACGCTTGATGGGGCAAACAAGACCCACAATCCTGATTTGCAAGATACAACAGCGGACTTCAGCATTCTGTGCCAGCTGGAAGCTTTCCCTTAGGGTGTTTGAGAATCACAGTAATAGTGCCAGGACAAGAAGAGACCAGGGAAAAGCAATCTTGAGGCCCAAAGTAATGGAAAATGCAGCAGGTGAGTTAAAGCTGCAACCCGCCCCCTGTGCTACTTATTGTCAATGTGAGCCTGTGCCTGGCAGAACACCTGTGAGAGGTTTGCCTTTGCCTCCGGCTGGGGGGAGGGGGAGACAAGGCAGGCACTGACCAACCAAAGAGAAAGCCGGTCCTGGTACATGGCTTTGCTGCTACCAAGAACAACATCCATAAACATTTCACATGGGAAGGGCCAGGCACGGGGGAAAATCCTTGGCAACCAGGGCCAGAGCTGCTAAAGCAAGGAGCCACCCTCCATTTCAGATAGCCTAGCCAGCCCCGCACTTGAAGAGTCAATAATTGTGGAAATGGTGGGGATGGCAGATTCAAAGAATAAATGCATTAAACACTACATAACTTAAGCATATCTTCGGGGGTCATAGAGCTCATGGAGACCTCCTCAACGATGGCCGCAGGCGACATGAGCTCAAAGGCCCATATACAAATTTAGGCACAGTCTACACAAGAAAGCAACTTAAACGTATCTATTCACACACCAATCTCACAGGCAGATGGCCCATATGGGCCTAATTCTGCAAAGCCTCAAAAAAGCCAGGGAACTTTAACAGAGGCCATGATTCGTCACTAAGCCAACTACCAGGCCAATAACTCAGATTTTATGGAAACTGAGAGGCTTAACCGTGATTGCTCCACCCCCTTGGAAAAATCTAAGGGGGCGCGATGGCCTCTGCACAACCCTCACAATTTTCAACAGCAAAACTTTGGACCATACTTATCTGGAATGAAGGATTTTGTTGGCAGAACGGGGGCAGAACCAAGGGTGGCCCAGGGGTCCGAACCCCCAGGTGACTACCCTCCGTGTCCAGTTCCAAATAGTGACGACGTCCCTGATACCATTATAAACACCATGAACTCCTCTCTTCTAGCTGCTATCAAGGCTCGTTCTTGGCACTCACATAAGTTAGAAATCCAAGTAGAGCTTCTACAAATGCTTGCCCACAGTGTGTTGATGCTCAATAAGAAACTGGACACGCCCAATCAGAAGTTAGACCTCTGGGTAAACGAGCACAAGAATGAAGATGGAGTGGCCGGCAATGCCATAATTGCTAAGTTAGGTCTCCTAAAGGGGAGTGATTCAGTTTGGGGCTGTGGAGGCTGGAATCAAAATAAAGTCTCTACAATGCAATGCCTCCCAGACCATGAATTACAGTTAGTTCTTAAGTAGGGATCTGCATGAGTCTTCCTACTCTGGGTCAAACAATGAACTTTTCTTACTCTAGACAGACATGTCTCTTTGTATATGGACCGTTTATGTGTAAATTATGTTGCCATACATTGTCATTCATTGTTCTAATCTTTAACCTACATTAATTATCTGTACGTTGGCACAGTGAAGTATGTCATATATTTCTGTTATAGTAAAGTGTGTAAGTCGTCTATATGTACATGCGAAAGTATGATACAGAATTTTTGAAGAAAACGAAAAAACAAAAAGATAAACATTGAATTAGACAAAGGCTCGGCATAAGAGTATTTATTGAAAAAGTTGGGTTGAACTTAGAAATCTGGATACGGGGAACCTTACCTTTTGTGAAAATTACACTAGAGTAAGAAAAGTTCGTTGTTTGAACCAGAGTAGGGAGACTCATGCAGATCCCTACTTAAGAACTAACTGTAATTCATGGTCTGGGAGGCATTGCATTGTAGAGACATATTTGATAAGTTAGCTACACTGCCGGAAATATTGTCCAGACTAGTAAAACACTTAAAAATTATACAGATGGGCACAGTACAAGGCGGCACAATTCCTTCCTGAGCTAATCATGCACAGAAGGAGGAAGCAGACCATTTTGGTAAGGACATGATGAGAGGCCCTGGCACGAACCCGGTCACCAAAAATATGGACCTACAATTTGACACCACAGACCAAGGGCCCTCAAACAATGGAGTGCGAAGTGGCTCCAGTGAGAAGGCACAACAGGCCTACATAGCGCCTTCCTGGATAGCAAAAACCATAAACACAAAAATGGATTCCCCCTGACAGGGATTAGACCAGGAAACAAATATTCCTAACCTAAAAATTTGCTCCTGGAACATTAACGGCCTTGGAACTAAAACACCGGACAGCGCTCTGCTGATGTACTTTCAACAATTTGACTTAATTCTGCTCCAAGAAACGTGGCAGGCAGAACCACTTCACCTGCTAGGCTTCAAATCATATCACCTCCCAGCAGCTAGAAACTCAAATTTCGGCCATTTTAAGGGAGGCCTTACGACCTACCCCTCGATTAAAACCATAACGACGGTCAAGGAACTAACAAGCACAGGTATTCCAACAAATGAGATAAAAACAATTCTGCTGGACATAGTTGGTCCTAAAAACAAAGAGCAATTAATACTCGTTAACACCTATCTACACCCCCGGAACAAAAGACATGGAGCAAAACGTCTGATAACAGAACTAACCAAACTAATTACTGAGAAGGCAACTTCGAACTTTATCGTCTCGGGCGATTTTAACATGTTCCTTACAGGGAGTGGCGACTTAGACAGGCCGGCAGACGACCTACAAACAGCATGGGGGATCCCTCTTCAGGATAAGTGTATGTGGGGCAAGCCAACAAAAATCTCCAAAGAACTGTTGAAGGATCTAGAAAGCTTGTCCTTGGTAGCACTAAACGGTCGATTCACGGGGGATCGTCCCCAAGCTGCAACTTTCCACAATGCGCTTGCAGACACCGCAATAGACTATACTTTTTCGTCTTTACCACTTTATCATATGATAAAAGACTTTAGGATCGGAATACATGACCACAGCGATCATCAACCCCAAGAGTTCACACTTGCCACGCAAGGAACAGCACTCACTCACCCAATTGCTGAGTTATGTACAAACGCTACATTTAGCCATAGGAGCAGGGCCGGACTGGCCGAAGCGGGCACCGGGCGTCTCCCCGGTGGGCCGCTAGGGTGGGAGCCCGTTTTTGTTACCGGGGGTCGGCAATATCGGCCCCCTGTAACAAAATCGGCCGAAGCCGGCCCTTGCAAACTGCTCAGCTGCACTCCCTTCACCCCAGTGGGGGGGCGGCTGAGCAGTTTGCCAGGGCCGGTTTTTGTTCCCAGTCCGGCCCTGCATAGGAGAATAAAATGTAACACACGTGATCCAGTAAAACTCTTGGCAGAGTCAAAAAAACGGTGGGAGGATAACAAACTACTACATGATAACTTCCTAACAGCCTGGGAAAGCTTTACTGAAAGCTTTGGCCCATCTAACCGTAAATCGAACTTGACAAAAACTGAGCAAAAAAATCAAACAGGAACCACTGAGCAGGTCAGTAAACAAACAAAGAATTTATTTATCAGGAACCCACCATGCCGAGTTAAGACAAATAAGGGGCGAAATAAACAGAGCAATGCGCAACCTCCGGCAAAATTGCTCTGCCGATAAACCACAGCTGGAATTAAGGAAGCTAAGGGCCCGGAAAAATAAAATCATCTGGCTAGCAAAAAAAGAAACCACTGAAACAACATGGGCAAAACTGCTACACGATGCAAAATCAAAGAACAGCTCCAGGTTTTGGCAGACAGTCAAGAGCATAGAGAATCCAACGGCACCAGGAATTAACTCACATATAACGGAGGACGCCTGGGTAAAATACCTATAGAGTCATTTTAACACGGAAGACGGTGAAAACACACAAGACAGAGCGAGTGGCAATCCCTAAAGCATTGCGGCCCGGAACCTATACCCTTTACTTCACTTAAAACGATTGTGGATAGAATTTCAAAAAGCCGAAACGAAGGAGCGCCTGGCACTAACGGGCTTCCCCCAATAGTATACAAGCAGGACGCAACCTATTGGGCTGGAGCATTACTACCAGTCTTTAACAATATTTTGGAAGCCGGAAGAATCCCAGATTCTTGGAAAGGATCGATCATCTCACCTATACACAAGAAAGGCAGCAAGAACGAACCAAAGAACTATAGACTCATAGCGTTAATTGACATTGAGGCCAAATATTATGCCGGCCTACTACTCGCTGTACTGATCGAGTGGGCAGGGGAAAACGATCTAATCCCAATCAACCAAACAGGTTTTCAGAAAAACCTGGGGACAACTACAAACATTCTTGCTCTCTCACTTTTAATTGACGCCGCGAAAGCAATTAACAAACCATTATTTGTTTGTTTTATCGACTACAAAGCAGCTTTTGATAGCGTTAACAGAGGGAAATTGTGGGCTAAGCTAGCCGGGTGGAAAATAGCTCCAACCCTTCTGAACCATCTAATCCTGCTCCACTCCAAGACATGGGTCCAAATTAAACTGGGGACTGGCGACAGTCTGTCGAGGAGGATTCCGACCACTAGGGGGCTAAAACAGGGTTGTGTCCTTGCCCCAACCCTGTTTAACCTTTTCGTGTCAGACCTCTCAAGGGAACTGGATAATTGTCATCACCACGCCCCGAATCTGGGTGGCCTGTCACTTTCAAACTTATTATATGCCGACAACCTGATACTGATCAGCCGAACCCCACTTGGCCTGCAGCATTTGATAAATGTCACGAGCAACTTCGCCATAAAGAACGGATTAAGCATAAACCATGAGAAGTCCAAAGTAATGGTCTTTAACCAACGAAGTACCAAGAATCAATTCAGATGGCGGCTGGGGGGCAGACAACTGGAGACGGTTAAAAGTTACAAATATTTGGGAATTATCTTTGACAGCATGGAAACGTACCACCAACAAAAAGTGGCTATTCAGGGAAGAGGAACCATTCTGGCTGTTATGCTAAAAAACATCAAGCACAAAATAACAGGCCCCAACCTTATCCCTCTACTGGAAGTACTCCGGGCAAAGCTTCTACCTACAATCACGTATGGCAGCGAATCAATGAGAGGGAAAGACGAAATAACTCTGGATAAGGTGGTCTCCAAAGCTGCTAGAATAATATTCAATCTCCCACAATATACTTCTCCAGCACAAATAAGGCTGGAGCTTGGCCTACAAAAGCAGCAAATAGCAAGGAAGGGCGTTTACGCCAAATGCTGGTACAAAATAAAGAGTGCAAAGTCTGGTTCTTTAAACTCATACTTGTGGAAAGAGATGACTAGGAAAAATGACTGCCCCACTATGGTTTATCTTCAGTCAGGAATAAGGCAGCTCACTTTACAGGATTTGTGGAAATCCAGTCTTCCTTACAACAGTTTTAAAGCCTTGGTGAACAAATCGGTGAAGATTATTTCCCTAGAAAAAGACAAAACTGACATAAATAAGAGGGCACACAGCTGGTTCGTGATTCAGAGCTACTTGAGAAGCGCTCCTCAGCCATATTTAAGTACAAGCTTCTCGAGAAGTATGAAGGAAAGCCTTCTGGCAACGAGGCTGGGGATTCTACCGGTAAAACCACACTTACCGCCGTGGAAACGCAGACATCCAACCCCCAACTGCAGACTATGCGATAACCCTGAAGAGGACATCTTACATCTATTGTGCGTCTGTAAGAGTTTAGATCTTGAACGAAGACAGCTTCTAAAGCCGCGCCTGAACGAAAATCGAATACGATCATGCAGACAGGCGGTGAAGTCCTGCTTCGAGGGGAGTGACGTCCGGTTAGCCTGTAGCTTTGTACGTTTTATGAAAATAGTAAAAACAAAATTAGACTTGGCAACCTCCCAACAAATTGGCTAGCACCCTTGGTTTCTGCTAACTCATCTGGTATCTGCTCACTGGGAAGGACCGATTTTAGACTTACCCTTAACCTGGCAAGGATTTTATACTTAATCACACAGATACTTGAACCGAGGCGAATTTCAAGGAGGACAGTCCCCCAGCAGTCATTGTGTGCTTAAACATGATACACATATTAATATTATATCTTCCATACTGTATGCAAGTTTTATACTTCTGTATTTTATGAAACCACTGTGATTTTATCGGATCGAGCGCTGTTTTATGTTATATGTGTTTTAATATGCAGCTGTTTTGCTAAGATTTTTATTAATCAAGTAATAAAGATTACTTACTTACATAGCGCCTTCCATACACTCAAGCACTGAGGGCATCAAACGGCTGCAACTTGAAGAGAATGCACACAACAATGCAGGCCCTGCGGAGAACACAGTCAACGCAACCAACAAACAACCTCATAAGGGAGATTACGCTAGAAGTCACTAATGCAGTTTGCCCCCAACTGATGTAAAGTACCCATATACCCCCCTCACGATGACAAAAGAAAAGACTACGAAAATCCCTGAGAAACGACAAAAGAAAAAATAGACTTATTCACAGTGTACAAAATGGAACACACATTCAACCACAAGTCCTAAACATCTCAGTGAATGGGAGGGAGTAAGGTAACGATAGCAGGGCAGAGGTATTGGAGACTTATCTGATCTTCCATCTAAAGTCAGTGACAAATAAGCCATCCAAACAGCCTCTACAAGACAATGAAAACATACACACTTTGGAAATCGTTCCCACACCATCAAGTACAGGCCTGACCCTGCTCTCTGAGGCACAACAAAAAAAGGAGAATTACACCCAGACCTTGCATCACATGGTGCATAACTTTCAGGCAAAGACTTACTCACAGGCTGTGGATCCTAACAACCGAGGCAACGCCCTGGTGCAACCGAGGGTCCCACCTCACCAAAGCCCTCAATGAACTGCATGTAAAATTCCTGATAGATGACGCACAAGCAGTAATGACTAGGGTGGCGGAACCGGAACATCAAACTGATGAGCAATGGAGCACTCTAACTAGGATGGTGGAGCCGCATTAGGGATCTAGACGCCCTCACATGGAAGCTCCTAAAGAGCATCATGAGAAATACCGGGCAAATGACACACAAACAGTAACGGTTAGGGAGGCAGAACTGCAATAACAAACAAACACACAAGGAAGCAACCCAACTAGGAAGACAGAGCCTCAACAGGGATCTAGATTATATCACACACAGCCCAATGCTAATAGAGAAAAAGATAACTACCTTTCATGCTCACTCCTCAATGCAGACAAAGTTAAGGACAAACATCTGCCTGCATCTACTCCAGCAGCATTGATTTTCACTTCGGAATTTAAATCGCAAGGGCCTTGGGACTCTCTAAAAAGGACCAATATCCTACATCTCCTAGATAATATACCTTTACTATTACACCTTCCATCAGCGCACCTTAAATCAGTAAAGTTTAAAATCTATCCCTGGATTAGTCATAGAGAATCCACATACACTGAGTGGACCGACACTGCAGATGCCAAAAACATCACAGCAGAAAGCAAGCAATTCAAGGAGTTGGGCATTCTCATCAATGAGCCAGTGATGGAAAAATACCCCCAAGCAGCGTACGACTGCAAGCAGTATACTGAGAGGAGCAAAGCAAACCATGCCCCATATATGGGAAATAAAGATCACAGTACATCTGGCAAGTGATGTAGGGGACACCTCTTCCACTGGTACACCAACATCCGCCTCTACAAACAGTCCGATTGGGGCTTGCTGGCTACCGACTGTCCTCATAACCAAGGGCCCAGCGAATTCCTAGCATTAGGGGAAACACCAAAAAGGCAATAAGAAGCACCATTAAAATAGTAAGCTGGAATGTGGCAGGGCTAAAGTCTTTGATGGTCAATAAAAGTGCTGTGGAATACCTGAACACAGGTGACATCTTTTGCCTGCAAGAAACGTGGTCCACGGCACCCTCCTCCATTCCAGGGTACCACGCAATCCACATGGCAGCCCAGAAAAAAAATCTGTTTGGGAGGCCAATGGGTGGTCTCTCCACCTTTGTGAAACTGGACTTGCAGGTAAAGGTAAAGGACTTGAGGAACTCTTCCTGTGACAAGCAGGCCCTCAACTAAAAGGCCTGGTAATGGATGGAAAAATCACTCCAATCATGGTAATAAATCTGTACGTCAACCCACATAGGGACATGACAATCAAGATAACCAGGAATATCACAGACTAGATAAAAACTTTACTCTATGATTACCCAGGATACAAGTATATAGTGGCTTGCGACTTCAATACACAAAATATGTGCCAACCTGGGTGAAACCACAGGGATGTATCTCGCAATACACTAGAGGCCTGCATCAGAGAATTCGAGCTGATCTCGGACGACCAGAAGGGCTCCCTGGAGGATAAGTCAATGCACACTTTTTAAAACATATCCACATTGGATTACATCTTCTTAAGTAATACCTTGTTAAACAAATGTGAGGAGTATGAAGTACAAGTTAGAACTGAAAGTGACCACTACCCACTATCAATTGTGGTCAACGTAAGCTGGAAGATTCACAGGATCCATAATCGGCTGGCCTACCATTTCTAACCAACGTCGGCCCATTACTAAAAAGAGTTAAATGAGGCCCAGTCTGCAAAGCCCTATACTTAAGAAGGAAAATCACTTTTACTCCCCAGCTCTGGGGCATAAATTGAATCTAAACCAGTAGCATTGGGGGACAACAATAACAAAGCTAAAGGCAGCCCTAACATCCAATAAGCCCCAAACCCAATGTTGCTCACCCATGAAAGGAAGGCCACCTCCACATCTAGGGGCACATGCATCAAGCTAATTACCGGTCGCAAAGGGGCTGATTCACAGAATCGGCCCCTTTGCGATGGGTAATTAGCCTTTTGGGATGCATCAAGCCCAAAGCCATTTGCAAAATAGGTAATCGCAAAATTTGCGATTACCTATTTTGCGAATGCAGTTAGGGAATCGCAGTTTGCGAATCCCTAAATGCAATGCAAGAAGCATTCTCAGAATGCGATTATGCATTAAGGAATTGCAAATTACCATCAACTTCAAGTTGAGGGTAATTTGCAATTCCTTAGAAAAATGCACAAAATTGCATTTTTCTAAGTGCCATGTGGCGCACACACATGCCTTTCGGGCATGTGTGTGTTCCACATGTGCACACATGCCAATTTTGGGGGTGCATCAGGGTGGCCTTTTGCCCCCCTAGCACCCTTGAAATTGCATGCGCAATTTGAGATTACCTTTTAGGAACGAATGGGAAGGCATTCCCTATTAGCGAATCACAATTTGCGATTTGCTAATAGGGAATGTGTAGGAATCACAATTTATTTAGCGATTCCTACATGCATAAGGAATTGCGATTCCTAAATAGCGATTCCTTAATAATCGCTATTAAGGAATCGCAATTCCTTATGTTGATGCATGTGCACCCTAGTGAGCAAAGAATTTAAGGAGAGCAAAAGAACGTGTCGCTAAGCAGAACTACAGCATAGAAAATGGAAGGGCCCAAACATGAAAAGCATGCTAAAAGAGGCAAGGAAAAAACATAAGAAGTTAGTCTAGGCACTGAAGCAAAAATACATAGAGGATGAGTGGAAACACATATTCTCCGTGCTAGCACGAAGCAAGTCAATGGAATTCTGTGGCTACGTTAACAGTTTGGCAAGCAAAACCACAGGCAAAGCGATCACTGTCTCAGCCAAAAAATGGGTTGAGCTTGTGTCAAACCTTTATGTAGGCATCACAAAAAAGGGCCACCATCAAAAACTCATTTGCCAGTGCCCTAGAGGGTCTTGAAGAGAACCCAATTGTAGTCACCAAAAAGGAGATCCTAAGCACCCTGAAGTCAATCCAGAAGGATGGAGCAATGGGCCCAAACGGCCCACCTGGAAGTACTTTTAAGGAGGACCTAGCATTATGGGCACCTTATATGCACAACCTTCTGCTGTCTGCCACCCCAGAATCATGAAAAGGCTCCATTCCACACCTAATTCATAAAAAAGGGGCCAACACTTCACCTGAAATCTACAGGCTAATAGCCCTATTAGCCGTAGATGGAAAGACCTTTGCGAGGGTGCTCCTGCATGAGCTGGAGAACTGGATTAATGATAACCACATCTTCCCATGCTACCAGACGGGATTTAGGCCAAACGCCTCAACAATGGACAATGTCGTTGCGCTCTCCTATTTGAGGCCAAGGCTATTGAAAATCCATGACCTCGCTCTATACCAGTTTTATTAACTATAGTGCTGCATTTGATGGAATTGACGGAACATACTTTGGGCCAAACTCGCTGATTGGGGAATACCAAGGCAACTCTTAGCTGCTATCACAGCATTATAAACAGACACCTGGGTGTGGATCAAGAAAACTCAAACCCACGCCACTGCAAAAATATACACAAACAAGGGCCTGAAGCAGAGATTTGTCATTCCACCCACCTTGTTCAATGTATACACAGATGATTTAGATGTGGATCTCCTGATAGGAAATATCTTTCCACCAAAGCTAGGCCTTGTAATGTGGCCTTGTTGGGTATGCTAAGGCCCTGGGTGTTATCACGGAATAATATGCGCGGACAACATGCTACTTGGGCACTCTGCTGGGCCGGAAGTCCCGAGCGACCCCGGCCCGTTTATTTAAGTTTTCTGGCCACGCCTGGCCAGAAGGTGATACATTGTGTGGTGTTGGTTCCGGGTCAGGCCCCGGGGCTGGTGAGCGGTGGGAGACTAGACCGCTACATCCCATCCCAAATCAGTTCAAAATAAACTAAACAAAAGAACACAAAAACATTAACACACAAAGTCTGCAAGTCGTTGGTTTGGCCTCGGATTGGGCCTCAAGTCATATTGCCGTTGGCGGGTTGTCTCTCGGGCTGACCGCCTCCTGTTCACGGGGCTGGTCCTCTGCCAGCGTATCCCCGGGTGGAACTGATTCTGTTTGACGTGGAGTTGTGTCTCCAACAGGCCTTGGGCCGACGTCGTCCCACTCCGCTTCTCTGTTGCCAGACACCTCACCGCTTGCTGGCGCTGGGACCCTCTTGAACCACGAGATATTTCTGGTGATGACTTCTCTGTCCTTTACTGCAGTGATGGCCGTTCCATTGACAGTCCGGACGGTCCAGAGCCCTGGTTCATAGGGTGTGCGGAACTTCCCTCCGCTGCGACGGTTCCTCACCAGGACCGTACACCCCGGCGTCACTGTTCGGGGCGTGCTCTTCGCCGCTGACTGGCCTTCTCATTGGTTGCCGACTTCCGGGCCTGGGTGTCTGCTGGATCATACGGCTCCGGCGCCCAGTTTTCCGCTACCGGGATGGTGTCGCGTCGGTGGCCGGCTAACATTAATGACCATGGAGACCTCTGGGTTGTGCAGTGGGGGGTACTCCTGTATTCCCTCAGAAACGTCTGGAGGGCCCCCTCCGGATCGGATTGTTCGGCTACCGCTATGCGTAGTACCTTGTTTAGTGTCCGCATAAAATGTTCGGCTTCGCCGTTGGCCTGGGGCCACTGCGGCGTGATTCGGTGGTGTCTTACTCCTAGTCTGTAGAGGAAGTCCTTGAACTCACTCCCCTGGAACGGGGGCCCGTTGTCTGTCTTGACGACGTGCGGCAGGCCGAATAGAGCGAACGTCTTCTCCATCATTGGCAGGAGGTTGCTAAATGCGGTGGATGGTAAGACTTCCACTAGGGGATATTTGGTGTAGCTGTCGATCATGACGGCCGTAACCCTCCCGTCCGGGAAACTCCCGAAGTCGAGACTCACCCATGACCAGGGGATGGGGCTGGATCTTCTGTTATTACCGGGGCCGGAGTCTCCGGGTTTCCAGTGATCTGGCACGCTCGGCAGCCGCGCACCATGGCGTCCACCGCTTCTTCCATCCCAGGGAACCACACTTTTTCCTCATCCTGGACTTCATTCTTCCTATGCCCTGGTGTCCCTCGTGTGCCAGAGCTGTTGCTCGATCCTGGAGGCTCAGGGGGATGACGATGCGTGACCCTCTCAGCACGACACCACTCGCTGCAGCACTGAGCTCTTCACGGACTCTCCAGAATTTCCCTAGGCGGGCCCGGTCTGCTTCGTCCCACCCGTTGATGTCGTGGAGAAACCTTTCCCATGTTCCTTTCTGCAAGGCACCCAGCACCTTTTTGAGGATTATGTCGGAGTGCGTGTGGCCTTCGACTTCTTCTAGGGTGAGGGCTTTCGGGCATGCCCATTGGGTCACCATATCAACGAATTCTTCGGTTTGTCCCTCTTGGCTTAAGTCCTCTTCTGGGGGGCTGGCTGGATGGCGCGACAGGAAGTCTGCCGGGTTTTTTGCGCCTGGCCGATACACCAGGTCTAGTTGATAATGCTGGAGCTGGATCGCCCATCTCTCGATTCTGGGCGGCGGGTGAGGAGCAGTGCCCTTGAACAGCGGGAGTAGCGGTTGATGGTCAGTTACGACGCGGAATGGGTGCCCGCTGAGGTATAGGTGGAAGTGGTTGCATGCCCACTTGATAGCCAGCGCTTCTCGTTCAATTTGCGAGTATCGGGACTCCGTTGCGGTCAGCGCCTTGCTCGCGAAGGCCAGCGGGACCCACGTCCCTGGTTCCGTCTCCTGCGTCAACACGGCTCCTAGCCCCATTGGGCTGGCATCTACTATCAGCTCTGTCGGTCGCGATGTGTCGAAGTAGGCCATGGTTGTTTTCTCCAGTAGTGTCGTCTTCACCTTCCGGAATGCCTCTTCTTCATCCCGGCCCCACTTCCATCCAGTGTCCTTCTTCGTTAGGTTCCGTAGAGGCTCTGCGATGGTGGCCAGGTTAGGTATAAACCGCCCACAGTACGTTGCCATGCCTAAAAAGCTTCGGACTTCCGACGCCGTCGTTGGTGCAGGAGCGAGGGATGGCTTGAGACTTCCGAGGGTCTACTTGCACTCCCTCCTTGCTAAAAACGTACCCGAAGAATTCGATGGATCGCTTATAGAATTGGCACTTCTCCTTGTGGAGCGTCACCCCATGGTCCGTGAGGCGCTGGAGGGTGGCTCGTAGTTGGCGGTGATGGTCTTCGAGCGTTGTCGAGTGTATTAGGATGTCATCGCTGACGTTAAGCACCCCTTGTAGACCGGACAGGACTTCCTTTACCGCGTTCTGGAATATCTCTGCGGCCGACGATATCCCAAAGTTCAGCCTTTTATATCGTCTGAGTCCCAGATGTGTCGAAAAGGTGGTGATGTACCTGCTTTCTTCTGCTAGCCTCAACTGGTGGTACCCCGCGTTGAGATCTAACTTGGAGAACCACCGTGACCCATTGAGGTCGGCCAGGATGTCGTCGACCGTTGGCGTCAGATGCCTTTCTCTTCGTATGGCTTGGTTGGGCATTCGCATGTCTATGCAGAGCCTGATTTGCCCTGGCTGCTTTGGTTTCTCTGCTATGACCATCGGCGATACCCATGGGGTCGGTCCGGTTACTTTTTCTATCACCCCTTGTTGTTCAAGCTTTTGTAGCTCTTGCTCCACTAGTGGGCGTAGATGAAACGGGATGCGCCTGTGCCTCAAGGTGACGGGTCTTACTGACGAGTCTATGTGTAGCTTTACTGGTGGCCGCTTCATGTTCCCCAATCCTTTGAATAGCTGTGGGAATAGCTCTAGAACGTCTTCCGTTTGTAATGTTCGTACGGCATTTGCAAATGTCACCAGGCCCAAGTCTTCCGCGGTGTGACTTCCTACTAGGATGTCCGCTTCCCTGTCGACAACGTGGAATGTGGTCTTGACCTCGTGGCCCTCTGTCTTCACCTGGACGGTCATTTTCCCTTTTAGAGGGAGTGGCTTCTGGCTCCCGTACGTGAGGATCCTCACTCTGGACGGCGTGAGCACCGGCCTTGGGCTTAACCGCATGTATTGTTGACACCCCATGACGTTCACCGATGCCCCGGTGTCAATGAGCGCCGTGACGGGGGATCCGGCAATCTCGATGGCGCATGTTGGCTGCGGACGCCTCCTCCGCTTGAGATCACTTGCGAACGATATTAGATAACATTCTCCTTCTTCGTCTGTGGATGAATCTTCAAGGTACTGCCTCCGTTGTGTTGGTATTCTCTGCAGTCTTGATGCTTCGGATTCATCTAGCGCGAGCTGTCTTACTGCCCTGGCGGGCGGTCTTCGCCCGGGAGGTCCCTTGTGTCGTCCTCCGCCACGGCATACGCTCGCGAAGTGGTTGGCGACACCGCACTTGGAGCATGTCTTGCCTTTAGCTGGGCATTCCTCCGGGGGGTGTTCCTCCTTGCCACAATACCCACACTGTGGTCGGCGCGAGGTTCTGTTGGGCCAGCGTCCTCGACTCCCGTGCGCCGGCGTGCGGGCCGCGTCGAGTCACTCTGTCTTGACCGACACTGCTTGTTCGGCTGGGTGGGTGAGCGCAGCTTCCATGACTGTGGCCCTGGCTTCCGACAGGTCATGGGAACGTGCCAGGATGAGGATATCCTCTAAGGTGATCCGTGGTTGTCGGAGGATGAGGGTCCGCAAGGTCTTGTTACGGCACTCTTGGATGACCTGTGCTCTCACTTCCTTGGTCTGGTCATCCTCCGTGCACGTGCTGGCGAGCTCCCGGAGGCGTGCGTGGAAAGCGTCCATGGATTCCCCTTCCCTCTGACGGGCCTGTCGCAATTTGAACCGTTCGTAGTCGGGGTTAAGTTGAGGGTCGAAGTGGGCATTCAACGCCCTAACCGCCGATTCGTAGTCCGTGGGTGCACCTGTGTTGGGCAGGTGCGCGAACAGCTTGTATATTTCGTCCCCCGCGAAGTGTAGTAGCAACGACCTCTTTACCGCGCCGTCCGTTTCCCTCGTGGCGATGAAGTAGTTGTTTAGGCGGCCGATCCACACGTTCCACCTTGGTGACGCAGTGGCAGGATCGATGAGTTCGCTGAACGGGGGAAGCACGTTGACCTGGGAGTGCAGGTGTGCCGGAGACGCGGCCGGGGGTGCAGGCTGCTGGGCTGCTGCTATGGCTGGGTCAGACATGGCTGGGCGAAATCCGGTGACACCCTGGTTGTGTGAGTGTGACTGGCGCTGCCGCGCTGAAGGTATCTGTCCCGGGGCAGTGATGGACTTGCTGGCCGAGCCTTAGTGTTGTCCCTCGGCGCGCTGGGTGTCAGGGCAGGCAGATGTGCCAGGATGCACAGGTGGCTGTGGCCTCATCCTCCTATTGCTGCCTGATGCTGTGGGCTGGATTCCTTCCCCTTCGTGGACCCCGGTGGCTGGGAGAGGTATTGCACCGCTGTGGCCTCGTGCTCTTCGTGCTGCCTGGCGCTGGGAGCGGGATCCTTTCACCCCTCGTGGTCCCCGGTGGCTGGGAGAGGTACTGCACCCCTGGGGGATGTCTGGCATGAGGCGCTGTCTGCGCATGCGCGTCTCACTGCCGGTAGCGTGGGCTCGACCGGAGGCCCCACCGGGAGCACACACGCGCCGCAACAATGTCCACAGGCAGCGGGGTAGCAGAGCGGCCTGTGACGTCGCTGGCTCGCCGTTTCAGAGCGGAGTCTGCCGGGCTTCTCGACCAGGCAAGTGGGCGCCGATGCACGCGTCTTGCCGCTGGGCTCTTCAGTTACTTCGGCTGGCTGGCGGGCAGGTGCGGGAGCGTGGCGGCTGCAGGCAGCAGACCCACCCTCGTCGCCAGTGTAATGTGGCCTTGTTGGGTATGCTGAGGCCCTGGGTGTTATCACGGAATAATATGCGCGGACAACATGCTACTTGGGCACTCTGCTGGGCCGGAAGTCCCGAGCGACCCCGGCCCGTTTATTTAAGCCTTCTGGCCACGCCTGGCCAGAAGGTGATACATTGTGTGGTGTTGGTTCCGGGTCAGGTCCCGGGGCTGGGGAGCGGTGGGAGACTAGACCGCTACAGGCCTCACCAAATTATCTATCATTCAGTACGCTGCTAACTTGGTGCTATTGGGCCATACTCAAATTGGTATGAAGAGGGCTTTGTGTATTCTAGACCCCTATAACATGAAGAACTCCATGCTTGCAAATGCTTCAAAAACTAAACTTCTGGTCTTTGACCAAAGAGCCAAAAAACATCAATTAGAATGGCAGTTGGGCACCTTAAACATAAATGTGACTTGTAAATACAACTATCTCAGCGTCTGGCTGTCAAACTCTGGCAAATCCTTCCTGCGCTTTGGAAGAAAAAGCAGCCAAAACTGGGTTTGACTTCACTAAACTCCACCACAAACTACAGAGTCCTATGGGTTAGGGGATCTTAAAACTCAGACGGGCTAAATTGTTACCCACCATAAGCTACGGGCATCTTGTGTTTCCTGGTATGCTTAAAGAGACATTAGAGCGCTGCCATACAGCTGCATACAGGAAAATATTCGGACTCCCCAAAACAACCAGACACTGATTCGATTGGAGTTAGGATTGGTGAAAATGGACATTGAGTGTAAAAAGGGTTTAATTAAATATTACCACCAAGTGGCCAGAGCAGACTCTGACTCAATGAAAGGCGCTTTGCACGTGATATTTCAGGATAAAAAGAGCACCTGGTCAAGGCTTCTTAGTAGTGCAATAGACACACTTAATTTGACCACATTGTCTAACTGACCCAGTCGTAATAACATAGCACCTAAAGAGGACTTTAAAAGAACAGGGTTAGCTCATATCAATGAAACAAGATTTTAATGAAATCAGAAAAATATCGGGAGCAGTCGGACTCAACAAATCATATGAGGCCTCCTCTTGCCAGCCATATCTGAGAGCAGCCATGGGAAGACAAGCCCTAAAGAACATACTACTGAGTAGACTCCTGACACTGCCTATATGAGAATACTGGGCTCACTGACAATCCAACCCACCAAGTCATAGGCAGTGCAGTCTGTGCTCATATTCCTCAGAATCTGTTGTGCACAGAGTATGTTGCTGTACTGCATTGCTCCTTCCAAGGTGAGTTTACCTAAGGCCAATTTTCCTGCACTATGACGTATTTGCAGTACGGCAGTGCCACACATCTTTACATCAGAGGTCCCGATGGAACTAGCAAGTATTGGCAAGTTTTTTGCTATATCTGAAGACTACGGCGAGACACTCCCGGGGACATCCTCCCATATAGTATCAAGAACGAACTTGCTCGATCTTAAGCACAGAGCTGCTAGCCGATAAGTTGGTCGTAGTTTGCCAAGTTGGCAACTTGCACTTTAAAAGACATGCCTGTTTGACAGCCTTGTTGGCCCATTAGTCTGGAATATTGCACATGAGCCCACTGCCCTAAGTTATTGGACACTGCTTGACAACCTGGCACCTTGCACTTTGAAAGACATGCCTGCTTACACTCTTCGCTGGAGCTGTTTATTTCTGATGTACCTTGCCTGATCCGTTTATTCCTGATGCAGTTTAAACTCCACATGATGCATGGCACTTTGGTTTATTTGCACCTTTGTTTCTTGTGCTGCTTTTCTTTTTTTGGTGATCCCATATTCCAAGATCTTAATTATTTTACTTTTGTTTCCAATTGATCGGACGCATAAGGTAAATGCTTGTTTTGTCTGTCATCACTGCATATCACCCCTGCATTGACTTGGCTTTTGGTACGAGGCTCTTTAGATCACTTGGATTCTTGTCTCCCAAGTTGCCCTCTGTCACTTGGAGACCTTATATTCCATGTTCTTTTTTTAAACATATTTTTTATTAGTTTTTTAATGCTGTTCACATATACAGTAGTATTTCTACATCATTCGATCAATAATGCTTACATCTTGGACATCCTTTTGTACATATTAATTTGTGTCTGTACAGATATAGGATACAGTAATCATGGCTTACGTAGAGACAAAGATATGCGACAGCTGAAACTGTTACAGTAAAGATTCGAGACATGATAATATCTTAGAGCAAAGTGCTCACCCCCTTACTCCCTCCCCCTGAAAACTCGTTTGTGTGGTCTGGTTAAGCTGCCATGTATACCTCACTTGAAGGGGCCATAAACATATGGGGGGGACGAAGGCCCCGTAGTGAAGCCTCAACTGCCAACATCCCAATGGGTGGTGGTCTGGTATGATCGGGTGGCTCACTTCGTGCATTCACTAATCGTCAGTGGAATAAGCTTTAATATTGTTCTAGTAGGTTGGCCACTCCATTGAGATTGGCTTTTTTTTTAGCCCTCTGTACTCCTCCCGCTGTAGGGCCTCCCTTTCTGCCGTTGCCCAACGAATGACTTCCTCCCCCCATGCTCCCTCTCTCAGTGCTGAGTGGGATTTCCAACGCTGTGTGAACATTCTTTTGGCCAATATTAGGGAGAGATTGGTGAAGCGGCGCAATACCAGAGCTTTTTTCTGAAGTGGGAACAGGCCCAAGAGACACACTTCGATAGTGGACCAAGAAGGTCTTTCGGATAGGTGAGACAGGCCCGCAGTAACCTCCCTCCAATACCCTTGTAAGGCGGGACATGACCAAAGCATATGGATTAAGCCGGCATCAGGCAAGTGACAGCTGGGACATTCTGAGGAGGCAGATGGGTACATAGCATGGACCCTATGTGGTGTTAAGTATGCCCTATGTAAGAATGAGAGCTGTATAAATTTGAATCGGACATTGCGAGACACACGTTTGGGGTATTCAAGGATAAATGCCCACTCTTTGTCCGTGAGGGCCCTTGCAATATCCGTCTCCCACTTCTGCCTAAGAAATAATAGTGGGACTTCTAAATGTTCCCTCAAGCCCCGGTACAGCCATCTAACCAAGTGGCTCCCATGGCCCATTATGTGTTATGCTTGCAACAATTTAAATGTAGGGGGCTCTTGCTGCTCCGTGAGCCAGTGTCGACGGATAAAATGTATTATGCTGGCTTGGGTTAAAAACAATGTAGCAGGTACTTCATGGGTGCGCACGAACTCGGCGTGGGGCATTAAGGTTTTTGTCAGTAAACAGAGATCCCACCGTCATACTTGCAGCCTCCTCCCAAGGCGCCAACCTGAAGGCCGACAAAATCCCTTGCGGTGTTGGTAGGCAGCAGATGGGGATGTTTGGGGCGTATGGGGTAGGTGTATTAGTGTACTTCGTGCTACCTTCTAGTAGTGTATCGCAGTCTGGAGAAGTAGAGGGATGTCCCTCATGCTCCCGGGTTCCGGGCAGAATAGTGCCTGTAGTGTTCCAAGCCATAATTGCGCAGGTGTATACCCAATTTCGAACAAATTATGGCCAGCTAGCCATTATGCCAGCCATTGTAACTGTCCAACTACGCAATACGCCTTAAAGTCCGGGGCTCCCATACCACCCCTGGACGTGGGCAATTGTAGTTTAGCGAGGCTTATCCGGTGAAGTCCTGGTCCCCATATCAGGTTTATCAATAAGGAGTCTAGAATTTTGAATATCCAAGCCGGAACCAACACCGGGAGATTAGCAAAGTGATATAAGAGCCTCTGCAATATCACCATCTTAGCCACTGCAAGGCGTCCCACAGTAGACATAGGCAATTTAATCCAGAAGGCCACCTGTGATTTTAGGGAGTTAATTGTACAGACCAGGTTTACGGTGTCTATGTAAATATCTGGACGCCCAGGTATTTAAAGGTGACCGGTTGTACCCTGAGCTACGCCGTGCCAACTTGCAAAAAGGGCAAATTGAAAATATTGTAAAATGAATATGCTATTGATTTCAAGGCATTCAGAGGGAGCCACGATATGGCACTGAATTGGGTCAGAAAAGTCGCCAGTGGGTGTAAGTCCATCTGCATGTCTTTAATATAAAACAGCATATCGGCGGCATAGAGAGATACCGAGTGTGTAAGCAGGCCTGTCGAAATGCCATATGTTCTCATTGCTTGGTGTAAATGTTGGGCAAAGGGCTCTAATGCCAATACAAATAGCAATGACAATAGGGCGCAGCCTTGGCGTGTCCCTCGGAATATGTGATATGTGGGGGAGATGTTGTTACCTGTTTTTGCTCGTGCTGTTGGCATGGTGTAGAGTAATTTTACCCAACAGCAATAATTGGGGGGATCCCAAATCTTCTCAATGCCCCAAGAATATAATTCCAGCTCAGGGTATCAAAAGCTTGCCGGATGTCTAAGGACAGACATCCTCCATAAGGGAAATGGTCCTAGGCCGTGTTAATTAAGCTGAAGAGGCGACGTATATTTAGGGAAGTGCTTCGGCGGGGTATAAAGCTACTTTGGTCGGTATGGATTAGCCTGGGAAGGAGAGGAAGGAGACGCAACGCTAATATCTTACTAAATATCTTGTATTCTGTATTGAGAATGGACAAGGGCCTATAGGAGGAAAGGTCCATAGGAGGTTTATCAGGTTTTAAAAAGGAAGTCACTATTGCCTCCCTAGTCTTGGGGGGAAAAGCTACCTCCTCCAAAGATGTTTCATATAGTTGTAGAAGCTTGGGGACCAACTGTGTCGCAAACGTGGAGTAAAATTCAATAGGAAGCCCATTGGAGCCCGGCGTTTTATTGCGGGCAAGCTCTTTGATGGCTCCATGAATTTCTATTTGGATAATTGGAGCCGCTAAACCTGCGACATTAGCCTGTGTGATAACAGCAAGTGGTATGGACACTAGGAACTCGTCTGTAGATTCTAAAGAGGGCTGGGGAGGGGCGGCGTGTAAGCGTGTATAATAAACTTGGAATGCTTCTTTAATCCCAAACTCCGTGGTCACCAGTTTATGATTCCTAGTATGTACAGCTAATATGGGCGTGGGGGTACGTTGAGGCCGTATTATGCGAGCCAGCATTGTGCCAGGTCTATCAGCCTCTGCATGCGAACGCATAGTGTATGCGCTCAGGTCAATCAATCGAAGGGGCTCTAGTAGTTCTGCATATTTCACTCTGGCATCTCAGAGCTTCTCCTCTCCAAGTGCGTCAGTCTGGGCCACCACTTCCAGTGATTGCAATGTCACTTCTAATTCTGTGATGTCTCGGGTGACCTCACGCCTGGCACCTACCACCGCCCCCATTGAGACCCCACGAATTGTTACTTTAAAGGCCTCCCATTCCACGGATCTCATTGTGGCTGTGCCCATGTTGTCGGCAAAGTAAGAGGTGATTGACGTGGCTATGGTGTTTCTAAACACAGGGTCTTCTAAGAGTGAATGCTGTAGGTGCCAAGTTGGGATTGGGGATGGAACCCGGCCCCAGTTAACGGTCAATTCAAGCAGGTTGTAGTATGAGATAGTTTTGCCTGAATAGGTGGTTTGTGGTATTGATGGGAGTAAGTCCGGTGTGCATAGACATCTATCTAGGCGTGAGTGCAAGCCATGGGAGTGTGAGAAAAAGGAATATTCATGCATGTTCATGTTTCAGAGTCACCAGACATCTTCTAAATTCCACCCTGCCACCCATTGGCGCAGGATCCTAGCCTGCTGGATCGTTATTGTTCCCGGTAGTGGTGGTGTGGTCGGTCTAGCCCCTCATCAAGGACCGTATTAAAATCTCCCCCCAACAGCCAGAGATACTGTGACCATTCTGCTAGGGCGATTGACAGGTGGGATAGAAACGCCTTTTGGTCGGTGTTAGGTGCATAAATAGACCCCAATACCACCTGTTTTCCATCTAACGTGCTGTTTAATAGTACGTATCTGCCTTGATCATCAATCTTGCTATCTATTAAGGAGAATGGGACCCCTGCGCGTATCCACACTGCCGCTCTACGTGAAAAGGCTGAATAAGCAGTCATATACAATTGCCCACTCCATCTTCTATGTAGTTTGAGGGTTTCAGTAGGCATTAGGTGCGTTTCCTGAAGGTATACTATTTGAGTGCGGCGGCGTTGCAACTGAGCCAGTATCCTGTGCCACTTTTGGATTGAGCTCATACCCCGTATGTTCCAAGTGATGAAATTGTATGTCTTAACCACAGATGCCACTAGGAGTCAGCATGCAGATCAGAAGCCTACGCCCCCCAGCCCTCAATTGGCCCCTCCCACATTTGTTAGTCCAGACCAATGTCAAGCTTAACAAGTAAAGAACTTCCCAGTACTCGGTCAATCGAGTCAACTTCGTTTGACCAAATTTAACCCTAACCGACAACATGGTTAACTGTGATGTAACAAGTGCCTTTGCTTGTGGGAATGTAGTGTAGCTCCTATTTCCCTAATAGGCTCTGCGCATTGGAATAATATATCCTATAGGTTTGACATACGACTAAGGTCAGTATGTCCTTATCGAGTATATTAAACTTAATTACTTGTGCCAGCTAGCTCAGAGGCCACTAGAAACTCCTTGACAACAAGAAGGGAGTAGTTTCTGGCAGCCGCAAAACATGACCACTTTGTTTCCCTTTAGAATCAGAACGTGTCCCAGAGTCGTGGAAACAATAGATAACTATTTCACTCAGCTCAATCGTGCATGCTTAGTTTTCTCCAAGTTACACAGAAAGAAATAGACGGGCGTTTCAATAAAAGATTTATTGAACAGTCTTGTTTCTCGTGTAAGTAAAATGTGCTGTTACGATCACAAGACAGTATGCGAGATAAATAATGTACAGTGTGAGCAGTAGAAATCAATAATACTGCGATAGCATTATCTTTTAGTATATATGCATTTACATAAATAACACAGACTAAAAATGCGAGTACTCATACGATGCGTTTCTAATCTAGTTCTACCCCAATGTACCTAACCTAACCTAGGTGTAGGGAGAGGTATGAAGTAGGTGAAGTATTCCTTACTATGGTATACTTAAGAGTATGTTAAGCCTAGTATGCCTAGTATGCCAAGAGTCCCTCTAGGTTCTTATCAGCTCCATACCTGAAGAATGAGAGAGGTAGGAATCTCTTTGCCAGACTCGAACTCCAACACCCCGCAAGGGAAGTCAGATCACTGGAAGCTGGACTCTCTGCGTGCAGGGATGACAGCGTCTTCTCAGTGCGTCAGGCCGGGAAACGGGCTCTTCTGAAGTCGAGGTCTCCTCTAGTTTACAAGGGCTAGGGAAGGTATATTTATACCTGGGAGGTACCTCAGAATGTTAGCATTGACGTGGATCAGACAGCGGAAGACGTCATGAATGAACCCCTAAGGAATAATGGTTCATGCATAATACATGAGTCCTTGAAGAAATCAATAGTCCTGGGCTAGGGAAACTCCCGCAGTCTAAGGGTCTGTTCTTCATGAACTCGTTGTGACGTTAGGGTGGACGGATGTCGGAGACCATGCCTGTATTTGGAGTGCACGGTTTAATGCCTAAATAAGGACAGGGATTTTATGCCTATATAAGGGCAGGGCGAATTGTGCCTTTTAAGGACATGATACTGGAAAGCCCGTTTATGGACACCCTAAGAGGAATACAACACCCACTCCACTTTCGTGTGTACGATAATACTAAAATGCTAAACATTTAAAATGCTAAACATTAAATGGAGTACCGCATATTTAAAAATATTTCTTAAAAGTGTTTAAGAAACATAGTAAAAAAATGCAAAAGGTACTGTACATTTGAAGCAAATGCTTTTCATTTCAGGCATAAAGTTCGAAAATAAATGCAATTGGAATGAAATAAGCAGTAATATTTACATGTGACAGAAAATGATCGATAAGTTGTTCAAAAAGCAAAGTCATTTCATGTCATGAAAATTAATGAACTGTTTTAGACACACAAGATGACTAAGTGTCCGTGGAAGTACCTTGAAGTCTGTATTATAAGGCTAGTTCTACTTTAAGCAGATTGAAGTGCCATTTTTGTTCGAAAAATGGGAAAAAGTTCAATTTTGGTAGAGTTCCAAGTTGTTTTGAAAAATGAAGGCCAAATTGTTACTGCATCTCTGGAACACTGTATGCTGAATCAGAGTCAGTTTACGGGTCTGGTGTAAACATGAGATCATCTATTTCTATAGACAAAACATCATCCACTGTAGTTGGTGTCAGTTGGAACACCTCGTGTAGTAGATTAATTGCACAGAGATGAGAAGCATCGCTTCCAGCATAGGTTGCCTCAGCAATGTTCGCGTCCGTTGTTACCTGTGTGCCTGAAGATCTTTCTCGTACCTCAGCAGCAGCTGGAAGTGTCTGTGAGATCTCAATGAATGCTGACATCAGGATAGGCAGCCTCTGGGGACAACAGAGAGCATGGGCCGTTATCGGGACCAGCAGAGTATCGACATCCATTGGCGTAGCTGATGGAAATGTGAGACAAGTGTCTAACACGCATTCTTCACCGCATAGCAGGCATCGTAGAACAGGTAAGATGCAATCTTGCCAGATTGGTCTGAATGACAGGAACCACGTGGTATTAAGTTCCCGTAGACGAGTCATGCCCAATAGCTGTACTATTCGCTCACGGCACTTTCGTTCAAGGAGAGCTTTCTCCATTTCGCTCGGAGTGATGTCTGCGAATAGGCTGGCCATAGCGCAATAGCAGGAAGAGAAATAGAATTCCGGCAACAAGTGCTAGAATTAATGGTATGCCACCAAACACCGAATGTGCAAAGTTCGGGATGATTCTGAGTATTGCCTGGAAAGGTGCTAACAGACCGGAGCAGATGCTCTTAAATACATGTACAATTCCGGTTGTATCAGACATATTGAAGATACGTCCTATCATTTCTACGAAATGTATAGGGCAGTTTGTACGTATTAAAGTCTTTATCTCAGGCGAAGTCCTTGCTACTTGTAGATCATAGGTTTCTTTGGCCGAGGTCAAAGGCACTGTTTGCTGTAAAAGCATGGCTTTCATTCTGCTCAAAGTATCAAATCTTATAAAAGAGACGTTCAGCGAAGGCCATAGAGGCGACTTCCTGACTGTGTCTATTGGGGCAAACAATACTTGCATACAGCAAGTGACCCTGGAGTTGACCGTTACTAGATATGGGATGCCTGGCAGCATGCCGCAGCAACTCTGATCATTCAACATGAGGTAACTCCCATTAGAAAGTTGTCCAAACGTTGGATTAATCACAGCAGCTGGTGTACCCTGCTGATGGCAAGACAAATTTGCCACAGAACCATTACAAGCCCCGTGTAAAGAAATGTCCTGACATATAAGTGAACCGCTCAGTGCACGTTTACAGTGTGTACCGCTCAAAAACACTTCACGATCCCTACTCCAACATCTATATGTATACGGTAAATCCCAAGATGTCTTAATGTATTCCTTACCCAACCTTTCATATTTGCCTGCTTGCATTTGTCTGAGGCAATACTGAAACTGAAAAGTAGTCACAGGTAATGTTATTTTGCCATGAATAAGCCATTCTGTAGCTGGTTTTTCTGCCACTGTGAATGGTAACTTTTCCAGTTTTTCAATGCTAAGCACTGTATACCTTGCTCCTCTTTGTGCCAATTCGATCTGTTTATCAGTTAGATTGTATTCTGCAAACAGAGCCAAGGCACATAGCCCGCTCGCAAAGATTCCAGCGTCCAGCTTAATAACACAATAGCGATACCAAAGGGGATGAAGGACGGAGCGTTAGAGCAAATCAAACACTCACCCCCAGTCAACTGATCTGGGTTTAATCCATCATCATTCTTTAGCTCACTCCACCACCCCAGTTCAGACATGGCCATATGCAAATCAGTCTGACCCTGTGCCTCATGGGAACAGTCCAGCCCGAACTGCCAAGCCATGTCTTCCCTGGACTGGAAACAAGCATCCTGGGACCGGTTTCGGGTTCATAACCCTCATCAGCCAGGCTATCTTGGATCCAGTGGCAAAGTGAGCAAGGGACCCACGTCTGGGCATACCCTGCCAACTTAGGGCGAACAAAGCAATACCAATAGAACGTAATTGAGATTGGCCTTGCTGTAACATCGCCAAATCTTGTTCTAGTATGTCGATAGCAGAGGATACAATGCCATCCAATGAATATATTCTGGAGGACAAAGTTGTTAACCCATTGTCGACCACAGAGAGTGTTTTCTCTAAATTAATACGATCAAGTTTACGTATTCGTTCTGCGGCCTCCATCTGTGATACTTTCCATGCTTCATTATAGGCAGCATAAATGCCGGCATATATGAAACGTTTTTGACGCGGTTTTCTTGGTCCAAGCAAGAATTCCCTAAGGTCCGCGTCCTTTTTAAGTAAGGTTAAGTGTTGTTTCACATCCTGTAGTGTAGACTTATGCAGCCAATCGAGGCATAATTTTCCTACACTGTATGTTGTTACTACCCCCGGATGTTGTCTTTGGACGTATCTTGGGTCTGGCCTATGAATAGTAAAGCCCTGAGTTTTATTCAGGAATCTTTCCTGACAGTTATTCATGTCTGTGGGCCAGATCAACCATTTTTTCCAATCAGGATTAGATCTGTTGAGTTGTAGTATATTGTCAACTGTCACCACTGCCTGTGTATCGTTATCACTTGCAGGTGCTGGTACAGAAGGTGTGTTCATCTCCTTGATCTTGGCTAATCCAAGACAAGATGTTTGTTGGATGGTTTCATTCAAAAACATTATTTGTTATGGGATGATACAGGCTCTAAATAAAGCTTCTATCCCCTGCACTTGCCAATCTTTAGTACCCCAGACAGTTTTTGTGTCTATTGTGTCTTTCCAAAAGTCGAAACCCTGTCTAGACAGTTGGGCATTAAATAATGCAGAGTAAATCTGTTTTGTATTTGTTAACATTATTTTCAGCCCTGTCTTGTTTACATTTTTATAGTAAAACCTTTCTGGATCAGATGTATTGTAACCTGAAAAATATGGAAACTTGTTGGCAAATGTTTTTGAACTACCTTTAGGTGGTGTAGGACAATGTTCCCATTGGTTAAACATAAACACATTTCTTGGATATGCAGATTTATGCAAATAATGATGACCATAGTGGTTATAACAATACAGTTGTTCATAGTCTGATGAACCCTCTAAATATTCATTTTTAAAAAATGCAGCAGATTTTTCTAGGTCAAACATTATGTCGTTAACAGTCTCAAAGTCCCAATCATCAGAATAGGTACTGGACGAAATTAGATCACTTAGTGAAATTTTAAACAAATGTGGAATGTTCAATTGTTCCGTCGGGCCGAAGATGTCAAAATCTGTTTTGTCCCACACTATACCATCCTGTATAGGAACAGCTGTGATGTTCACTGATGACAAGTCTCTTGCTTCACGATGAGAAGATTTATGAGGTTTCAAAAGTACGTTCACGCCTTTTCTTTCAGTGTTCACATGGATGTATCTGCCACTTATAAGCACGCTCACAGTTGTAACCAAAGCTAGCCAGAGCAGGAAAACAAAAAGTCCAGATGTAATCCAGAGTTCAATCCATGGAGAAACCAAATAAGTCTTTTTCAGAAATTGAAGAAAGTCTTGTACTTGCTGCTTGAATTTGAATGATGCTGGCGTCGTTTCAGGTTCACTCGGATCTTCTGAGAACGTATCAAAGTTAATGAAATAGCCAGAAGCAGTTCTATCAATTGTTGGAATTGCATCAGGATTTGTAGAAATCAATGGAACCAGTTCATCACTTGCTACATTGGTGTAGACAGGTGTTTTTGGACGAACTGTTACTTGGTGTTCAAGAGGGATGAGTTCCATAGCGTTGTTGCTTAGTCCTCCATCTGTTACAGCTGAATTCTCGATTGTTATCAGTCTTTCAGTCTGAACCTCTTGGATAGTAGCGAGAGGAGTGCGTCTGCTACTAGGTCGGAGTCCATGAGGCCTACTATTTAGTATTGGCCACATACTGTGATTTGATCAGGTCGATGGACACAAATCTTTTCTCCTTTCTTCCAGCAAGGGGCGGCAGAAGTACTGTTCTTGTTCCTTGAACTGCTAGGACAGGTACTGGTTGTCTGTAAGAAGGTCCAAATTCCTTCTTGTCCGCAATCTTTTCTCTGACTAGATCCCCAACTTTTGGAATCCAGACAGGCCTTGCTGGGACCGCCGATTTTTCCCCAGTGGTGGTTGGCTGTAGGAATACGTTGCTTTGTTTCGTTCTTAACTCATTCAGTTTCTGTAAAACAGCCAAACGATCTTTGATATCAAACGGTTTATTTTCCACCACTGTGCCTACGTGTTCAAGGTCTGGTACCCACATTCTTGTCCCAAATAGGACCTCATATGGAGTGACCCACCCTAGAGAACTTCTTGGCAGATTATTCAATGAGCGTTGGACCCCATTAAGGTGTTTGACCCACCCATCACCCGAACCTAATACCCCAGCTGTTATAGACTGCTTTATGTCCTGGTTTTTCCTTTCCACAACCAAATTTCCCTCAGGATGGAATGGAGAGGAGTACCGCAATGCAACGCCCAGACTGGCCATGGCTTCTTTGTAAGCCCGAGAGCTAAACGCAGGACCCTGGTCAGAATGTAGCGTGCCTATTGCGTATGTGCCGATAAAGACTCGCAAATCTTTTATAACAGTTCGAGCGTCAGCCGAGCGCTGAGGCCATAACCATAGGAACCTAGAGCATGAATCCACTGCAACCATGATATATTTATAGTTACCGTCCCTTTGCAAGGGACCGCAGTGGTCCAGGTAAACACAAGCTAATGGTTTGTCTGAAATTAACAGGGGTGTCTGCGCAGGACGTTTCACTGTTGAGACTTTCATCTGTTGGCAAATATCACATTCTAAAACATAGTTTTTAGTTTGTTTCTGAATGCCAGGCCACCAATATCTTTGCTTGAATAAAGATACTGTCGCTGAAACACCTGCATGGGCAGAAGCTATCCCTTCGTGTGCTGCTAGGATTAGTCCTAATCTGCGTTCCTTGTTTGGAATTACCCTATCCCCCACTCCAGGGATTCGAGCAAAAGGAACGTTGTTCGCATCAATTACATAAGAGTACTTGAGTGGAAACTTTTTTGGTAACGCTGCACTGCTGCCTTTGCTTGATGCATTGACAGCCAACATTATCTCACCGTCTATTTTTGTTTTTGAACGAGTGATCGCAGTTACGGAAGCCATCTGAACAGCCCCCTTTGCGGCTTCGTCAGCCAATGAATTCCCTGCATCGTGAACGCCATCACGTTGATGACTCAGTGTGTGGATCACGTGAGCCTTTGGTAGTTCGTTTTTCAACTGAACTACTTGTTCCCAAAGCGTTTTGTGCTTTATTGTGTCACCTTTCGCATCTTTGAAACCATTTTCAAGCCAGTTTTGTATATATTCATTATACGACTGAACACAGTAAAAGGAATCGCACACTATTAGTGTGGGGAATTCTCGATCTGTACTTTCAAGTGCCAGTTTGAATGCTTGTAATTCAGCTCGCTGAGCTGTACAATCTCCTAGAGACTGAGTTTTTGTGACCATAGGCCTGAAGATGCCATTTCGCATGCGACCTTTAACGATTGCACACGCTGCACTGTAAGTTTGCTTACTCCCTGTTGCGGGTTGTGCGGATCCGTCAGTGTAAATTATAAATTCGTACTGATCGAGAGGCAGAATTTCAGTAGGCAGAGGACATTCTTGTTCATATTGCAGGAATGCTTGTGTTTTTAAATCTGGATCAAAAACATATTCAACATCTGTTGCAGCAAGAGAATTAACCCATTGTATCCATCTAGGATGTAATGCTTTAGCATTTGGAATGCTTGCTTTTGTGACCGCTTCTAAAGCTGGTACTGGGGTTACGACAATAATGCGTTTCCCTTGGGCTAAGGCTCTTTCTTTTGCTACAGCGGTTTGAACTGCTGTTAGAATTTTTCAGTTGAACTGAAGCGCATTTCCGCTTGTGTGTACAAATGAGATTTGTATGCTATTGGTATTTTCTCACCCTCATTGAAGGTTAAGTAGGTGAATTCGCATTGACCCAAAATTATTCGGATCACCAAATTGCGTTGACTTACGCGTGTTTGTAAGTGATTTGTTGCTAACATGTTAGCCTGGAGTGAACGCAAGATTTCTGTGTGTTCCTGTGTCCAGTTTCTGATCGAAAAATCAGGTTTGATTAATGCGTAGAGAGGTTTAACCCTTTCTGGGTAATTTAGAATGTATGTTCTTCCAAAATTTAGGAAACCCAGGATGGATTGTAAGTTTTTTTGCGTTTTTGGAGGTTGGAGCAGCGCACATTTCTCTAGAAAGTTAGCTGCCAAGCTCTTGCCTTCACTTGAAAGCTCATATCCTAGAAATAGGACATTGAGATGGGCAATTCTGGACTTTTTAAAGTTGAACTTGTAGCCCTCAGAGGCGAAACACAGTATAATGGTGCTCACCCTGTTCAAGTGTTTTTCCAGGTCATCGTCTGTCAGATAGATGTCATCGACATAGGACAATGCCTCATTGTCATAAATTTGTAGTAACTCCGTTACCCTCGCTGAGAATAAACCTGGGCTGTTCTTGAACCCTTGTGGGAGTCGACAAAAGTGACGCTGGGTCCCCATTATGGAGAATGCTGTTAAGTACCTGCTTTCAGGTGCTATGTTTTGACAAAAGAAACCATTTGAGATGTCTAATGTTGTTTTATATTTTTTACGCACAATGTTATTCATTAATGCTGTGCTATGTGCATTTTGCACTGCAAAAGTTTTAGAACAAGTGTTTAGGTGTCTGTAGTCCAAAACTAGACGATATGTATTGTCTGGTTTGGAGACAGGAAACAAAGGATTGTTCATTGAGGAGGTGCATGTTTCAATCACCCCTTGATATTCAAGTTGATCTAGGATCTCCCTGACCTGTTTTTTAGCTTCTTGCTTTATTGGGTACTGCCGTTGTGCAGTTGGTTCATGTTTCAGATGTATTTTATGGTGAGGTGAGTCCTCATCCCATCCTACATGATTTTTATATAATGCTGGGGCCTGGGCCACTGCCCATTTCCTGGCATATGTATATCTTAGGTGAATTGGAATATGGTTGGAGAAGGCAGGCATAATAATGTCCTCGCCATGTGGGCACTCCCTGACAAATTGTGGTGGCCAGTCCTTTTCTGCTAGAAGTATGTCATAGCCCTTTGATAGTCTTTCCCAAAAAAGTGCTTTCACCTGTCTAGGTTTGTCTCCCTCCATCCGGAGTGTTATTTCATATAACTTTTGTGGAGTACTAACCCTGGTGTCTACAGTCTCAACTGTGATATACTCATTCAAGTCCACTATCTCCAGAAGTTCCTTCAGGTTCTGGCGAACTATTGTGACTTCTGCTGCACTGTCCAGCATTGTCTGAGCCCATTCTCCGTTCTTGAGTTGTGTTCTCAGTATTCTCGGCATGTCTAATCTTTAGACCTGCTACTTTCTTTGGAGAATTGAGGTTTTACTTTGGTTTTTGGAGCGTGTTTGTCGTCTTTCGATTTCACGCGTTCTTCTCTATGTTCCGATCGTCCTCTTCTTTCCGAAGTCTGTGATGAGATCTGAAAGGGACGAGAGGAACGTGTATCAGTATCTTGATACCTGTCAGGCTTTCTCAAATTATCCCTATTCCTGAGGTTATACCTCCTTTCAGAGGGCTCCTTTTGAGGAGACCTACCTCGGGATTGAGAACGTTTCTCATTTGATTTTTGTTTAGTAGACTCCCACTTCTTTTTAGAAGATGTAGGAGTTTGTTTAATTGAGTCCTTCTCAGGACTTTCAGATAGCTTAGGTTTCACTGGTCTTCCACCCAAACTATCTCTGCCTAATTCTGCATAAGATTGTTCAATTATTCTGGGTAGCTCAGTTTGATGTTCTGTAACATCAAATTCCCTTAATATTTGGCGGATCGCCACTGCTGCTGCCCCCTTTAATATTAGATAATATTATTGTTGAGACCTGGTCGAAATTTTTCAGTAATTTCATACCTAAATTTAGAGCAGGTTCTGCCCCGTATTCGTTTTGAATTTGTTTCAGGACATCAGGTATTACCGCAATTGACGGAATGCCATGTGTTTTAGTATAGATGGCAGCAAAGACTGAGCCCCATGTGGTGCAGTCTTCCAGTTGTGGTGTGATACCCATTGGTAAACTGATTGTCAGTATTCTGTGTTTTTCATACGGGCTAGTATTTAGAAATACTGCTTCGATTTGAGTAATTTTTTGAGCTATCCAGAATGGAATTTGCTCACGTTTTGTGGGCATTTTACCCATGACTGCCTATAGAGTCTGTGGTGTAATTTTTAGTGCATTCCCCTTGTGAGGAGTTTGATTTGGAATTGTTAATGGTTGCTGGACTGTAAAAGTCCGCATGACATATTGGACCAATTGTCTGTACATTTTTATTAACTCTGTGATTTGAGTAAGTAGTTCCTCGTTTGACATCTCTTCAATGTCAGGATGAGGTGTGTAGCCGGCTAGAATCGGCCATGTTGCTCCTGGTCTACCTAGTGGACCGAGCCTGGTAATGTTTTTGTGATGTTTTAGGGCGCCTTTAAACCAGAGCTGATGCTCCTGGTATGTTAATGGGATTTCAATATCCTCGAAAGGAATGTTTTCCTCTGGTGGATCATCTTCTTTGTAGAAGTGAAACATGTGTGTTACTGAATTGGATTCAGGAAATATTACCCATGAATAGAATACCTCTGTCTGAAAGGATTCATGTGCCTCTATCACGAAAACTGCTCTACCGCCTCTTGGTGGTAGGCCATGTTTTATAAGTTTTAGAGTGATGGCTCTTCTTAAGTTTGGAGCGATGTTTATGACACCCTCCTCAGTTTCAATAAAACCTGTAAAGTTAAAAACTGCTGCTTGGGCTGGATCAGCCGCAGCTCCACCGTTTCCGGTATCATTGTCGGAGTCAGGCATTTTTTTGTTTGAAAAATGTAGAACAAGTTTCAAGGAAACAAAGATAAGGTGCACAATATTTTGGAACACTGTATCCTTCAACGTTGAGCAAACCAAACAGCTAATATATAGGGTGCTTCCCTATGTAGCCTTGGTGGATACTTAACCCTGCCCACTCCAGACGTCTTTTGGAGTATATGGGTAGGGGTCTGAGAGAAAAAGCACGGCTGATTTACTCAGTATCTAACGTTGAATTACCGCCTTACCAAACGTTGGGCGCCATGTAGTGTAGCTCCTATTTCCCTAATAGGCTCTGCGCATTGGAATAATATATCCTATAGGTTTGACATAGGACTAAGGTCAGTATGTCCCTATCGAGTATATTAAACTTAATTACTTGTGTCAGCTAGCTCAGAGGCCACTAGAAACTCCTTGACAACAAGAAGGGAGTAGTTTCTGGCAGCCGCAAAACATGACCACTTTGTTTCCCTTTAGAATCAGAACGTGTCCCAGAGTCGTGGAAACAATAGATAACTATTTCACTCAGCTCAATCGTGCATGCTTAGTTTTCTCCAAGTTACACAGAAAGAAATAGACGGGCGTTTCAATAAAAGATTTATTGAACAGTCTTGTTTCTCGTGTAAGTAAAATGTGCTGTTACGATCACAAGACAGTATGCGAGATAAATAATGTACAGTGTGAGCAGTAGAAATAAATAATACTGCGATAGCATTATCTTTTAGTATATATGCATTTACATAAATAACACAGACTAAAAATGCGAGTACTCATACGATGCGTTTCTAATCTAGTTCTACCCCAATGTACCTAACCTAACCTAGGTGTAGGGAGAGGTATGAAGTAGGTGAAGTATTCCTTACTATGGTATACTTAAGAGTATGTTAAGTCTAGTATGCCAAGAGTCCCTCTAGGTTCTTATCAGCTCCATACCTGAAGAATGAGAGAGGTAGGAATCTCTTTGCCAGACTCGAACTCCAACACCGCGCAAGGGAAGTCAGATCACTGGAAGCTGGACTCTCTGCGTGCAGGGATGACAGCGTCTTCTCAGTGCGTCAGGCCGGGAAACGGGCTCCTCTGAAGTCGAGGTCTCCTCTAGTTTACAAGGGCTAGGGAAGGTATATTTATACCTGGGAGGTACCTCAGAATGTTAGCATTGACGTGGATCGGACAGCGGAAGACGTCATGAATGAACCCCTAAGGAATAATGGTTCATGCATAATAGATGAGTCCTTGAAGAAATCAATAGTCCTGGGCTAGGGAAACTCCCGCAGCCTAAGGGTCTGTTCTTCATGAACTCGTTGTGACGTTAGGGTGGACGGATGTCGGAGACCATGCCTGTATTTGGAGTGCACGGTTTAATGCCTAAATAAGGACAGGGATTTTATGCCTATATAAGGGCAGGGCGAATTGTGCCTATATAAGGACATGATACTGGAAAGCCCGTTTATGGACACCCTAAGAGGAATACAACAGGAAGGCTACTAGTGTGGTGGGTGTGTGGGTTACATGTGATAGGCGGCCTAAATCAGTACGAGCCGGGCCTTGGGTTGGTATGTTCTGACATGTTATAATATCCGTTTTGTTTATATGTCAGTAACATTGTGCATTGTGGGAACCAGGCTCTTGTACTACTTATAAGACATGTATAACTTTTAGGTAACAGGGACCTATGCCAGCAGAACCTACTATCAATTTCTGAGCCCCCCCCCCCAAGGTGAACAAATAGAGAAATCAAGGAAAAAGATCCACACCCCTCCAGTCAACGGGGGAACACTTCATCAATTTTCAACCCAGCGGGTCGTTACTTAGCTGTGTGGGCATGGAGGGAAAGAATGAAACACTCCCCCCCCCCCAGAGTCCGATGTCGCCTCTCCTGAGGGAATGGAGCTAATAGGTGGGCAGACGGATCTCAAAGCAGTTGCTAAGCGGAGTGCCTCCTGTCTGCCTTTCAAGACCAATTTAGGGGATGGGGCCCCCGACAGGCTGTCTTGTGTAGTTAGTCCTTTCCTGCGCCTGTGTGGGGGTCTTTGTGATTTTGGTTGCAACCGTTCTTGGTGACCACTTCCACCTGTCTCCGGGAAGATTCTGTCCAACCAGTCCCAGGCACTCTCTGACATTTCAAAAAAGTGGGAGCGCTGATTGTGAAGGATTTCTAACTTGGCTGGGGATAAGAGAACAAATGTAAGGCCGGCAGCACAGACTCAAGATTTGTCCTCCAGGAATGAGGAGCGTTTACGCTGGACTGCTAGTGTATAATCAGGGAAAATTTAGATTTTAGCGCTATTAAGCAGTAGGGGGCCATTGTCTCGAGCTGCTTGCAGAGGTAAATCACGGTCTCTAAAGTTCAGGATTTTAGCTATGATCGGCTGTAGATTTGCACAAGGGCTAGGTTTCCTAGCAGGTACTCGGTGGGCGCGTTCCACTGTACATAGATCTGACAATCCTGTGGGAGCCACATTTATTTTAAGCCAGTCCTCAATAAACAATGTCGGTTGCGGACCCTCCGACCCCACAGGGAGGCCCACTATTCACAGGTTGTTCCGTCGCGACCTCCCTTCGGCATCATCCGCTCGGGCCTGGAGAGTCTTTATCTGTTGGTGCAGTTGTAGCAGCTGCACAGCGTGTTCTTTCACCTTAGGTGCCAGTGAGTCCAGCTTCACTTCAGAGGTTTTGACCATATCTGATAATTTACTGTGGTCATCTTTTAACAAATTAAGCTCAGTAGAGATAGTTCCCAGTTGCTGTGCAATGGCTGATCTGGACTACCTTATCTCTTGCAGTATAATGTCTAATTTATCTGTTGGGGGGATTTGGAGCTTCATCCTTGGCTAGTATGGAATGCATAGAGGAGGCCCCAGAGGGTGAAGATCGGGACTGGGTTCTCTCCAATGATGCTCATGCCTTAGCTTTCGTGCGCCCCTTTGTCAGGGATGAGCTAGTCTGTGAGGTGAGGGAGGAAGGGACAACACAGTCCAGCTGGCAGGCCTAGTCACCAATGACACAATGATTTGCAGTGTTATCTTGCCGGAGCCACTCCGTGATAAGTGTTCTGGGCCCTTTCGAAGGCAGCACTCCTCGGGGTAATTGCTAATATACACAGGGTTTGCTGGTATTCGCTCCCTGTCTGAAGAGAGCCGTCAGTGTCTCCTCGCCGGCTCGGTCTTCATCAGTATTCCATTGTAGACCCTACTGTGGGGCCCGGCCTCCATAAGCCTCCCCCTTTCGTCGTCACGATCTTGGCAGGCCCCTCTGCTCCCCCCTCAGTTCATGACACTGTAATTTTTTGGGGGACTCAGTAATGGCACACTCAAGGCCACTGGAGGGGGGGACCTCCGGTCGGCAATATCTGGTGGACCACCAGGTACGCGTTTACTCCAGGTGGCCCAGTTAAGCCGCCAAGGCCGTCGTGCCCCCCAGTATTTGCAGGAGTTCTGCCAGCAATCATCTTACAGGCCAAGGGGGGGAGGAAGGCAACAGTCAGTCCCAGCCAGCACCGGTCCAATGTCTTGGGGGCCCGACCCGTTCCCCGGAGATCAGTGGCACCGCCGCCGCAAACGAGGCCACAGCGGGGGGCGCTGTTATCAGTCACAGGCCCAAGGGTTTATTCCATGTCCCCTGGATTCAGGCGCCAGCCATGTGGCCGATCCATCCCCCGATTGGGGGCAGGATCCTCTAATAGATGCGGGAGAGGAGAAGCGAGGAAACAAGGCCCTGTCACAGCCGGCAGCAGATGCAGTCGCAGCAGGTGCTGCCTTACCCCTCGCCGGTGCCTCCAGGGCCACAGCGGGGAAGGTCATCGGTGGTGGTCGCAGGCCCACAGTCTGTAGGATTCCCCCCTCAAGACAGTAAATGGCAGTAGGGCTGATCCGTCCTCCGATGTGCCCGCAGGATCTGGTATCGTTGATTGAGGGGGTGGGGAGAAGCGAGGAAGGACAGCTCCGTTTCCGTCAGTTCTTGTTTAGGCCTCAGCGGGGGCCTGCAGGGCCAAGAGTCTGGTGGATTCCTCTTCGAGACAGGAAACGGCAGTAGGGCCGATCTGCCCTCTGATCTGCCCGCAGGATCTGCTAGTATTGACTGAGGGGGGGAGAGAAGCGAGGAAGGACAGCTCCATCCCCTTCAGTGCTTATTTAAGCCCCAGCGGGTGCCAGTTGGGCCGCCGCTGCGGGTCCCTCCTCCTCCCAGCCACCGCCGATCGCGCCAGCTATTTAGACGCCGATCGGTCAGCAGGGACTCACTGTGGGGGCTCTGTGCCCTCCGTGCAGGTACCGCTGCTCCGTTCGTCCGGGCCACCCTCCTAGGCAGCCCCCGGGACTCTCAGGTGATCGCTTCCCTCGCGATGTGGTGCCGGCTGTGGCGAAGGCTGAAAATTGAGCTCAAGGCTTTGTAGGCCTCCGTAGTGCATGTAGACCTGCGATCTGTTGGGAGTGCTCTGTGCTCCTGGCCGCTTCGTCATCGGTTCCACTCAGCTTCACAGCGCCCACACAGATTAGGTGTCGTTTTGGTACCCATTAATGCCACTGGGATCATTAGCATGTAGGGATATATGGTGGATTTTCATCCCGGGCCCAGAGCTCGTCGCCTATGCGACCGCCATCTTAGGCTGCTTGCCACGCCCCCCCCCCACGTTCCATGTTCTTAATGATTTTATTTTAACTTTAATATCTCAATGTGGCTTTTTATTGACTTGTCAGCTAGCACAAATACAACACTGTATTTTCTTTGTTTTAATCTTCATATAAAGTATCTATTTTGGATTTGACTTATGGTTGGAACTGGATAAATTATTAACCAGTCAGGTAGAGCATCAGCATCTTTTGAGCAACCATTCCATACCATCTATACCTGCTTCCCCCTACCATTTGCTCCAAATCTTATGATATTTGGCAGTGCAGTCTCCGGCCTCATACACTGGTTTCTCCTGTTGGGCGCACCAGTCTGCTCCTCGCCGCCATTGGATGATTGATGGAGGAACTGTGGACTTCCAATGGGTGGCTATATCCCTTTTGGCTACCATGGTGGCCGTGCCCAGCTGGGCCCAATCCGCCCTCGTACCTCCGGCCCCGCCCTGCTCCACCAGCAGCAGTAATGTTGGGAAAAGGTCTACTTCCCAACCCAGTACTGTGAAAAGTTCCACAATCACCACCTCCCAGAATCTTTGAATGATTGGGCACTCCCAGGCCATGTGATAAAGATTTGCAGCAGTTTGGGAGCATTTGGAGCATCTAGAATGTGGCAGGAGGCCCGCTTTATGCAGACGATCTGGAGTGAGGTATGTACAGTGAAGATAATACGTTTGGACCTGTCTTAGCCTAGAGGAAATCATAGTGATCCTGGGCACCATCCGGGTGTCTCTCCAATCATTGTCCTCCAGAGGGCCCACCCACTCCTCCCATTTCGCTCAGAGGGAACCAATAGAATCACGGGCATTGATGATAACTGTACAATAGATTTAAGAGACGCCTCCCTTTCCAAGGGCAATCAGTATGATATTAGTTTCAAGGGGCCTAATCTATGGAAGGGAGGTGCCATGTGTAATGTGTGCAAGTAGAGCATTGCGCAATTGGAGGTATTTGTGGAATTGAGTCAGGGACAGTTTGTATGTGGACTGAAGGTCTTGAAAGGAGTGCATGTGCGTCCCAGCCCATACATCCCCAAGCAGGGTAATGCCTATTGCATCCCAGCGACTAAACCCCTCTAAGGCCAACACCTCCTCTAACCATTTGCCATGCCACAGTGGTGTTTGTTGCGTGAGAGTGGCTGCCCAGCCCGTGTAAGTCAGTGCCACCCACCAGCCGAGAAGCACCATACGAGTCACTTCAGGCAATGAGGTGGGGATTATGTATAGCATGGCCATCAAGTTGGAGAAGCCCATAGCGGCAACTTCAACCCTGTACACAGGATCGGACCATCCCCTGGTGAACCAGTCATTTATGATGATTGATTGTGATGCTAGATAGTACATGTATAGATTTGTCTTGCAGAGACCCCCTCTTATGGGCCGCGTTGACATTTGGCGTACGGCAATCTAAGTCTCTTATTGTGCCATAGGAAGCGTGTGGCCAAGGAATCCATCTCCCGGAACCAGTGGCGAGATATCACTGTGGCAAATTCTAAAAACGATATAAAAATTGCTGGAGGACCATCATTTTGTATAGGGCTATCCTGCCTATGACATTCAGTGGGAGTGATTGCCATTTTTGTAGATCAGCTTTGACTTTCTAACCCAAGGGCGTCATATTAAGCGACCATATAAGGGCCGGATGGAGTGCCACATGTGTGCCTAGGTAGCGGAAACTTAGCTTACATATCGGGATATCAGTCTGCCAGGCCACAGGCCCACGAGGACAACAGAGGCAACAATATTGACTTAGTGGGATTGACATTCAAACAGATGCTTCAGCAAAACGCCGATGTATCGGAAGGCAGGGTTGGAGAAGTATAAGAGGACATCACCTGCGTATTATGCTATACGGTCTTCGTAGTCCATGTCCTATGTCCATCCACTGATTTGAGTGTCACATCTATAAAATCAAGCTAATGGCACGATTGTAACTGCAAAAAGAAGCGGGGAAAGGGGACAACCCTGCCTGGTCCCCTTGTATTTGCAGAAGATGTTGGATACTACCCCATGGACTTGCACTCGTGCTGTGGGGTTGGAGTAGAGTACCTGAACGAGTCGTTAGAACCGGGGTCCAATCCCTGCTCATCTAAGTCTCTGATTGTGCCATAGGAAGCATGTGGCCAAGGAATCCAACTCCCAGAACCAGTGCCGAGGTATCACTGTGGCAAATTCTGAAAAAGATATAAAAATTGCTGGAGGACCATAATTTTGTATAGGGCTATCCTGCCTATGACGTTCAGTGGGAGTGATTGCCATTTTTGTAGATCAGCATTGACTTTCTAACCCAAGGGCATCATATTAAGCAACGATATCAGGGCTGGATGGAGTGCCACATGTGTGCCTAGGTAGCGGAAACTTAGCTTACATATCGGGATATCAGTCAGCCAGGCCACAGTCCCACGAGGACAACAGAGGCAACAATATTGATTAGTGGGATTGACATTCAAACAGATGCTTCAGCAAAAAGCCGAAGTATCAGAAGGCAGGGTTGGAGAAGTATAAGAGGACATCACCTGCGTATTATGCTATACGGTCTTCATAGTCCATGTCCTATGTCCATCCACTGATTTGAGTGTCACATCTATAAAATCAAGCTGATGGCACGATTGTAACTGCAAAAAGAAGCGGGGACAGGGGACACCCCTGCCTGGTCCCCTGGTGTATGCAGAAGATGTTGGATACTACCCCATTGACTTGCACTTGTGCTGTGGGGTTGGAGTAGAGTACCTGAACGAGTCGTTAGAACCGGGGTCCAATCCCTGCTCATCTTAAGACCTGGACAAGGTTGTCCCAATACACAGTATCAAAAGCTTTCTCAAAGTATATGAGTAGCAAGGCCAGTGGATGGGACAATAAGTGCTGTTGAGCAAAGGCTACATGTTGTCACCACAGGCAGTGCCCCGTACTCCTCGCCGGCATAAAGCCACATTGGTTGGCATGTGTGAGAGTCTGCAGGACGCGTTATAATCACGCAGCGAGAAGAATTGCCAGGATTTTGACTTCTCCATTGAGAGGCGAAATAGGATGGTACTCTGCGCAAGAGACCGAGGGGGGCTGGGTCTTGGGGATCACTACTCTAGTGTCTTGGTCAATCTCTTCCAGGAAGGAGCTAACCTACACTGCCTCTTTGTACAGTTTTACTAAGTATGGCGCAACTTGGTCCTTGAATTTAGCATAAAATTCTGTATGGTATCCGTCTGAACCAGGAGTTTTCCAGGACACCGTTGCTGCAATGGCCCCTCTTATTTCCTCAATTGTGACAGGGGCGTCTCCAGGTCCTGTTTTTCTGAAGGTGTGAGTCATGGGAGGGGTACATCATCCATTGGTGTCAGTGTGTGGGCAGCTCTCGTAGCTGCTGCTGTTTTGTTTTGCTCGGTGAGTAACTCACTGTGTGCTCCATCAGGTTTCAGGTACACTCGGAGTTGATGTGGGGGGGACAGGGGTGGAGATCCCCATCTGGCCTCCCCCCCTGTAGGGAAGACATCAAGTTAATCTCCAGCGGGTACCTGTTGTAGTGGTCGCTCAGGTGAGGGCACTGATGAGCCAGAGCCAGGGAAGGCCGAGGTGACCCTCCTTCTACGACGGCCTGCCTCTCCAGCAGCCGCTGCTGATTTTCCAGTTTGCGAGGGGGGTGCTGATCAGTGCCTGCTGCCTCATTGCTTCTCTTCAGTGAGCCCTCCCAGGTGGCCTCTGGAATCTCAAAGAAGTGTGTCATGTTTTCATGGATAACTTTGAACCGCATCGGGAACATGAGCTTGTACGACAGATTTTGGGCTCTGAACTTCTGTTTGACTGCTTCATAGGATCGTTGTCTCGTTTGCACTTCCTTGGAGTAGTCTGGAAAGAGGAGGATTTTCGCATTTTGACAAATAAGTTCTGAATGCCCCCATACCTCCCTCAGAATGCTGTCTTTATCTTTAAAAGTGAGAAATCAAGCAATCATAGGTTGAGATGATGCTCCAGAAGGGGGCTTAGGAGCGAGTGCCCTGTTTTCGTGCTCCACGGCGAACCACGTTGAGAGTTTCTCAGCCGGCATCCATGATTTGTTCCAGGAATTCGGCTGGTAGGGTGGTCTCAAGTCCCTCGGGAAACCCCACTAATCTAAGATTGTTACACCAAGAGCAATTTTCTGCGTCTTCAGCTTGTCAGTGCAGTTCGCCTGTTTGGGTGAGCAAGTGTGTGACTTTGACCTTGATGTCCGACACATCATCTTCAACTGTGAAAATTCTTCCCTTGGCCTCTGAGATTCTTGTTGTTGCATTTCACAGATCTTGGAAGAGGAGTGCCACATCTACCCTCACCTCCCCATTTTAGATTCAACTGCAGTCTGGGATGTATGTATGGCCTGGTGAATTGTAACCAAGTTGCTTTCTGGCGACTCTTTATGGCCTTTGGCCGGTAGTATACTGGTCGATACAGGTCTGGGAGGGTTGCAGGTTTAGAGGCTTGTCTTTCCCCATGTTTGCAGCCAGGATACACCACTGAAGTGAGTTCAGCCCCGGCCCGCTTGCCACACACTTGTAGCAGCTCGAGTAGCCGAGCCCCATATGGCAGCGCTAGGCACCTCAGGAGGTGTCCAAAGAGCCAGGGAGTGTGCCAATAGTCAAAGAAGAGAGGACCCAGCCAGGCCTTCCTCAAAGCACCAACATCCCTCAGGTTCCCCTGGGCCCCCGACACAGCCCCCTTTGTGTGCTGTCCCTTCTTCACCATCAAGCAGGGCAGTGCGTGTTCCCTCTGTTTTTCTTCTCAATGGTGGATTTTGGCACAGTGACACTAAGATCACTCGGTCTGGTGGGCCAGTACCGGTTCTCAGTCCCAGGCCCTGCATGTGGTAAGGCAAAGGCCCAGGGAGCCATACCCCACACCTCCAGCCACCTGCGCCTCAGCACGGCTCTGTCAAGGCAGGAGAAATGGACAGGGCAAGTACCAGTGGGCCTACTGGATAGCTTCAGGGGGTCAAAGCATGAAAATTCATCAGCCCTCATTGTAGGGCAAGTCTATTCCAGTAGAGCCTCCTTCCCAGTCACTCTGTGCTTTAAGGAAAGGATTATGTTACGGGCCCCAGTCTTGCTTGAAACTTGATGTGGCGGGGGTTCTGTGAGGCTCCACAGGGCTCAGCCGCAAGGCTGCAAGCCAGGGAGCTTGTGCCTCTGTATGTCTGCCTAGAGGGCTGGTAGCTCATGCCACGCCACCCAGCTGCGGGACCAACAGGCCTGGCCCCCCTCGTTCCCACCCCCGTCCTCCTCACCGGCTGCTGCTGTCTTCTTTTTACGGCCCGTACTGCTCCTCACCCCCCCACCCCCCGCCGGGCTCAGCGCTTCAGGGCAGCCACCTGCGTGGGGCTGCCATTTTGTGTCCTGTCCAGGTGCAGCCGCCAAGCCCAGCAGCCACTCCCATGGGCCGCCAACAAGCCCCCGGTACCCGAGCAGGAACGGATGATGACCGGTGTCATTTTGGCCAGTCCGGCAACACTACAGGAGGATGGTGGCAGGTGATGGAGGGGTCCGGAGCACTCTTAGAGTGCGACCGCCGTTTTGACGCCCCAAGCCACGCCCTACTGCAACATTTTAATGTGATCTTAATATAATTATTGTTTGTTTGTATTTCGATTACATTGTAAAGATTTTAAGTAATCACACAATAATCTTACAGTACACAATCTATTTTACCCAGAGACAGGATAGTTTAAATAAATAGACAATCCTCTGCTTTCATGCAAGAAAAAATCAATAATTGTTAGTGAATAACATTATAAATGTGATTTGCTGAATGTATATTGTTTTCTGTTTTTAAGAATCCCATTTTAACTTTTATAACACTGGATCTCATCAACGTGTAATAGGATGTCACAATAGGTAATTATGTCACTGAATGTGCTGCATAATTGGCTTTGATCACATAATATGCCACATCATTTGTCTTTCCATTTTACATAATTTACCTTTCCTTGCACCATGCTTTAGTGAACCCTACCAATATTTGATTCTCAGGTGCAGTGCAATTCCAGTGGTCCTTCTCTTAACCTGGCATCTGGTACAAACCTTCCGCTACCACAACAGTGTGGGCTCAGATGCCAAGTACGACAGGGCATTCATGAAGAACTTCTAATGTTTTCTTCAGTCCATACAATCTTTGTTGAGCCTGCTTCTGAGCACAATCAGAATAGTATTGTCAGATGGGTTAAGAATGTGCATCTCTGATGAATTTAGTACTCACCTTCATTCAGAGTGCCCACACACTAACCATTTCAGTTTCATCTAACGTTTTTTCTGCATCATCAATAAATTGTCGGGCGAAATATTGTGATTGATCAACCCTTATCGCTATGGAAGGTACTTAAATACACAGTGTCTTTTTCAAACTAAATGTATCCTGCAGGCTCAGTGGACAACACATCAATAGTCGCATGAACAAGACAAGATTAACAAAGTTATGAAAAACAAAATTTAGCATAGATTAGTTATGTATAATAGCTGGATAATCACAAAGTAATATATTTAGGGAACTATTATGAATGTCCAAATTGAAACAATAAATAACCAAAAGCACTAACACTCAAAGCATAGACTATATACTTTAAAGTGAGCATGGTACTATTTGTGGCTGATTTTCTTGCTTTAAGATGGTATACTTAATTTCTTATATGAAGTATTTTACTTGCATTTTATCACAAAAAAGACAAAACGTCATTTTCAAAACATTAATGAAGGATATTCATAATTTCCCTGTCTGTCTGTCCATATACAATATTCTCATCCAATGACCGATCTGAGTTCATCACACAGTGCATGTGCCTGACAGTGACGCTGGGAATGACCACACTTCCAGGACCGTAATCTGTCTGAACAATGTTTGTTCGGAATCTGCTTGTGCTAGAAAGAAGGAAGACTTTACAGCCACGGTATATTTGAAATCAGATAGTATGTCTGACTTAATTGTTGTAAGGAAAAAAAATGATGCAGTTTACTTTAGCAATGTTTCAGCCATTTCTTTTTATCAAACACTGTTCAACTATTCTTCTTTTACAATGACCTGAGGCCCATTAATACATTTAGATACTTCGACTTTAGGGTGGGTTTAATTTAGGAAACTTATTGTTATTGCGGAAATTCCTATTTCAGTATTCTGTTCCGAACAATGCACCGGTTCTTTCCAAGGGGCTAATGTTTAAGAACCGGGGTACCCACGGGTAATAGACCTGCAATTCGGATGCCCCGTCCGTGCCGCAGTCGCCGAAAGGAGCCAGGGACGTCAGGTGGTTGTTACAGCTGTCGTTTCTCTTCTGTGTGCGTTCATGGCGCTCTCCATCCCAAATGTTCCAATGTTTTGTTTTCTATGCTCCAGCTGTACAGTAAACGACCGCATAAATGTATTAGCTCAGCTGGAACTGCTGGAGGCCGAGCAGTGTTAGGCACAGCACAGACGTCAGAATGATGGCCGCCTGAACACCGATGAACCCGGGTCTGTGCTACGCCAGCTGAGCGCTGGACGCGGTCCAGTCGCTCCGAAATGTGACCCTCGCTGGTAATACTGCACATAAAGCGACTAAAAACGTGATGATTTCACCAAGCACGGTGCTTTATTTACTTTCATTTTGATTAGTCTCTAAAGTAATTTAAAAGCACAGTTCTTTTTTTTTTTGGGCGTTTTATATAGCGCGAACTAAACCCGAAGATATCAGGTATCAGGGCGCTTTACATGAGCACCAGTTTCGTTACAGATGAACACATTCATTTTTGTTAGGCACAGGGAGATTAAGTGATTTGTCCAGAATTACAGGATGTTGAGCGTCGTTGCCGAGACTCGAACGCGGTTCGAGGTCGACAATTCTAACCAGTAAGGCTACATCCTCTCCCCTTTGTGTTAAAACTGCCATGATCTAAAATTACAAGGACATGAAAGCAAGAAGGTGCATGTCTTGATAGGTCTGACGTAGCCTGTGAGCATTAAAGACGGTCATTACGAGCGCCCCCATTAAATTAAGGTAAGTGCGTCAACTACTGTGACCACGTATACCGGAATTCCAAATTTGGTGGCAAACACTGTACTCCTGAAGTTTTCCCCAGGTAAATTGTGGGAGATCAAAACTTGCAAATTTTACTGTTAAAAAATGCCCGTAAATAAGAGGACTTGCAGATTTAGCTGCAGTGAGCCCAGAATCTGCATGTTGTGCGCTATTTTTGCAGGCAAAACTCAGATTAGGCAACAATTAACACACCAGATGTTGAAACCGAACCACTTATAATGAGGGCCCCAGAGCATGAATTCAAGGTGAGTTATAATGGAAAATCCTTCACATTCTGGAAGAAGTTCTAAATCTTCTGGACAATCCACTGATCTTATTTACTCCATCACAGAGGTAGAATGATGAAAGACATGTCACCAGTGGAACCCCCTCTGGACTTAGCACTTTCTCCAGAAATTTGAAGCTTTTCCATTATCATCCAACTCCAAATCAAGGTGCAGATGTGGCCTAATGACCTGTCCTTCCAAACAGGGCTGGACTGGGAACAGCAACCAACCCTGTCAGATTGCTGCTCGACCGGCCCTGTGAGCGGGGGCGGGGGGTGGGTGCTAGCAAAAATCACCGCTCTCGCTTTGGTGACAGGGTTTGATATTGCATCATTGCTGCAAAACCGTCCCCCAGTGACAAAATCCCCCCCGCTGCCACAAAACCAGCCCCAACCACTCCAGCCCACCGGGGAAATGCCCGGTGCCCGCTACAGCCAGTCCGGCCCTGCTTCCGACCTTGGAACTGAGAAGCTAAGACTCTAGGTCTGAGTCCTGGCCTCATGTTCTGTCATTCTATTTGTTTCACAGTTCCCTTAGCCCTCCAGTGGACTTCCTGATGTGAACTAAATAGAGTACAACTGCGCACACCCAATGGAGGGTAAAAAGTGAGTTTAGGCACTACGAGTTCAAGCATGCATGTAGAATTAACTCACCTGAGAGGCGCACCAGAGGACAATGACGTCATTAATTAGCAGGTGGACAAGTGTGTTTCTAAAGTGTTGTTAAATACAAAAAGAGAACTCTCTTGGACATCCGCCGAAGTTTACCTATGTTCAAGTGCACAATCAACCACAGTTATCCATTATATCATGCATACATATATACTCAACTCAATAAAAACACAGATCTGAACCCAAAAAGCAACCATATATTGCACGAAGACAAAAAACTCAAACGTATACCATAATCAGGGTTTATTAAAAATCAATAATGAAGAATAACACAGAAAGAAAATTATTTTACACAAATTCATATATTAAAAACATTAAAAAACATCATGAGAGACAAAGAAACATGTGAAATGCTTAAATTCATCAGACAACTGATGAATTTAAGCATCAGATCTGTGTTTTTATTGAGTTGAGTATATATGTATGCATGATATAATGGAAACGGTGGTTGATTGTGCACTTGAACATAGGTAAACTTCGGCGGATGTCCAAGAGAGTTCTCTTTGTATTTACCAGTGGTACCCTGTCTCTTGGTTAGTGGGGTTACTCCCTGTGTTTTCTTCACATCTAAAGTGTTGTTGCAAGGTTTTACCCGAGCCTGTGATCAAAGACTAGGAGGGTCCGAAATGAATGTGTCAGGCATGATAATAATCTTGATGTGAATGCCGGTTTTCCAGCCTTGAAAATAAAACAGCTTTCAAAGTTCATCTGCAAAAGAGTGCGTCTTCGTTCTGAGGGCAACTTGGGAATAATATATATATATATATATATTATATATATATATTCACTGAAAAAACCTAAGGTTACAGAGATGTTATAGTTAGGCTGACATTTTACTCGCACAAAACCAGAGAAATTCAGCAGTTATAGTTAGCTGAGCTAACTTCTAAATCTAAATCTGCTGGACAATCCACTGAGCTAGCTGAGCTAACTATAACTCACGCCCCTGCAATGCACTGCTAATGACCTCACATATTACATCACTCATGACATGCACCCTTGCCCTGCATACTCTGCCTGCCCATGGCGAGGGCCAGGGTGCAGCTTTGATGATTGTGTGACTACAAGCGCCTCTCCCCTCCTGTGTTGAGCTCATGATTTCTGAATAAGGCAAAAAACATATCATATACAAGTAATATACCTACTAGGTATTGTATGTGCATGAACATTTCTCACCTTAACCACCTTAATAGTAATTAAGAAGACCAATAAAGTATTGTTCTAGGAGTGGAACTAGGGATCATCCAGTCTGGTCCTGATGAAAAGCCTTAGGGGACAGGCTTGAAACGTGTAGACCAGGAGACACCCACCCACCACAGTGTGTTTCTCCTCTTCCCCGTTTTTAATAATACCAGCTACAGGATTTAATAAAACTTAGTTTCCACGTAGCCAGGTATTTTTTAGGATCAAATCTCTTTTTTATTGGCAGACCAAATAGAGAAACAATTACACAGCAAGCTGCCTACAACCCGAACTGTGCCAGCTGCGAGATTTAACTGCATGTGGGTGAACAATACCAAGTCTATCCAGCTATGTTATCACAATGTAACCATGGTAATACACAGCTTTTCGCCTACAACCCACAATGGGCCGGGCGAGGGCAGAGGACAAGTGAATAAGAGACAATGGAGCCTTGTTAGGATGTGCAATGAACATCGTGCTTGATGCTATCTCCAGGCAATCTCCGCGTGGTGTTGCTGCGTGCAGCAGTTCGGTGTGCATGCCAAAGAGTAATGGTCAAACAAGAAAAGAAAAAATAGCCCAGAATGAGCGAACAACCACCCCCTTTGTCCCCTTCCGACCAGGTCAACCCACCAATGTTAAGTGCCTGGCTTGACTGGTGTCTGTCAAGTGCCATCCACCTCACGCCGCCCGACTCTTCCTGTGCAGTGGGCAGCAACCTAAGAATGCGCAGATTAGAAGGGCACGTCAATTCCCTAAACTCTTTGGACAAGATGGCAATGAAGAGAGACCAGATTTTTGTGTATGATGAAGGGTCAGTGCCTGTCGCCATCGACAGCTTCTCCATCCCCAGCAGGGACCAAAACTGGTGAAGCCATTGTCTGTGGTCAGGGACTTTGTCTGTGCCCCAATTGTCCAGAAGAAGCCTGTGTGCAGCATTTAGGGCCAGTGCAATCTGACGTCCTCTAGTGGACTGAAGAGGATATGTGAGTGCATTAGGGAGCCCCAGGATGTTATAAGCGAGGAACCGCGGGATCTCAGTGTTAAATGCTCTATCAATGTCTTCCAGTACTAGCTCCCAGAATCTAGAAAGCTTTTGACAGTGCCATAAAAGATGCAGCAGCATCCCTGGGCTGCCACAGCCTCACCAGCATTGACCATCACACTGTGTATTCCATTTTTGGATGTGTGCAGGAGTGTAGTACCAGTATGAGCTTATTTTGTATGCTGTTTCAGTGTGCCCTGTATTGTGTGCTGTGTGGTGCACCCTATAAAATATGTCTTCCCATTCTTTGTCTGTAAGGGCTCGACCAAGTTCTAACTCCCAGCTGGTCTGGCCTGGGGACCTGTGGTCGCAGGGTGCTTTCATCAGATGGCGATAGATTTCAGAAATTAGCTTCCTATCGTCTGCTTTAAGGAATAGCCATTTCTCAAAGGGGGTCATGGGTCTCCTGGCCTTAGGCCGTGTCTCAGGGTTGAGTAACCAATGTGTCAGCTGTGTATGAGTAAAACGGTCCTTCTCTAGTAAGGAATAGTGGGCCTTGAGTTGATCAAAAGGGATGGGACCTTCGTGATCAAAAAGGCAACCAATCCGCATGCAACCGCCCGCCACCCAGTTCTTTGCAATGCCCGAAGTCATACTCAGGGGGAACTCTGGGTTTGCAAACAAAGGCATCATAGGAGAGGGGAAGGACGAGAGCCCAGCCGCCTCCGCAACCCTGTCCCATACTTTCAGCGTTGGACTTGTCACCGGGGACGAGTAGAGACTCCATGATCTATGGGCCTGGGGAAGCCAAGCCTTGCGCCAGATGTGTGCACCCGCCACTGTTTGGTCCATGAAGACCCAGTGCTTCTCCGTCATACGGCGGTTCCACTCCACCAGATATCGCAGCTGCGCAGCTTGGTAGTAACGCAGGACATTAGGTACAGCAAGGCACCCTTTTTGTTTTGCTCGTTGCAGCATCTGCTTTTGCAATCTGGGCTTTGTTTTCCCCCATATAAAACAGTCAATCTCTCTTTGGAGATTGCAAATCATGCCGGGAGGTGGAGCAAGGGGGAGTGTCTGAAAGATGAAGAGGGCCCGGGAAAGGACATTCATCTTCACTGCCGCTATTCTACCTATCCACAAGAGGGGCAATCATTGCCAGTACACTCAGTCCTTGCGAATTAGGGCCAAGAGTCTGGTGTAGTTAGCCTGGGCAGTTTTCATGAGACTCCGTGCAAGAACAAGACCTAGGTAGGGGAGGTCTGCATCAACCCACTGAAAGTCAAACTGGGATCGTAACATTTGTTCCGTGCCAGGGTTAGCGGTAAGATTTAAAATCTGTGACTTCTGCGAATTGACACTGAAGCCCGATATCGCACCAAATTCGTTCAGCTCCGAGACAATGGCTAGAGACTGATCAGATGATGATCGGCCCCAAACTGAATGCCCGTCGCCTTCGGGTTGTTCCTCAACCACTGCGTGAAGGGCTCCATGTACAAGGCGAAGAGAAGCGGAGAGAGCGGGCAACCCTGCTGCGTGCCTCGCTCTATGGCAAACCCGTGGGAACTCACCCCATTTACCCACACCACATCGTTTGGGGTGCTATAAATGCTTTGATTCCACTTCTGAAACCATCTGCCTACTCCAAAGCGTTGAAGAGTTGCAAATAGATAAGGCTAGTGCACTTGGTCAAATGCCTTTTCGGCATCAACAGCTAGCAGCAAAGCGTCTTCCCGTGAGCGATGCACCTTGTCAATAAGATGGCAAATGCGCTTGGTATTGTCCCCACATTGGCGGGAGGGGATAGACCCCGCCTGATCCGAGTCTACGAGACCAGGCGTCAAAGGGTTAAGACATTGGGCTAGGACACCGGCGAACAATTTCAAGTCCACATTTAGAAGGGAGATGGGATGAAACGAGCTGCATTGCTTAGGGTCTTTCCCTGGTTTAGGTATTACCGAAATTGAAGCCTGTAGCTTCGACTTCGTTATTGTGCCAGTATCGGCAAAAGAGTTAAGGAGGCGCGTCAGAAACTGGGCCAGCTCCCGGCAGAACGTCTTATAGAAGGATGCACTGAACCCGTCCGAGCCCGGCGATTTCATTGGCTTCAGCCTAGCAATCGCCGATATTACCTCTTCTATTCGAATAGGTTGACCAAGTGCCTCTGTTTCTGCAGGTGGGAGAGGTGTGACCGCCGCCGTCCGGGCATATGTAATGGGGTCCGTTACCACTGTGGGGTCACTCGTGTACAGCTCGGCGTAAAACGCCTGGAACTCTGCCGCTATGCTGGAGGCATCTGTCACCTCAGGACCAGAGCGCGTTGTATGGACTTAACCGTATTAGCGTATTGCTTGCTGCGCAGGCGGTGGGCAAGCATCCGTCCCCCCTTGTTGGTCCCCACATAAAATTTATGTTTGAGGCATAGCATTGCATATTTGGCAAAGTCGTTTGAGTTGCAACTTTTCTTGCTCCAGTCTACGCCAAACTTGGGGGCACCAGTACGTTTATGTATGGACTCCAATTCTCTGACTGAATTCTCCAGTTCCTGCCGCTTAGTCTTTCGTATTTTATTGTCGTGGGCTGCCTTGGCGATGAGCGCCCACCCGAGCAACCAATTTTAGAGCTTCCCACACGGAAGAGAGAGAGACCTCACCTGTGTTATTTAGGGCCAAGTAGTCAGATATCGTCTCCTTGATTGCCAGGACTGTGTCGGGGGAGTGTAGCAGTGTCTCACGCAGTCGCCAAGGTGGTGTCTGGGTGTGGGGAAGGAAGTGCGCAGGGTGAGCGTGATGGGAGCGTGGTCAGATAAAGAGAGGGGTTCGATGGAAGAGGCAGTTACCCAGTCCCATATAGAGGCTGAGGCAAAGAAGTGGTCCAAACAGGCGTAAGTCTTATGTGCTGCAGAGTAAAAAGTGTAATCACTTTCATTGGGGTGTTGCGAGCGCCAAACGTCACGCATCCCACAGTCAGCGAGCCAAGCCAATCCCTTGGGAGAAAGAGCACCAGATTGCCCAGTTCTCTGCCCTGAATGGTCCTGGTCTGTATCCATTAATATATTAAAGTCTCCTTCCACCAAAATCGCTGAATCTGGGGAATGAAGCACTTTTGCTAGGGAGTCAGTTATAAAGTCCTATTGTCTCTCATTAGGGGCATACAGTGAGGCAACTGTGAAGTGAAGTGCACCAAACTGGACCTGAAGGGCCATGACCACCCCGGAGAAGCGCTTAGAGAAAAAAATAGCCACATCCCCTTTTTTCCCTTTCCCTGAGGACCAGAATTGCTGAGGGAATCTCTTGGTGTGCATTCTATGTGTGTCTTGAGAAAGCAGGTGTGTTTCCTGGAGTAGGCATATGTCACTCTGTGAGTGTTCTAGTAGGGAGAGAACCGCCGACCTCTTAATGGGGTTGTTGAGGCCGTGCACATTGAGACTAAGCAACTTGATATCCATGGTCTAGAGAGATGGAAGGGGCTAGGCAGTGACTCTCACAAGGCTCGCCTATCAGATTGGGAAAAACACAGGAGCCAGGCTGTAGGGAAAAATTCCTAATGGCCCTATGGCATACCACCCTAATCTGGTGTGGCCCGTCGGAAGGGGAACCCCCATACTTCAACCCAAAACCTGAACAGAAAACTAGAATATTTAAATGAACATTCAAGTCCATCATAACGAGAGGGTCGATACAAGAGGGAGCCGCCAAGGCGAAGCGACTCTTCAAGTAAAAGTGGGGTTCAGCACCCCCGCCCCGCCCTCAAAGAATCATCTCCACAGCATCTTAAACAGTACCTCAAGAGGGGGGGCCATCATCTGGCTTGCTGTCACCGGAAAGGGAGTGCAACACCTCGGACCTTTCTTTGGCCAAGGTGGCTGGATCAGCGCAGTGGCGCCCAAGCCGCAAACCTTGCCTTGTCCAGCAGAAGTCTTTACCAGGGGCGTTGTCATTTGCCGGGGATTGGTGGGGACTCTGCTCTTTGAGCTCTAGGTTGAGAACCTTGAAAGCCTCCGTTAGAGAGGGTAGTTGGTATGTTTTCCCATCCATTTGGAAGATAAGACGAAATGGATGGCCCCAGGAATACGCTATTCCCTGGGAGCATAAGTGGCTGGTTACAGGGCGGAACTCTTCGCATCTGCAGGGTGGTGGCCACAAGGTCCTGGAATAGCTGAACCGAATGGCCCAGGAATTGTAACTTCTGGTCTGATCTGGCAGCCTTGAGAATCACCTCTTTCTCTGTGAAGTTGTGAACACAGACCAGGATGTCTGCTGGTGGATGAGGGGGTACGCGGGGGAGACCGACTCTGTGGCATCGATCTATCTTGGTGCTGCTCTGTGCGGCTTCACCCAAGATGCTGCTTAATAGGGCCTGGACATAGCCCTCGAGGTCTGAGCCCTCCACGCCCTTTGGGACACCCCGGATGCGGATATTATTCCATCTAGACCTGTTTTCTAGATCTTCGGCGAGGGCCTGTAAGTCAAATTGTTGGTCCTGTAGGTGGATGATTTCTTACTGGAGGGCTTCTATTTCTGCATCCCTGGCCAACGAGCCTTCTTCAAGGGCCACCACTCTCTCCCCCGGCGCGCTTCCTTTACCTCCAGCATCAAATCCTTTTTCACCGTTTGCAGGTCTTCGTGCAGCGTAGCGTACAGCGCCTCCAGAAACTCGCGGGTCACTGAGCTTTCAGCCCCTTCCACTCCCCTGGGTTGTTTTGATTTTTCCACCACCATCCTGTCCTGTTGGGCCTCCCCCACACCTTTAATCAGCATTTCACGGACCGAGCGGTCCTTCTTAGTCTTCGATGTGGCCATCCTTCCCTGATCGAGGGCCCCAGGGCATGAAGGGACACAAAGAGTGGAGTAGCTCAGTCAGTACCTCAGTGTGAACAGGCTCCGGTCGGGAGCTAAGTTTGGGCCTGCACCCGGTGGGGCGATCTAGGCGTGATATCAGCTTCAGACTTCCTGACCAGCCGCTCCATGGCAAGGACAGCCGAAGAGAGCCTTTCCATGCAATGCACACCGCTGTCAATGCCTCGTCTCGACCAGATGTGGCAATGCGCAATAGGCTACTGGGGTTTGGAAACTGTAGTGCCACCTTGCGCTACATTGGCTGTGCCGACTTGCTTCTGGTTCGGTCAGGCGGGCAGTGCCCAGAGACCATAAGACAGTGGTCTTATGGTCCTAATTAGACCTTCGCCACTGTATCACACGCAAGGCAGATGAGGCCCCATTCTCGGTTGTCTTGCGGCCCTGCCAGTGAGGAGCAAGTGAAGAGGGCCGATACGGGCGCCGTAGGTGCTTCGGTTCGGCCTGCCCCCAATGCCGTCCCAAGTCTCAGGCAGCAGTCCACCACGGGCAGAGAGTTGGGGCCAAATCACAGTCTGGCAAAGTCCCCCAGCTCCAGCGGCACAGCAAAGTGGAAAAGAGTGGGGGAGGGGCCACCACCCATACCCCGCCACTGTGCTCTCCAGTAGGTGCCTTCGGCCCCCGTATGCAGCACATACGGGGGCCGCACATACGGGGGCTCTCATACGGGGGCCTTCGGCCCCCGTATGAGAGCGATCCGGACCACTATACATCGGTCCTCCCCATGCGTCACTCACCAATGGTCGCCAGCGCAGTTCTGGCCCTCTTCCGCTGAGCGCCACTCCTAAGCCGGCTCGCAGCCCGTATCCAGGGCGCAGATCTCGGGGGAGGGTGGAAGCTCCTCAAGCTGCTCCCACCTGACCTCCGATCAGCATCCGTGGAGGCCTCTGTGCTGCAGGAACGTGGGTCATCACTCCCGGCCCTCTGGGCACCCAACTCAGCCCGCTCTCTCCAGGACCAAAGGACAGCGCAGTCCTTAGCGAGTGCAGGCCGTGGCTCCTATGCTTCCGGATAGGCCTTCCGAACATGTCCCTCAGAGCTCTGGGATAACCGCTGCCTGTTGCGATGACGCTTGACTCCTGGGTGATTTTATGAGCCGGAGAGTGCTGTTAATTGTGCAATAATGCCGGCGGGGACGGAGCGTCAACAGAACATGTCCGTTCACACCGCCATCTTGGCCACGTCCGCCAGGGATTTTTTAAACCCACAAGTCTGACCCTCCCACTCTTATCACTAATCACTTTATAGTCCACACCCGACAAAGTGCTCCCACGTCTCTGTCGGTCGCAGCAAGCTCCGTCCCACAGCAGGGCGGGAAGAGCCTGATGATGAAGCATGCCACCAAGGGACATTTTCGTGGGTGAGGGTTATTTCAAGAAAACATATTGTTTTCCTTGAATACTATAAAGTTCACTGGAAAGATAGCTATTTTGAGTACGGGTGGACTCTGTTTGGTTGTTCATGTAATAAAGGAGGTCGTGTCCACAGTAAACCTCACCTCTCTCTCCCCCCTTTGTTTGATTCATACAAATAGCAACACATACTCATTCACCTATACAGTCACTGACAGAAGCAGCAACACATACTCATTCACCTATACAGTCACTGACAGAAGCATGTACTCATCCATATAGCCACTCTCACATTCACTCACTCGCGCATACAGTCACTCATATACCTATTCACTCACATATACTGTCTTTCACATAACCAGTTACTCACCAATACTGACACAAGCACTCAATCACCTACACAGCCATACAGACACTCACTCACCCATACAGCTTCTCACACATACACTCACTGCCCCATACAGGCACTGACTCACCCACTCACTCATCCATACAGGCAGTCACATACCTGTTCACCCACACACACATAGACACACAGACAACTATAGAGATAGTCAACAAATCAATCACTCATATAGGCATTCACATACCCACTAACACACTCAAACACCCACTTAGACATCAACTGACAGACAGACACATTCATACAACCAGACACTCATCCATACATCCAATGAGACACCTAATCACTCACTTATACAGTCAGTCACACATCCAAACAGTCACTCATACACCTACTGATACACCAATACACCAATATATATATATATTTAACACTCATAAAGTTTTTTTTTAAATCACAGTCACTGGATGATGTCATCAGTGATGTCATTTGAGATGTCATCAGTGGTGTCACTGACCATGTCATGAGTGATGTAATATATGAGGTCATAAGCAGTGCATTGCGGGGCGCAAGTTATAGTTAACTCAGGTAACTATAACGGCTGAATTTCTCTGGTTTTGTATGAGTGAAATGTCAGCCTAACTATAACGTCCCTAGTAACCTTTGTTTTTTTAGTGAATATATATATATATATATATATCACGAAGAAATCCCAATGTCACGACAGACACTCCGGCGCAACACACGGGCACAGACTCCAAAAGCTGGTGTGGAAAAGATGAAGGTTTATTCACACATCAAACAAGGTCCAACATGACGCGTTTCGGCTGCCAGACATGCAGCCTTGATCACATAGCGCTATGAACAGACATGTGCAGTTTATATACAGGTGAGTGTAGTTTGGATGTAGTAGTCTGATTACTATGTCCATTATCATGAGTGAGCATTTTACTACAGCTAGCGCCTGAAGTCATATGTGTCATTTTACTGCAAGCAGGAAAACGAGCTACTAGTGACATGATAAGGTATAGAAACAACAGGAACAACAGACTATGCACAAATAAAAATAAAGATAGAGATAACATCCTGTGGCGGCGAAATTCATTACAAATGCTATGCATGCCCGAGAAAAACTTCCAACTCGCTGGCTATTCCACGGCCTGAGTAAACAGACATCTCATTCGGTATGTGTAAAACAAAATATGATGCGATGAAGGAGTCAGCCTTCTATCGTGTACTGGCGTGTGACTTGCTAAAATGCCTATGACTCTGATTAAGGCTCATAAGCTATCAGCCGCGGGGGCCCTGGGATGACCCTGTCAATACATAAAAAAATCAAAGACCGTGCCTGGAGCTAAGGAGGTGAAAAAATCGGGACTAAAATAATGGGTGCGCCTATTTCAGAATGTCAGAGAGTGCCATCTGCTGCGTAAGCCTCTGTGATGTGTGCTGCAATACTTCGTCCTGGCAACCTGAGGCCCAGAGACAAGCACCCAACTGGACAAAGGTAAGAGGCTACTACAATATCAAACTGTGAATGGAACGCACATGGTGAGAGTGGTAGAGAGGGTGTGCATAGAGGAGAGTGGAGGAGACGTTCGTAAAAAGTGCACAGTGAATTTAGTGGTGAAAATAACTACCTTAAATAAAAATCTCCTCCAATCCAAAGGACTCGTGGTTAAAAATATCTATATGCCATGTTGAAACTAAAAGTAACACGTGCATACAAGTCAAGGAGAACCTAAATATCCTTGATGTGTGGATCTAGTCAGCCTAACCTAAAGTGTGTGGCGACAAAAACGTGCGTGTTGCCGGTAATGTATCTGTAATAAGTGGCAAGCGACAAATTTACTCAATAACTGCTTAAATGCAAGACGTCAAACAAATACATTAATAACATTAGAGTAAAGTAAAGTCGAGAAAAAGAAAGAAAAGAAAAAGAAAAAGAAAAGGAAAAAGAAGAAGAAACATACTAAGTCAAGTATATGTTAACTACAGGATAACAGATGTAACAGACCATCTAGTCCTAGGTGCCTGTATAGCAGCCCACTGGTAAATACATATATTGGTAGATTTACAGAAAGTGGTATAAATCCTCACTGGTATTGAGGCCCGCAGGCGCCTTGGTGTTGAATTGCAATATATATTTGCTTTCCATTTGCCGTAACAGCTTCTCCCTGTTACCTCCCCTTCTGAGTGTTGGAATGCAGTCAATGACCGAGTACCTCAGGTGTTCCAGGTTATTATGGTGTGTCTCCTTAAAGTGTCTGGCCACTGGATATGTGGGGTCACTATTCACAATGGCTCTCAGGTGTTGTAGGATGCGCATGTGTACTGCTAACTTGGTGCTCCCGATGTAACGGAGACCACACTCACATTCCAGAATGTAAATGGCATACTCTGTTCTGCATGTTAAGTGGTATTTGATGATGAGAGTTGTCAGCCTGAATGTGGAATCTAGTTGTGTTATATTTTTCCCAAATTTACATGCCCTACAGCTATTACACTTGAAAAACCCCTTTCTGTCGGATAACCAGTTTGCTGCGCACTTAATTTCTGGGCTATTTCTGACGAGAGCGTCATGCATGGATCTAGCCCGTTTATATGTGATGTCTGGGTAAGTAGCGACTAGAGGGCCCAGGGTTGGGTCAGACCTAATGATTCCCCAATGTCTGTTGATCACTGATCTGATAGCCCTCACTTCAGTGTTGTGGGTGATGATAAGTCTAGTACTGACTGTCTGTTGGTTATCATTAGTCAGGATACTACTATTTTCTAGTTCGACGATGCCATCTCTAGGAGTGTGCCCTACGCTGGGTAGATTGGGAACACTATCTACACTAGATCCTCCAGTTCCCTTCAGGAGTGCCTCTCGAGGTTGTGCATTAGCTCTATTCATAGCTTTGTTGATATTAGATGTGGAATATCCACGTGTTCTAAATCTGTTAGCTGCCTCCTTTTGACAAATCAATAGATCTGTGGGGGAGCTACAGATCCTCCGTAGTCTAAGCATTTCTCCGTAGGGGATGCTTGCTATTAAATGCCTAGGGTGGAAACTGGAGGCGTGCAGGACAGAATTACCTGCCGTAGGTTTTCTGTGAAGTTTGGAGTGCATGATGTCATTGGATATGTACAAAGTAACATCAAGAAATTCAATGGAAGTGTTGCTGATGTTTGCATTGAATTCTAGATTCAAGGTGTTGTTATTGATCTGCATGATGAACCTGTTAGCACTCTCAGTGTTACCTTTCCAGATTAAAAAGACATCATCGATATACCTCAGCCAGGTAATGATGTTGTCCTGCCAGGCCTTGTTATGTTCTCCCTTGAGGACCTGTTCTTCCCACCACCCTACATGGAGACATGCGTAGCTGGGTGAGAAACAGGCCCCCATGGCTACTCCCCTAAGCTGTTGGTACACTGCTTTGTTGAATAAAAAATAGTTATGTGTGAGACACCAGTGAATGAGCTTGAGGAGCATGGCATTATGATTATGGCATTGTATAGGTCTTTTATCTAGAAAGTGTTTGCAGGCATTCAACCCATCATTATGATGAATGCTAGTGTACAAAGACGTGATATCAAGTGAAATTAAAAGATAATCATTGTGCCATGGAATATCTCTAATTTTACACAGAAAGTCACTGGTATCCTTGATGTAAGAGGGTTGACTAGAGACAATGTCTTGGAGAAAAAAGTCCACATATTTTGATATGTTTTCACACATACTTTTTCTTGCCGAAATAATGGGGCGACCTGGAATTGGGAAGGAGTTTTTGTGAACCTTGGGAAGGAAATATAGGAAAGGCAAGACAGGTGATTCAGTACTGAGAAAAGCGGTTTCCTCCTTGCTCAGTAGTCCTTGCGTCCTGTAGCCATTTAGAAGTTTCCTTAATTCTTTGTTGCTACTAGCCACTTCTTTGTGATTAGATACTTTATAGCAGCCTTGATCCAATAGATGTCTGTTGGCCTCCTCGAGGTACAGCTGCCTTGGCCAAAGCACGATATTACCTCCTTTATCAGACTTATTGATAATCACTTCATTTTCATTTTGAAGTTTGGTCATAAGTCTGTGATATTTAAGGTTTTGTTTATTGCGTCTGGCAGAGTTTCTTGCAGTCTTAAGGTGTAATGTTTTAAGTTCATCAATAATCACATCATTATATACATCAATAGCATCTTTCGGCATCATTGGTGTAAAGGTAGAGTGTGGTTTAAAAGGACTAGGTATTCTTGTTTGTATTGTAATTCCTTCATTAAGGCAAAGTTGTTGTGTGTTGACGGGGCGTCGGGGTTGCTAATTCAGTCATAGTGCGGATGACGGCAATATCAGCAACTGAAAGGGTAGCATCCGTTGGTGCTTTGCTTGAAACCATTTCCTGATCAGTTCTGGTGCCTTGCTTCAATTTGAAGAATTTTAGTAGTTTTAGTTTTCTGATAAATTTGAATACATCAATGCGTGTGCTACTATAGTCAAAACTGCTCTCGGGGCAGAAGGTGAGGCCCAGCGAGAGAAGTTGTTTTTCTGCCTCAGTGAGATTGATACTGCTGAGGTTAATGATCGTTTTAGTGTCCGCATTTACTTGCGCCTCCAGTTTCCTCGCCTCTTGTTGTTTGATTGCGATTTTTCTGCATTGCCTTCTTTCACGCCGCCTGCGGTTCCTTCGGTGCCTTGTTTCTTTGGCGGTCTCGGCCGCAGGGTTTGCCTCTATATATAGAGAGAGAGAGAGAGAGAGAGAGAGATATAGATATATATACACACACACGCAAAATGGCCGGCCCATTGTAATGACCCCAGAGAGTCCGTCTCCCACCATTCCGATCCGAAGCCTCCGAGATCATCTGCGGCGTACCCCAGGGATCGTCCCTCAGCCCAACACTGTTCAACATCTACATGGCCCCGCTCGCATTCATCGCCAGACAGCATGACCTCAACATAATCTCCTACGCCGACGACACCCAACTGATCCTCTCCCTCACCAAGGACCCCCTCGCCGCCAAATCCAACCTCCATGAAGGGATGAAGGCCGTCGCCAATTGGATGAAGATCAGCCGACTAAAACTGAACACGGAGAAGACAGAGGTCCTCATCCTCGGCTCCAACCCCTCAGCCTGGGACGACTCCTGGTGGCCAACGACGCTGGGAGCAGCCCCGACACCCACCGACCACGCACGCAACCTGGGAGTCATCCTCGACTCAACGCTCTCCATGGCCAAGCAAGTCAACGCAGTCTCATCCTCCTGCTTCAACACCCTCCGCATGCTTCGCAAGATCTACAGGTGGATCCCGACAGACACGAGAAGAACAGTCACCCAGGCCCTCGTCAGCAGCAGACTCGACTATGGGAACGCCCTCTACGCGGGAGCCCCGGCCAAGCTCATCAAGCGACTGCAACGCATACAAAACGCCTCCGCACGCCTGATCCTCGATGTACCACGCCACAGCCACATCACCCCCACCAGAGGAACCTGCACTGGCTCCCCGTCGACAGGAGAATCTCCTTCAAACTCCTCATCCACGCACACAAGGCACTCCACAAGACTGGCCCAGCCTACCTCAACACACGACTCCTCTTCTACGTCCCCAACCGCCAACTCCGCTCCGCCGACCTCTCCCTCGCCACCGTCCCTCGCATTCGAAGAACCACCACCGGCGGCAGATCCTTCTCCCACCTCGCCGCCAAGACCTGGAACACCCTTCCACTAAGCCTACGACAGACCCAAGACCTGCTGACCTTCAGGAGGCTACTCAAGACCTGGTTGTTCGACCAGTAGCAGCACCCCCCCTTTTTTCTCCCCCAGCGCCTTGAGACCCTCGCAGGTAAGTAGTGCGCTTTACAAATTCTGTGATTGATTGATTAAATGCATGTGTCACCATACATACGCATGTATGCGTCACAAAGTTGTCGCAACCATTTTTTCACTTTAGTTTACTGTTCTAAAATGGCTGATGTCCATCTTGGAGTACTAAATCAAAAAATTAAAAGTGCACAACATTGCATTCTAGAATATAAAAGAGAAGCTCAGAAGCAAATTCGCAGATGCATCTCATGCACAGCTGGAACTGTATAGAAGATGGAAGTTGAAAAAAAAAATTATGAACTACGTGATAGGGAGGCTCAGCAGAGTAACTGGAGCTCGAAGGGTGCAAGCAGTGCTGCTGAGCTGTGAGAAGCAACACAATTCTTAGTAGGGAGGGGTAGGGTAGCAGTGGAGGAGCTGGGAGAGAAAGAGGCAAGAACATTGAAAAAAGATAAAAAGCAAGCCCAATGAGATGGGAGAAATGGGGGAAGCAACGGACTAGCTGGGGGGAGTGAGGAGAGAGTTCAGGGGGCAGGAAGTGAGAGGGAAGCAGAACACAGGAACAGAGCAAGAAAACACCTGCACTCCCATGGTGTGCTGAAAGAAAAAGAAAAATGCAGTTCCATGAATGTAAATGGTGGCACGCCACAGCTCATTCAATTAATAAAATGGTAAAATATCTATGCTTTAGGGGAGATACAAGCACAAGAAGATAAAGGAAAGCAGTCAGATAAGCAACCAAATGTGATAGTCCAGAGGGCCAACCAATATTGATCTGTGGGCTGACCCAAGGCGCACACTAAGTAATTGTATTGTACACAATGGGTTTTTCAAAAACAGATACGGTTGAGATCAAAAAAGGTGTCTTGATAGTAACAGAGTCCTCTGAAAGAATGCCAATGCAGACAAAACACCAAATAGCATTCTTAAAAATTAAAATAATGTCTCTGGCATAATGAATGCTATGAATTTGTATGAGGAAGGATGCAGTTTGACTTTGTGATTTGCCACTGCCAGGTTCGATGTTGTAAACGTACCAGAGGGCCATTTGAAGAGATACCGATTTAATCTCCTCATAGTTTGATCTTCATTGCTTTCTTGAAGGATAGTAGGAGTGAAAGGGATCACAGAAGAGATTCTAAATAATTCCAATAAGGGTTCCCTTACTCTCACCTGCTCTCTCATGATTCTTCCTTCTGTTTTTATGAATGTTGATCTGCAGTGCAATGTTTGATGCAGCATGTAAACACGTGATGAAAAAAGAAACAAAATACCAAACTTAGTGGTAGACATTTAAATTCGTATGGTGATACCACCATCAATCCAGTTAACAAACATTTCTTTGAACTATCATTGAACTATCGCCACTTTTACTGCGGGGTTTCCTTAGGTCGTCCGGAAAATATCATTTGCCACTGTCAAGTGGAAAATTGTCTCAGGTTCAGCAGCGGTTGTTCCTCCTCGAGGGCAGAGGAGACTGGCCCCACCTGCTGAAGGTGCAGCAGCAAACATAAGTTAATAAAATGGTGGTCATGTATGATGACATTACCATTTAAGAATGAAGACTTACTGCCGCTGTTCAGTTCGAGTTTGAGGGATGGGGCGGGACTATTCCTGCTGATTGATAGCAGGGTCTGGGATAATTTGAGATGCCTAAAACTTAAAGTGCACATGGGGGATCGGCCGGCTTTCTTCCTATGGCCAGCCCGACATGCGCACTTCTGACTGCACTAGTCTGAGCTGTTTTAAACAGCCGGGCAGATTGCAGCCGCTGGTCCCCAGTCTCCAAAGGAGCGCCTGGGTAGCCTGCTCCAACCAATCCTGGTGCTCCTCTGCAGGAGAGCAGCTCCAGGATTGGTTAGGTTCGTTGGCTGTGCTCAGGCTGCATTTGGAACAGACACCCTCTTCCTGACTGGAGTGGGATTGGAACGAACGCCTCATCGTGACTGGAATGGGATTGGAAATGTTATGGTAGGCAATGTACGGCACGATTCCACTGTAATTTGTATCAATATTTTTTACTGCTGGCTCTCCTCTTTGCTGGACTCAAGATTTTTCTAACTGATTTTAAACCATGTGGCGAGCGCAGTCTGTGTGAAAACTGTAAACACAACTGTTGTATGACGCTGCCTGACTCAAGTGCTACGGATCCGCCCTACAGCACTTTCTGCCTTATTCCTTTCAGATCCTCATCTTAGACACCAGCTGCATCATGATGGCGATACAAAAGGGGATGATGGACGGAACGTTTGAGCCAATCAAACACTCACCCCCAGTCAACTGATCTGGGTTTAATCCATCATCATTCTTTAGCTCACTCCACCACCCCAGTTCAGACATGGCCATATGCAAATCAGTCTGACCCTGTGCCTCATGGGAACAGTCCAGCACGAACTGCCAAGCCATGTCTTCCCTGGACCGGAAACAAGCATCCTAGGACCGGTTTCTGGCATTCCAGCCGTCATCAGCCAGGCTTGCTTGAATCCAGTGGCAAAGTGAGCAAGGGACCCACGTCTGGGCATACCCCCGCCAACTTAGGGCGAACAAAGCGATACAAAAGGGGATGATGGACGGAACGTTTGAGCCAATCAAACACTCACCCCCAGTCAACTGATCTGGGTTTAATCCATCATCATTCTTTAGCTCACTCCACCACCCCAGTTCAGACATGGCCATATGCAAATCAGTCTGACCCTGTGCCTCATGGGAACAGTCCAGCACGAACTGCCAAGCCATGTCTTCCCTGGACCGGAAACAAGCATCCTAGGACCGGTTTCTGGCATTCCAGCCGTCATCAGCCAGGCTTGCTTGAATCCAGTGGCAAAGTGAGCAAGGGACCCACGTCTGGGCATACCCCCGCCAACTTAGGGCGAACAAAGCGATACAAAAGGGGATGATGGACGGAACGTTTGAGCCAATCAAACACTCACCCCCAGTCAACTGATCTGGGTTTAATCCATCATCATTCTTTAGCTCACTCCACCACCCCAGTTCAGACATGGCCATATGCAAATCAGTCTGACCCTGTGCCTCATGGGAACAGTCCAGCACGAACTGCCAAGCCATGTCTTCCCTGGACCGGAAACAAGCATCCTAGGACCGGTTTCTGGCATTCCAGCCGTCATCAGCCAGGCTTGCTTGAATCCAGTGGCAAAGTGAGCAAGGGACCCACGTCTGGGCATACCCCCGCCAACTTAGGGCGAACAAAGCGATACAAAAGGGGATGATGGACGGAACGTTTGAGCCAATCAAACACTCACCCCCAGTCAACTGATCTGGGTTTAATCCATCATCATTCTTTAGCTCACTCCACCACCCCAGTTCAGACATGGCCATATGCAAATCAGTCTGACCCTGTGCCTCATGGGAACAGTCCAGCACGAACTGCCAAGCCATGTCTTCCCTGGACCGGAAACAAGCATCCTAGGACCGGTTTCTGGCATTCCAGCCGTCATCAGCCAGGCTTGCTTGAATCCAGTGGCAAAGTGAGCAAGGGACCCACGTCTGGGCATACCCCCGCCAACTTAGGGCGAACAAAGCGATACAAAAGGGGATGATGGACGGAACGTTTGAGCCAATCAAACACTCACCCCCAGTCAACTGATCTGGGTTTAATCCATCATCATTCTTTAGCTCACTCCACCACCCCAGTTCAGACATGGCCATATGCAAATCAGTCTGACCCTGTGCCTCATGGGAACAGTCCAGCACGAACTGCCAAGCCATGTCTTCCCTGGACCGGAAACAAGCATCCTAGGACCGGTTTCTGGCATTCCAGCCGTCATCAGCCAGGCTTGCTTGAATCCAGTGGCAAAGTGAGCAAGGGACCCACGTCTGGGCATACCCCCACCAACTTAGGGCGAACAAAGCGATACAAAAGGGGATGATGGACGGAACGTTTGAGCCAATCAAACACTCACCCCCAGTCAACTGATCTGGGTTTAATCCATCATCATTCTTTAGCTCACTCCACCACCCCAGTTCAGACATGGCCATATGCAAATCAGTCTGACCCTGTGCCTCATGGGAACAGTCCAGCACGAACTGCCAAGCCATGTCTTCCCTGGACCGGAAACAAGCATCCTAGGACCGGTTTCTGGCATTCCAGCCGTCATCAGCCAGGCTTGCTTGAATCCAGTGGCAAAGTGAGCAAGGGACCCACGTCTGGGCATACCCCCGCCAACTTAGGGCGAACAAAGCGATACAAAAGGGGATGATGGACGGAACGTTTGAGCCAATCAAACACTCACCCCCAGTCAACTGATCTGGGTTTAATCCATCATCATTCTTTAGCTCACTCCACCACCCCAGTTCAGACATGGCCATATGCAAATCAGTCTGACCCTGTGCCTCATGGGAACAGTCCAGCACGAACTGCCAAGCCATGTCTTCCCTGGACCGGAAACAAGCATCCTAGGACCGGTTTCTGGCATTCCAGCCGTCATCAGCCAGGCTTGCTTGAATCCAGTGGCAAAGTGAGCAAGGGACCCACGTCTGGGCATACCCCCGCCAACTTAGGGCGAACAAAGCGATACAAAAGGGGATGATGGACGGAACGTTTGAGCCAATCAAACACTCACCCCCAGTCAACTGATCTGGGTTTAATCCATCATCATTCTTTAGCTCACTCCACCACCCCAGTTCAGACATGGCCATATGCAAATCAGTCTGACCCTGTGCCTCATGGGAACAGTCCAGCACGAACTGCCAAGCCATGTCTTCCCTGGACCGGAAACAAGCATCCTAGGACCGGTTTCTGGCATTCCAGCCGTCATCAGCCAGGCTTGCTTGAATCCAGTGGCAAAGTGAGCAAGGGACCCACGTCTGGGCATACCCCCGCCAACTTAGGGCGAACAAAGCGATACAAAAGGGGATGATGGACGGAACGTTTGAGCCAATCAAACACTCACCCCCAGTCAACTGATCTGGGTTTAATCCATCATCATTCTTTAGCTCACTCCACCACCCCAGTTCAGACATGGCCATATGCAAATCAGTCTGACCCTGTGCCTCATGGGAACAGTCCAGCACGAACTGCCAAGCCATGTCTTCCCTGGACCGGAAACAAGCATCCTAGGACCGGTTTCTGGCATTCCAGCCGTCATCAGCCAGGCTTGATTGAATCCAGTGGCAAAGTGAGCAAGGGACCCACGTCTGGGCATACCCCCGCCAACTTAGGGCGAACAAAGCGATACAAAAGGGGATGATGGACGGAACGTTTGAGCCAATCAAACACTCACCCCCAGTCAACTGATCTGGGTTTAATCCATCATCATTCTTTAGCTCACTCCACCACCCCAGTTCAGACATGGCCATATGCAAATCAGTCTGACCCTGTGCCTCATGGGAACAGTCCAGCACGAACTGCCAAGCCATGTCTTCCCTGGACCGGAAACAAGCATCCTAGGACCGGTTTCTGGCATTCCAGCCGTCATCAGCCAGGCTTGCTTGAATCCAGTGGCAAAGTGAGCAAGGGACCCACGTCTGGGCATACCCCCGCCAACTTAGGGCGAACAAAGCGATACAAAAGGGGATGATGGACGGAACGTTTGAGCCAATCAAACACTCACCCCCAGTCAACTGATCTGGGTTTAATCCATCATCATTCTTTAGCTCACTCCACCACCCCAGTTCAGACATGGCCATATGCAAATCAGTCTGACCCTGTGCCTCATGGGAACAGTCCAGCACGAACTGCCAAGCCATGTCTTCCCTGGACCGGAAACAAGCATCCTAGGACCGGTTTCTGGCATTCCAGCCGTCATCAGCCAGGCTTGCTTGAATCCAGTGGCAAAGTGAGCAAGGGACCCACGTCTGGGCATACCCCCGCCAACTTAGGGCGAACAAAGCGATACAAAAGGGGATGATGGACGGAACGTTTGAGCCAATCAAACACTCACCCCCAGTCAACTGATCTGGGTTTAATCCATCATCATTCTTTAGCTCACTCCACCACCCCAGTTCAGACATGGCCATATGCAAATCAGTCTGACCCTGTGCCTCATGGGAACAGTCCAGCACGAACTGCCAAGCCATGTCTTCCCTGGACCGGAAACAAGCATCCTAGGACCGGTTTCTGGCATTCCAGCCGTCATCAGCCAGGCTTGCTTGAATCCAGTGGCAAAGTGAGCAAGGGACCCACGTCTGGGCATACCCCCGCCAACTTAGGGCGAACAAAGCAATACAAAAGGGGATGATGGACGGAACGTTTGAGCCAATCAAACACTCACCCCCAGTCAACTGATCTGGGTTTAATCCATCATCATTCTTTAGCTCACTCCACCACCCCAGTTCAGACATGGCCATATGCAAATCAGTCTGACCCTGTGCCTCATGGGAACAGTCCAGCACGAACTGCCAAGCCATGTCTTCCCTGGACCGGAAACAAGCATCCTAGGACCGGTTTCTGGCATTCCAGCCGTCATCAGCCAGGCTTGCTTGAATCCAGTGGCAAAGTGAGCAAGGGACCCACGTCTGGGCATACCCCCGCCAACTTAGGGCGAACAAAGCGATACAAAAGGGGATGATGGACGGAACGTTTGAGCCAATCAAACACTCACCCCCAGTCAACTGATCTGGGTTTAATCCATCATCATTCTTTAGCTCACTCCACCACCCCAGTTCAGACATGGCCATATGCAAATCAGTCTGACCCTGTGCCTCATGGGAACAGTCCAGCACGAACTACCAAGCCATGTCTTCCCTGGACCGGAAACAAGCATCCTAGGACCGGTTTCTGGCATTCCAGCCGTCATCAGCCAGGCTTGCTTGAATCCAGTGGCAAAGTGAGCAAGGGACCCACGTCTGGGCATACCCCCGCCAACTTAGGGCGAACAAAGCGATACAAAAGGGGATGATGGACGGAACGTTTGAGCCAATCAAACACTCACCCCCAGTCAACTGATCTGGGTTTAATCCATCATCATTCTTTAGCTCACTCCACCACCCCAGTTCAGACATGGCCATATGCAAATCAGTCTGACCCTGTGCCTCATGGGAACAGTCCAGCACGAACTGCCAAGCCATGTCTTCCCTGGACCGGAAACAAGCATCCTAGGACCGGTTTCTGGCATTCCAGCCGTCATCAGCCAGGCTTGCTTGAATCCAGTGGCAAAGTGAGCAAGGGACCCACGTCTGGGCATACCCCCGCCAACTTAGGGCGAACAAAGCGATACAAAAGGGGATGATGGACGGAACGTTTGAGCCAATCAAACACTCACCCCCAGTCAACTGATCTGGGTTTAATCCATCATCATTCTTTAGCTCACTCCACCACCCCAGTTCAGACATGGCCATATGCAAATAAGTCTGACCCTGTGCCTCATGGGAACAGTCCAGCACGAACTGCCAAGCCATGTCTTCCCTGGACCGGAAACAAGCATCCTAGGACCGGTTTCTGGCATTCCAGCCGTCATCAGCCAGGCTTGCTTGAATCCAGTGGCAAAGTGAGCAAGGGACCCACGTCTGGGCATACCCCCGCCAACTTAGGGCGAACAAAGCGATACAAAAGGGGATGATGGACGGAACGTTTGAGCCAATCAAACACTCACCCCCAGTCAACTGATCTGGGTTTAATCCATCATCATTCTTTAGCTCACTCCACCACCCCAGTTCAGACATGGCCATATGCAAATCAGTCTGACCCTGTGCCTCATGGGAACAGTCCAGCACGAACTGCCAAGCCATGTCTTCCCTGGACCGGAAACAAGCATCCTAGGACCGGTTTCTGGCATTCCAGCCGTCATCAGCCAGGCTTGCTTGAATCCAGTGGCAAAGTGAGCAAGGGACCCACGTCTGGGCATACCCCCGCCAACTTAGGGCGAACAAAGCGATACAAAAGGGGATGATGGACGGAACGTTTGAGCCAATCAAACACTCACCCCCAGTCAACTGATCTGGGTTTAATCCATCATCATTCTTTAGCTCACTCCACCACCCCAGTTCAGACATGGCCATATGCAAATCAGTCTGACCCTGTGCCTCATGGGAACAGTCCAGCACGAACTGCCAAGCCATGTCTTCCCTGGACCGGAAACAAGCATCCTAGGACCGGTTTCTGGCATTCCAGCCGTCATCAGCCAGGCTTGCTTGAATCCAGTGGCAAAGTGAGCAAGGGACCCACGTCTGGGCATACCCCCGCCAACTTAGGGCGAACAAAGCGATACAAAAGGGGATGATGGACGGAACGTTTGAGCCAATCAAACACTCACCCCCAGTCAACTGATCTGGGTTTAATCCATCATCATTCTTTAGCTCACTCCACCACCCCAGTTCAGACATGGCCATATGCAAATCAGTCTGACCCTGTGCCTCATGGGAACAGTCCAGCACGAACTGCCAAGCCATGTCTTCCCTGGACCGGAAACAAGCATCCTAGGACCGGTTTGTGGCATTCCAGCCGTCATCAGCCAGGCTTGCTTGAATCCAGTGGCAAAGTGAGCAAGGGACCCACGTCTGGGCATACCCCCGCCAACTTAGGGCGAACAAAGCGATACAAAAGGGGATGATGGACGGAACGTTTGAGCCAATCAAACACTCACCCCCAGTCAACTGATCTGGGTTTAATCCATCATCATTCTTTAGCTCACTCCACCACCCCAGTTCAGACATGGCCATATGCAAATCAGTCTGACCCTGTGCCTCATGGGAACAGTCCAGCACGAACTGCCAAGCCATGTCTTCCCTGGACCGGAAACAAGCATCCTAGGACCGGTTTCTGGCATTCCAGCCGTCATCAGCCAGGCTTGCTTGAATCCAGTGGCAAAGTGAGCAAGGGACCCACGTCTGGGCATACCCCCGCCAACTTAGGGCGAACAAAGCGATACAAAAGGGGATGATGGACGGAACGTTTGAGCCAATCAAACACTCACCCCCAGTCAACTGATCTGGGTTTAATCCATCATCATTCTTTAGCTCACTCCACCACCCCAGTTCAGACATGGCCATATGCAAATCAGTCTGACCCTGTGCCTCATGGGAACAGTCCAGCACGAACTGCCAAACCATGTCTTCCCTGGACCGGAAACAAGCATCCTAGGACCGGTTTCTGGCATTCCAGCCGTCATCAGCCAGGCTTGCTTGAATCCAGTGGCAAAGTGAGCAAGGGACCCACGTCTGGGCATACCCCCGCCAACTTAGGGCGAACAAAGCGATACAAAAGGGGATGATGGACGGAACGTTTGAGCCAATCAAACACTCACACCCAGTCAACTGATCTGGGTTTAATCCATCATCATTCTTTAGCTCACTCCACCACCCCAGTTCAGACATGGCCATATGCAAATCAGTCTGACCCTGTGCCTCATGGGAACAGTCCAGCACGAACTGCCAAGCCATGTCTTCCCTGGACCGGAAACAAGCATCCTAGGACCGGTTTCTGGCATTCCAGCCGTCATCAGCCAGGCTTGCTTGAATCCAGTGGCAAAGTGAGCAAGGGACCCACGTCTGGGCATACCCCGCCAACTTAGGGCGAACAAAGCGATACAAAAGGGGATGATGGACGGAACGTTTGAGCCAATCAAACACTCACCCCCAGTCAACTGATCTGGGTTTAATCCATCATCATTCTTTAGCTCACTCCACCACCCCAGTTCAGACATGGCCATATGCAAATCAGTCTGACCCTGTGCCTCATGGGAACAGTCCAGCACGAACTGCCAAGCCATGTCTTCCCTGGACCGGAAACAAGCATCCTAGGACCGGTTTCTGGCATTCCAGCCGTCATCAGCCAGGCTTGCTTGAATCCAGTGGCAAAGTGAGCAAGGGACCCACGTCTGGGCATACCCCCGCCAACTTAGGGCGAACAAAGCGATACAAAAGGGGATGATGGACGGAACGTTTGAGCCAATCAAACACTCACCCCCAGTCAACTGATCTGGGTTTAATCCATCATCATTCTTTAGCTCACTCCACCACCCCAGTTCAGACATGGCCATATGCAAATCAGTCTGACCCTGTGCCTCATGGGAACAGTCCAGCACGAACTGCCAAGCCATGTCTTCCCTGGACCGGAAACAAGCATCCTAGGACCGGTTTCTGGCATTCCAGCCGTCATCAGCCAGGCTTGCTTGAATCCAGTGGCAAAGTGAGCAAGGGACCCACGTCTGGGCATACCCCCGCCAACTTAGGGCGAACAAAGCGATACAAAAGGGGATGATGGACGGAACGTTTGAGCCAATCAAACACTCACCCCCAGTCAACTGATCTGGGTTTAATCCATCATCATTCTTTAGCTCACTCCACCACCCCAGTTCAGACATGGCCATATGCAAATCAGTCTGACCCTGTGCCTCATGGGAACAGTCCAGCACGAACTGCCAAGCCATGTCTTCCCTGGACCGGAAACAAGCATCCTAGGACCGGTTTCTGGCATTCCAGCCGTCATCAGCCAGGCTTGCTTGAATCCAGTGGCAAAGTGAGCAAGGGACCCACGTCTGGGCATACCCCCGCCAACTTAGGGCGAACAAAGCGATACAAAAGGGGATGATGGACGGAACGTTTGAGCCAATCAAACACTCACCCCCAGTCAACTGATCTGGGTTTAATCCATCATCATTCTTTAGCTCACTCCACCACCCCAGTTCAGACATGGCCATATGCAAATCAGTCTGACCCTGTGCCTCATGGGAACAGTCCAGCACGAACTGCCAAGCCATGTCTTCCCTGGACCGGAAACAAGCATCCTAGGACCGGTTTCTGGCATTCCAGCCGTCATCAGCCAGGCTTGCTTGAATCCAGTGGCAAAGTGAGCAAGGGACCCACGTCTGGGCATACCCCCGCCAACTTAGGGCGAACAAAGCGATACAAAAGGGGATGATGGACGGAACGTTTGAGCCAATCAAACACTCACCCCCAGTCAACTGATCTGGGTTTAATCCATCACCATTCTTTAGCTCACTCCACCACCCCAGTTCAGACATGGCCATATGCAAATCAGTCTGACCCTGTGCCTCATGGGAACAGTCCAGCACGAACTGCCAAGCCATGTCTTCCCTGGACCGGAAACAAGCATCCTAGGACCGGTTTCTGGCATTCCAGCCGTCATCAGCCAGGCTTGCTTGAATCCAGTGGCAAAGGGAGCAAGGGACCCACGTCTGGGCATACCCCCGCCAACTTAGGGCGAACAAAGCGATACAAAAGGGGATGATGGACGGAACGTTTGAGCCAATCAAACACTCACCCCCAGTCAACTGATCTGGGTTTAATCCATCATCATTCTTTAGCTCACTCCACCACCCCAGTTCAGACATGGCCATATGCAAATCAGTCTGACCCTGTGCCTCATGGGAACAGTCCAGCACGAACTGCCAAGCCATGTCTTCCCTGGACCGGAAACAAGCATCCTAGGACCGGTTTCTGGCATTCCAGCCGTCATCAGCCAGGCTTGCTTGAATCCAGTGGCAAAGTGAGCAAGGGACCCACGTCTGGGCATACCCCCGCCAACTTAGGGCGAACAAAGCGATACAAAAGGGGATGATGGACGGAACGTTTGAGCCAATCAAACACTCACCCCCAGTCAACTGATCTGGGTTTAATCCATCATCATTCTTTAGCTCACTCCACCACCCCAGTTCAGACATGGCCATATGCAAATCAGTCTGACCCTGTGCCTCATGGGAACAGTCCAGCACGAACTGCCAAGCCATGTCTTCCCTGGACCGGAAACAAGCATCCTAGGACCGGTTTCTGGCATTCCAGCCGTCATCAGCCAGGCTTGCTTGAATCCAGTGGCAAAGTGAGCAAGGGACCCACGTCTGGGCATACCCCCGCCAACTTAGGGCGAACAAAGCGATACAAAAGGGGATGATGGACGGAACGTTTGAGCCAATCAAACACTCACCCCCAGTCAACTGATCTGGGTTTAATCCATCATCATTCTTTAGCTCACTCCACCACCCCAGTTCAGACATGGCCATATGCAAATCAGTCTGACCCTGTGCCTCATGGGAACAGTCCAGCACGAACTGCCAAGCCATGTCTTCCCTGGACCGGAAACAAGCATCCTAGGACCGGTTTCTGGCATTCCAGCCGTCATCAGCCAGGCTTGCTTGAATCCAGTGGCAAAGTGAGCAAGGGACCCACGTCTGGGCATACCCCCGCCAACTTAGGGCGAACAAAGCGATACAAAAGGGGATGATGGACGGAACGTTTGAGCCAATCAAACACTCACCCCCAGTCAACTGATCTGGGTTTAATCCATCATCATTCTTTAGCTCACTCCACCACCCCAGTTCAGACATGGCCATATGCAAATCAGTCTGACCCTGTGCCTCATGGGAACAGTCCAGCACGAACTGCCAAGCCATGTCTTCCCTGGACCGGAAACAAGCATCCTAGGACCGGTTTCTGGCATTCCAGCCGTCATCAGCCAGGCTTGCTTGAATCCAGTGGCAAAGTGAGCAAGGGACCCACGTCTGGGCATACCCCCGCCAACTTAGGGCGAACAAAGCGATACAAAAGGGGATGATGGACGGAACGTTTGAGCCAATCAAACACTCACCCCCAGTCAACTGATCTGGGTTTAATCCATCATCATTCTTTAGCTCACTCCACCACCCCAGTTCAGACATGGCCATATGCAAATCAGTCTGACCCTGTGCCTCATGGGAACAGTCCAGCACGAACTGCCAAGCCATGTCTTCCCTGGACCGGAAACAAGCATCCTAGGACCGGTTTCTGGCATTCCAGCCATCATCAGCCAGGCTTGCTTGAATCCAGTGGCAAAGTGAGCAAGGGACCCACGTCTGGGCATACCCCCGCCAACTTAGGGCGAACAAAGCGATACAAAAGGGGATGATGGACGGAACGTTTGAGCCAATCAAACACTCACCCCCAGTCAACTGATCTGGGTTTAATCCATCATCATTCTTTAGCTCACTCCACCACCCCAGTTCAGACATGGCCATATGCAAATCAGTCTGACCCTGTGCCTCATGGGAACAGTCCAGCACGAACTGCCAAGCCATGTCTTCCCTGGACCGGAAACAAGCATCCTAGGACCGGTTTCTGGCATTCCAGCCGTCATCAGCCAGGCTTGCTTGAATCCAGTGGCAAAGTGAGCAAGGGACCCACGTCTGGGCATACCCCCGCCAACTTAGGGCGAACAAAGCGATACAAAAGGGGATGATGGACGGAACGTTTGAGCCAATCAAACACTCACCCCCAGTCAACTGATCTGGGTTTAATCCATCATCATTCTTTAGCTCACTCCACCACCCCAGTTCAGACATGGCCATATGCAAATCAGTCTGACCCTGTGCCTCATGGGAACAGTCCAGCACGAACTGCCAAGCCATGTCTTCCCTGGACCGGAAACAAGCATCCTAGGACCGGTTTCTGGCATTCCAGCCGTCATCAGCCAGGCTTGCTTGAATCCAGTGGCAAAGTGAGCAAGGGACCCACGTCTGGGCATACCCCCACCAACTTAGGGCGAACAAAGCGATACAAAAGGGGATGATGGACGGAACGTTTGAGCCAATCAAACACTCACCCCCAGTCAACTGATCTGGGTTTAATCCATCATCATTCTTTAGCTCACTCCACCACCCCAGTTCAGACATGGCCATATGCAAATCAGTCTGACCCTGTGCCTCATGGGAACAGTCCAGCACGAACTGCCAAGCCATGTCTTCCCTGGACCGGAAACAAGCATCCTAGGACCGGTTTCTGGCATTCCAGCCGTCATCAGCCAGGCTTGCTTGAATCCAGTGGCAAAGTGAGCAAGGGACCCACGTCTGGGCATACCCCCGCCAACTTAGGGCGAACAAAGCGATACAAAAGGGGATGATGGACGGAACGTTTGAGCCAATCAAACACTCACCCCCAGTCAACTGATCTGGGTTTAATCCATCATCATTCTTTAGCTCACTCCACCACCCCAGTTCAGACATGGCCATATGCAAATCAGTCTGACCCTGTGCCTCATGGGAACAGTCCAGCACGAACTGCCAAGCCATGTCTTCCCTGGACCGGAAACAAGCATCCTAGGACCGGTTTCTGGCATTCCAGCCGTCATCAGCCAGGCTTGCTTGAATCCAGTGGCAAAGTGAGCAAGGGACCCACGTCTGGGCATACCCCCGCCAACTTAGGGCGAACAAGCGATACAAAAGGGGATGATGGACGGAACGTTTGAGCCAATCAAACACTCACCCCCAGTCAACTGATCTGGGTTTAATCCATCATCATTCTTTAGCTCACTCCACCACCCCAGTTCAGACATGGCCATATGCAAATCAGTCTGACCCTGTGCCTCATGGGAACAGTCCAGCACGAACTGCCAAGCCATGTCTTCCCTGGACCGGAAACAAGCATCCTAGGACCGGTTTCTGGCATTCCAGCCGTCATCAGCCAGGCTTGCTTGAATCCAGTGGCAAAGTGAGCAAGGGACCCACGTCTGGGCATACCCCCGCCAACTTAGGGCGAACAAAGCGATACAAAAGGGGATGATGGACGGAACGTTTGAGCCAATCAAACACTCACCCCCAGTCAACTGATCTGGGTTTAATCCATCACCATTCTTTAGCTCACTCCACCACCCCAGTTCAGACATGGCCATATGCAAATCAGTCTGACCCTGTGCCTCATGGGAACAGTCCAGCACGAACTGCCAAGCCATGTCTTCCCTGGACCGGAAACAAGCATCCTAGGACCGGTTTCTGGCATTCCAGCCGTCATCAGCCAGGCTTGCTTGAATCCAGTGGCAAAGGGAGCAAGGGACCCACGTCTGGGCATACCCCCGCCAACTTAGGGCGAACAAAGCGATACAAAAGGGGATGATGGACGGAACGTTTGAGCCAATCAAACACTCACCCCCAGTCAACTGATCTGGGTTTAATCCATCATCATTCTTTAGCTCACTCCACCACCCCAGTTCAGACATGGCCATATGCAAATCAGTCTGACCCTGTGCCTCATGGGAACAGTCCAGCACGAACTGCCAAGCCATGTCTTCCCTGGACCGGAAACAAGCATCCTAGGACCGGTTTCTGGCATTCCAGCCGTCATCAGCCAGGCTTGCTTGAATCCAGTGGCAAAGTGAGCAAGGGACCCACGTCTGGGCATACCCCCGCCAACTTAGGGCGAACAAAGCGATACAAAAGGGGATGATGGACGGAACGTTTGAGCCAATCAAACACTCACCCCCAGTCAACTGATCTGGGTTTAATCCATCATCATTCTTTAGCTCACTCCACCACCCCAGTTCAGACATGGCCATATGCAAATCAGTCTGACCCTGTGCCTCATGGGAACAGTCCAGCACGAACTGCCAAGCCATGTCTTCCCTGGACCGGAAACAAGCATCCTAGGACCGGTTTCTGGCATTCCAGCCGTCATCAGCCAGGCTTGCTTGAATCCAGTGGCAAAGTGAGCAAGGGACCCACGTCTGGGCATACCCCCGCCAACTTAGGGCGAACAAAGCGATACAAAAGGGGATGATGGACGGAACGTTTGAGCCAATCAAACACTCACCCCCAGTCAACTGATCTGGGTTTAATCCATCATCATTCTTTAGCTCACTCCACCACCCCAGTTCAGACATGGCCATATGCAAATCAGTCTGACCCTGTGCCTCATGGGAACAGTCCAGCACGAACTGCCAAGCCATGTCTTCCCTGGACCGGAAACAAGCATCCTAGGACCGGTTTCTGGCATTCCAGCCGTCATCAGCCAGGCTTGCTTGAATCCAGTGGCAAAGTGAGCAAGGGACCCACGTCTGGGCATACCCCCGCCAACTTAGGGCGAACAAAGCGATACAAAAGGGGATGATGGACGGAACGTTTGAGCCAATCAAACACTCACCCCCAGTCAACTGATCTGGGTTTAATCCATCATCATTCTTTAGCTCACTCCACCACCCCAGTTCAGACATGGCCATATGCAAATCAGTCTGACCCTGTGCCTCATGGGAACAGTCCAGCACGAACTGCCAAGCCATGTCTTCCCTGGACCGGAAACAAGCATCCTAGGACCGGTTTCTGGCATTCCAGCCGTCATCAGCCAGGCTTGCTTGAATCCAGTGGCAAAGTGAGCAAGGGACCCACGTCTGGGCATACCCCCGCCAACTTAGGGCGAACAAAGCGATACAAAAGGGGATGATGGACGGAACGTTTGAGCCAATCAAACACTCACCCCCAGTCAACTGATCTGGGTTTAATCCATCATCATTCTTTAGCTCACTCCACCACCCCAGTTCAGACATGGCCATATGCAAATCAGTCTGACCCTGTGCCTCATGGGAACAGTCCAGCACGAACTGCCAAGCCATGTCTTCCCTGGACCGGAAACAAGCATCCTAGGACCGGTTTCTGGCATTCCAGCCGTCATCAGCCAGGCTTGCTTGAATCCAGTGGCAAAGTGAGCAAGGGACCCACGTCTGGGCATACCCCCGCCAACTTAGGGCGAACAAAGCGATACAAAAGGGGATGATGGACGGAACGTTTGAGCCAATCAAACACTCACCCCCAGTCAACTGATCTGGGTTTAATCCATCATCATTCTTTAGCTCACTCCACCACCCCAGTTCAGACATGGCCATATGCAAATCAGTCTGACCCTGTGCCTCATGGGAACAGTCCAGCACGAACTGCCAAGCCATGTCTTCCCTGGACCGGAAACAAGCATCCTAGGACCGGTTTCTGGCATTCCAGCCGTCATCAGCCAGGCTTGCTTGAATCCAGTGGCAAAGTGAGCAAGGGACCCACGTCTGGGCATACCCCCGCCAACTTAGGGCGAACAAAGCGATACAAAAGGGGATGATGGACGGAACGTTTGAGCCAATCAAACACTCACCCCCAGTCAACTGATCTGGGTTTAATCCATCATCATTCTTTAGCTCACTCCACCACCCCAGTTCAGACATGGCCATATGCAAATCAGTCTGACCCTGTGCCTCATGGGAACAGTCCAGCACGAACTGCCAAGCCATGTCTTCCCTGGACCGGAAACAAGCATCCTAGGACCGGTTTCTGGCATTCCAGCCGTCATCAGCCAGGCTTGCTTGAATCCAGTGGCAAAGTGAGCAAGGGACCCACGTCTGGGCATACCCCCGCCAACTTAGGGCGAACAAAGCGATACAAAAGGGGATGATGGACGGAACGTTTGAGCCAATCAAACACTCACCCCCAGTCAACTGATCTGGGTTTAATCCATCATCATTCTTTAGCTCACTCCACCACCCCAGTTCAGACATGGCCATATGCAAATCAGTCTGACCCTGTGCCTCATGGGAACAGTCCAGCACGAACTGCCAAGCCATGTCTTCCCTGGACCGGAAACAAGCATCCTAGGACCGGTTTCTGGCATTCCAGCCGTCATCAGCCAGGCTTGCTTGAATCCAGTGGCAAAGTGAGCAAGGGACCCACGTCTGGGCATACCCCGCCAACTTAGGGCAAACAAAGCGATACAAAAGGGGATGATGGACGGAACGTTTGAGCCAATCAAACACTCACCCCCAGTCAACTGATCTGGGTTTAATCCATCATCATTCTTTAGCTCACTCCACCACCCCAGTTCAGACATGGCCATATGCAAATCAGTCTGACCCTGTGCCTCATGGGAACAGTCCAGCACGAACTGCCAAGCCATGTCTTCCCTGGACCGGAAACAAGCATCCTAGGACCGGTTTCTGGCATTCCAGCCATCATCAGCCAGGCTTGCTTGAATCCAGTGGCAAAGTGAGCAAGGGACCCACGTCTGGGCATACCCCCGCCAACTTAGGGCGAACAAAGCGATACAAAAGGGGATGATGGACGGAACGTTTGAGCCAATCAAACACTCACCCCCAGTCAACTGATCTGGGTTTAATCCATCATCATTCTTTAGCTCACTCCACCACCCCAGTTCAGACATGGCCATATGCAAATCAGTCTGACCCTGTGCCTCATGGGAACAGTCCAGCACGAACTGCCAAGCCATGTCTTCCCTGGACCGGAAACAAGCATCCTAGGACCGGTTTCTGGCATTCCAGCCGTCATCAGCCAGGCTTGCTTGAATCCAGTGGCAAAGTGAGCAAGGGACCCACGTCTGGGCATACCCCCGCCAACTTAGGGCGAACAAAGCGATACAAAAGGGGATGATGGACGGAACGTTTGAGCCAATCAAACACTCACCCCCAGTCAACTGATCTGGGTTTAATCCATCATCATTCTTTAGCTCACTCCACCACCCCAGTTCAGACATGGCCATATGCAAATCAGTCTGACCCTGTGCCTCATGGGAACAGTCCAGCACGAACTGCCAAGCCATGTCTTCCCTGGACCGGAAACAAGCATCCTAGGACCGGTTTCTGGCATTCCAGCCGTCATCAGCCAGGCTTGCTTGAATCCAGTGGCAAAGTGAGCAAGGGACCCACGTCTGGGCATACCCCCGCCAACTTAGGGCGAACAAAGCGATACAAAAGGGGATGATGGACGGAACGTTTGAGCCAATCAAACACTCACCCCCAGTCAACTGATCTGGGTTTAATCCATCATCATTCTTTAGCTCACTCCACCACCCCAGTTCAGACATGGCCATATGCAAATCAGTCTGACCCTGTGCCTCATGGGAACAGTCCAGCACGAACTGCCAAGCCATGTCTTCCCTGGACCGGAAACAAGCATCCTAGGACCGGTTTCTGGCATTCCAGCCGTCATCAGCCAGGCTTGCTTGAATCCAGTGGCAAAGTGAGCAAGGGACCCACGTCTGGGCATACCCCCGCCAACTTAGGGCGAACAAAGCGATACAAAAGGGGATGATGGACGGAACGTTTGAGCCAATCAAACACTCACCCCCAGTCAACTGATCTGGGTTTAATCCATCATCATTCTTTAGCTCACTCCACCACCCCAGTTCAGACATGGCCATATGCAAATCAGTCTGACCCTGTGCCTCATGGGAACAGTCCAGCACGAACTTCATCCTGACTATAACACTGCTGATTTTAAATTATAACTTGAGAACTGATTATCGCCCCTTTGATATCACAAGCTGAGTACTAAACTCTCATGTGGAAAACGGCACATGCCTGTGGCACACATTTTCCCACTGAAGCTCTGCCATGATACAGTAATAACTCTCCGCTGCTGTAGCACCCCTCTCTAGGTTTGTCCAGGTGCTAGTATCCCCACTTTGGGCGGCAAACTCTAAAGCAGAACTAAGGGGGGTGAGCCTGAGGGTGCTGTCTGTTCTATATTAATGGAAGGATGATATACAATTTCCGTTTGTCTGCGGATTACATTTTACTTGATGTGCTATCTGAACTCAACTCTAAGGCAGCATTATTTTTATCATGTGTCATCAGTGTAACCTAGCTGATTGGTTTGCAAGCATGAGTTACATTGTGTGGGACGCTAACATCTTTTAAGGTTGGTGAAAGAATTTTTTTTTGGAGCAACGGGCACCAGAAAAAAGATCAATTTACTGTGCACTTTACAACTTCGAGAAATGCAATGGCATTGTTGTTATATAGCAGGCCACAATTATGTTTGTGTTGTTCTATAGAGGCATGTATCCTCTGTCATAGGCACCCCTAGCTTGGTGTTGTATTTGTTTTTACGCCTCACCACTAGCCGCCACTGAGGTTCAGTCCTACACTAAAACGCCTGCACTGCTTGCGAAGATATCTAAGGCTGTGCAGACACCAAAATGGCACTCTAACACACATGAAGAACTCAAACAGGTTTATTAAGTCCATCACACAGAAATCCATCAAAATGTTTGACAGTATATGACATCACAGGGCGGACACCGTCTGCTACCTGTGGCCCCTCAGCAGTCACCTATTTGCAGTTGAGAAGATATGGAAAGTTCAAGAAGTGAAAACTGCAGACAGTAAAAACAGCTCTGAGGGCATGTTTACTTTCTGTTTTTGTTGCTGTCATTATAACTTTTGAGACTAGGGGTACAAAGGGGTGTGCCAGTGGTACCAAATAGCAAGATAGGAGTAGCACACGCTACCCTTGGCTATCAGACTTCACAGGCTTGCCTCAGTGAAAGGTAAATCTGTACACTGGCTAAAGCAAGTATGCTAACTCATATTTTAAGTAAGAACACCCAACGGTCAGCCAAATTATTTCCTACTATACCGAACCCAATGCACTTGATGCATCACTGTGACTACTCGATGTATTTGCAAATTGCACACCAGCTTTTAGCAAATGGACTCTGATTTTGCAAACTGACCTATGTACTACTAGTTCAGTTCGCAAAATCATTCACAGTAGGTCGCAGAACAACCTGCCTAATGAATGTTAATTTGGCAAGTCGCACCTTGTGACAAGCTCATGGATGGTGGCCTGGAAGGGACAGCAGGCCACCAGCCCTGTGTCTGCATTGCCAAATGAGAAACCTATTTTTAAAGCAGCCTGAGTACCTTAAAGGAACCGGTGCTGCATTAAAAAAAAAATGTTTTCCATGTGGGCAAATGTCAGGGAGAGCTGGCATTGGTCCCCTGAGGCTGTCAACATGTCTGTTTCCCCTTTGCAACTCCATTATGACCTTCTTTGAGGAGTCAGTAACTAGTCAATGGTCTGTGATCGAAATTGCAGTTGCAAACCATTGTCACATACCATACCGAAATGCAATTTGGAAGGTACACCTTTCATGCCCCTTCCAAATTGCGACTCGGCATGGGCCGCAAAGCCCATCTTACAAGTTGGAAAAACTTTTCCGACTCGTAAAATGGGTTTTGTACATTGCAAAAATGAATTTTGCAGTCACAAACCTAGTGATTTTGCAAATCAAAGGGCTTGTGATCCCAAAATCCTTTAGTACATCTGGCACTATGTATTCAAACGACTTACCTTTAAACGCAAGTGTGTGCCTTTCAATTTGTACACTGCTGGGTTTTTATTTAGCAGAGAGCAATAAAGAAAAAAGCAGACTTCTTAAACAGCCTTGAAAGGACTATACTGTGCTCATAAAACATATGCAAGAGAATAGATGGGCGTGCTACTTCAGAATTCCTGACCTCCACCTTTCTCAAATAATATAGCTTGCTTACTCTGCAGAAACCATAAATATTAATCAGATCAAACCAAATGTCGTTTGCATTTAAATTCTACCAAGCTATAAATATTAATGTGCAGAATATTTTTATGAGCTCTTTTTGAAGTCTGATGTTTTTTTCCCTTCTTTATTTATGACCCTAACATTTTATTATGGGTGTTTTAAATGTTTTAAGCTGGGCCTCAAAAGAGAAAACCTACTCGAATGGGAAATTTTCATCAAATTGTACATGGTTAGGTGATAGATGGGTATTTCATCCGACAAGTTTTAACACGTGCAAGTGACATGCCAGGCCGGAAGCATCAGTGGAGGTTTGGGTCTGACACTGCTGTGAGGGACATCTGCTTTAGAATTCACTTTTCATTAGATCTCATGCAAAGAATGCCTAACTGAATACATTAGGCAGCAATATAACAGGTATAAAATACAACTAACAGCACGGTAAATAAACCAAAGAATATACATGAACTTTATTCTTTGCTATATTTTATAGACAAACGAGTCGCCATAGGGCTGTGTGCCCACCATTTTTTTACTTTATTTATGAGGTGGCTGGATTTATGTGTAGGAATACTGTGTGGCTGGAAATACCATTTCTGATCGGTATCCACACACACACAAATCTGGCTATTATGAGTATTTTCCCCAGAATAGGGAATAACATGAAGACCCTGGATTGCTGAGTCCAAATCCAGAAGTGATTACCAAATTACAGAGACCAATCAACTTCCATTTACCACCTGCTTTAAGCTAGTGGTAGATGGAAGTGGGGGTGTGACTGGGAAGGGATGAGGAGGCTGAAGGTGCTTTAAGCAGGTGGTAAATGGAAGTGGGGGTGGGGCTGGTAAGGGATGAGGAGGCGGGTGATGTGGGGGAGGCAGTGTATGGCAGAAGCTGTGGGCTGACATCTGGAAGTGTTCCATGCTCCCCCTACCATGGGAGGGAGTCAGGGGGCCAGGGGCAGAGACCGGATTGTGCTTGAATGCTGGGCCTCATGTGATTTTACCAGAAGGATTTTTGGATGGTAAAATCAGGTCCGGTGTCCCTGCACATTTAAATAATATTTTCCAGTTGCCAGCAAGATGGCTCAGCAATTTAAAGCACCAAGAGTGATTTGAAGACCATGACCTCGAACGTTAAGACATTTTGCCTTCCATCCTTTCTAGGTCAGTAAATAATTAGTAACATCTGTCATTTACAGAGCTAAGGAACACAGAACTGAAAATGAAGTGTCATGTAAAAAAATATTGTTATGATTTTTTTACATTTTAGGCACAGGGAGATTAAGTGATTTGCTGAGAGTTGCACGATTGTTGTTCAAGTGTAAGAGCTGATCGCAAGAAGCATTGGCATAAGGTAGGAAATCAATCAATCAATCAATCAATCACGGCATTTATAGAGCGCGCTACTCACCCGGGAGGGTCTCAAGGCGCTGGGGGAGGGGGTAAGTTACTGCTCGAACAGCCAGGTCTTGAGCTGCTTCCTGAAGGAGAGATGGTCCTGGGTTCGCCGAAGGTGAGTGGGGAGGGAGTTCCAGGTCTTGGCTGCCAGGTAGGAGAAGGATCTTCCTCCGGCGGTGGCTCTGCGGATGCGTGGTACGGTGGCGAGGGCGTGGCTGGTTGATCGTAGCTGGCGGGTGGGCGTGTAGAAGGTCATGCGGTCGTTGAGGTACTTGGGGCCCAGGTCGTGGAGGGCCTTGTGTGCGTGGGTGAGGAGTCTGAACGTGATTCTCTTGCTGACGGGGAGCCAGTGCAGGTCTTTCAGGTGTCCGGTGATGTGGCTGTGTCGGGGGATGTCCAGGATGAGTCGTGCGGAGGCGTTCTGGATGCGCTGGAGTCTTTTTGAAGTTTGGCTGTGGTTCCGGCGTAGAGGGTGTTCCCATAGTCCAGTCGGCTGGTGACGAGTGCCTGGGTGACGGTCTTCCTGGTTTCAGTGGGGATCCATCTGAAGATCTTGCGGAGCATGCGCAGGGTGTTGAAGCACGAAGATGAGACGGCGTTGACTTGTCTGGTCATCGACAGGGAGGAGTCCAGGATGAAGCCCAGGTTGCGTGCGTGGTCCGTTGGCTTGGGCGCGGTGCCCAGGGCCGGGGGCCACCAAGAGTCGTCCCAGGCGGAGGGTGATGAGCCCAGGATGAGGACTTCCGTCTTGTCTGAGTTCAGTTTAAGGTGGCTGTTCCTCATCCAGTCGGCGACGTCTCTCATCCCGTCGTGTAGGTTGGCTCTGGCGGTGGTGGGGTCGTTGGTGAGGGAGAGGATCAGCTGGGTGTCGTCGGCGTAGGAGATGATGTTGAGGTTGTGTTGGCGTGCGATGGCTGCGAGGGGGCTCATGTAGACGTTGAAGAGGGTTGGACTGAGTGAAGATCCTTGTGGAACGCCGCAGATGACTTCGGTGGCCTCGGATCTGAACGGGGGAGGCGGACTCTCTGGGTTCTTCCGGCGAGGAACGAGATGATCCATTCCAGTGCTTTCTCTCGGATTCCGATGTTGCTGAGGCGCTTCACTAGGGTGCGGTGGCAGACGGTGTCGAACGCCGCGGAGAGGTCCAAGAGGATGAGGGCTGCTGTTTCCCCGTTGTCGGTTAGGGTTCTGATGTCGTCGGTGGCTGCGATAAGGGCGGTCTCGGTGCTGTGGTTGGCCCGAAACCCGGACTGCGAGGGGTCGAGGGATCCATTCGTCTCGAGGAAGGCGGCAAGCTGTCTGTTGACGGTCTTCTCGATGACTTTGGCCGGAAACGGAAGGAGCGAGATGGGACGGTAGTTCTTGAGGTCGGTGGGGTCCGCCGTTGGTTTCTTCAGGAGGGCGGTAAGCTCGGCGTGCTTCCAGCTCTCCGGGAAGGTGGCGGTGTGGAAGGAGGAGTTGATGATGTCCCGGAGATGGGGTGCGATGGTGGCGTCGGCTTTGTTGAAGACGTGGTGTGGGCAGGGGTCGGTTGGTGATCCGGAGTGGATGGAGTTCATCGTGCGGGTGGTGTCTTCGGTGCTGATCGGGGTCCAGTTGCAGAGGGTGGTGGTGGCGGGCGTTGGTTCGGCGGTAGGGTGCGTGGTCTGTGCGTCGAAGCTGTTATGTATGTCGGTGATCTTGCGGTGGAAGAACGCGGCGAGTGAGTTGCAGAGGTCTTGCGAGGGGGTGATGTCGTTGTTTCCGGCGCTGGGGTTGGAGAACTCTTTGACGATGCTGAAAAGTTCCTTGCTGTCGTGGGCGTTGTTGTCCAGTCGTTCTTTGAGTGCCGACTTCTTGGTGGCACGGATCAGCTGGTGGTGTTTGCGGGTGGCGTGCTTGAGGGCGGTCCTGTTGTCTGTGGTCTGGTCGAGTCGCCAGGCTTTCTCGAGAGTGCGGCAGTTCTTCTTGGATTCCTTGAGTTCGTTGGTGAACCAAGGGGTTTTCTTGCTTCCGGGTCTGCTGGGAGGGTTTTTAGTGGTGCGAGGTCGTCGGCGCAGGCGGTCAGCCACTTGGCGAGGTTGCTGGCTGCTTCGTTTGGGTCCGTTGTGTTGGTGGGTGTGTTCTGGCTGAGGGAGGCGGTGAGCTGCTCGGCGGTGATCTTGCTCCAGCTCCGGCGGGGAGCCTGTTGGGGGTGGTGGTGGGTCGCAGTCTTTCTGAAGCTGAAGTGGACGCAGCTGTGGTCGGTCCAGTGGAGTCCGGTGGCGTGGCTGAAGGAGATGTGCTTGCTGGAAGAGAAGACGGGGTCAAGCGTGTGGCCGGCGTAGTGGGTGGGCGTGTTCACCAGTTGCTTGAGTCCGAGGTTGGCGAGGTTGTCCAGCAGGGCGGTGGTGTTTCTGTCGTTGTTGTTCTCCAGGTGGAAGTTGAGGTCCCCTAGGAGGATGTAGTCGGCGGAGGGCATGGCGTGCGGGCTGATGAAGTCTGCGATGTCTTCGCTGAATAGTGTGCGTGGTCCCGGGGGTCTGTAGATGAGGGTGCCTCGGAGGGTGGTCTTGGGGTCAGTGTGTATCTGGAAGTGTAGGTGTTCGGCGGCGGTGAAGGTCTCGTCGGAGTTAGTCGAGATGCGGATGGTGTTCTTGTGTACGATGGCGATGCCTCCTCCCGTCTGGTTGACGCGGTCCTTCCGGGTGATCTTGTATCCGTCCGGGATGGCTATGGCGATGTCGGGCGCTGAGGAGGCGTTCATCCAGGTTTCGGTGAGGAAGGCGACGTCCGGTGCTGTTGCATCGAGCAGGTCCCAGAGTTCCACGGCGTGCCTGTGGACGGAGCGGGTGTTCAACAGGATGCATTTCAGGTGGTTGCTGCTGGTGCTCGACTTGGCGGAGGTGGTGCACGTCCGGGGGCAGGTGAATCGGCAGGCTTGGCAGGTGAAGGGTCCGTGGGTGCGTCTCGGTGAGGCTCGGTAGCAGGCAGGGTTCCGGCCGGCATTGAGTGCGGTGAGGGTGGCGGCGTCGTAGGTCCGTCGAGTAGTGTTGCATCGGTGGGATCCAGGGGTCCTGGCGCTGGGCGCGGGCCAGGCGCGGACGGGCGCAGACGGGATTACCTTTGGCGCACCTTCGGCGCTCCGTCGGTGCTCCCGCTGCGCGCGGCCGCTGCGCGGTCGCTCAGGGGGCGTCATAAGTAAGGAGCCTGGAGGGAGGAGCAGCTGGGTGGCGGGAAAGTCCCAGGAGCAGCGGGAAAGTCCCAGGAGCAGCGGGCAGCGGGAAAGTCCCAGGAGCAGCGGGAAAGTCCCAGGAGCAGCGGGAAAGTCCCAGGAGCAGCGGGCAGCGAGCGAAGGAATCTCCAGGCAGGAGGCGGCAAGGCAGGCAGGAGCGGCAGCAGTGAGTGGGGCGACCAAGCCCTGTGGAAAGTATACTGTTCATCAACTAGAGGGACAAGGAAGCAAAAGCATGCAGTACAAATGAAGACAGATGATGACTAGCTGCAAGTAGGTTCAGTGAACCATGGATAATCTTACAAGAAAACCACAAAGTGTATACATTTGCTTTCATCACAAAACCAGATGAAAAAAATCCCATGAGACTGCTAACACAAATGAAACAGTAAAGTGAGTTGACACGATATAGGTTAAACAAGGTCAGGGATTTCTATTCTTGATTTCAAAAGATTCTGCTCTGTCACACATACAGCTTCACCTAGCACTGGTATTTAGAGAACCTGGCTGTTTTCCAAAATGGGATCTTCAATAGGTCAGGAGCAGTAAAATATCCCTGCCTCTAGGTGGCATCCAAACACAGTTCCTGAAAGATAAGTTTTTCAAATAATAGTTTCATACATTTCCTTGCTAAAGATAAGGATATGGCCTTCATTATGAGCGGATTCTTAATTCCAGTGACACCAGTAACAGGAGTTTCTGGTCCTATCCGAATTGAGAGATCTGTGGTTTTTCCATTGATTTGTTTATTTTCATTTGGAGATTTAAGCTTCTGTGTGAAAATCTAGGAGTAAATGAGGAATTACTGGGGAATCCCACAGAGAATTACCAATTCCCCTGGAAATGTTTAATTGCTATGGGGACCTTCAGGGTACAACTTGCAGTAGCTCAGATTTTCCCTACTGCAAGATTTACTGACACCCCCTACATATTGGTAACTCAGGGTGGGGAAAATTCTGGCCATTTTCCGGGTCACTCGCAATGAGGACTTATGTGTCTTTTTAAAAAAAAAAATAAGCTGCAAATACAAAAAAATATTACCCTATGTAAACAACTGTGCTGATATAGTCCCTTTTAATTCTTCCTTTTTAATAGGAAAAAAAGAAGAAAAGAGGATTAGACCGGCATGACGCCCAATTGAAGAAGAATATAATATCTAGGGATTTTTTACTAACATTTTGCACCAGCTTTGCATTACAAAAGTGATGCACATTGGCACAAAGAGTTTGTTTTAAAATTTACTTTCCAGTGCAAAACTTGTTTTGCATTGAAAAACCCCCATGGCTGCTTTGCTTCAAGGGGGCATACCATGGGTGGTACATGGGCGTTCCCATGCAACCATTTATGATTTTTGACACAAAACCCTATCCACTAAATAAGTACACAGGGTTTTATATCAAAAAATAATGCTGTTGTGACATTGCCATTGTTGCAGAGAAAGGCTTTTATTTCTCCAATCGTGTCTGACTTTGCATGTGTGCTGCACTGTACAGCACACATCCATAGACAGAAAAGTTTAAATGTTAATCCAAGCATAGCATTTTGTATTGGACGGGTACCCTTCCAGTACAAATCCTATGCTAGACATGACTCACTACCCTGCAAAGGTGTGTGCATGGCGCTGGCAGCCTGATTGTGCTCCAGCGCTAGGGAGAGAGCAAGACAGCACCATATCTTAGTAGGTAATATAGCAGGAAAATCTAGCTTGACATTTATTAACATAATTGATAATTTGCCTAGACATCAAGGGAAAAAACACACACATAGAGTAACACGTAGGAAAATGTGCCTTTATTGAACCTACAAAAGCTTTTGTGAAGAGTTTCACATATAGCTTGTTTTAGAAAATGACTCATAGAGAATTTGTGCATAACGCAGTAAGCTTTCATTTCTATCCTAATTCCATTGCTAGGCCCAGACTAGGCCTTACTCTTCTTTCTATCTTTCCTTATTTTCTCTTTAATAAATAAATGGCTTTAAAGAAGTGCTGAATCATGCACAAATGTGGCCTGTTTAGACTTGTCATTGCTGTAGAATGTGGTGACTTCATAAAATGTATTTTTATTTTCCAAACTACATGTTTCCATTGTATTTAGATAGTTTAGCTTTCACATACTCATAAATAGCATATTAAAACAATAATGATTACATGAAGACGTAAAACCCACGATTTAACCAGGAAGTTGCAAATAAAATGTTTCTGTCTTTAGAGTAGTTCATTGTTACGCAGTGGAACACTGAATAGCTAATAGTTAGACATTGCTGAAGTTTCTCATGGGAACCCAAGACAAATGTAACAAGTACATGAATGTCTAGCAACTAACTGATACTTTTAAGTAGTACCCTGTCAACATTGTGTGTTTCTCATGGGAAATGAAGGTAGGAACTGCCAACCATAGGATGATTTCTTTTCATTGGCTCAAGATGATGTAACACCGAAATGGATTGATACATGTGTTTTTGTGTTTTATAGTAGTGTGCGTTTTATAGTTAGAGGGTATATACTTCTTCAGAGCTGTCGCTTCAAGCTCTCACAGAGACTTTCCTTTAGACTTGGTCTTTCTACTGAGAGACTCAGAGAGAAATCAGTAGTTTATCTGGGTCCATATTACATGAGGGGCGGAATAGAAAGTGTGGCCAGGGGTGTCAGAGTAAGGAGTGCGCCAGGTGTCTATAAGAGAATGGTCAGCCAGTATGGAGCGAAGAGCCCGTAACGCCTGGGGTTTGCCGCTTGGACAATTGCTGGTGGTGTTTATCTGTGGGTCAAGGGCGAGGTTAAGGTCACCCTCCAATAGGCACATGTCAGCATCAAAGCGGCTCAGTAATACTGAGAGGTTGTGGAAAAAGGTGGGGTGATCAACATTGGGGGAATAGACATTGAGTAGTAGGCCTTTCCTCCCTATGAGAGTGCCAGTGAATAAAATATAATGACCCTGTGGGTCGGTGATAGTGCATGTTGCTAAAAGTGCATGCTTTTATTAATCAGTATGCAAACGCCGCGGGAGTAGGAACTGTAGTTTGAGAAGTATCTGTGTATGCCCCAGGAAGTAGTGAAGGTAGGTGACTGTTGGGGGGATGTGTGTTTCCTGTAGGAAGGCCACCATTATAGAGTGTCAATTTAAATAGGATAAAAACTGCTTACTCTTACGGGGTTGTTAAGCCCTCGTATATTCCACGTGAGAAGTGTGAGGCCTACATGTCGCTGAGTACAACCCGCCATTCGGAATGTAGGATCAGGCCTACCATAAGCAATTTTAAAAGAAGAAAAGGAAAAAGATAGAAACTCCCATTCAAACAATTCCAAAATCCCCCACCCCCCACCCACACTGAGCCAAAGGGCCACAGTGAATCCCAAATATGTCAACAAAATAAACGCAAATCCCAACATGGTACTCAGAGTACTCCTAGGGGGGTGAGGAATGCCACAGATGGACAATGCCCATTTTGAAACAGGTATTGTAGAAGTCTTGTAGTAGAGGTCTATGCAGGCAAAAGTTCTATGAGGGGTTAAGGGAAAATCAGTAAGGGAAAGGATGAAGGAGCGTGACCCGCATTCAAAGTGTGGGTCGGTCAGGCCTCAGCCCGGGTGGAATAGGTCTGCACTCGATGGCATGTCCAAGTCCGGAGAGGTGCACTCGTGGGTGGTGCATGACCGTGAAGATCCACTGGATGTCTGCTGCTTACAAAAGGAAATGACCTCCGCCAGAGTATCAAAGAGTCTGGCTTTATCATTGATCATAACTCGGAGACTGGCCGGATAGAGCATACTGTACTTGAAACTATGTTTGCGTAGCATTGCCCTGGTGTCGTTGAACTTTCGCCAGGCCTCCTGGACAGCCAGCGTAAAGTCAGGGTATATGGAGATGGTGGTATTTTGATATAGCAGGGGTGCCCTCTCACTGGCTAGGCGCCGTGCAGTGTCTTGATCTCTGTAATTGAGGAGACATGCAATTATAGGGTGGGGGGCACCGGTGGGAGGCCGTGGGCCCAAGGGTCTGTGTGCTCGCTCTACAACTAAGGTGGATGTAAACGACTCTGGACCAAAGTGTTCGGTGAGCAGGGACTCAACAAACAGTGCAGGGGGGCCCATGTTCGCTGTTTCCGCAAGCTCATTATCGGAATGTTGTTGCGTCGCGACCTGGCTTCCAAGTCTTCATTCTTGATGGCAGCAAACTTGAGGAGGCGATCAGTTTTTTCCAGGCGGCGGGCCATGGTGTTCGAGATATCTTCGACCCCAGATACTCGCTCCTCCACAGCTCCAGGCGCTGACTGTGTTGCTCCAGGTGCTCCCCCATGCGGTCCAGACGCAATACTAAGGCATTGAGACTGGTGTCCATGGCGTCAAAACCTGCCTGCAACTCCGCCACGATCGCCGCAGCACCATCAAGTGAGTACGAGGGGCGGAGAGGGTTGCGGTAGTCGTCCGTATTCAACATTGTCTCTGAGTGGTCCATTGTTTTGGGGGTTCAAAAGTTAATCTACGTTGTTTAGGATCTCTGCGACCCATGTTTAGGCTGTAGGATGGACACAGGGGGAGCCCAGGAGGGCCAGGTAGCAGTAGGATGGTAAGTCAATAACAACTTATCCAAAAAAGGAGTCGCCAGTAGAGCTAGCAGCGCAGGGGGCCGAGGCAGAGAGTGATTGACCATCAGTGAAATGAGCAGGATGAGTGGTCAAATAGGGGAGGGGGGGTCGACCAGGCCGCCCCAGCCAAGCACTGAGATGGAGGGGGGGGAGTCCCACGTGCACAGTCCGGAACCAGGAGATGAAAAGGAGGCCCGGGCTAGGCCGCAAGTAATGGGGAAAGTGGCTGCCAGACTCACTGTCCAATTTGCATGTCTCTGCCAACTATGGGGGTACGAGGAGCCAATAGCTGTGTCATACAGGGGTGAGGCATCAAGGCGGAGGGCTTCCCCAGCAGAACAGCAGTGCAGCATGAGGAGCGTGGAGAAGGGCCAGGAAGGGGGGGGCAATGAATTTTCCAGCCCCCCCCACCGGGTGCACACCGAGCAGCTGGTCGTGTCCAGGGGGAAGGGAGGAGAGAGGGAGATGGCACCAGCCCACAGACCGCCAACACGGCCACAATCCCTCCACCAATGCCTGACTGAGGCAGGGCCAAACCACTTGCCTGAGGTGCTGGAAGATGGTGGGCCCGGCAATCCCAGACCGGGCTCGCCCAAATCTCTCCGGCGGCGGCCTACAAGGAGCCGTTGCATCTGTGCCCTCCAGCGGGGGGCACAGATGACTTCCAGCGGCCCACCTATGGAATAGGGGGAGAGCGGGGCCCAGCGGGGAGTTCACCACCCTGGCATCAGGCTCACCCACGGCCCCTGTCGCTGTGGGGCCTCCAAGGCGACCGGGACCTTGCTCCTCCCAGGTAGCGGCGGTGGCGCTCGGCCAGGCGGGTCCCAGCAGCCCCTCCCAGGTGATCACCGCAGCACCCCGGGGGCTGAGGGGGGGTTCCTCCCGCACTCCAGCGAACAAACAGGATCGGATGTGGGCGTTTGCTCAGAGCTTCAAAGCCGCACGGCCATGTTGGTCGGAGGCCTAGCCATGCCCCCTTGTGGTTCATAAATAGAATGGAGGATTTAAGGTAAACAGCCTTTCTCCAATCTATGATATCATTATTATTGGGAAAAAATGCTCTCTGAAAAAAAGTGTTCCCAAATCCTGCACATAGGTGGAGTTATTTCAGCGATTATGAACTTAATTAAGAAGCCCACTATAAAAACTAGGTTTAAAATTAAGTATCTTTGGACATTCATGAGCAAATGTCACTGACAACTCTATCTGTTTTCGTGCCATTTGATGTTGTTCTGTGTGATGCCATTTCTAGTTGTCAATGGAGCTAAACTAAATTCTTTGTAACTACCTGATTAGCTCTTTTTTCCCCCCAGTGTTGATTTCCTTTGTTGTGCGCTGGTGACACCTCAGTTCCATCCTGGTGCGGTACTTATTGAACACAACACAACACAGAAAGTGTCCTCACTCCTGTTTGCACCACTGTTAAAATTCAGCAAAAAATAACGAAAGTCAACACAGAGCAGCACAAAAGCAATGCACACCATCACAACACAGTCCAATACAATATTAACATTAAAAACCTCCAATAATTAGGAAGTAATTCTTGGAAACAGATGGTTTAACTATAAGGTTTCATTCTTGCCCTGTTCACTTCATGAAACTATGCCAATGGTTTACAATCATCTGCTCTGAAAGGCACCAGGACTTTGTGAAAAACAGAAGTGGTCACGGGCTCCCCCAATGATCTCTACCACCCACACCTCTATTGTGTTTGGTGTCTTCCCAGTTCCTCACTGCTGTCAGCTTCAGAACAGTATCAGAACTGCTTGTTCTTAGTGACTTCAGGTATCAGTCGGTACAGCAGGCTGGGTGTTCATTCTTTCAGGTGGAGCTAACTAAGCATATATGCTGATAATATTGGCAGTTTCTTAATTCAGTGTCCTTGAGGTCATCAGCTGTCTAACAAGCTACAAGCACTCTGAAAGACTTTATTTGCATGACATTGTTTGGAAGAGACGGACAAAATTGCTTTATGCAATAGTCAATTATTACACAGATCTTGAACTGCGGGATTCATCTTCTCCTTTATCCTATGATTTATTTTTCTATTTTCTATATATTTTTCCCTTAAATAAGTAACAGCCAGGAAACAATTTCAAGTTAAAATATAAAAAACACATGTTGATCTGTAGTTAGTTTCTGTTGTAACCATCAGTGCTAAAATACAGACTCATGTTTTTTTGCAGTTTCAGACAATGAAGCTGCCAACCATTGTTTATAAGCCCCCTGCGCCTCTATTACCCGCATTAACTTGCTTTGGTTTACAAGCACTTCCCTTACCACATCCCAGCAGCACATTTTCATGGTAGAATTATGAACAGTACAAACAAGAGTGTCAGGAGAGAAAAATCCTTGCCCGACTGACGGGAGCACTTATTGAAGAAAACTGGGTTGTTTTCTTTTTTCACTTTCTGACGTTTTTCCACGTTTAAGTCAAATAATAAACACTTAATCCATAATTAAATTTTCACTTTGACATTTATTGTTTCCATTTTGCTATTTTCCAATGGTTCCTTGGTGGCAATAATATCAGTCATCCATATCCTTATAGTACCCAATGCATTTCGGGGCAATGCTGTCCCTTCATCAGGGGTCTCAACAATGAATTCTAAACATGAAAACAGGAGACTATTTCAGTACAGTCCTTCAAATGTGTAATAAGTGAAACTAAAATACAGCAAACCACTATCACCAGACATTTTGCATACTGAGAGCACTGAAGCATCATTGAATAATAAAGAATTATGAACAGTGCCATACTCCCCATTACAGTTGACTATTTTCCATAACCAAAATTACTTTTGAAACACTGCTTAGATTTTCTGGTTGAGGTTGAGGTTGCAGCTGCTTCACATGTACTGTAGCATACTTTCATCACTTTTCGCCATGCACTGCACCATCTGCACTATTTTCCACAGAGCATATGACAAATGAATATAATGATCTTTTGAATCAGAATATTTGGTTTTATATTTTTGTATATTGTGAGTAGACCTGTATACACTTCATTGGGGGGAGTATCTCTACCACTAACTGAATCTTGATGTGATAAGTGATACCTGCACTACTGTGCTTTTTTACATTATCTTATTCACTCGCCTCAGGACTGGGCCTTTGTGTCTAACTAGTCAAGACTGCCATTTAGCTACCATTGGTTCTTTTTAACAAGGGTGTGTCCTTATTTGAAGACAACCATATCTCTAGTTTCAATGACAAAGTGTTAAATTTAAGTTTTTTCACATTTTACTCTGAAAAAGTCGTAATGCATTTTTGTTCATGGAGTAAACCAGAATCATTTTACAAATTTCAGAATTGAACTTCAACACATTGCATTTATGAATGTACAGCAAATTGTAAATCTATCACATGCCGCTTGTTCTAATCCAAACCCATTCACAGAAAAAACTAAATGCAAGATTTGATTCTCAATATTTATTTTTATCTAACACCTAGGACTTAAGGTTTCAGAAGGGAATACAAGTCAAATTGGCCAGCTATCTGTAGTATCCACTCCTTCGTTTATTTACATTTTAATGTTAATTTGTAGGTTTTTATAGGTTGAGCCAAGCCAAAGGGTCATCAGAGTGTTTTTAGTGAAACAGTAATGCGTAAAGTCATAGTAAACGAGCAGGGTCCAAAAAGGATAAATAGATAAATAATGAAAGTACCAAAAATAGTGGACTAGATACACATAGCAGTAACACAGAAAATCAATCAATAGGATAAATAAAGAAGTTGAGGATGTACCTAGCAGTAACATTGAAACACAATAAAATAAGAACAATAAAACTGAGGTGTACATACACTGCTGTAATATTTGTGCAACGAATAAACTATACAAATATACATCATTTAGAAGCTACAGAATCACAGTTAAGGTCCTGTAGGGTGGAACAGGTACCATGGTTGGAAATTATAGTTTTAGAATTCATGGGTACCGTGGACAGGGAGGTTTTAAAATGATAGTGGGTCAGTGATTGTAAATCCCAGACAGAGCTCTCATATTAACCTAAGGCGCAAAACGATGAGCCTTACATCAGATAAATGTGACATCACTCTAAAACTCCCATTTAGATGTAAACCAGACAGCTATATGATTTGAAAACAAATCCAAAATTGTTTATCAGGTATACAGAACAGATTTCAAGAGTTAACACATTTCTACTGAAACGAGATAATAGGTTTTGGTAGATACCCAATAAAATGATTGATGTATAACAGGTTAGGGGAGTCTGTGGATTTGCAAAACAAAAATAAAAAAAATGCAGTACATCTTATCCAGTGATAGCGTATGAATTGTCTGCCAATTACTGATCACGCCGTTTGTAATTCTATGCTCTAGCTTGTGAGCACTGACAGCAAAGATGTGTTTACAAAGTCTAGTTAAGTGGTTTGCTCTTTGGCACTTATTACTGCTCTGAGCTTTTTGTCTGTTATAAATGTGTGCCCTACGATGAAGCAACTAATGGGACAGCTTTGTTGTTATGATTTGTTTGAAAGGTCTGCTATTTGCCAAATATCTTTGATATGAGTTTCTTCTTTGTTCCTTTCCGCGTTGAATGTTTTTACATTAACTTGGCAAGTGTAATGTGTCCTTACTTCATTTTCAAAACCAATTTATACATTTTGTGACTGCTTTATCGTGCACCTGTATAATTTGTCATTTTTGAACTGTAAATATCACGTCAAATCTGAATTTGAACCGGAGGTTTTCTGTGGTTATGGTACCGGGTATTGGTGTACTATACTCTGAAGTACTTAAGTGAGCACAATTCATAAGAGTGCCATCCTAGTAAAGCGGAATTTTTCTTCGTGAGTGAACCCAGTCATTGGTACTTTGGAAAATGTCTTCCACACAGGGACTTTGGGCCAGATGTACAAACCTATTTTGTAGTCCCAAGCACTGTAATTCACAAAATAAGTGCGTTTGCAACCCCAAAATAGGTTTTACGATATACTAAACCCATTTTAGGAGTCAATAAACTTTATTGACGCCTTAAAATTTTATTTAAATGGATACTGATTTGCAATTTGGTGGGAGTGCGTTGTAATTATCTCCTCCAACGTGCGAATCGATATGAGATGTATCAATGTTTTGTGTTGGGGTGGCAAGCCAATCTCAAAAGGGAAGGGGTAGCTAGGGGACCCATTGCTTTTGTGAATTTAGATAAATAGTTTGTTGGGGAATAGGCAATGATACAACTCTCAAACAAACTTTTTATATGAAGTAAACTTCAAAATCAAATGCAGCTGTTTCCTTTAAGGGAATGGGTTGCATTTTAAAAATAAAAGTGCTTTATTTAAATGAGATCTCATACATGGTGGTCCCCTTCAGACCATCATCCCTATTATAGCATCCAATTGCAGTAGGTCACTATTTACAACCTACCTCATTAATATTCATGAGGTAGGTTGGATTGCAGCTCACTCTGAATGGGAATTTAGTGAATCGACCAATTAGTACCTAGGCCAGTTTGCAAATTCCACTTTGGTCACAAAAATACTGGTTGCAATTTGCGACTAGAATTTAGCGACTAGTGTTTTGTATGTCAGGCTCTTTGTCTTGAATACTTGTTGCATGTCAGCCTTCTAAGATATATGCTTACTTTGTCAGTATAAATTGAAAGACTGGTGCTCTTGGAAGTAGTAGCTATAATGTAAATAACATTGTTGCCCGATATAATGAAGTACAAATTTTGTTTGCCTTTATTGGAAAGAACTGGGACAGAAGAGAGACTGTTGTCTGGTAGGGGTAAACTTGGAGTAATGTCCTAGTATTCCATGCTCAAATGATGACTATGAAAGAGAATATGCAAGACTTGTTACGTAACACTGCTTGATTGACAAATTGTGCCTATGGGCTTCTCAAAATTTTGAATGGTCTACTAAGTGGAAAGACAAGATCCTTAAGGTGTAGACAAATCCTAGCAGTCAATCAATTGACTATACTCAGAACAGAGATGCATCAAATATTTAAGGTACAAATACAGAAGGGACAGCCAAACCAAAATATTCAGCTTCTGGAATATTGGTCCAAATATAACAGAGAACTATGTTATGAGTTGAACCACTTCTGTAAAGTCTGATTTCATTTGGGGCTATGTTTTTCGGAGTTTTGTCAAATCATTAAGGGCATATAAAAATGGGATTACCTTTATGTTGCTGATGATTGCAATTATGTTATGTTAATACGTGATAATGTATTGTATTACTTGTTTGCTGTGCTTCATAAGGCATTCTGGCAAAGTATGATTTTTTTAAGTCTACATAATAAAATAAAAAGTAAATAAACAAATCCTTGTGGTTCAAAATAAGTATTGGACATTTTATGCTATGGATTGGTCCAGGCAAGTATTTGTTATTTTGTTGAGATGAGTGCTGAGGTAAACAAGCAGTTGAGCAAGCAATAATTAAAATATAAAAGAGGAAGGTAGGTCTTTCCACTCCTTACTGCTAGATCCACTATGCTGATATGTCTTTGTTTTCAAGCTGTTTGTTTCATTGCAGACCACAAGGCTGGAGAAAACCTTGCTCTTTGCCATTTACATACAACCTTTTGTGGCCCACCTGGATATGGCCAGGGACATTCTTTCTATTAAAGGCAAAGAAAGAAATATTGCTGCATCCGCAGATGACATTGACATTTTCTGCTGCACCTTATTCTACACTTTATATCTTTGAAGCAGAAGCTCGCTTTTTTTGTCTTGGTAACTGGGTATGTGCTCAGAACTAGTAAATATTTGAACCATTAGCGCTGGATGTAGATGTGGTAGGGGTGCTGTAGCGTCCCCACAATAACCATGTTGGAGTTCAGAAGGCAAGTGAGCAATAAAGATGCCTTTAGATTTTCTTTTCTTCTTGTCAAATTCTGTGCCTTCAAAGATACCTGCCCAAGTGCCTAGATACCCTCTCAGGCGATTAGTGCGCTATACAAATCAATACAATATAACATAACATAAAAAAAGACCGAGGTCAAATGTCAGTCTATGTCTTCTGACAAATTGCTGCTTATTCTTTTATCATGGAGATGTTTATTTTTCTTTGACTGACGTGATCTATGTGAACTCTATGCCAATCTTGATGGTGCACAGGTAGTGAGAAAGGAAAGGATGTGGGATGTCTATTGGCTTCTGGCAAACAAATATAAATGAACACTACAAATATTTCAAAATGTATCAACAGTTAGGAAGGGACAATTTATGCTCTTTTTTACTAATTCTGAAGAGTGATGGAAAAAAAGAATTTAATGTGATCAAAAAAATCAATAATCTTTAACTGATGATGCGCAAATTATTACAATTTGCTGAAACCCCACACATTGGCTATAGTTTGTGCCCTATATAGTTTTATCAGTAAAACTGCACATCTGTGCAAATTTAGTAGCCATTTCAAAGGAAAATCTGTTGTCTACAAATGACAGTGCAATACCACACCATGCTTTAATACTACAGCCCTAATTACAATGGCGGTCGGTCGGACCGCTGACCGCTGACCGCCATTTTATAGGGCAGGAGACCATCCGACAAGGAGTCAGCGGTCCCACCTGCCCTATTACAATATGACCGCCAGCACGGCAGTGGGAAAGTGCTGTTTTATACTTCGGCTTTTCGCTCCTACAGGCCCAGGAAAAGGACCGCAGCACAAGCAGCAGTACAAAAAAGCACTTTATGTACATCCATGCACCATGTGCATGGATGTGTGGGGCGGCACCGCATGTGCCCACAGGCCACTTAGCAGTGGCCCATGGGGGATGGGGGCCCTGCTTGGAGCCCCAAAGTCCATTTCCGTCTGCTTTTTCATGGTGGTCGACCGCCATGAAAAGGCAGCCAGAAAGGAGCATCTTTATTCCTACGGTGGTGCATGCGCAGGCACCACCTACATTGTAGGGACAGGATTCCGACTGCCGCCTGACAGGCTCCTTGAGCCTGTCGGGGTGGTGGTCTTTCCCCCCAACCTCTGCTCTCTGACCGCCGGTATTGTAATCTAGCAGTTGGAGTGATAGCCTGAATGTCGGTGGCGGTCCCACCAACATCCTAATGGGGCCCTATATTTTTAACTGAATGCTTCAAAGTGCCCCACCGATTACATACCATCTTCTTACCACTATCAAGCTAAAAATGCATGGCACACTTGTTCTTTGTGTAACACTTGGATTTTTTACACTACTTATGACGTCAATGATGTAAAATTGATGGCAGCACCCCCACTCTGAAAACTGTTCCAGCACCACTGTACTGAACACTCAACCACAGGATCCTCCGGACCCTAGAATCGTTAGTTCTGTTGTTTATTTGGGGATCACTCTAACATCAAGGATTGAGGGTATGAATAACCTGAATTGTTAGAAACTTTAAGAAATTTTGGGAGCTAACACAAAATTAGGGCAGACTCCAGTTCAACTTAATTGAGTGCTGCAATATTATAAAATTTTCAATATTGTCTACATTTTTGTATTTTTTTAGAGCCACCCCCAGCCCCTTCTGATTCCTCAAGTTTTTTAAAGTGTTGACTCTCCCTTTATTAGCTTTATAGGTGCCCAAGAAACCTTGATGAGCTATTTACTTCTTAAAATGTCCTCTTGAACATGGTCAGTTTGCATTACCTGATCTAAAATCCTATTTTAAGGCCAGGATGAGAGCCTGGCTATAAAAGCTAACGAGTGGTAAGGTATGATAATTCAATGTTTTTTCTCTATTCAGATCTACCCAGAGATTGTTCACTGACATCGTTCAGGTCATGCTCAAGATGGTCTTATTTAAGAATGTATGTGCCTTTTTACAATCATATGTATTTTGAAATATATAAGCCAGTCTGAAAATACTGGCTTAGATATTTTGACACTCCAAGAATCAACAAATATTCACCATTGTAAGACAATCCCATATTGCCAGAGGATTTTTAGACATTCTGTTTGCCATCTTTGGCACAGATCAACTTTGCAAACTACTGGCCGGTTATGAGATGACAGAAACAAAATAGTTAAGCAGTCGTCTCATCAATATGAACATTATGGTCTGCACATTCAATCACCCTCTGGTGTTCAACTGCAAAATAAAAATGAATGAACAGAAGATATGGGGGAGGCTGTGAAGTTGTCTTAGTCATGTTTTACTGTATTTGTACTATTCCTTTCCAAACACTTACTGCTATCTGTTTAATCATCGCAGACTGAAGATTTCCTCCAATTCAGATTCCCGATGATCAGCACAGGTAAGGAATTCCCGGTTGATAGTCACAGGTGATCTGGTGTCATTGAAATTCTTAATTCCTAAACAAAACCTTGTTTCGTGGATACATAGGGCCCATATGCGCAGATCACAAGTACAGGGCCTGCCCCATACCATTGGTGTACAAAAGGGTATTTAACACAATGGGAGTTCACACCCTAAATTGCCCACCTCTGACCCGATGGCTGTAAAAATCCCATGTTGCACTGGAGAAGGTCCCTTCTCAGTTGGAGTCACTGGGGGCTCTCATACCTATTTGCAGTGTTCGGTGTTTTTCGTGTCAGACATTACCTCACAGAGGGAAACATTCTTTACCCTGCAGTCACAACAACGACCTCCCTTTACAACGTAGTCAATACCCCAACTGCGACGTCACCACATGTTACTTTAACCCGCAAGTCATTACAACAACTTGCTTTAGGGGGCGCGTTGTTGGACTAGTGTTGGATTTTGAAGTCCAACACCTTCCCTACTCTTGCATAGACTGGCGTTGAAATAGTAATTTATACTATTCCAAAGTCCAGTACCCCCTAAAGCAGGTTGTTGTAACGACTTGCGTGGTAAAGTAACGCGTGGCAACATTGCAGTCGGGGTAGTGACTGTGCTGTAAAGGCATGTGGGGTAAATGGATGTGGGGTTCCATCCTACAACCCCTCACAGACTGCCCTGATCTTGACCTGCCAGAACCACATGAGTGCAGGAGGCTAAGTGGGTGTACAGGTAGCTTTCATGTCGACCTACTCAGACTCCATGGTGCCACATAATCCTCCGTCGTGACTGAACTGCAGCCTGACCAGACCCCAGGGTACTCTTATGTTCTCTGTGGCGTGCTCCAGCTCTCCTAAGCATGCAGGTTCCCTGTAGGCATTATGACCACACACATATACTATGGTATTTCACTGAGGAGGGCATGTACATTGGGAAACGCATTGGAGAAAAGGTGAATCCTTGCAGAATTCCACAGAGTAGATTCTCTTGTTTCAGAGAAAGAAGTCCATCAATATAATTCTATTCGCCAAGCTGGCTGATAGAAATGAAAGGAGCCATTTTGACTCTTAGTTGTCCTATGAGGTTGGGGTGGTTAACTGTGTCAAAAGCAGCATAAAATCCAGGCGAATTAAAATGTTTACACCATCGGACTGCTTATACAGAAAGTACATTCCAACAGAGAATAGGACGAATTATGTGCTTCTTTCAGGTCTAGAGCTCACTTGAGTATCATTTAGTAAGTTGCTTGTTTGAAGAGTTTCTTAGATTTCTAAGTAGATGGAGAATGTGAGCAGTATTGTTAGGAAAGGAATGTTGAGTAGAGGTTTGTAGTAATTTGGTTTAGAGGTGTTGTTCTTGAGGTCTTTTAGTAGGGCTGTGATACTGACTGTTTTAAACTCCGATGGAAGTATTCCCATTTTCAGTGATGTGTTAAAAATGGTGAGAAGTGATGCAGTTGGTACCCTCTAGAGAACAGTTTTCGCAGTGGTCAGAAGGCTTGAGTCAGCAGAGGATACAGAGATTTTGCTTGAACTGAGAAATCACTAAAATTACTCAAAAAGTATTGGTTGGAAGGCCTTTAGCTTATTTCGAAGATTTGGGATGGTGGGTGAGGATTGGCACAGAGCAGGAAATCAGAGGGGTATATTTTAGATTATCTTCAAAGTGTTTTTGTATGTTATTAATTTCTCAATGTAGTGTTTTGCTAGATTGCCACACAGGGAATGAGTCAAAGTGACATAAGTGACAAAATTTCTCATTTCATGGAATAGATTGAACATTTCTTTTTTGAAGAATGGTGCATTATTGTTTTACTAGAGTGAGTAGAGGGCTATTTACTTATTGTGAAGAGAAACTTCTTGTGTCTCATGTGTTTGAGATAGTTTAGTATGCCTCAGTGTTGCACACTTTTTCTCTGTGCTCACTCTAAAATGTGGTTTTTGTTCTCATTGCTTTGAATTTTTCCTTGAATCATTGCATGCTGGGTTACTTTTTTGAGTGTCGAAGTTGTGCAAGATTTCTAAGAACCATGTTGCTATGTTCTGGTACTCTTTCTTCAGGGATGAGAGATTAAGATAACAGAAGAGGCGGTTTTGAGTGCACCTTTCAGCTTTTTATTGTCTGTATATTTTAATTTCTGGGCGATGAAGTGTTGGAGGGTATTGATGAGTGAGTTACTGGATACAACATATTGGACACTAAAGTTTATGATGCGGTGATTGACTTATTGTAGGTTTAATATGAAATTTGTTGTAATGGTTTCAGGTCGGCTAATATTGCATCTGGAGTGCGGCATACTAAATGAGTGGGACCTCTCAAACGTTTTGTGGGGTACAGGGTTCCAAGGTTGTCTGCTAAAAGTTTTGTGTTAGATCTGTTTGGGTTACCAAAGGAGATGCTGAAATCTTTGCGAATGATGAGGCATGGAAGTTATAGATGTTATGGGGATGACAGATATTTCCAGTGAAATTTAAGGCTGATTTGGGAGGGGGTCTATAGATTAAAAGGACAAATGTAGTTTCTGGTAAATTTTCCATTTGGTTTTGTAGTTGAATATGATGGTGACACCTCTTGCGCTATTGTCCTTGTATGTTTTTTAGGTGTATTTTTTTTTTGACCTGTGGTGGCATTTTCTGGATTTTAAATCCATAGTCATGTGAGCTCCATGTTTAAGTTATAAACAGTAGATCAGATTCAGCAGGTTCTAGTAGATCATGGATCTCTGTTTATATGCAGAGAATACATCGATAAGGATGCACTTAATGTCTTTTATGATTTATGTACTAGATTTCTTAGCAATTGTGTTAGCTTTTTGTGGTTTCTGTCAGTCAGATTGAAAGGAGCATGGGGGCCTCACAGGTTGTGATGTGGTTCCATGGTATTGGAGGTTGAAGGAAGTTGAGGGAAGGTTATGTGGGGAAAGTCAGTTGAGAGTAGAGGTCTAAGGGTCTAATTTTAAGAGTGGCTGGCAAGGTACATTGTGGCAGTTACCCTGTCGACCAAACTGATGCTCCACCTGCTCTTTTTAATGTTCTGGTGGACCGTCATTTTTCCGCTGGTGCAGAGCACACTGGCTCTGCTGGTGGAAACCTTGCACTGATGGCCTGATGGGTTTGGCTCTGTTGGTTTAAGTACATCAGACAGTCCGCCCTATTTAGAGCAGATGGTCTGATGTACTTTTTTTCTCTTCAACACTACCAGCGAAACCCTGGCAGTCTCAAAGAGAAAAAAAAGAAAACTATTTATAGAAACAAACTCCAGGTTTGTGAGTTTGTTTTTGTAAAACAAAAAACTTTACTGAGCAGCCACCTGATCTTTGCTGGCCACTCAGCAAATTTTCAGTGCCTTTAGGGGAGCAGCAGTGGCAGTGGTTCCTATGAAGGCACAGAGATCTCCACTATAGTTTGGCACAGATCTCTAATTATGGTGGCTAGTAATCTGCCAGGCCGGCAAATAGTACTACCTCTGCTCCCTTGGCAGACAGGCAGCAGCTCGCCCACCAGACTTTAAAGTGAGCCCTACATTTCCTTAAGATATGGAGTATTCCTTGATTTTATATTTTTTTCGGATGATAATTTACAAAGATGATGAAGAAATTATTTCCTTAAGAATAGTGGAAGGCAGAGTAAAGAGCGAGGGATCGCTTTTCATTTTTGTTTGCTATGGAGGATAAGTGATGAACTGATGTAGGGAGAGCTAAACATTTCTTGTTTATTTGCTGGTCATGTTAGGTGTGAATATTAAAAGAGTTTGATTGACGTGATAGGAGAGAGGAGTGATTGTTTCTATTGTAGGTTTTCTTAGGACATAGGTTATGTTTCTATTGGTAGGTCATAATTTCTGTTGAGATGAGTAATAATTTAATATATAATATTTGAAACTCTGCAGTCCCATAGGTGCAAAGCAGTTAACAACAGGAAAGGCTCTAACACTGGCAATCTTCTTGATGCTTCCAAGCATACTATTTATAGGACAAATAAAACATCAAACACTCACATTTGCCAATTCAGAATGTTCCTCACTATGGATGGGCCAATGAATCATTAACTCCGGAATTTATTAATTTTGGCTAGTTGAATTCAAGCAAATAAGTCTATCAATTTTACAACTACCACTAGTTTTACTACCATTTACGCTAATACTAATACTGCTGCCACTTCTACTGCTGCTGCTACTACTACTACTGCTACCACTAGTAGTACGAATACGAATAATTGTGGTAATAATCATAATATCAATAATAATCATCTTACTATTGTTGTTAGTGATACTTTTATTATTTTTATTGTTTTGTTTTGCACGAGGTGGTAACTGATGCAATTGATTAGAAATGGAACTATATGCATGTGATACAGAAGGAATTATAAGTAGGGCTCCCAGTTTTATGGTATTTATTTTTTCGACATTTCCGTCTGTATTTATCCATTTTTATTTTTTGCTAATTTTTTCTGTATTTATCCATTTTTATTTTATATTTTCTATATAAATGAAGCTGAAATGGGTATTTTTTCACATTTATTTGACTGATAAATGTATACTCACATTTAAATGTCCAAAAGGTTTCAGCAGTATACAGTGCAATAGCGTTATCTGAAAACACTTGCATTGTAGAATAGCATAAATAACTGTAAATCTGCATTTAATTAGGAAATCTGTTGTATTTTTTCATCTCTCCTACCTTTCATTCTGTTCTCCTTCTTACCTGTCACTCATGATTGACAGTAGAAAAAATCATCCAAAGAAGACCTATTTTATGTATTTTTTCTGTATTTAAAAATAAATACAGACAGGAAAATAAATAGGTTTCTGTCTGTATTTATCTGTAAAAATCAGTAAAAACGGAAAACTGGGAGCCCTAATTATAAGTTAGTAGAAATATTTCAATACAGTACCACTTATACTTATATTTCATAGGGAAAATATAATTTCCTGAATTTGGCTCTCAAGATCCAAAGCTGCACAAAAGGGCATCCAAATAATGAACATAGAAAATTGTTCTAAATGTGAGTGGGCCAGAAATACCAATATCTGGTGCAGTACTAGTGCCTGATACCTATGTTCCAAGTTTTGTGGTAATACCCACACTTGTGATTTTCCCGTGTGCGTTTGCATGGGAAAGGCTGGTTGGTTGGAATTTTGGTGCGATAACTCTGGTTCCACACTTGAATCCTCATTCCAAGAAAGAGAGCTCAGAATTGTGTGGAAATTTCAACCGGCGGCAACAGGTGCGGCAATAGATTTTCCCTGGGAAAGAATGACCACAAGGTAAAACCACCACACTTAAAATGTGAACCTAGGTAGGAAAGACAGCCATTGCATGAAATAGATACTTAATAAAAGCTATTCGCCACAGTTTATGGCAGAGGTCTTCAAACTGGGGGGCAGGCCCCCCTGCGGGGCTTAAAGTGATCTCAGGGGGGGCGCCAGTCTCTGGCCAAGAGAAGCATCATGCTTTGTTTTAAGTGTTAAAAACATGAGCGGCAGTAGGCCACCTTGTAATGGGCCATCACTAACAACTTTTGTAATTTATATCCTGACTGGGAGTATGTGTAAAGGGGGGTAACAGAGTTTAACTGCAATGGTTAAATATGTTTAGATATATTTAAATATTGCCAATTTAGACGAATATTTGTGAAAAAATTGAGGGGGGGCGAAGATTTTTTTTTTATTTTTACAGGGGAGGGGCGCAGCATTAAGAAGTTTGAAGACCGCTGCTTATGGTGGTTCTAAGTTCAATTGGGTGTTTAAAGAGTGTATGCTTTAGACATAAACGTTTGCACCCACATATGGAACTTACAACATTCGAAAACTTGCAACTATGTTAGATTTTCATAAGTTTAGGAGGCGGCAGTTGGAAGATGGGTGTTTCCTAAGGCAGGGAAGAAGAGCAGTGGCATTGTGAATGTAGTGAACCCTCACAACGCCATACCTTTGTGGGTATTCACAAACCTTTCAAATAGATTTCCAATTTGCACGCCTACATTTAATGTCAAAGGAGGCTAGTGTAAACATGCAAATTGGGCATGCCAGATCTGCGTCATATCTACAGGACTACTGTAGGCACGCAACAGAACTCATGGAAACATATGATTTGCGTAGATTTCCAAAGGCATTAATGTGAATTTTACAATTGGCTTAGAATTCAGAAATCTACACCAATAATACGTGAAATTCTATTAAGCATAGATTATAATGTTTTTTCAGATTACTCTGTGAATCAGGATCGAAGCTCTCATCAATGTTCGCAGATTTAAAAAAAAAAACTTTAAACTCAATCACATCAGAAAGGAGGCTCAAGGCATGGAAAAGGTGTCTGTAGGTGATAGCCCGCCATAATACGATATGTTCCACAATTGCATCGGCGAAATGTACCCGGTATTCACTTATATAATTTTTGAACTTGTATGTGATGATATCAGTATATGTAGGGTATCGACTAAGGGCTAAGGTGAAAATGTGTTCTAGTGGTTAAATTCTTTGGCTCACAAATACAGAAAATGTCCCATGTGACCAAGCTTTTTATTTTGGGGAAACTACTTCATCTACCTGTACCCCAGGTACTCTACTGCTAAGTTGTCAAAGTGTTTTGAAATGATTAAACATTCTTTGTAGAAAAAGCAATCCACATATTTACCTTTTTTTTTGCTGAAAGACATAATGTGTACAATACCTAATACTAAGAGTTACTCTTGAGTCAGCACATTGCTTATCATTAGTTGGCATTCTTGTAAATCTCGTTTGCTTACTTTTTATAAATAGGATTTCCTGCTCTGTTTGTTCCTCCTCTCCGGCATTGCTTCGTTACCATCCTTCTGTTTAGATGAGTTGTAAAGTTCCATTGCTTAAATTCAGGCAACTACTTTTCTTAGGGCACTGCATGGGGTGCATTTGCTTTCTTGCTCTCTCTCACCCAACCCTCACCGTGTTGCTCTCACAGGCCCCATCTTGTTTATTGCTTCCCCAGTTTCTCCCCATTATGCTCAGCTTTTCTTTCAGTTTTTTTTAAACCCCTTCCAGCTCACCTGTTGCTTGAGCAGCCTTGCAGAGTCGACTTGCTCTGCCACATCACTGCTCCCCTGTCCCTCTCCCAACTCTACCTGTTTTTTTAAGATTTTAAATTTTGGGAGTAGCTCCTGGCAGGTTCAATTTATTACATATGCAGCTTGTTTCTGTAAAAAGTGATTTCATGCATTTGTTTATAGGTTTTTAATTCACCACTTCAAGATAGACATCCACCATCTTGGAATAGCAAATTAATAGTGAAAAAATAGCAGCTGCAGTGCTAGGATGCATACATGCATATGTGTACTGGTGCATGCACATGTATACGCCATCGTGTTTGGGAAGACTATAAAGAAGTGGTTTCTGCAGCGCCATGACACATATGCACGCATTTATGGTTACTCAAGAGCGCACATGTCATTATGCTGGGGCTGGCCATTTTATTTTTTATTTTTTGCTGATACTGTTCGTCATCGGCAACAGGCAATGAATGGCAATGCAAAAATGTCGTGTAACACGTTACAAGGGCAAGAATCATTGGCTTTACCAGTGCTTGTTTTTAATTAGAAATTCAGAACAAATATGGAAGTCACTGTCCCTCGGGTTTGATTTTACATATGTATTAACGGACAGTTGGTTTATTGTTTCAAATGTTAGTAATTGGAAGTATCACATCGAGAACATGCAAGGATTGTCACATTAGAAAAAAATAGAATCATAACAATGTCATCTATGTGGCCCTTTGGATGAGTGTAGAAACCATAGTGGTTGAGAACAGGCAACTATACATTTTAAGATGAAATGCATATCTTAAAACATTTTCACGCTAATTAATACATGCTCCTTTTAAAACGATTCTAAAACAAATTAATAATGCACATTTGAAATGGCTTAGCACAAAAATACAACATAGTTGTATTATTTTTAATTTGCAATTATGTTTCTAGTACGTTCTAAAGCATAATAATGTTCCAATTTTTTTACGATGGTGTCGAAATGAATGACTAGCTGTAATCGTATAATGTATGTAATCAGTGGCGTTAGAAATTTTCTGTGGACCCTTGCAAGTTACGGAAATGGGCGTTCATGCACTCCTGTTGGGTAGTAAAGAACAGGCATAACTTTAGAACGGTAGGCCCTTAACACTTATTGGCCCGGGTACCACTGCACCTACTGCTCTATTTTTAAAGCTACCCTGCCTGAATGCAACATAGTATCCAGCTGTACCATAAAAAGCAGTAGTTGTTCTCAAATTGATTGCCTTTTGGTCATATTCTGCTGAACCCGAAATAAGATGACTTGCTTAGTCAGAGAATAGGAAATGCATGCATTCATGTGTGAATTTACTATGACGTGAGAGAACCATACATCAATCTATACAACCGCCATCTTGCTTGGCTGGCAATGCTTCCTGGTACCTCTTTTTCCAATTTATGTGCGCTTTTGACTCAAGCAGGCCTCTTGATAAGGACAGTGAGCTGCCTTTTCAAATTCAAATTTCAATTCTTTAAATAAACACAAGCCGAGATGTGTTTGATTATGGGAGTCACGTTCCTCAGATCGCCTGACCCTGCTTTCAGGGATTAAAACACGAGGTTAACTTGGAGGAGTGATTCAAAATTTCAAAGCTAGTCCCCGAGAAAAGCCACGGCGCTGCGCTGTAGCATGAGTATTAATTTCCTGTTTCCTGTCAAGAAATAATAGGCTAGGGTAACTAGCCTATTATTTCTTGGTACTGCAGGTTTGTGTCTCAGGGTAAATGTGGAGTGACACCAGAAAATACTTTATAGGCAGGGCCACTGGAATTTTGTGGCAGGGGAGCACCAAATTATGCGGAAGGGTTCCTGAAATTACGCAGCAAGAACAGGCACATTATGCGGCATAATGTGGCACTTTTTTTTTACGGTATTACTTCATTATTTTGTGATTTTTACACATGGTCATACTGTCTAAGCAGAGATTTCACCTCATTAGTACTAGTTTAACAACCAAGAGTAGAAACAAGCAACTGAAAGATGACCAGTTAACCATTGTGAAGGGCCTTCCACAGCGCACGAACAGACGCCGCCATGTTTTTAGTAACTTTTGTTCTATTTGAGCTAGAAACAATTTTTTGGGGTAAAATCTACAGATTATGCAGCAGATGAGGGATTATGAGGCAAATGTGGCAAAACCATAATATGTGAAAAAAGCAGCAGAAGCAGAATCGCATAATTCCAGTGTCCCTGTTTATAGGGATGCAATATAATGGGAAAGCAAGTTTTATTTTTTACAACAGTAGCCTAAGTCTGTCGTTAAAAGATACAATAGGGCATGTATTCATAAATTACTCTGTAAATAACCAGGATAGTTAAAATTGCAGAAATACATAGATTTCAGTGACATATATGGGTCACACAGATTGCATTGGTTCAATTTTGCACCATGTATGCACTGATATCTGTCCCAACTAATAGTTGCAAAATGTTGTTTTTTGCAATCGCCAGTTTGTGAAATGTTGCTTCAGCTCTCGCCAGCCTACACCAATGTTGGTGCAAAACTGCAACATCTGAAGAGCAAAATATGAAATATTAAAATGGTGCAAAATTGCATTGATGAAACCTATGACATGCAGCCTCTCATAAGAGGGTTGTGTAATTGTCATTTAATTGACTTTCCTTTGATTGTAGATGTCAATACTTATCAGTATTTTTTCTTAGGGAGTTTGCAAATACTTTTGGTCAGGTGTATTTGGCTGTAGTCAATGCCACAGCAAATTAATGTGGGAAGAACTTAATAAGCTCAGCACGTGTTTTTAACGATTTATTGTAAGTAACTTTATGTTTTTAAATTGGTCACATTCAACAAAACTGAAGCGGTCTGCCTTTCGAGAACTACGGTCAGTGCTAGCAGTTATTGTTGCATTCATAATCACTTTCAATGTATACTGCTTACTATGATTCATTAGCATTTTTGCTGACCTTTGGATCAAAAGTAGTGTCTTAGGGCCTTATTATGAGTTTGGCGGTGTGGGAGTGGGACCGCCCCTCTCGCCCACACGCCAAACCCACGTTTGAACTGCTCGCCAGATTAGGAGTTTTCTCCTGTCTGGCAGGCTGCTCTTTGGTGTTCCCACGGCAGTGCCTACGAAATAGGCACCGCAATGGGAACTTCAAAATCAGTACCTGCTCAGCATGAACTGCTGCAGTCCATGCCGTGCAGGTGCTGGTGTGTATGCACACAGGGGGGCACATGTTGTGCCAACCTGTGTGCATCCACATGGTGTGAGGCACCAGGGAACCCTGTAGGGCCCCCTTTATTTCCTCGCCGCCACACTTTTCATGGCGCCCGCACCGCCATGAAAAGTGTGGCGGTGAGGAATCTCATAATATGTTTGGTGGGGCCACAGTGGCCCTGTCAAGCATATTGCGACCTCAATACCGCCGCGCCACTCTGATTATGTTCAATGGGGCGAAAGGGCGCATTCTTAGGTTGTTGGTCAGTAAGTCGTTGGAAACACTCACACACTTTTTCAAGGGTGAGAAAGAAATGGGCACACTGATATAAAGAAGGGGCTTTGGGGAAAGGTTTTTTTTTTTAATGGGAAAAAAATAATTCCCCAGGGAAAAAGTAAAAAAATGCACTTTTGCACGTTCCTTTCTGGGATATTGCAGCTCTTTGTTCGCCATGACTCTAATCCTCTACAGTGCTTATATTAGATGATGAATACTGTTAAAAATCTGCAATTTGATTAATTTCGACGGCATGCTTATCTATGACGCATACAATTTTCTGTGATTTGGTCAGAGTATTTCCAATCCATTAGTCAAAAGAAGACATATATTAGATCAATAAAAACAGGCGTTAACGTGTTTTCTTTGTGTTTTTTGTACTGTAGTTTTCAGTATATGTTGCATGAGCACTTTCACCTGCATTTATCTCAGAATTACAGGTGCAAGCATCGATGTAGGGCCCAGCTTGGCTCCTACTTGTCTGATGTCCCGTCTCCCTTTGTTGGGGTCTACATATTTTACTGAGCCACAGCCAGGTTTCTGATTTAGTACGACAAGGTAACAATGGTGCATTAGCCGCTGCTTATCCGAAGGCACCCTCTCCACCCCGACAGTGACAGGATTTGAAGATAACACACAACAACCCACTTTGCTTTGTAAACAATCCCTGCGCACACGTAGAGGCAAATAAACTGTTGAATATTGAAGAAGGAACAATTGTGTTGAGATGTGTTTTCCTAGCCAAAAGGTTGCTTCTAACAACAGTGCAGTCAGTAACGGGAAACAGGATTTTATCCCTAAACCAGGAAACACAAGGGTGAGAGTACACTTCTCAGCAGGACCACCTGATGAAGTATGCGTGTGCATGAGTTATTAAAAAATGAATTTCATTGGGATGGCTGGCATAGTCAAGCAGTGCTTAATTTGTGCCTGTGGCTGCAGGTGCTGCGCATTGGAATTCATTTTTGGGGACCAAGACTTATTTTCCAATATCAGACTTGTTTTCTCCTGCCTCTGTGTGGGAGTGGGCTATTGGAGATTGCAGACAACTTAGAAGTTACAGTACAGTATTCTAGGCACTACAGTCCCCATATTACTGACCATGACATGGTGAGCCGAGCAGATTGTTTTAACCTATCTACGTAAACTGCGTGAACCACTTGAAATGAGCACCAATCCCTCACACCAGGGTTTAGACTAACTAGACTGCTTTGTTCCCTCTGCTTATTTGATCCATTTATCTCGACCTATTAGCTGCCCCAACATTATTTTAAGGTATTTATACCACTAGAGTACACAAGAATGCAGGGTGCGGTGCACAGGGCAGAACCCCAGAAAGTACCCCTAAGCAACCCCTATGCAGCCTACAAATCTGAAATAAGCAGAATAATAAAACTTAAAGTGAATAGAGTGGAATATAGGAAAAAGTGGGAACAAGAAACCTAATACCTCTTAGGGCCCATTCGTCATTCTGGCATCCTCAAAGAAGTGTGCTATCCAGGATAGCAGAGACAACATGAACATATCTCCACCTTTAGATCCGCTGAGCATCCCAGATCCTTTTGGAGCTAATATGACCAGCAGTCCCAATTATGCTTGTGTCACAGACACTACCCCGAAACATCTACAGCATTCATCTCTGCACCCAGGTCCATCCAGGATTTCTCGATTGACTGTAGCATGGTTTGCCCAGGTAGATTAATCCAGAGAACTATGGAGTCATTTCTAAAGCCAGACACTAAGGCGGGTGGTAGTTTTTCCTGTCCGGCCCCAGACACCCGACCCTATATCTGATTCTCCGTGTAGACCACACACACTTCTGAACAAGGCTCCTGCTGTAGTATTGGGAAACCTGTTAAGCTCCATACTTGATGATAGTTTGGATTCAGTTTTTGGCTACAAGGAAAGCTGTGGTACCAATAATCTTAGTCTTATCTACGGCTTGATGGAAAGGTATATCAAGTTACAGGACCCTGGAGCCTTGAAAGGGTTTGGAATGCATGAAAGGTCATGAGAAGGATCTGGTGGGCTGGATAGCTCTGGATACTTCTTCAGATAAGGTGTTTCAAAATGGTGGAGGAGAAATGCCTGGCCAAGGAGGACTTAAAAAGCAACCGCAATTCTTTGATGGCTTCCCACCGGCCTTCCCTGTCCTCGGCGCAATGAATGCTGCTTCTAAAACGTTGGACACCAGCGCTATGTCCATTCACAGAATCCTAACATTCAGCTCGTGGAGGTGAAGAGGATAGAAGTGCCGCACTATTATCAAGTTCAGTCGCAAAGCAGCATTTTGGTCTCTCCGATTCTGCTGAAAACCTTCTCCTCTTACATAAGGACTGAGGATTTTATTGACGATATTTCACAAAATAAATTGGAGAACTGGTACACGTAAGGGAGTCAAGACATTACAAATCACACCCCTAAAGTCTGGCAAAGAACACACATAATACAGTGATAGGGCCTTCCCCACCAAATCCTCAGTCTAATAACGATGATCAAAGAGCGTGAGCACCTGGTCAACAGAAACAGCAGCCAATGACCCCTTTGGGTCTCAGACTGTGAAGGGGATGACAGACAGGATAAGATTACAAACAATCCACCAATGACACTAGAAGTCTTGATTTTCGGTAGATTAAAAGACCACATGGCTTGGGAAGAGTCAAGGTTTGACAAGGCAGAGGAGGCTATTATGCACAGGTCACCAAGTGGTGAGGAATTCATAGAAGTCTGGAAAAAAAGATGAAGCACTTACGCAGTTTAAAAGGACTAAGCCGATCGCCTCAGAAGCAGAAAGAAAGTAAGTACTACAGTGCAGGAAAATTGCCCCTCAATATTTATACAAGTTTTTCCTGCATTTCAGACTGCGAATCAGAGGCAAACCGTGACCACCAAGGTAGGCGTCTAAAATGACAACAAGCAACTGTGTGAAAACAAGGTTCAAATTGTAGCCCCTGACCATCTGCTCTCTAGACTCTCATTAATTGTCACTTCCTTATCTGAAGACATGAGTACCAGAAATACCATGATACGCCTCGGGAGCACAGGATTGAGCGGTAATAAGATCTGGCAATAGCGACTACGAACCGTGCAGAACCCTATGTGAAGGCCCCATGTGGATACCCTTTTGTTGTTGAGTAACCGTTTGAAAGCCTTATTGCAGACTGTTTGAGACTAGGGTTAAAGTTAAGTGTGCATGCTCATTTTTTCTCTCGCACCTGATCGGATGGGGGGTGGGTTTGCTTTGTCCAATGGATGAAGCATGGGGGGCTTTTGAACATGCTAAAATTAGATTTGACCTCCAACTGTGTCTCAGAGGGTCCATATGACATTCTAAATATGGATAATCTCTATTAACTATTTACACATTTTGGTGAGCTTAATGAAGTGGTTTCAAGTGACTTACCTTTTCTAGAATTCCTTACGAATACTGGAGTAGAAAACAACAAGACAAGAAGGCTTAGTGGGGGGCTACAGAGCACTGGAAAATCACGTAGACCCCTAGGGTGAGCATGGGAAGGCTAGGACTAAAAGTTACAAAAGTACTTGTAGGGAAACAACCTTTTTGTTGAGGCGCTTGCTACCCAAAACTGCCTTTAGCTCGGATAATGTTGGTAGAAAGGGAGATATATTAAGTAGGAGGTTGACCAGTGTGATTCAGCCAGATACTAATGTTGTGGGTAATGGTTTAAATATGAAAGTAAACTAAAGGCACAACAGAGCAAGTGTCTAGAAGGCTTCATAGTAAGAGAGTGCCTAATACAATTGTTGTAGTGCAGAATGACGCATTGTCCCTACCAATTTACCAAAGCTAAAGAACAATATGACAACGGGGGGTTGCATAAACTGTGGCAGTACATTAAGGAACTAAGATGTCATCCTAGAAAGACAATGGGACATATATTCTCAAGAACGGGCGATAATTATCGCCAACCTAGGTTAACGCAACTTTACATAACGCCGTCTATCGCGGGAAACTAACGCCGTGTTAACGGCGTATTCTCAACACGCCGGCAACAGGCGATAGTATCCCGATAACGCGTCAAATGTCTGCGTTAAAATTACCGGGACGGCGATAAAAAAGGAAACCCGAACGTGAAAAAAGTGGCGATGGGCCCAACAGCGATAAAAACATCAGTGATAAGCAGCACCAGGCTTGCTATTCCCACGTCAGGTGGGAAAAATCACCATAAAAACTACCAAAAAAAAAAATACACAAACTACTGAGAAGCACCATGGAGGAAGCTGGAGCAAGTACAGAGGCCAACCAGAACCCCACAAACCCCCCGGAGGACCAGCCAGGGACCTCGGGGAAGGAGAAGGGCAAGGCGAAGAAGAAGAGGAATCCGCGATTCAGTCCAGCAGGAAAACAAGATCCTGATTACGGAGGTGATAGAACACCACCAACAACGGTTCATCACCTCCACTGTGTCATTGGCAACTAAAAATGCAATATGGCAGTCCATCTTGGCCAAGGTGAATGCAGTCGGAGTGAAGAGAAGGGAAGTGGACGACTGCAAGAAGCGCTGGAATGATGTGAATCGCAAAACCAAGCTGAAACTCGCCAACAACCGGAAAGCAGCAATGCAGACTGGAGGTGGGAGTCCAGCGCCACAGCAGGAGCTGGATGAGATGGAGGAAATGGTGTCCACAGTCATCAGTGGGGAGACGGTGGCAGGAGTTCGGGGACCGGACACTGCTCAACATGACCTGACCCAACAGCAACAGGGTGAGTAACGACCAGGGACTGGGGGACGGGGGAGATGGGCACAATGGCACACATGCACAATTAAGTATAGCACAGTGCACACCCACAATGACTCCGGATCATGTCCCTGATCTCCTTGGCACACTGCAGCACACATAGAAACAGCAAGTAGGCCCCCGTTGACAATGTGCCCAGAGGGGGGCCTCCACACACATCACCAATCTCACAACAAACCCATGCACATGTGCTGAACCCAGCAAAGCTGCGGGTCCGTGAGCCACACTGACAATGCAAGTGACACTGCATGACGATTAGCATGGCTGCAGTACAATTATCATGACATGGTGCACGCCACGACACTGAGGTGGCTGAGTGTGGACCACATCCGTAAAGGAGCAGGTCACACTCTGACACATCCACGTGCACAAACAACCCCTGACGTCAACAAGACATCTGCGGACAAACCATGCCCAAGAGTCCCAACTCCCACCAAGAGCACAATTTACCCAAGTCTGCAACATCTCAGCACTGCATAAGCACAGAAGTGAAAGGCACACCGCCTGAAAGTGATAAGGGCCAGCAAAATCAGAGCTGCAGGGGCGACTCTCCCACAATGCAGCACACACACATAAGAAACAGAGCACATCAACATTGACAACAATGTGGTACAGACTGCAACACTTTCACAACAGAACAGAGGACACAACTGCTGCCGCTTGTGTGTAGAAACTGGCCAATCCCATTTGGCATAGCAGGAAACTGTGAGATGATAATGTACGAGTACAACCCCACATCCCTGATGGTGTAGAAATGTCCACTGTCCCGCATCAAATAGGCATCTCCTCCCAAACAGTCACAATGTACATTGTCATGCAGTCTGTTTGTAAACTTGTCTAATGCGTGAACATACATGGAACACACTGTTAAACTGCATCTCCCCTTCACATTGCAGAGCGAGAATCAACACCTCCTGCAGAGCAGACCATACATCTCTTCACTGATGATGAAGAGGACCTCCACACCATCGACACCGACGCCCTCCAACAGCTCATGGACACCATCAGCACCCCACCCCCAGGAGCAGGGCAGCCCAGCTGCATCGAGGAGACCCCCACCCCTGCACAGACCACACAGCAGGAAGCACCCCCCACCATGGCTGTCTCCCAGGACCCCCACGACCAACATATGGCATGCCAACGCCGTGTGTTAGAGGGCCAGAAGGAGATGGCTGATCAGGTGCAGGTGGGGTTCGACCTCATGGCAGCCAAACTAGATGCCATACGTGGGTGTCTAAGTCCCATCAGGGACCACTTACAGTCCCTAACGGACACCCACAGTCCGCTCCATGCTCTCCAACAAGCCATGGCTGACATCGCTGGAGTCATGACGGGTGTTGGGACGCATGCGGAGGATCATGGAGCGGATGCAGGTGGAAAGAATGGCTGCCACGGCTGCACACCAGCGAGATGTAGCTGGGATCTTCCATGCCCTGCAGATCCTCATCATGGCATTGCTGCCACAAGGACTGGTGCAGATGAATGCTGCTGCTACTACTCCATCCACATCTCCGCCCCCTGACGTGTTAGTGCCTCACAGTGCGGCAGACAATCCACCTCCGGCCCCTGATGTGTCAGTGCCACACAGTGCTGCTGACAAAACACCACCACCCACATGTGAGGCACATCACACATCAGAGGAGGATGATGTGGATGATTCTGCCTTTGTGGTAAGAAAGAAGCGGTAGCATTCATCTCCACCATATGGCCTGTTTCAGCTTGGTTCTGCCCTCTGCATCATGCCCTGGAACAACACCTTCCACTGTCCCTTGAGACACTCTGCGACACTCACCTTGGCCCTTGACATGGACTGCCATATTTGTTTTGGTTACCAATGACACAGCAATCAGACTGCGGACTGCACTCTTCCTCTTCCGATGTACTTGTCAATCCCTAAAGGACTCTGGCTGGCCCTCCACGGGGCAACAATGTCAAGTGGGGTTTGCATGGCCATGTACTGGTCCAGCTTCAACACTCCACCGAATGTGATTAAAACATTCTAATTCACACAGATGTGTCATGTCAATGATCAAGCAAGCACGAAAGTATGGATGAATATAGGGGCAGTGATTCCAAAAAAAGGTACTCCCTGGGAACTGATATCAATGCGCATGTTTGACCGTGACCCAGACAGGCAGTGTGATGACTGAGAATGTGTGAACTAGCAGTGGCCTCATTGCCCCTAAACAACAATCTCGCAATTTCCCAACTTAGCCCCACGCCAATGTAGGAAATAGGGCTGTGTGTAAAAAAGTCAAAGTCAAAGTTATGTGGATGCTACAGCTCAGAGCAATGATTTGTTTGAGTGTGCAGAGGTTGGACTCCTGGGATGGTCTGTGCGTAAGTGTGAAGGTCATTCCATGCAAGAGAACTGCGAGCAAGGACTTCTGTGTGTGGGGTGTGTATACGTTGGTCTTTGGTTAGCGCTGTGCGTAGTGTGGGAGTCGTCATCAGCTGCTATGGTATCTCTCAGGGGGTGCCGGGCGCATGCAATTCCAAGCTCGGAGGGGCAGATGTGCCACAGCCTTCTAGTCCAGACAAAGGAGCTTTCATCCCTAATGTTAGTTTGTCATCTGCTTGCATTCTGGAAATGTGATGTGGATTGGGGGGGATGTCACTGCTTCGCCTTCCAGCACGGTTGAACCCTTACCAGCCATGTACGTGCCCTCATGGTCAAATTTGCATGTTCTGATGTAGCAGTGTTGTTTTGCTTCAGTCTGACAGTGATGGGTACAGGTAGCTGTGAGGAGGCGCGTGACTTCTCACCTTGCACCTATTAACTGACACTGTTCACTACTAATGATGGAAGACGTCCGTGTACACATGTGATCTGTACATGGCACATATGTCCAGGGGACACCTTGGTGTGTTCTACGCAAGGTATTCCTGCTGGCTTTTTGGTTGGTGTGCATCTCCCATGTTGCTGAGGTGTTCACTGTGCCCCCATCCCCCTTACGTCCATGTTGCTCATGTTGTGGGACTTGAGTCACAGGGTGCATCTCTCCATCAGGGTGGTTCATATTTGACCCCAAATGACACCCGCAATTTCATATTTGACCCCAAATGACTCCCGCAATTTCATATTTGACCCCAAATGACAGCCTGTTGTCTTTTTTTGAACACCAATGACAGCCTTCATGTCATGTTTTTGTACACATGTGATACGCTGATGAGTGGGATTACGTACTACATTTGACACCCTGTGATGGCATTCCGAATACGTGACACCCTGAACAGCCTCTCTGTACAGAGGTGACATACCCACCATCTATTTGCTATTTGTGAGATTGTTAGCACTTAATGTTGCACTTACACCTGTCAGAGTGATGTGCTAATGCAGAGGACTGACATGCACACAGTGAATGTGTGTTGCAATGAATTTATTTGCACATGCTGTTCATGTGATCATTTCATACTGTTCCATGATTGCTAAGGACTGTCACAATGTGACGTGCTCATGCGAAGAAATTGTCAATGATTGTGTTCCTTCGGGCTATTCCTGCTGCAACTGCAGTGGGGTGTGGTTCACCTGCCTCATCTTCCTCATCATCGTCCGGTGCATCTGGCACTTGGATCCATGGGGCATTGGTGCGTACACATATGTTGTGCAATACACAACATGCAATGATCATCTTGCACACTACTTCTGGGCTGTACAGGAATCTTCCACCTGTGATGTCCAGGCACCTGAAACGTGACTTTAACACGCCAAATGTGCGCTCAACAATGCCCCTGGTGCCTTTTGTGGGCCACATTGTACTGCCTCTGGGCCGGGGTGTTCGGGGCTCGGAGGGGTGTCATCATCCACGGGCAGAGTGCATATCCTTGATCACCTGTGAGAGGTAAGTGACATTAGTGTAAACTGGTGGTTCTGCATGCTGTGTTGGCAGACTTACAAGTTTTGTGGTGTGTGATTTGTGTGACTATGGGATTCATGTTTACCATGTATTGCTTCTGGCGAATGTGCGGGTCAATGTGTATTACGTAGCCTCACAGCTGCTCCTCCCTCCCCCCGAGCCTATTTACTTGTGTGCGCTGCGTGGTTGCATCACTTGCACTCCTACGGCACACCATTGTCATGCCTGTATACGCATGTCCGCAGGCCTGTCAACAATACTGTAATGTTGGCCGTTGAAGGTGGGCGGCCACGTGTGTGTAGGCCTTTGGTCAGGATATGGCGGACACAGAGACACACGCAGTAGTTACTTTGGTGGCTGTAGAACTTGGCCTTTTTGGTTAAAGTTCCCTAAACTTTTTGCTTTCCCCCTAGACCGTTTTCCTGACCTAGAGATGCCAATTTAGATGCTTTGGGTACTTTGCCACTGCTGATCAGTGTCAAAGTACAGGAGTTCCCTGTGTAAAATGTATGGTGATTGGTTGGCCATGATTGGTATGTTTGCCTTACTAGTAAAAGTCCCTAGTGATGTGCACTGTGTGTGCAAGGGCTAGTAATGCAAGGGCGCGCAGAGAAGGGAACTCAGGCCTTCAGTGTAGGGCCTGCGCGCAGAATGCTAAGTTAGCATGTTGTCCTGACAAGTGCAACCACTTGTCAGGCCTGACTTTCCCTTTTACATACACATGGGGCACCCCTATGGTAGGTCTCAGGTAACCCCTGGGCAGGGTGCAGTGTAGGTAAAAAGCAGAAATAAACTGAGGTGTGTGTTGTGTTCTGGCAGTGAAAAACTCTCCATTTCGTTTTTCACTGCTGAAAGGCCATTCTGCCCATAGGACAGAATGGGGGAGGCTAGGTGTTGTATTTGTTAGCCTAGTTTCCTGTCAGTTTATAATGGAGAGGTGAAGTTTGGTATGTGTGAACTCACAGTGTCGTAATGCATCTTTCTGTAAAGGTGGTTTTGTCACTGTGTGTTTATAAACCACTCTTTTAGAAGTGGCTGAGTTTTGTGCTCTGAGCATTTCTGTGTGTCTCTGAAATGTGGATTGTCTGTCTGGAATTGAAAGGTGAGAGGAGCTGGGAGAGGTCTTGACCCATGGAGGGGTTGAGATGGCACCAGGCTGCCCTGCATCTGGAGAGTAGGGGGAGGAGAAGCCCGGGAGATGAAAAGGCCTGGGCTGGTGCTATAAATCAATTGACCCATCTCCTGCTGAGTGATTAAGGATCCAGACCCCCAGTATCAAAGGGAGAGAGGTGACACTGGGAGGGAGACACCCAGAACTGATTTAGGGAGGGGTCAGGGACCCTGAGCACATACAAACTTCAAAGACAGTAAGGGGTATAACTATGAGAGCTGAAACCCCTGAACGTTGGAATGAAACAGATATGGATTGAGACTGAAAAGGCTTGGACCCATTCTGTGGTCAAGAAGAACCTCTGCTAAAGTAGGAACAACTGAAGAGACTGTGGTGGATAGACCAATCCTTGCTTCGTGATCTGGGTCTGGTCTGCAGTTTGCTGTTCTAACTAAGGAAGAGGCTGTTGGGACTGTGCTTGGAGGTGCTGGGTCCCCCTGCTTGAAGAAGACTGTGCTTTGTGCTATGTCTTGTAACCCCAAGGGCCCGAGGTGAGCTGGCTCCCTGTTTGGAAATACAGGATCATAAAAGTTTCCGGAGAAGTCCCAAGCAACGCGGTGTGCGCGTGCTTTGTGCCACTTGAGACCCTCAGAAGTTGTGCCGTGTGATCGTGGGCACGCAGGAGTAAGCTAAGTCTAAGATGCGCAGAGTGCGTGTCGTGGTGCAGGCCAAGGTGTTGGTGAGGAGCATCTGGTCGTGGAGTGCACAGGGAGACGAAGCGAGGCTCGGACGTGCAAGTGTGCGTGTCGTGGTGCAGTCAGGGCATTGGTGAGGAGCGCCTGGACATCGTGTGCACCAGCGGAAGAAGTGAGTCTCAGATGCGCTGGGTGCGTGTCGTGGTGCAGCCCGGGTGTTGGTGAGGAGCGCCTGGGCCTCGTAGGCACCAAAAGAAGAAGTGAGTCTCTGACGTGCAAGGGTGCGTGTCGTGGTGCAGCCAGGGCATGAGAAAGAGCGCCTGGACATCGTGTGCACCGGGAGAAGAGGTGAGACTCGTACGCGCAGGAGTGCGTGTCGTGGTGCAGCCAGGGCATGAGGAAGAGCGCCTGGACATCGTGTTCACCGGGAGAAGAGGCGAGGCTCGAACGCGCAGGGTGCGTGTTGAGGTGCAAGCGGAGCGTTGGTGAAGAGCGCCGGATCGTCGTGAGCACCAGAGAAGAGGCAAGTCTCGGACGGGCGGTGTGCGTGTCGAAGTACAACCTGAGGTGCTGGTGAGGAGTGCCGGGTTAGGTTGTGCACCAAACTGAAGTAAAGTCTCCACAGTGCTGAGGGCGGGTCTCGGTGTGGACCGAGTCTGCTGGAGTGAGGGCCAAGTCATCGGGGCCCTCGGAGTCCATCAGTAGCGGCCCGGACCGGCAGCCACGGAAGAGCTGAGCCGCCGGCCCGAGTCCGCCAAAACCCGTGATGGAGTTCTGGATCAAGGCCCAAGTCGCTGACGTCGGTGAGGAGAGTGGGATCGCGCCCCCCCAGGTAACGTGGATCAACACCTGGGGTGGGGTGCGGGCCCGGAGGGACACTCTCTCGGCCTCCCGCTCAGTCAGCTGCGCGAGCCGTTGCTTCGGCTCGGATCCCGGCTGTGCTGACCCAGGACGGGGCAGTACTGCGGCCGGAGTGGGAAGCAGTACTTTGTGTGTCATCATTTGATCCATAACGGGGGCACTGTTACTGGAGCACGTAAAACTGTTGTATTACACAATTGCATTATTGCTGCTAACGAACTATCGAACTGTCGTATGACGCCTAACCTCATTTGTGCCTAACGAACTTTATGCTTGGTGCGCTATGCACTGCGTTACTTATTTCTCCCATGCATATTATTTGATTGTAACGTGGCGCATTGTATGATTTCGTCAGTGCACAGTATCTGAGTATAACGTGGCGCAGTGTATTATTTCTTTATTGCACCGCACAGGATTGTAGCGTGACGCATTGCTTTGTTTCTTCCTGGTGCAGGGCATGCTGGTGGTGATACCCATTGCATTATTCCTTCAATTGCAAAGTACATGACTGTGGCGCTACGTATGGCATTATTTCTCTGTTGCACAGTATGAGAGAATATCGTTACGCATTGCAGTATTGTTTCCTTATGCAACGTGTGTGTTTCTAGCAATAAGACTGGTCTAACCTATTGGGAAACGGTTAGAGAAGAGGTTAACTGTTGGTTAGACGCGGTGGTTGAGATTAGAACCTACCAACCCACCGGAAAGAATACTACCCGTTCTTATATGTTGATTTTGTATCGTGTGGTCGTATCGTATAATTTCTTATATAAAGATTATACTCTTTTTATCAATACTCGTGTGGAGTCTATTTGTGATTGTGAGAAGTTGGCCTGGCATATGCTGTCCACTAATTATAGTGGGCACCTTGCACCAGTCCAAATCGACTCTTATGGTAGGTAGGTTAAAGACAACCTTATTGAAAGCTATCCTAGTGGTAGCTATGGAGAGCAGCCTTCAGGCTAAGTCTGGAAGGAATGTAAAGCAGCTTGTTTTACCAGTCTATAATCTCTTGAGTGACCAAATGAAAGAGCACCACACCAGGTATATATTCAAAATATATGTATTTATTACTAAACACACCCCTCTAGTCTCTTTATGAGGCTAGAGTTCGAAGTACATAGGTTATAAGATCTTAAATCACAGTAATAGCACAAATACACGTTTGGGCCCTAGGGGCGTACCAAACCATATACCAATAAAGTGGTATGCGAACCACGACTGAACTAGACACTAGGCCTAGAGCCTCTAGAAGTGCTTGGACCACAAGGAACCACCCAAGGTAGTGACACAGGGGACCCACGGGAGACGCGTGCAGTGTAAATACACAACCGCGATACGCCGTTAACTTCTATGGAGAAAGTCGGGATCGGGAAAATAGAGGAAAGGGACACTTAAAATAGGACTAGGACAAAACCCTTTGAGATCTAGGACTTTGAAGAGTCTCTACCCACGGGAGCACCGGAGTACTCATGTTACCTCACCCAGGGAAGCCGGGTGCATAGGTGCCTTTCGGGGTCGGGTTTCGTCGTCGTTTCGTATGGCGATCTGCTGCAAAGTGCTGCTGGCGACCAGGAGAAAAGTGTCCGGGTGGATCCAAGAGTGGATCGGAGTTCTGAAGAACCTGAAAGCAGAGGGGACAGAGTCTGGGTCACTAGCCAGTGACCAGGAAGGCGATGGACAGATGCCCACCGATGTCGAGTGCTTCAGGTGCGGTGACGGTCGTCTTGACTCTTCAGCCACGAGGTCCGGGAGGCGTTGTCGGCGACCAGGAGCAGGATTCGGGCTGTGGCTCGATGTCTGTCGAGTGCTGAGGTGTCGGCGACTGGATTGGACCCAACAAGCCTTGGCAATGGCAAGTCTCGAGTAAGATGTAGATCGTCGATGATGCAGACCAGCAAGGTCTGGGGAACTCACCCAGCGAGGGTACGTGAGGGCAGGCCTGGAGCAACCAGGATGCCAAGTAAAGAAAAGATTGGCCTTCGTTAAGGGCTACTAGCCAATGGGCTAGCGACCGCGAAGGAGCCTCGTGACGCCGCACGTGGAGCTGGCTTACAGGACACTCGTGGAGTGGGGGCCAGTGATCTTCGGTGCAGGTGGTGCTGGAGGCTAGGGCTACTCGGAGCCCAAAGCACGACTTCTTGGAAGACCCAGAAGATGGTGCACTTGCAAGTGTGCTTGGTGTCCAGGGGTCACGGTCTCAAGTCACCCACGATAGCCACGGGCCTCAGCTTTGCTGGGGACTCAGGGTAGCCTCGGGGAAGTCTGAGAATCCACCTCTGGTGATGCGATGACTTCGGCGTCCGACGGGAGCTTCAGTGATGCGAACCGGACAGATGCTTCTTTGGTGCCTGCCAAGCAGGGGAGTCACTCCTTGACCCCAAGGGAGATTCTTCAGTCCTCTAATCTTGTCGTAGAGCGTCGAAGGTCCAGGATTCCGTGTCAGAGTTTCGTCCAGGTATAATCTAAAGTCCTAAGGACTGGGTTCCTACCTTTATTCTAAAAATAGGGGATGGACTACTCTGTGGCCCCACCTATGGGTGGGTCAGGGCAGAGGGGTGGCTACACCCCTTTCCCTTTGTCCAGTTCGCGCCAAAGCAGGGGCTGCGAGCCCCTGATCCGGTTTGAACTGGGGTATGCACAGGGACACCAAATGTGCCCCCAGTGCAGGACTTCAAAGCACTCGAAAGTGCTCCCGCCCAGCCCCAATACACATTGTCCTGTCTGGGGAGGTGGTCACACCTCCCTGGGACAGGAAACCTATTGTCCAGGCCTCCCCTGCCGGAGTTTCGTCCAGCAGCAGGAGGCCAGACTCGTGTCTGTGGCAGCAGCATCCATTTTGTGATGCCAGGGCTCTGGAAAGAAGTTACCGGACTCGTCAGAGTTAACATGCCTTTCCCTCTAGAAGGGTGGAATGCTACCCCCGCTGCCAGGATTGGCGGGGGGGTAGTATCCCAAGATGTTTGACACCAAACACGACATGTTTAGGTGCAGCCATTCCAAAGTTAGCATTTTACCGCGAGGATATAATGCGCTTAAGAGTATATGGTCAGGCTGCACTACAAACAGCATCAGAGATGGTCTCCGAACGCTGCAGAGGGGCCCTGCTCATGCAGGGGCACCCTCTCACATAGGAACCATGCACTCTGCCTTTAGGATTGATAAGGCCTGCCTTAGGAGTGACTTACAGGTTTATATGTGTGTATGCTTTTAGTGATATAGGTAACCTATACCACAGTAAGGGGTGCATGCACCACCTTACCCAGGCTGCAGTAGCAGACCTGTGGTGTCAGTTTGGATGGCCTCCCAGGGGTGGCATAATATATGCTGCAGCCCCTGGCAGGCCTCTGAGGTACCTATGCCCTTGGTACATAGTATACCATATACTAGGGACTTATAAGGGCACTCCAGATCCCAATCAGTGATGTGCCTAAGGCACATGGAGACCCTTTTAAAGAGGAAACAGCTAGGCTGGGGTTCTGAATAGCAGGGCCCCAGCCAGACTAATGTCGAAAACCAGTGAAGCATCAGCAAAAAGTGGGGGTACCCATGTGAAGCAGATCCTACTCTCCTACACAACCCCCCCAAACGTAGGGACATTAAACTAACCTTGCCCAGTTAAGTCTTCATGTTCTAAGTGGAAATACCTAGAGAGTCCATCTGCATTCGCATGGTTACTCCCAGGCCTATGTTCCACTGTAAAGTCCATCCCCTGTAGGGAAATGGACCACCTAAGCAGTTTGGGGTTTTCACCCTTCATTTGTTTTAGCCATAAGAGGGGCTTATGGTCTGTCTGAACCAGGAAGTGTGTACCAAACAAGTATGGCCTCAACTTCTTCAGAGCCCAGACCACAGCAAAGGCCTCCCTCTCTATGGCTGACCAACGTTTCTCTCTAGGGGTCAGCCTTCTGCTAATAAAAGCTACTGGCTGATCCTGACCTTCTTCATTCAATTGTGACAGTACAGCCCCTACCCCCAATTCAGATGCATCTGTTTGAACAATGAACTTCTTGGAGTAATCAGGACTCTGCAGAATTGGAGCAGTGCACATGGCCTGCTTGAGGTCATCAAATGCCTTTTGACAGCTAACTGTCCACTGAACCTTTTTGGGCATTTTCTTAGAAGTTAAGTCATTCAAGGGTGTCACTATTGATCCATACCCCTTGACAAATCTCCTATAGTACCCAGTCAGGCCTAAGAAGGCTCTCACCTGAGTCTGGGTAGTGGGAGCAGTCCAGTCCATGATGGTCTGGATCTTGCTCTGCAAAGGTTGAACCTGGCCTCCACCCACAAGGTGGCCCAGGTACACAACCTGACTCTGCCCTATCTGGCACTTAGTGGCCTTGATAGTCAGGCCTGCCTTTTGCAGGGCCTGTAAAACATTCCTGAGGTGGACCAGGTGATCCTCCCAGGTGGAGCTAAAGACAGCAATATCATCTAGATAAGCTGCACTATAGGCTTCCAGTCCTGTGAGAACTGTGTTCACCAACCTCTGGAAAGTGGCAGGTGCATTTTTCAGACCAAAGGGCATTACCACAAATTGATAATGCCCACTAGGGGTTGAAAATGCTGTTTTGGGCTTTGCAGTATCAGCTAGTCTGATCTGCCAGTAGCCAGCTGTTAGGTCAAATGTGCTGAGATATTTGGCAGAGGCCAAAGTATCTATGAGCTCATCTGCCCTGGGTATGGGATGGGCATCAGTCCTAGTGACTGCATTGAGACCCCTGTAGTCTACACAAAACCTCATCTCTCTTTTCCCACCACTGGTGTGAGGTTTCGGTACCAGGACTACTGGACTAGCCCAAGGGCTATCTGAGGGTTCAATTACTCCCAACTCCAACATTTTCTGGACTTCAGTCCTGATACAGTCCCTGACATGGTCAGGTTGCCTATAAATCTTGTTTTTAATAGGCAGACTGTCCCCAGTGTCCACTTCATGAGTGCACCAGGTGGTCTGACTGGGTGTCAGTGAAAACATATGTCTAAACTGATTGAGGACTTGCCTGCAATCAGTTTGTTGCTGGGTAGTGAGGCTGCCTGCCAAGGCTACACCATCAACTGACCCATCGTCAGGGTTCTGTGAGAGCAGGTCAGGGAGTGGGTCACTCTCTTCCTCCTGCCCTTCATCAGTAGCCATGAGCAAGCCCATGTCTGCCCTGTCCACATATGGCTTTAGTCTGTTGACATGGAGAACCCTTTGGGGACTCCTGGGTGTTCCCAGGTCCACTAAGTAAGTGACCTCACCCTTCTGCTCAACAATAGTGTGGGGTCCACTCCATTTGTCTTGGAGAGCTGCTGGGGCCACTGGCTCCAACACCCACACCTTCTGTCCTGGCTGGTACACAGTCAGAACAGCCTTTGGTCATGCCAGGCCTTCTGAAGTTCCTGGCTAGCCTCAAGGTTTTTGGTTGCCTTTTTCATGTACTCAGCCATCCTGGAGCGGAGACCAAGTACATAGTCCACTATATCTTGCTTTGGGGGCTTGAGAGGTAACTCCCATCCTTCCTTCACCAAGCACAGTGGACCCCTCACAGGGTGGCCAAACAGAAGTTCAAAAGGGCTGTAACCAACCCCTTCTGAGGCACCTCCCTATATGCGAATAAAAGGCAGGGCAAGAGTATGTCCCATCTACGCCTAAGCTTTTCTGGGAGCCCTTTAATCATGCCCTTCAAGGTTTTGTTGAATCTCTCAACTAAACCATTGCATTGTGGGTGATAGGGTGTGGTGAACTTATAAGTCACTCCACACTCCTTCCACATTGCTTTTAAGTACCCAGACATGAAGTTAGCACCCCTGTCTGATACTACCTCCTTAGGAAAGCCCACTCTTGAGAAGATTCCCAGGAGGGCCCTTGCCACCACAGGTGCTGTAGTGGTCCTGAGGGGAATAGCTTCTGGGTACCTGGTGGCATGATCCACTACCACCAGGATAAACCTGTGCCCAGAGGCTGTTTGGGGATCCATGGGACCAACAATGTCAATCCCTACCCTCTCAAAGGGCACCCCCACCACAGGTAGTGGTATCAGGGGGCCTTTGTAGTGCCACCTGCTTTGCCACTGGCTTGGCAGGTTACACAGGAGCGACAAAACTCCTTACTGTCTTCAGACATGTGGGGCCAGTGAAAGTGAGGGACAATCCTGTCCCAAGTCTTGTTCTGGCCCAGGTGTCCTGCTAAGGGAATATCATGGGCTAGGGTCAATAGGAAGCCCCTGAACTTCAAAGGTATTACCAACCTCCTGGTAGCACCAGGCTTGGGGTCTCTACTCTCTGAGTACAGGAGTCCATCATCCCAATACACTGTATGGGGACCACTAGCTTTCCCAGCAGCCTCAGCAGCAGCTTGCTGTCTGAGGGGTTCAAGGGAGGGGCAGCTCTGCTGCTCCTGGCTCAGATCTGCCCTAGAAGGTCCCCCTGTCCCCAAGAACTCAACCTGGTCAGGTTCAAGTTCCTCTGGGACAGTTCCTTCTTCAGGGCTGAGATCATCCCCCTCAAGGGACTGATCTTCCTCCTGAGCCAAGGGGAAGGCACTGCCTTAACCCTACTACTCCTCCTCTTGGAAGGCACTTGGTCCATTCTTCCAGAATCCAAGGCCTGTTCAGTGCTAGACATTTTGGCTTGTGACCTGGTCACAGCAAACACATCTGCAGGGATCCCCAGCATTTCTGCATGGGTCCTGAGCTCCACTTCTGCCCAAGCAGAAGTCTCTAAGTCATTGCCAAGCAAGCATTCGACTGGTAGGTTTGCACTTACCACAACCTTCTTAAGGCCAGTTACCCCTCCCCAGGAGAAGTTAACAACTGCCAGAGTATGGTCTGTTCTGACATTGCTAGCATTGGTCACTTGGTACATTTCACCAAGCATAACTTGCCCAGGTAGCACAAGGTCTTGTGTCACCATTGTGACACTTGCCCCTGTGTCCCTAAATGCCAAAGCCTCTCGTCCATTGATTAAAGGCTGTTGTCTGTACTTGCCCAGATTACTGGGACTCATAGAGGAGGGCACATCCATGCCTCCATCACAGACTAACACAGCCTGAGTCAGTTCTCTAACTAGGTCAGAGCCCAACTCAGTTCCCAGGGTGAACCCTACTAAACCCTTTGCTGGAGCACTTCCACCAACTGTACTAGGGGGAACAGGTGCCTTAGGGGCATTGGTGGGTGCTGGACTGGAGTCTTTGGACTTGGTGCAATCACTGGTCCAGTGGGTCTTTTGCTTACAGACCTTGCACCATGGTTTCCTTTGGCCTTTACCCTTGGTAGACTGGGAATCCCCACCAGAAGAAGATTTTTGGGGGCCTGATGAAGACTTTTGATCTTTACCCTTCTCCCCACCCTTGTCAGAGTTCTTAGCATCTTGCTTCTTGGTTTCCCCACCTTGGTTCTGTACCTTCTGCTTCACCCTGGTTCTGACCCATTTGTCTGCCTTCTTTCCCAATTCTTGGGGAGAGGTCAGATCAGAGTCAACCAGGTACTGATGCAACAGCTGATTTTGACAGTTATTAAGAATCTGCTCCCTCATTATCAGATTATACAATCCTGAGAAGTCACACACCTTACTGCCCATCAACCAGCCTTCCAGAGCCTTGGCAGAACAATCCACATAGTCTACCCAGTCTTGAGTCTGTGCTTTTTGGGTGTCTCTGAACTTCAACCTGTACTGTTCAGTGGTTAGGCCAAACCCATCAATAAGAGCACTCTTCAAGACCTTGTAATTGTCAGCATCCTCCTCTCTAACAGTGAGGAGCTTATCTCTACCTTTGTCAGCAAAGGAGAGCCACAAGATTGCTGCCCACTGCTCCTGAGGGACCTTCTGTACTTTACAGGCCCTCTCTAAAGCAGTTATCCATTTGTGGATATCATCCCCACTCTGGTAGGGAGGGACAATCTTGCTCAGGTTCCTATGGTCATAGGACCTTTCCCTATCTCTAGGGACATGGCTGCCACCATGGGACTCTAGTCCCAACTTTCTTCTCTCTCTAAGGAGATCTAGGGATTCTCTATCTAAAGCCAATTGCTTCTTCCTGATCTCTAGTTGAGTTTCCTCATACTGGACCAGTCTCTTTCTTCTCTCATGAGAGGATTCCCTCCTGTGAGAAGAAACAGAGCTCCCTATGGAGGTGCCAGAGTGGTTAGACTCCTGAGAAGGAGACCTAGACTTTCTGAGCACACTCATAATCCTTCCTGGGGGGACAAAGGTGTGGTTCTCTAGATCCTCATCTTCATCTTCCCCAGAAGGGATTGGGTTTTCCAGGTCAGGGTCATTGTCACCCTCCTGGTCAGTTTCAGAGGGGGGCTGGGGGTTGTGGTACCCCTGGCCCCTTCCTCATCTGCTGGCCCACCCTCTGCTCCTACCCCTTCAGTCTCTGAGGACTTACTAAGATCATAAGCCACCAACAACTCCTTGAGGTGTTGGGTGGTGGGACTTTGGCCTGTCCTTAATTTCCTCACGTTACATAAAGCTCTCAATTCCAAGAATTGGAGTGTATCATACTTGGAGGGTGGAAGCTCAATGGCTTCCTGCAAGGAATCTTTGGATCCTGCTTTTAAAGACATTACTAGTGTGGTGTGGTGTATGCACTACCTACTCTAGTGTGGCCTACTAAACTCTCTTGAGTTGTAGAAAGGGTTGTGCTATCCCTTAACACACAACTCTAAGTTCAGTAGAACTTACTGTTATTCTAAGCTTAAATTATATGTACCTTAGGTACCTTTAGTGGTTTTCAGTTGATCAATTCAATTGAGATTATCTGGTAAAACAATAGCAAGCTGGAATCCCACACGCTGCACACCAATGTGAGAAGTTGGCCTGGCATATGCTGTCCACTAATTATAGTGGGCACCTTGCACCAGTCCAAATCGACTCTTATGGTAGGTAGGTTAAAGACAACCTTATTGAAAGCTATCCTAGTGGTAGCTATGGAGAGCAGCCTTCAGGCTAAGTCTTGAAGGAATGTAAAGCAGCTTGTTTTACCAGTCTATAATCTCTTGAGTGACCAAATGAAAGAGCACCACACCAGGTATATATTCAAAATATATGTATTTATTACTAAACACACCCCTCTAGTCTCTTTATGAGGCTAGAGTTCGAAGTACATAGGTTATAAGATCTTAAATCACAGTAATAGCACAAATACACGTTTGGGCCCTAGGGGCGTACCAAACCATATACCAATAAAGTGGTATGCGAACCACGACTGAACTAGACACTAGGCCTAGAGCCTCTAGAAGTGCTTGGACCACAAGGAACCACCCAAGGTAGTGACACAGGGGACCCACGGGAGACGCGTGCAGTGTAAATACACAACCGCGATACGCCGTTAACTTCTATGGAGAAAGTCGGGATCGGGAAAATAGAGGAAAGGGACACTTAAAATAGGACTAGGACAAAACCCTTTGAGATCTAGGACTTTGAAGAGTCTCTACCCACGGGAGCACCGGAGTACTCGTGTTACCTCACCCAGGGAAGCCGGGTGCATAGGTGCCTTTCGGGGTCGGGTTTCGTCGTCGTTTCGTATGGCGATCTGCTGCAAAGTGCTGCTGGCGACCAGGAGAAAAGTGTCCGGGTGGATCCAAGAGTGGATCGGAGTTCTGAAGAACCTGAAAGCAGAGGGGACAGAGTCTGGGTCACTAGCCAGTGACCAGGAAGGCGATGGACAGATGCCCACCGATGTCGAGTGCTTCAGGTGCGGTGACGGTCGTCTTGACTCTTCAGCCACGAGGTCCGGGAGGCGTTGTCGGCGACCAGGAGCAGGATTCGGGCTGTGGCTCGATGTCTGTCGAGTGCTGAGGTGTCGGCGACCGGATTGGACCCAACAAGCCTTGGCAACGGCAAGTCTCGAGTAAGATGTAGATCGTCGATGATGCAGACCAGCAAGGTCTGGGGAACTCACCCAGCGAGGGTAAGTGAGGGCAGGCCTGGAGCAACCAGGATGCCAAGTAAAGAAAAGATTGGCCTTCGTTAAGGGCTACTAGCCAACGGGCTAGCGACCGCGAAGGAGCCTCGTGACGCCGCACGTGGAGCTGGCTTACAGGACACTCGTGGAGTGGGGGCCAGTGATCTTCGGTGCAGGTGGTGCTGGAGGCTAGGGCTACTCGGAGCCCAAAGCACGACTTCTTGGAAGACCCAGAAGATGGTGCACTTGCAAGTGTGCTTGGTGTCCAGGGGTCACGGTCTCAAGTCACCCACGATAGCCACGGGCCTCAGCTTTGCTGGGGACTCAGGGTAGCCTCGGGGAAGTCTGAGAATCCACCTCTGGTGATGCGATGACTTCGGCGTCCGACGGGAGCTTCAGTGATGCGAACCGGACAGATGCTTCTTTGGTGCCTGCCAAGCAGGGGAGTCACTCCTTGACCCCAAGGGAGATTCTTCAGTCCTCTAATCTTGTCGTAGAGCGTCGAAGGTCCAGGATTCCGTGTCAGAGTTTCGTCCAGGTATAATCTAAAGTCCTAAGGACTGGGTTCCTACCTTTATTCTAAAAATAGGGGATGGACTACTCTGTGGCCCCACCTATGGGTGGGTCAGGGCAGAGGGGTGGCTACACCCCTTTCCCTTTGTCCAGTTCGCGCCAAAGCAGGGGCTGCGAGCCCCTGATCCGGTTTGAACTGGGGTATGCACAGGGACACCAAATGTGCCCCCAGTGCAGGACTTCAAAGCACCCGAAAGTGCTCCCGCCCAGCCCCAATACACATTGTCCTGTCTGGGGAGGTGGTCACACCTCCCTGGGACAGGAAACCTATTGTCCAGGCCTCCCCTGCCGGAGTTTCGTCCAGCAGCAGGAGGCCAGACTCGTGTCTGTGGCAGCAGCATCCATTTTGTGATGCCAGGGCTCTGGAAAGAAGTTACCGGACTCGTCAGAGTTAACATGCCTTTCCCTCTAGAAGGGTGGAATGCTACCCCCGCCGCCAGGATTGGCGGGGGGTAGTATTCCAAGATGTTTGACACCAAACACGACATGTTTAGGTGCAGCCATTCCAAAGTTAGCATTTTACCGCGAGGATATAATGCGCTTAAGAGTATATGGTCAGGCTGCACTACAAACAGCATCAGAGATGGTCTCCGAACGCTGCAGAGGGGCCCTGCTCATGCAGGGGCACCCTCTCACATAGGAACCATGCACTCTGCCTTTAGGATTGATAAGGCCTGCCTTAGGAGTGACTTATAGGTTTATATGTGTGTATGCTTTTAGTGATATAGGTAACCTATACCACAGTAAGGGGTGCATGCACCACCTTACCCAGGCTGCAGTAGCAGACCTGTGGTGTCAGTTTGGATGGCCTCCCAGGGGTGGCATAATATATGCTGCAGCCCCTGGCAGGCCTCTGAGGTACCTATGCCCTTGGTACATAGTATACCATATACTAGGGACTTATAAGGGCACTCCAGATCCCAATCAGTGATGTGCCTAAGGCACATGGAGACCCTTTTAAAGAGGAAACAGCTAGGCTGGGGTTCTGAATAGCAGGGCCCCAGCCAGACTAATGTCGAAAACCAGTGAAGCATCAGCAAAAAGTGGGGGTACCCATGTGAAGCAGATCCTACTCTCCTACAGTGATGACATCATGGGGTTATTGTGAGCGTGGTTGCACATACTGAACACTCGTGCCTTGGAGATAAGCCTGGCTGCTCGTGCCAAGCTACTAAGGGGGTGAGCAGGGCTATCTCAGACGGTGTCCTTACTTAGCCTAACATTGAAGCGGGGGTCGAGGGCACACGCCTCCAGCATTTGGTGGCGGCGGTAAGCGACAGGAACCGCCACTTCCAACAGTGGCCATCCCGGAAGTGAACCACGCCCAGAGCCCCGGGCTATTTATTCACACTCCTACGCTGTACTGCTGTACGCCGGCCCAGCCCACTACGCTTACGCTTACAGGGGGGGCGACATAGCTACATGTCCGAAGTCTTCCCCACTGCCTGAGGTAACATGGTTGCGTCCACTGTCCACAACACTACACACACCAGCTGTATATGTCCACATGGACATGTCTGTGCTCTGCATACTCATGACTGTCCAGCACATCACCGCCACACTTGGCATTGTGTACATTCTTATTCATGGGTCACTTGCCTCCTTCGCACATTCTTGGTTCCCACCTCTCCCCACATACTGCAATTGTGTGGCAGAGGGGCTATGCCTTTGTGGGTAGTTTGTCTACATGTCTGGCCCTGTTGCCACAGTTACTTGTGTTGTCGTGTCTGGTAGGTGGGCATGTTGGTTGGCATATTGTATGTGATTTTGTTACGTGTGCATTCCCACAGTTGTGAGTTGTATGATTGTGGAGTTGAGGTGTGTGGTGTGTGCTGTTGGTACTTAACAACGAGCAGTCCATTTCCATAGGTGCCATCCTGAAAGCGCTGGTTGATGATGGACTGTCGGAAGATGTAGGAATCATGCACACTGCCTGGGAAGTTTGCGACGACATTGGTGAACAGTTCCCGGTGGTCCACTATTGCCTGCACATTGATGGAATGCGTGTGCTTTCTGTTGCGGTAATTGTGTGCAGTGTCGGCAGGGGGCACAAGTAGGACATGTGTGCAGTCAATTGCCCCCAACACGTGCGGGAAGCCAGCTATGGCGTAGAAGCCTTGCTTGGTCCCCAGCTGTTCCTGCGCAGTGTGGGGGAAGTGAAGGTGCTGGGGTATGAAGCTGATGATGGCATCCAAGACAGGTGTGAGGAACTTTGATAGGGCTGGCTGTGAGACTCCTCCGACTCTGGCAGTTGTTGGTTGTAAGGTACCAGAGGCCAACAAGTGCAGCACAGCCAGCAGTTTTGTCTGCGGAGGGATATTGGTTTTCCACTGTGTTGGTACTGTCAGCCTGTGGGCAATGTGGATCAGGATGCGGAGGATGGTTGCCCTTTTGAGCCTGTAGTGGGCAATGACTTCCTCTGGCGTTAAGTCTCTGAGGCTGGTGCGTTTTCGGGAGGTCTGCTGTCTTGTCCTGCGCTGCCTTGGTGGTAGTCCGGGAGGGGTCCGGGGGGTGGGGGTGGTCCTGGTGGTGGTGGCGGTGGGTGTTGTGGCCCTCTTGGGTCTCCAAGCTGCATGATTAGTAGCTCCATGACATGTGTTGGTCTTCAGATGTGGCTCTGGGCTGGGCTCCCTTTCTACTGCAGGTTTTCGTCCTACTTAAGACCAGAAAAAAGCAGGTCTTAAGTTCCTGCTGCTAACGCGCCTTATCGCATGTTTTAGGCCCGCATCGCCGATCTGCCTGTCGTTGCGAATATCGCGAAGTGGTGTTATCGTGAGTTTTTTCACGGGAACGCCTACTCTGCATAAGATTAGCGTTAGTTGTCGCTGTCAGCCTTGGCGATGTTTTAAGCGGCAGCTATCGCAGGAAAACTGACGATATGGGCTGTTAGCGCAGGCTTGTGAATAGGGCAAAAAATCTATTGCCACTTTCGTGGCGGTAAAGTGTCGCTAAATCGGCGATGAGTCCTTGAGAATATGCCCCAATGTTGGTTAGAAACCTCTCAACTAAAAATAATGAGAGATTGAAAAAGGTCAATAATGACAGGGGTGTTAGCGGTGCAAAACAGGCAATTAAAAAAAATATGTTGCTATATGGCTGGCCTTGTGCTGGCCTTGTTTGTCGTGATTTTATAGTCAACCATCACTCTCTAATTTTCAAGAAACTGGGGCTAGAAATCCACTCCATAATGTGGGCTACACAGCCTGTAGTATTCCAGCAGTGAGAGAATCAAGAGGTAGAAAAGATGGGCAGGGAATGGGTGGAGGCGAACAATTTGGATGCATATTGATTTAAATTGTAAAATCAAAGAAATGACTTGTGACCATCAAGATATCCAGCATTTGCTATTGACATTCAAAACAGGAAAGCAACTATTTATTTTAAATATCTACAAAAGAAGTACAAGGCACACCATTGAATCATCAATATTGAATGTCTTTGATTCTAAATAAAACATGCTTAAAAATAATGAGGGTGGTAAGAACCTGCCAATTCTAAAGGCAGCTACTGATTTTAACACTGCTTTTAAGCCAACTAGTGATTATAGGACTGTCTCCTTTTTGTGAATACTGTGACAAGGCCAGTTTAGACCTCTTCTATTGTTATTAAAATAAATGCTTGCAGGCAGATTCCTATATTGGAAAGTGTGAAGTTTTAGACTCATGCAGAAGTGTTAGTATAATTGTTGCTTCCTATCCAGGCTGACATATTTTTGTTTTTTTTAGTATGATTGCTTCCATAACAGTATAGACGGTTCTTTTAGTTATAAAGTAAAATCATCTAAATGCAAATTGAGATGACACATATATCACCATGTTTGTTTTGTCTTGCTGAGACTTTAGTGTCTCCAAGTGCTGTTTTATTTTATAAACATAAGATAAAATTGGCGATCAGATACTATCAAAACCCAGGTATCCAACATTTAATTGGAAGGGCTTAGTGACAAAAGTATCGAGCCAGAGGTCACAGCAGTTTGCAGCAACAACCAGACTCAGCACGGGGCTCTTGTGGGACCTCTGGAGAGTGGTGGCCTTCAGCCCGACACTGCTTATCATTCTCGGGCTAGGGCTGTGATAGAGAAGAGCTAAACAGCTATTTTTACTGAGAGAATGCATGTTGTGTGATCCATTTGAAGAAACTCGATTTGTAGGATTGCTATTTTCTGCTTCTTCTACATTTTAGCATAGTGCTTAGAAGTTGCACAAGGGTGTTAGGATGCTAGGAATTTGCTAATCATGTTAGGAATATATTATTTCCGCTGGCCATGTCATGCATTTCTGCATTTATTTTCTCATTCTTGTGTGATTACTGTTTGTATTTTATGCATTTGACTTGGACTTTAGAAAAAAACATTCTAAAGCTTATCGCCTGTTTTTTACTGCTATTTTGAGTGTGTTATTCATTTACGAAAGAGGGTTTGTAGTTTCACTGTGTCCCTGAACTCATTCAGTGAAACGAATCGTGACCAGTAAACACCACCCATACAGTATTATTATTATAATTGCTTGTAAAGCGCAGCTGACACCCTACGGGTACCCTGGCGCTGTGATAAGATGTTAGCTGGGTGTGGAAAGAAACTGTAGCAAGAACTATAGCCCCTGCCCAGAAGGAATTAACAGGGAACCAAGGAGCATACCCGGGGATAGAGCCAGGTTTTTATCCTTTTTCTGAACTGCAGAATGTTGTCTATATGTCTGATATCAGATGGAAGTTTGTTCCAAAGGCGGGGGGCTGCCGTACAGAAAGCCCTGCCTCCTGATTTAGCTTTCTTAACTCTATGCACCCTCACCAGGTTTGCCGAAGAGGAGCGAAGCGTTCGAAGGGGGACATACCAGGTAAATTTTTCCTGCAGTGATTTGGGTCCATGTCCATGCAGGGCCTTGAACATTATGCATAATGCCTTAAATTGTATTCTCTGCGAGACCGGCAGCCAATGCAAGTCTGAGAGTGCCAAAGATGCAGAAGAGCGGCGCGATTGCCGTAGTGCTATTTTAGCAGCCATGGTCTGTATTCTCTGCAATCTCTCAATCAGATATTGTGGAGAGTCTAAGAGCAGAGCATTGCAGTAGTCCAATCTACTAAGGATAGTACTTCGGACTATCAACGTTCTAGCCTCCAAAGAGAACATCGGAAGGATTTTCCGAAGTGCTCTAATCAGGCCAAAACAGCTTCCAACTGTCTTGTTGACATGTTTCTCTATTACTCAGTAGGTTGTGTATGAGTCGCCATCCAACTAGATTTTTAATTCGTATTGGTGAATTGAACTGAGTCTTTTAACCAGGGTATTGGAAATCTGATACCTGCAGCTCAGGGGGCCGCGAGGGGGGGCTCAGATTGTGACAATCCAAACAAGCATTGGCATAGCCAATAGGTCTCGCCTTTGGGACCTTATAAGAGTTTAATTATCCAGCACAATATCCTTGGTGCAACAATATCAACTGTTGCATGGCTAAACACTTATAAGGTCCCAAAGGCGAGACCTAGTGGCTATGCCAATTCTTGTTTTGGAAGGAGGGGGCTTGGGGCGGGGTGGGGTTCAAAAGTGCCTCGTAGATGCTTCTCGGCACGAGGCCCCACCCCCGCCTTACACAGTGAGATTGTTCTTCAAGCTGGCAGGTATGCAGGTATATTATCGAAAACAATTGCTATGCAGGGGCGTAGCTTCAGAGGGGGTGTTTGGGGTGTTACACCCCCCTTAATAAATGTGTTATTTAAAAAATAGTTGGGTACAGGAGCTTTCAGTCGAGTATGGTAAGGTGTCTGTGGATTTCACCTTGGAGTTTGAAATACTCACTCAGACAAAAACACACACCCCTCCTTTTTGAAGGCCTTAAAACCATCCGAACTCTTTTCCCTTTCCACTGGCCCTTTCACGTCCCTCAAGCGTTGCTTCTCATATAATGATTAACATTATATGCCAGTGTGATTGTCTGAAAATCTGAATATTACACCACCCCGAGTCTTACTGACCAAGCTACACCCTTGTTGATATGCATCATTTTATTCAGTGAATTTAGGACTTTGAAACCACGGCGTGGCATTTAATACCCAATAACAATAGCCAAACACGTGCCACATGGACTAGGCATCTCTGGGGCCATAGAGACATTCCAGCCGGTGTAAAGAGCTCGTAATCAAGTCAGAAGTAGGATTACCAGAGGCTGCATCACCAGTAACGTTACTGCTCACCGGTTGCATCATGTAGGACATGAGGGGGAGGACATAGGCGCGCGCAACACTGCGTACAACCGCAAGGAAGTAGCAACAGCGTGCTATTTGGAGAGCAGAAGTGTATTAAATCGACACTGCCTTAGAGATGTTAATGCGTTCCCCTTTGTTGCAGGAGATGTATGGTCTCTGCAGACTACGCTGCTGTTAAAAGGCGGGGCGGGGGCGAGAAACAAAAGGTGCAAGTGGGTGGGAGCTCGCGAAGGACAGTAGGAAGGCAGAGAGAATGGCAACTTGTGGGGCGAAGCAGGCAAGTAGCCCCCTGATTTATGGACGTACTTCAACAATTGTTTGGCTTGCATGAGCCGGCCAGCGGCTGGGTGTGAATGAGCACAGCAGGGACCTCTGACTCGAAGGCACTGACATCTGCTGTAATGAACTCCCCGCAACCCACCCACTTGGGCCCGGCTTCCTAAAATCTGGGGCTAGGAAGTGCCCACCAAGTGTCACCCGGGGCTCGCGCCGCATGTCTTTCCGAACCCTGACTGCGGATATGCCCAGAAGGGGGGCGGTTGAGTGATACATCACCATGCCCTTTAGGTACCCCGAGTTTTCATTATATGTCCAGAATCTACGCGTTCAAACTGGCAGAGGGGTGGGGTTGGCGAGGGATGTGGGGCGAGGGGCTTGTTCATCTACAACAAACAATAGGTGAAGTGAAAAACACGCCAAGAAGAGAGGCATTCATGGGGTTTGGTGTGTAAGTTGTGTTCTGTGTTTCTCCAGATGATCGCAAACAAAATACACAAGCACTGGAAAAGCCTGCGGGCCTCGGATTTAGGACCTGTTGTCTTTGCCAGTGACTTTTAGCGATGCTGTTCAACATCGACAAAAAGTGTTTCTTCTTGATACTGTGCAGAATGGTTGTAAGAAAAAAAAAAAAACGATGACCCGGCTTCTAGTGACGGAGTCATTTTGTAGAGGAACATACAGCATGCATCACCATGAACCAACAAAATGACGTGTGTGACATTTTTTTTTATCCATCTGAGACTGATCAGCACATAAATAAAAGTAGAATGTAAGCGGTTTTTTTTAAGCAGAGTTGGTGGGTGGAAGAAATTTACGGCCTGGTGGTAAAAAAAAAAAATATTTTAAAAAATAAGACTATGTAGGGGAGGCAATGGAGGCGTAGGTCGGGGAAGCAGGCGGGGAGGTTAAAGTACAAATTAAGATGGGTGGAGAAGGAGGAAAAACAAGAAAGACAACAAGCATTGGCCGCGCGGCCGTGCGACGCGCTCTGTGGTGGGGGAGGAGCGGGAGAGCAAGTGACGCGCGGCCGTGAAAGTGACACGGCCGCGCGGCCCCGAGAAGCGCTCTGTGGTGGGGGAGGGGGAGGAGCAAGTGACATCAAAGGCAGATGGCCTGGAGCATGCGAGGAATGCGCGTTACTGCGCGCGTTCTCGCATGCTCTAGGCCAGCCAAAAGTTGTGGTCGCATTTCTGCAAGCCCACACTACAAAATGTCTCGCCCAGAGCCAGCGCTGAAGCGCTGGCTTTCAGGGCGAGACCTAAAAAGAAGATCAGGGCTGGGGTAAATCTGCTATGGTTGGAAGGGATTTTAAAGATTGCTCTTGTGTTGGCTGCTAACTTGCACTCTTAATTTTAAAACATAGCTTGCATGTCTGCAATGGCAGACCAAAATCATACCCATTGTAGCATCATGCATTTAACAATGGTCTGCATATACGTCTACCCAGCTGTATATTTTTGGACCAGCCTCGCTCGAACATAATGGCTGACATTTCAATTGTGGAACGCCATGAAAGTGACCATGACCCAATATCCTCCAATTATTACAATATCCCTTCAAGCCCGTACCAAGTTGCTTTATTTTTTTTACATATTTTATTGGTTTTCAGCTTTCATTTACAGACTGGTAATAAGAAAGTATAAAAACTGCATTGATCAATGTTACAGAGTCACAGAGCACCTTATAGGGCCTATGCATTATCTCATTTTGAAGGAAAACAAAATTGTTTAACATGCATTTATAATGATCAAAGCATTTTACTGTACCCAGCAACTGTTCCAACCAACTCACCAAACTTGACCTTTTATCCCCACCCCCCTCCACCCGCCGTCCCTCCGGGGTGCATGGTGTCTTCCGTGTGTGGAGGTCTGTGGAGGTGTATATCAAAAAGAGAGGAATGAAGACAAATGCCAAAAATATTTGAATTTGAGTCGTGTGGCTAAAAGCCAGGAGCGCTGCAACTTCTCCTGTCTGTTTTGGCGGGTTTACGTGCTATCACAAGGCTAGATAGGAGGGAAGGCCAGAGGGACAGGAGTAGGGCAGGCCCATTATATCAATTGAAGGGGAGGCTACTTCTATGTTAGTCTGCATATCTCCAGAGGGCACAGTTCAATGAGGATGCTCATCGTATTTTCCATATTCGTTGAATCTATGAAGCAGTTCTTCCCACTGCTGTACTATAGGGCGCTGTCTCAGCTCTTTGTTCTGTACGTCTAAGGGCAATGCTCTGCCCAGTATTCAACTGTTTGTTTCCAGGTGGTGATTGTGGAGGCGGGTGTTGCGATTTCCATCTCATGGTGATGGACTGTTTTGCTAGTATAAGGCCCAGGTCAGTGAATTTGGTTTCAGCTTTGAATTTCTAGGGTCTGGGATAGACACCCAACTACAGGCCTCCAGCCAGTCCAGTCTCATTTTCATTGTTACTACTAAGAGGACAGTCAAGAAAAGGTGATGGTGCCTGCACTTCCAGAGCCTATGCCAAAAATCAGCAGGTGAGTGTTGGCATCTGGAGCAATGTTGTGCATGGGGAACATCTGGCATCTCTTGTAGGGGGGTTAAGTAAGATGTTAAATTAAACGGATTTGCAACGGACGTGACGGGATACTTTCAGCAAGTTGCTTCCATAGCTGCATCAAACACCTGAAGAAGACTGAAGTGGACCCAATTAATGCTAGGAACTTTACTGCCAATACATTTATTTAAAGCCACATTTATGCATCCTTTTTGTGACCAAATGAGTAAACTAGAACAGATTTACTGTCACATTTGTCCTTGTTGGCAATTTCTTTTTTAAATTGGGGGCAGATTTACCAAGGGCTTGCATTGCTCTTGTGGCACACAATGGGATGAACCGCAATGCAAGCCCTTAAGTCAGATTTACTATTCCACACAGGGCCACCATGTGCTGGAATTACACTATTAGAACCAAGCCAATGCATAAAACTACCAAAGGAATCTTTTGGACACATAATCATATATCTTGCTAAACCTTTCTCTACCAGGCGAACCATAAACACTGACTGATACCACTGGTTCGAAAGACATCACAAATCAGTGAAGTTATAGCTGCTGGTGGCATTAAAAAGTAATATCTGAAGTGGCATAATAGGCAAAAGACATTGCTAGAAAGCCCTACTCAGTAAGAGGGAACCTTGAAGATGGCAAAACCTTCTCTGGACAGTAAGATCAAAAGATGCCTGTACTTTTTGGCACATCATTGGAAATGGTACCATCGCAAAGCAATTTTATATTACATTGCTAGAGTCTAGACAGATAATAGATTCCATTGGAAAATTCCACTTGATAAAAATTGGTGAATGTTAAAAGAAATTCTTGGGGAAATTAATTGACAAAAGAGGAGAAAAGCCAGTAGCCCCAAAGAAAAGTTGATTTGTATAAAACAGAGCCTATGCTATGGAGGTAGATATATATATCTTTTGTGAGCAAAGCTACTTTAAGTGGAGCCCCTTTACTATCAACCTGGCTTGGAGCAGAAATGTTTCCTTTGTAGACCCAGTTTGAAGACCATTGTTGGCCAAGGTTTTGTATTTTAATCTTAGTGCTTTTATTGTGCCATTGATTTGTTTAATTAGGGCACTTTGTATGGCCACACAAAGCGGTGTCACAGCTGCGTGAACTGGGTTGAATACAAGACACACGTTGTTTATTTTTCTAATGTATGCTATTCTTAGGCAGTGGCGGCTTGTAGGTAACGGTGGCGGGGAGGTGGGGTTAGAAAGAAGAAAAAGACTTTCCTACTTGTCGCCGGTCTCTTCTTCGTCCTCGCTGTTCTGCTGGCTCACAGCAGCACCCAGGCTCCCCTAAGCCAATCACGATGCTGCTGTTACCATGCACAGCAGCCTTGTGATTGGTCTGAGCGCCGTGGTTTGGCGCTCAGATGGGGGCCATGAGTCTGTGCATGCTATCCACCCAGACTGTGCATTACAGTGCGGTGGAGAACATGCAAAGTACGCATTACTGTTTGGCCGGCCCAAGGCGGCCAGCAAAACCATCATGCGCACTTAAGGTGCAGCAAACACTCTTCCTCCCTCAGCATCACAGGAGCCCAGTCCCGCCCTGCCTAACCTGCATGTAAGATACAAAAAATAAAATGATAATAACGTCTTTTATTATCATTTAATTTTTCCTTTTACACTGCTCCAAGAGCAGTGGGACGACGTTCCTCCGCCATAGCGGAGGAGCCGCCACTGTTCTTAAGGTAAAATGCCTTTGACCCTTGCTTAGAGATCTGGGCTTCCGGAACACGAGACTGGTGCTGGAACTGGCAAAGACTGACACTTCAATCACTGTGGTGTTTGCAGTGTCGCCTTATCTGCTAGTCGTTTGGACAATTAGGTGTCATTTTGTCCACCCACAATAACTTCATATTACGATTTAATGCATATGACATTTTTTTCCTTGTATTTTAGAAAACGTTTTTCATTGTATTTTAAAGTTTGATCGCTTGCACCCAAAATAAACGTATTAGCTGACTATGTATGACGATCTAGCCAATTCAACGAGCATTGTGGTGTCTTTGTTATATTTCTGAAGCATAGTAATATTTAACTTGAAAGACAGATTATCTATCAAGTAATAATTCAATGAATATGCTGCCTGCATAGTCTTGAAATGGGTGGAACAATCATGAAAATGAACACGACAAATGAATATTGTTTTGTAGTTTCACCAGTATTACATGGCATACATAAATCCAGGTCACCAAAGAGGGCTGAGAGATAATTGTTCACAAATTCTTAATGGTGCTCTTTTGCTACCTCAGGGAAAATCACACTAACGCCTGCATGAACGTGAACACACAAACTGGGATATATGTATCTGTCTAAGTATGTAGGTATGCGCTTCTTTGTGCATGTTCCTTAGAAGACACGTGTACATTGATTGCAACCACACACATCCCTGGCTCCCAAAAACCATACACAGGTCGCTCTCCTACAGAATCACACAACTATCAATTCCCTACCCTTCCCCCTAAAATGCCCACGCACATACATGCACAAGTGTCTCTTAATATCAATAAATCGATGCACACACACCAATGCACAAACATCAATTTACAAATGTCTCCCACTAAATGCATGAAATTACACAGATACACAGAAAATCTCTTGTGCTTGTGTGTGTGTGTGTGTGCGTTCGTGTGTGTGTGTGTGTGTATGTGTGTGTGTGTGTGTGTGTGTGTGTGTGTGTGGTGATCTGAGTGTGCTTCTCACACACGCTGACCACACAGATACTGCTCTTCGGAGCTGTTATCAACGCTCAAACATCCTTAACAAATCACTCTTCAAACAACATTTTAGAAGCATAGACACACACATACGGATTATTAGTCCGTGCGCTTAAAAAACAAATATGAAGGCATGAATACAGAAACACAGCTGAGGCGATACACAAGGAAATATGGATGTGCCCAGTTATTATGTTCGATCAGTAGGGAAACCTGTATTAAAGCTCAAATCTCCAAGCTCCTTCTGCCTTAACTAAAGTGTGCATTTCCTCAAATCTAATCTTCATGCAGGATTGAGGAAATGAGCACACCTACAAGTTAAAAACATGCATGTACAAAGCTGAGGAATTGTACTTACTCGTAATTAAAAACACAATATTTGATCTTTGGATTGGACGTACTTTTATAGCAGTAGCCGAACTGTTTCAAGTTTTGTGAGCGACTTGTGGTTCAACACTAGGGGCTGGCTGTATCATGATAGGCTATCCTGGCGCAGCACAGAGCCTCTGAGCGCCTCTTTTATGTGACCTCGGGGCGTAAAGTGAATTCATTTAACTTGTTAGTGCTTTACTTTCAGACAGCCCAGCAGAGAAACAGAAAGAGGCAATCCTTGCTCACTACTTCCTAGCAGTACTATCTGAAAATAAAGCAGTGACTCAGATTAATCAATCAATATTCTTTATTCGATTAAAAAAAAATCATAAAAGACGTAGTATAAAACAAAACATAGAGATCAAAATCAGCCCAAGTTAAAATTTCGATTGCTTTAGAACCCCAGAGAAGTAACGTGAAAGAAAAAAAGCAGACTGTGGGTGTATTTAAAAACTGCAGATACAATAATGCAGCTCTGACTTGAATAAAATTCATAGGGTTTAAGAGTGGGCGTATAAGTTTGAATCACAAATGATTGTATTTCGGGCAAATCATGATAATGTGTAAAGTGTCATTAGCTGAGACATTATCACAATTACACAAGGGCATCATCGAGTCCTTAAAACAGCCGTGATTAGAAGGCAATGGTCGCGGGAATAAACTAAGCCTAAAACATGTCAAAAGACGTCGCTGGAGGTTGGACAGATTCCAAGTATGATAGGGCTCCAGTCCACTAACAGTTTTCACCAGTATCACATGACGCACGGAATGTTTGTGTAGTTCTATGACCTCGCGGTCTGCTGCCATCTTGTCTTTGAGCGCATCATTGACCCATCTATGATTGGGTTTAGCTATACTACTTGGATTGGTATAAAGTTTGGGTCTCCCTAAAGATTTCATATTAGAGGAGATATAGGCCAGCCCTGGGTTCAAGGAAAGTTATCCGTATTCATGCAATCTTGCGTGATCAGTCTCTTAAGATCTAACTCCTCCTTTGTCCAAACTGAGAGCCAGAGCTTCAGGGGACAGAGTCAAAGCTGATCAATAATATAGCCCAAACCCAGCTCTTCGTGCACAATTTCGAAGGGTGTGCTTTGGGGAGCCCCTAATAGCCCCCTGAGAAATTTGTTTTCAGCTGTTTGAATTGGAACGACAAGCCCATATCCCCAGATACCACATCCATAGCTGGCTATAGGAATGCACTTAGCCTTGAAAATTATTTCCAAGACTGATTTTATGTGGCTGCGCCCAAGCTGACGGCAAAAATCTCCTATGCTAAGCGTAGCCCTATTGAAAGCCATCACGTTATGGGCTATAAATGAATAGCAGTTGGGGCTAGAGTCTAATTGATCACCCAAATAACAAAACGTATCAGCCTGGCTAATATGGTGACCTTCTGCTGAAAATTTCATAGTTTTTGTTTTAGGTGGGACAAACTTCATCAAGTGTGATTTAGAAAAATTGGGGGATAGATCAAGGCTGTTCATAAAATCAAAAAAGGTTTAGAAGTCTTTGTAACCCCTTTGCCGTCCAATTAAAACAGTGTCATCTGCATAAAGGAGAGCAGGGATTGGGTGGCCGCCAGCTTTGGAGACATCCAAATGAGGGTCAGTCAATACTAGTTTTAGTTGATTGATATAAAAAATAAATTAAAATGTCACTAAAATACAGCCCTGGTGAACCCCATGCTTCAATTTAAAGTGCTGTGTGCATTCACCATTAGGCCCATATCTGACAGAAACTGTGAGGTCCCGGTGCAAATTGTGCAAAAAATGGATTAATGCGGGCTCTATTCCCATCTGGTCCATCATGGACCACAGCTTAGAGTGGTTAACTCTATCAAAAGCAGAGCTGAGGCCCATGAAGGACAGATGTATTGGCCCCCTCTTGACCCAGGTGAACTTACAGATCAGCAGTTAGAGATTCAAGTTTTGCTCAATGGTACCCCGCCCTGGCCTGAACCCGTATTGAAGGTCGGAAATAATGCCGTGCTCCTCAGCCCAGGTTGAGAGGCGATCCAACAGGACCCAGATGATAATTTTCACCTCCCAATCAATGAGCGATATGGGCCTGAAACAAGCTGGGTCTGACCTATTGCCCTTCTTAAAGATTGGAACTATGACTAATTGACACCAAGTCGGTGGAAGGGGTTTTAACGGCTGAGTTTAGATGCAAGGTAATTAAAGGGGCCCCCAAATTGACTGCAGATTTCAAGAGGTCCCCCGGCACTCTATCAGGCCCAGGGGCTTGAATAGAGGATAGGCAGGAGATGACTGCAGTGACCTCAGCCAGTTGGAAAACAATTGTGTGACCGTCCCTGTTGCCCTTCATCTCAATAGCCCTTTCCTCTTGATTATGGATGGCCTTGAAGTGTTTGACCCATTCTTGTGGTGGAATAGTAGTTGCCTGATTGGGGAGTTGGTCACTATTAAAAAGGGGACAATTTACCACTCTCCAAAAGGCGGCACTGTCTCGCTGCATACTGGCAGTCAGGAGGTTTTCCCAGGTCTCTTCCTTCAGCTGGATCTTACGCTCCTTACAGGTCGAGCTGTAGATTGCCCTGGCCCTTTTCACCTTATCCTGACACCGAGGTGTTTCGTGCAGGAGTTTTAGCAAATCCTTGTGTGCTTTAGAGCACTTTTTATCAAACCATCTAACTAATTGGGTCAAGGAAGGTGCACCTGTTTTGCAAAGAGCAGATTTAATGAACTTACCAATATTCGAGAAAGACAGCTTGATACTTGCGCCGAGGCCTCCTCTGAAAGACATATATGAAAATCAGCTCGGCACCAAGGAACCAGGTTATAAACTAAATCTGAGGGGACAATAGAGGCCCACCACACCCTCCGTCCCTGGTCAGTGGGGAAGATTGGCTCCTTGTATAGGGGTGCTATATCAATGGTCTTTTTGCACCAGAAAAAGGTAGCCGACAAAAGGTTATGGTCACTTAAATTATGCCACCATACTTCAAAATCTGCAAGGGCTAAGGACAAACAAAAAGACACAAAAATGTGATCTATTGTAGTGCTATGACCTTCCCCCTTGAACGCAGGTATCCTCTCGACTATCCCTTCTTGTCTTGAATCCATTATATTGATCAAATTGTACTCTGCAATTAGGCAGTTAACAGAATCACCTTGAAGTGTATGCTTGAGGTGCACCTGGTGAGTGATTGGATTCTCATACTCTGGGCCATCCTTATCTTGACAAGAATAACATGGATGCAAGTTAAAATCCCAAACTGACGTGATCACAGTAAATGGGGGTTCTAAATGATAAAAATCATCTATAAAAACTTTAGGACTGCTAACAGCATCTTGTTCATTCCTAGATATAAGCTCCTTCTGCCTTAACTAAAGTGTGCATTTCCTCAAATCTAATCTTCATGTAGGATTGAGGAATTGAACACACCTACAAGTAAAAAATATACATGTACAAAGCTGAGGAATTGTACTTATTTATTAAATACTCGTAATTAAAACACAATATGTAATCTTTATATTGGACATAGTTTTAAAGCAGTAGCCAAACTGTTTCAAGTTTTGTGAGCAACTTGTGGTTCAACACTAGGGGCTGACTGTTTCATGATAGGCTATCCTGACGCAGCATAGAGCCGAGCGCCTCTTTTATGTGACTTCAGGGCGTAAAGTGAATTCATTTAACGCGTTAGTGCTTTACTTTCAGACAGCCCAGCAGAGAAACAGAAAAAGGCAATCCTTGCCCACTATTTCCTAGCCGTACTATCTGAAAATAAAGCACTAACTCAGATAAATATCTAGATAAATAAGTTCAGTTTATGCACTGCAGTCACAGAAAGCAAGCGCTCAGATCAGTGCTTAGCCAGTAAAGTCCATCATGACAGGTCCCCACTTGCCATATCTTGATACCGTTTTTTTCACTGCACCAGCACAGAAGTGCCCTGGGCATTTTTGAGCGCAGACATTAACTCGAAAAACCTCCAAGTTAATGCATGTTTCGCTGCCAGTAGAGCTCGAAAACACAGGGCAGTATTTGCCTCAGTGTTTTTTCAAGCTCAGAAGAACGGTTGACTGACAAACAAATATCAATTTATATATAAATATAAAATAAAATAATATGTATTAAATATATTAATTATTAAAAATTAATTTTAACAGAATAAAATACATTTCATATACATTTTAACAAAATATAACAAATAAACTTAATAAAAAAAGAAAAACACACAAACATAATTATTTATACATATATATGTATTTAGTTTAAAACAATTCATAAACTATTATTTGTAATTTATGTTAAAAATGTGAAATTACCTAAAAAATAAAAATATATATCAATAATTTAAAATATAAAAAACAAAATTTATAATACATTAAAACATTTAACTATTAAAAAATATTTAAACTTAAATGTCACAATACAGTCAGTGCAACAGTAGGGAAAGTGTTAGATAGCGGAGGGGTAAAAATTACTATTCCCACTCCAGTGAGTGCAACAGTAGGGTAAGTGTTGGATAGCGGAGTAATTAAATTTACTATTCCAACTCCAGTCAGTGCAACAATAGGTAAAGTGTTGGATAGCGGAGGGGTAAAATTTACTATTCCCACTCCAATGAGTGCAACAGTAGGAAAAGTGTTGGAAAGCAGAGGGGTAAAAATTACTATTCCCACTCCAGTGAGTGCAACAGTAGGGAAAGTGTTGGATAGCGGAGTAATTAAATTTACTATTCCAACTCCAGTGAGTGCAACAGTAGGGAAAGTGTTGGATAGTGGAGTGGTAAAATTACTATTCTCACTCCAGTGAGTGCCACAGTAGGGTAAGTTTTCGATAGCGGAGTAATTAAATGTACCATTCCAACTCCAGTGAGTGCAACAGAAGGGAAAGTGTTGTATAGCGGAGGGGTAAAACTTACTATTCCCACTCCAGTGAGTGCAACAGTAGGGAAAGTGTTGGATAGCGGAGGGGCAAAAATTACTATTTCCACTCCAGAGAGTGCAACAGTAGGGAAAGTGTTGGATAGCGAAGGGGTAAAAATTACTATTCCCACTCCACTGAGTGCAACAGTAGGATAAGTGTTGGATAATGGAGGGTATAAATGTACTATTCCAACTCCAGTGAGTGCAACAGTAGGGAAAGTGTTGGATAGCAGAGGGATAAAAATTACTATTCCCACTCCAGTTAGTGCAACAGTAGGGAAAGTGTTGGATAACGGAGGGGTAAAAATTACTATTCCCACTCCAGTGAGTGCAACAGTAGGGTAAGTGTTGGATAGCGGAGTAATTAAATTTACTATTCCAACTCCAGTGAGTGCAACAGTAGGGAAAGTGTTGGATAGCAAAGAGATAAAATGTACTATTCACACTTCAACAGTTAAAAATATATACATATATTAAAAATAAAAACAATTATAAAAATAAGTAAATAAATAAATATTTTAAAAATAAAAATCAAACATATTAAATATATATAAAGAAAACATATTATAATATTAATTACATATAACAAATAACTACAAATAATATATCAAATAAAATAATAAATAAATTTAAAAAATATATATTTTAAACTAGAAAATAATTACAAACAAAAACATTAATTAATACATATATGAATTTATTTTATTTCCTATCCTATAACACCACACCAATAACAACACACTACTACTTTTTTTCAAAAAATACTTCCATAATTAACACAAATAATAATCAATTAAAAAAATATTATAATTTTTTTTTTTTAAACTAATAAACATTAATTAACTACACACACTTTAATACTATGATGCCCACAACACACTCCTAAATAAAACTATAAAATAATAAAACACAATTAAAACTTATTTTTAAATTAAAAACTATTACTATTAATAACTAATTATAAAGTAATTAAAATGTATTTAATACCCACCCTTTACCCCTTTGAAAGTAAAAACAACACACACAAAAATAAATAATTACCAAAAATAAATTTCAAATAATTAACATTAATTAACAACTATATATTAATTAAATAAACACATATTACTGCCCGCCCTTTACTCCTATAAACACCACAACACACACCTAAAATTAATTACACAATTGCCATAATACATTTTTAATTACATTAATTAATATCAATTAACAAATATTTAATAATAAAAAATAAACTACGTGCCACCTTTTACCCCTAAAAACCCCAAAACACACAGCTAAAATTAATTACACAATTACCATAATTAATTACCAATTATTTAATTATTATTAATTAACAACCAATTATTAATTAATTAATTAATAATAAATTACTTTACACATTTAACACTATAACGTGTGAATTAAATAAATATTATTAAATAAAAAATAATAAATTAATTTAATATAATTAAATTACTTCCCACCCTATTCCCCTATAAACCCACAACCCGCTACGAAACTAAAAATGCAAAATTCAAATTAAAATAAATTAATAGCTACTAAAAATGTAACACATATAATAAAAATATAAACAATTCTTATACAAAAAAACATACATCACATACATTTAAAATATATACTAAAATACATAACATTAATTAAAAAATCGATATTTTTAACAATTATATTTTCGCAAACAATATTAAACACTTCGATATTTTTAAAATCGATATTACTTACCTTAAATCAATATTCTTGACCACGATATTCTTGCTGTCGATATTTCCGAATCACGATATTTATGACTCAATATTTGTGCAACTGGATTTTAAAAACTCGATATTATGTCTGCACACCCAGAAGAACATGGATTGACTTAGAGATATTTCAAGGTAATGTATGCAGTGAAGATGCCAAAAAGAAGCGAAGCCGCAGCACTGAAAACAACATCATCATATGGCCCCTGTTAATTAGCTAGTAGTAGTGTAGGAATATATGTTCATGAACAAAATAATGCATATTATACTAACAATCTCTTGGAGTGTTTATTGCGACCGGGCTGGCCACCCCAGATCTCTGTCATGTTACATGAGCCAGTAAGATATGCGGAAGCAATGTCAGAAGTTCATAAAAGTTTTAAAATTTACAAAAAAATATTCACAGAGGGTATTAATTTTTTACAAATGATAAGAGCCTTTTTAAGAAACAGGGGGGAAGTTCAAGGTCTGCATTTTTGTTTTCGAACAAACTATCAAGCCATATACTAAAGTAAATTCACCATGGTACACATAGTTTATACTTGTTTTAAGCACAAAAACAAAAAAATGCAACACCTGTGAAACAGTGGTGGATATAAATGCAGAAATTAAAAGATACAAACAATGTCTCATCTCATGATGGTATCATCATCTCATACCAGTTCACTCAGTACCTGAAAAATTCAATATGTGTCCAAAGATATACAAACCTAATTAGAGGCAGTGTGATTATCTCTAGTGTAAAAACGTTTTGCAAAAAACTCTGAGTGCACCAGATCCATTTTAAACCATATGATGCTAGGCGCAGCCTGCTTTGTACAAGACACAACACACCAAGCAGGTTTATAAAAATAGAGAATATTTTTATGAGTAAAACAAGACCAAAATGACAAAAATCCAATTACTAGAACAGGAGTTATGAATTTTTAAAGACTAAACCAAAAATAGTGCTTAGAAGTCAATGACTTGAGGTTACACTACAGCGGGGTAAATCCAAAGTTCAGGCCGACTGTGATGGAGGGCAGGCCGGCTACAGGACTCCACCAGGCCCCGCTGAGAAAGCACATTGGATGGAGCAAAGCATCGACGTAGAAAGTACGATGAGTTGGTTCCCAGTCATGCAGTCCGGTCTATGCATCGGGCCTCGCAGATGGATCCCTCGTCATTGTCGAATATCTTTGTGATGGAGGCAATGCATTGTCATTGAGCCTCTCAGTCAGGTTCTGCATAGTTGTTGAACCTCCTTACGGTTAAGGCAATGCGTCGTCGTTGAGCCTCGCAGACGGGCTTTGCATTATCCTCACCGCACAGAGATGATGTCGGAGTGGCACTGCATTGACATCACAGGCAAAGGTCGTGCTTTGGTCCAAGTGTTCTACCAGGGGAATCTTGTGAGCCAGCTTCAGTAGGAAAGACCTGTAGCATTGGGGTATCACCAAGGCCTTTAAGGTCCCACACACAGGAGCCTTAGGCTGACTGTAAAGTAGGTTGTCTTCCCAGTAAATGTGATAACTTCCAAATACATCACCTGATACTTGGGCTTTAGCCTGTTTCCTCATGCTTTCAAGGGTTGGGCACTCCTCCTTGGTGGTTCCTCCTACTACATGCCATCCAGCAAGTGTAGGCAGGTCACCAATGGAAGTAGTGCCCTTCTCAGTGGGCTCTGGGGCGGCCACCGCGGATATGTGACGTTACAACGCATGCCATTACATGGCATGCCATAGCAACGCCAAACTTTACCCTGACTTTCTGTCGGGGGAGCGCTGGAAGTTGGAATAGATTAATTTTCTATTCCAACTCCAGTGTGTGCAACAGTAGGGAAGGTGTTGGAGTTAAATCCAACACCTTCTACCCACTGCTGCACACCTTTTTCATTGCAACGGCATGCGATGTAACTGCATGCGTTGTAACGTTTTCGTTGTAAATTATGCTTCCCGGCCACCGCAGGTGCCTCATCCACCTCACTGGGAAGAGACTCAGGGATTGGTTTTCCATGCCATCAGCCTTTCCTCTTTTTAGCAACTGGCTAGCCATTGTTCCAGGCTCCAGCCCCTTTTGACTCACATCCTGGCCAGCCATGGATCATATCATTGCACAAATCCAATCAAGTAACCCCAACATCTTCACATGAGCCTTGAGCGCCACTTATTTCCAGATAGGGTGCTCAATATCATTACCCAACAAACAGTCCACAGGCATTGCAAGATTCACAGCAACCCTCAGAAGACCTGAAGCCCTCCCCCCACTCAAATGGAACAAGGATTTATATTTGCCGAGGTCTCAGCTCAGTCAGTGTATGAGAAGCAAGGGGTCCGTTTTCATCGAAGTGATAACCAGATTTTCTGTAAGCTAGGCTTTGTTCAATGAAAGTTTGTATACGGCGGCAATGGCGGAACAATACGATCCTCTTTTTTGTTTTTTTTCAAGTTTTTCCGATACTTGCAGACTCTGTGACTCTCTGACTGGACTCCTTCAAGCTTCAGCATAAAAAAAAAACCTGATGCTGAAGCTTGAAGGAGTCCAGTCAGAGAGTTCTCGCCAAAGAGACCTCGCCAAATATAAATCCGTTTTGGTTGTTTAAGAAATCACCCAGCCCTTGTCCTGAGGAGAACCGATAAAGAAATTGGGGTTCAAAACGCGTAGACAGGAACAATGGGGTATCCTTGCACAACGCACATCAATATGGAGGACTATAATTAAGTTTTAGCGAAAAATAACTTCTTCAAGTCCATATTAGATAAGCCTGGACCCCCATACTGTGTACCAAGAATGTCTGTTAATGTAACGCTCTGGCTCTCCAATTGTAGGACTGGTTGAACACTGAATATCACATATTTTTCCTTGTTTTGTTATTTATGCTTTCATATTTGTTTGTTATCTTTTGATTGAGCACAATGTCTTTAATAATTTGCATATCTCAGAATTGAGAGCTAGTATCACTCCCTTCTTTGAATGATATTGAAGCGTGAAAAGTGATGTAACCTTGTGAATCAGAGGTCATGTTTATTGAGTAAAATGATCTTTACAAAAAAAGTAGTAACGTGTATAAATCACGCAGCCACCTATTGTTGTTTTGCGATTATACTTTTAGAAAGTTGGCATTTTCTTACTTTAGCCATTTTGTGCCTGCTGCCTGTCTATGATCTGTGTGGGGTGGTGACAGCTGGGTCTTGTGTATTCCCCCTAGGCAGCCACACACAATGGGAGCTTAGGTGTGACTTGATGGGCTATCCTGGGAGGATGGGAGAAAGGAGCTGGACCCAGCCTCACTGACACATGAATAGGCTGTGTCTTGTTCCCACACAAAGGGCTGCATACCCCCCTGTAGTGAGTCTGGGGCAAGGACAGGAAGGGAGGACCTTTGCGCCCTTAAAAGCCCTGTCTATGAAGTCTCCCCCACTTCAAAGGCCCAACTGTGTATAAGTACTAGACCTCTGACACCATGACTTCAGTACACTTCTGGACTTGTGCAGACTCTGCCAGGAAGAAGGACTGCTGTGCTGCTGAAGGACTGCCACTCTTCTGGATTTCTGCTTTGCTGGACTCCTGCCTGACTGTGCTATCCTGCTGCCTGCTGTTCTCCTTCCTGGGCGAGAAGGATTGGACCTGCAACACTTGAACCCAGAGTGACTCCAGGAGCACGCTGGCTGACCTCCTTGAAGCCCCAGGGACATAAAATACTTTCAACCTACCTGCTTCTGCACTTGGTCATCTGTGAGTCTGCCCTGCCAAGTGGTGCCACCTCAGTCCTGGACCCTTGGAAGTGGGCCTAAGGTGCTGTTCTAACCAAACCCATGCTTCCTCTGTCGAACCGGTGTATCACCGCCATAGTGTGGATCAGAACCAGTGCATCGCTCCTGTTGCATGGATCAGAACTGGCGCATCACTCCTGTTGCGTGGATCACAACCGGCGGATCGCTCCTGTTTCGTGGATCAGAACCAGCACATCGCTCCTATTGCATGGATCAGAACCGGTGTATCACTCCTGTTGTGTGGATCAGAACCGGCTCATCGCTGCCACTACATGGATTGACACCAATGCATTGCTTTGGCTACACCCTGCATCTTTGATGTCGATACAGCCAGGATTAAGATACTTTGTTTCAGCTGTTCTCACTGGGTCCCTGTATTCAGTCCGCGCTCCATCGTGGTCGGCCTGAACTTTTGACTGTGTCCCGGTCTGACGATACCAGATATCCCTAGTAATCGTTTATTGCTTCTAAGTGCTAGTTTAGAGTATATTATTTAAAAATTCATATCTCAAGTTCTACTTATTGGATTTTTGTTGTTTTGGTCTTGTTTTATTTATTATATTGAGCACTATTTTCTAAACTGATGTGGATTCTTTTTGTGTGGTGTTTTCACAGTTGTACTATTTGAAGTGTTGCACCATTACTTTACACGTTGACTCTTAAGGTAAGCCTGGCTGCTCTGTGCCAAGCTACCTCAGGTTAATCTAGGGTGCGTTTGTTACTTACTCTGACTAGGATTGTGGTTACTGTTTGATCATGGCTTCCACCCCAGTCAACCAGGAACCCAATTTCTAACAATAATGGAATAGCAGCCTCGTGGAGATTCATTCAAAAAGCAGCCAAAAGAACAGAACTCCTGGTCAGAAATCTAATTAGAAATATACCCACTCAGAAAAGAGTTCTGTTTCTGTTGAAGACACCTTCTACAGAAGAACAGACTAGTCATCGGCCCAGAAATTGTTCCCATACATGCTAATCTTTTTGTGGTGGCCCTGGAGCAGGAGTTCTAACAAAATCAATCAAGAAACGATTGACATCGCTATGAACACAGATGACATTGTAATATTTTTGCAGAAACAGCGAAGCCTATTAACAGTTTCACACTTGATTCATTTGCTTTCATGAAAGCATCAGTATCATCATGGAATCATTTTGGACAAGGTTTTATTTTGTCGATCTTTCTAAAATTGTAGGGATGAATTGCCCCTTGGAAATAGCTCTAGATAAGAAACACATATATGGGAACATATACCTAAAAAATATGTCCTAAAAAGTCATCTGAAACATTTAGTGAGGCAGTCAAGTACCACTATATATGTTCAGAACAGAAGACCAGATGAAAACAACTCTTCACACTCCACTTATCACTTCTGCAGTAAGATATTCAGGGAAACAAATTAACAAGAATTTAGAAGATGGACGAAGAGCATCCATGAAAATACCCCTACAGTACAGAAGTGGACTGGAGTACTTACTACCCAGCACTGCCATGACTGAAAAAGATTGCTCAGGACTTAAAGCATTTACATGGATCTTCATGAAGTGTCTAAATGCACCCTATAATGCTGGCATAGACTCTTATCAGAGGCAAAAATCTATTTGAACACGAACAAGTGAGAACTTGATCATAATGGTGAAGTGTTAGAAGATGCAAAACCTATGAATACATGTACACACAATCCTCCATAGCAACACCCCAGAACCAAACAACACAAAACATACAACTCCAAATTAACTTCCTTTATGCGCTAAAGTTAATGTACAAAATATAATACAATGGTAATCTTTGCCAGAAGCTACCTAAAAGAATAAACCACCAACATGTACATACAGTACAGCACAAATAGTTCATAGTATTGAAGACTGCATACCCACTCAGACACTCACACACCCACTCACAGACCCTCTCAGACACTCATGATCTCTCCCACAGACCCACTCAGATAGTAATCCACCCACTCTCAGACCCACTCAAAGACTCATGCACTCACTCACAGACCCACTCAGACACTCTCGCACCCACTCACAGACCCACTCAGACACTCATGCACCCACTCAGAACCCACTCAGACACTCACGCACCCACTCAAGGACTCACTCAGACACTCACATACCCACTTAGACACTCATGCACCCATTCACAGACCCACTCAGGCACTCATGCAGCCACTCACATACCCATTCAGACAGTCACAAACCCACTCAGGCACTCATGCACCCACTCACAGACCCACTCAGACACTCATGCACCTACTCACAGACCCACTCAGACACCCATACTGCCACTCACATACCCACTCAGGCACTGATACAGCCACTGACATATTAACTTACACACCTATACAGTCACTTACACATTCATTTCCATTTTAGTATTCTAGGAGACAGTGTAAAACATTTGCTTGTGTCTTCTTTAATACTTTATACGTTTATTCCCCTTCGTGAATATTAAAGTATTCACATGTACTATTTTAATATCACTTATGTGAGGTGTATCACATATACACATACAAAAACTCACTAACACTTAAACAGATCTATATACAAGAACATAAAACACATAGTCAGCTCTCTGTTTTAGAAGATGGAGTGGTTCTAAAAAGAAATGTTTTTTTGGGGGGTGAATTTTTTTAACACATTTATTTTGTTGTTGTTTTTTTCTCAAAGGAAGAAAGGGGGATGATAGACAGGAATTTGGAAAAAGCAACACACTTCAGAGTCCAGAAAAGATAAAGATAAACTGGGATCAAAAAATAAAAATAACAATGGTGCCTGTTGAATGCAGCCATTGACATAGTATTTAGTGACACAGGCATGTGGCATTTTACGCAGTGTGCGGTGATAGATTTCAAATTTTCACACACAGAAGGAACAGTGACCATGTCACCTGCAGAAGGTTGTGGCACTGCTGTTGTTGAGGTTGGTGGTCATGCACCTTGTGACTTCTCCTGCATTAGATGGTTGTATGTCCTCTCATGTATAGTCTGCAGGTGTTTCCCAATAGAACTGGTCCCATGTGAATATTTCTTTGCAGTGCCACTGGACAGCTGCTCCCCACAGATATTACACTGCACAAATCATGCAGTCACCTATTGTGTAGTACTTCCACACTAAACTCTTTTTCTTCACCAGTGGCACATCTTCATCTTCTTCCTGAAGAACTGAAAGATCTTCATCCTCTAATGCTGCAGCCATTGTACCTTATTTTCTTCCTTTTCTCAATCCACAAGCACAAATGTAGGTTTTCAATTGTTCTTTATGCAGAGGCAAAAGAGAAATAACTAAGTTGGGGTGCTGTTTTGTTTGAACATGGGTGTAGTCCTCATCTATCCAATAAGGAGCTGAGGTTTGGGTTTGTCATCGGGTGGACTTGCGAATCTAGACCAAAGATTTGCAACTTCATGAAACTCGTAAAATAACTATCTTATAAATCACATACAGGGTGCCATATATATATATATATATTATTTTTTATATATATGTATATATATATATATATATATATATGTTCACACTAATGTTATTAATGTTACTGATGTTATCAATTAACAAACACAGATATATACAGTTAAAATTTTCATTTTCAATTTTTGATGAATCCGCAAATTGATGTTCGCAAATTCGTTCTGATCACGTGATCGGAGTTAGAAACCATAGAGTTCTTGCAGTCGCGGCTTTCTTTTTTGTATCACGGAGGGTCTGTGGAACTATAAAATAATTTAAAAAAATAAAACTTGTTTCATTACATTTACAAAAACATTAAATATTTTACATTAAGTACATTCGCAATTTTTGACTTTTAAAATGTATATAAAGTATATATTTTTTTAATTCAAGCATTAAAAAAAAATGTATTATTAAAATAAATATGAAAATAAAATTGTAGTACATTTTGTACTACAAATACACCTTGAAATTCACTGAAAAACCCAAACATTATAGGGGCATCATAGATTGAAAATAGAACTTTTAAAAACCTTTGAAAATCGCAGGAAAAACCAAAGGTTATAGGGATGTTATAGTCAAGAAATATAATTTTTAAAAACATAAAAATTAACTAAAAAAATCTAAAGTTACAGGGACATTCTACTTAGGAAATAGAATTTACAAATCCATAGAAATTGAGTGATGTCATATGTGAAATCATAAGCAATACATGGAAGGGGTGCAAGTTATAGTTAGCACTGCTAAGTAGAACTGCTGAATTTCTGTGTTTTTTTTTAGTTCAAAGCATTAATGTTGTCACTGAGAAATTTGCCTATTATGTTACTTCAAACTTTGTTTTTTTCTGTGAATTTCCAAGGTTTTTTAAAACAAAAAAATCTTTTTACTATAGCTAACTTTTACGTTACTTTAACCTTTGTTTTTTTTCAGTGAATTCCTAGGTTTTCTTTACAGTAAAGTAATACTTAATTACCATACGTAAATGCAACAACCCACCGCACACGGCCTTTGCTCGTACATGGCTGGGGGTTGACTGCGGGGCCGACAGCTAACCCCCCACATGGTAACACATCTCTCATGGATGACAGGAGTGCGTAGTTGGGTGTGAGCAGGGACTGGCCCTTCCGCTGAGACCTCTCTCTGCATGAGAGAATTGCATAGTAGGTTGTGGGGAGGGATTAACTTCTCTGCTCAGACATCTCTTTTGGATGACGGGTGTGCGTAGTAGGGTGTGTGCATGGACTGGCCTCTCCTTCGCGACCTCTCTCTCAGATGACAGGTGTTCATAGTAGGGTGTGTGGATGGACTAGCCTCTGCTTCGAGACCTCTCTCTCAGATGACGGGTGTGTGCAGTAGGGTGTATGGGGAGCGACTGGTCTCTCCTTTGAGACATCTCACTCAAATGACGGGTGTGTATAGAAGTGCATGGGGAGGGACTGGCCTCTCCTTAGCGACCTCTCTCTCAGATGACAGCTGTGCGTTGTAGGGTGTGGGAAATGACTGGCCTCTCCTTTGAGACCTCTCTTGGAGATGACGGGTATGAATAGTAGGGTGTGTGGATGGAGTAGCCTCTCCTTTGAGACCTCTCTCTCTCAGATGACGGATGTGCATAGCAGTGTTTGGGAGGGAATGGCCTCTCTTTTTAGACCTCTCACTCAAATGACAGGTGTGCGTAATATGGTGAGTGGATGGACTGGCCTCTCCTTTGAGACCTCTATCTCAGATGAGGGGTGTGTATAGTAGGGTGTATGAGAAGCAACTGGCATCTCCTTCGCGACCTCTCTCTCCAGTGACAGGTGTGCTTAGTAGGGTGTGTAGATGGACTGACCTCTCCTTTGAGACCTCTCACTCAAATGATGGGTGTGCGTAGAAGTACATGGGGGGACTGGTCTTTCCTTTATGACCGCTCTCTCAGATGATGGCTTTGCGTAATAGGGTGTGTGAATGGACTAGCCTCTCCTTTGAGACCTCTCTCTCAGATGACGGGTGTGCGTAATAGGGAGTGGGCAGGGACTGGCATCTCCTTTCGGACCCCTCTCTCAGATGACGGGTATGCATAGTAGGGTGTGTGAATGGAGTAGCCTCTCCTTTGAGACCTCTCTCTCTCAGATGACGGATGTGCATAGCAGTGTTTGGGAGGGAATGGCCTCTCTTTTTAGACCTCTCACTCAAATGACAGGTGTGTGTAATATGGTGAGTGGATGGACAGGCCTCTCCTTTGAGACCTCTATCTCAGATGAGGGGTGTGTATAGTAGGGTGTATGAGAAGCAACTGGCATCTCCTTCGTGACCTCTCTCTCCAGTGACAGGTGTGCTTAGTAGCGTGTGTAGATGGACTGACCTCTCCTTTGAGACCTCTCACTCAAATGATGGGTGTGAGTAGAAGTACATGGGGGGACTGGTCTTTCCTTTATGACCGCTCTCTCAGATGATGGCTTTGCGTAATAGGGTGTGTGGATGGACTAGCCTCTCCTTTGAGACCTCTCTCTCAGATGACGGGTGTGCGTAGTAGGGAATGGGCAGGGACTGGCATCTCCTTTCGGACACCTCTCTCAGATGACGGGTATGCATAGTAGGGTGTGGGGAGGGACTAGCATCTCCACTGAGACCTCTCTTTTGGATGACAGGTGTGCATAGTAGGATGCGAGGAAGGCCTTCCCTCTCCTTTCAGACCTCTCTATCAGATGACAGGTGTGCGTAGTAGTGTGTGGGGTGGGACTAGCCTCACCGCGGAGACCTCTCTTTTGGATGACAGGTGTGCATAGTAGAGTGTTTGATGGGACTGGCCTCTCCGCAGTTTCCTATGTTTCTTAGTATGAATGCATCAAAACAGCACGCAATGTATTTGCTCCACTGGCTATTACACAAAAATGGCACAATATTTCATCTTTCTTAAGCCTTCCTCTACATTATTTCTCTCACTTGATCTTTTCCATAATTTTCACTTACTGTTTGCAGAAGGCTGTGACAATTCGAAATTTGGTTCCACTTTTGAATTGAATGTGACCACCTCACTCCAGGTTTTTATGGGCACCGTCCCCAGTCCTGAACTTTTAATCTGCAAATCATTGATTTCAGATAGGTTAGTAGAATTAGTTCAACAGAAGCAAAACAAGAGTAGGACACCCCGATGGCACTAGGTTATCCGGACTGGAAACAGTGCCCCTTATGACCTGGAGAGAGGTGGACACCCTACTTGAAATGTAAGGACACACTTTGTTAGTGTTAAAAACCAGGACCTCGGCCAAATGCTACAAAATGTCCAACTTGTACCCATCAGGGGCATGTACCAATATATCTACCGGCGGTTTAAGATGAAGACACGCATTTGCAGCAAATAGTACCACAGTTGGCCCCTCAAATAGAATGCCTAGGTGTCACGGATTTAAAAAAAAAAAAAAAAAAGGTTTTCACCATCTGGCAAAGAAAATTTAGCACCATTCCCGGTTTTCCTGTAGGGTTGATTGAGGACATATAGAGGCGTGTTTTAATATCTTCCAGTGTAGATTACTTTTAACAATCTTTCTCACAAAGCAATGTAATCAATAAAAATTGCATTTAATTTCCCCTTAGCGCCCCATTATTATTGGTTTCTGTGTCGGAGAGCCTGCCAACTAAGTCAATCGTGCTCCCTGGATAAAGATAAAGTTATGGGGGAGAAGATGAGGCCAGAGTTGTCAACCATGCACCTGATAGACCACCAGGTTGGAGTCTCGGCATTGATTCCACATTCTGTGATTCGGGGCAAATCACTTAATTTCCCTGTGCTGAAAACAAATAATAAAAACGAATCTGACCATTTGTAACATAATCTGCTGCTTCCGTAAAGAGCTCTAATGCCCTTGGGCCAAGCACTCGCTGTGCAAAAAAAAAAAATGTAGCGCTATTTTTACGTACCCGTTTTGGGGATTTAAAATCTGCCCTTACAGAACGTGGCGAATATTTGCTCGGGTTCCCTGTACTGTGCCCTGAGGAGCTCTTTGCAGCAGGAGTCGTCCTTACAGTCAGTGGGTGGCGGATTTCCGCGTGCGCACCTGCGAGGTAACAACAGAGGGCGCTGTCCCACTAGTTTTCACACGTACAGATAGGGCGCCTTCTGCACACTGGACAGAATACGGAGTAGCGCCGAGCCCCTGCTTTCTAGCTACCGCTGACCTTGAGATGTTTACTTTCTGCTCATACACACCCTCAGACCCCAGCCCCACCGGCAGGTACAAGGACGGCGGAGAGGGCGTTTCTCCTCCAAAGAACTAGAAGGGAATTGTTAATTCTACAAAAATCTCCTTTTCGGGATAAAACGTGTCACTATTTTAGAAGGATTTTCTGTCTGTTTAGGTAGTACCCTCCCCACCAGGGGCTGTGCTTGATCGAAGTTGAAGTTGTCCTTGAATTTTGGTGAGGAACAACACTGTACCCAAAATGGTACAAAAACAGGAGCCAATCACAAAAGATAAAGACAATGTGCACATAGTTTCGTAATAAAATTTGAAAAAAATAACGCTGCAGAGAAAATGTAAAAAGAGGGGCGTCACTGATTTGTACGTTTAAGAAAACAAATAAAAACCGATATTTTTAGCAATATGACACAATTGACAGTGCAATTCTTAGCATTGCGGAACGTCTTTGTACGAGGGTCGACAGGTAAATAGTGGAATACTTTGCCGCCTTAAATGAAATAGTGTTTCGTATAATTTTCGATATTTATTTGTATCTTGTAAATATAAACGTTTGTTTGGAGGGGTGAATTTACATGTGCGAATGTGTGCGCCTCCATACTCATGCAGTAGGTTCAAATATATTATGTGCGCGTTTGCCACAAACACACACAATGGACGTTAAATTGCGCTAAATATGTGTATTTTGTGCCCGCGTGTTTGTGTTTGTTCATCAGAAACATGGTGAATGACAACTGCAAATGAACAATGTTAGCCCGGAAATAGATTATATCCACTTCAAAGAATTGCCGTATTTTCCTAGGTTGCGATTTATTGACCATGGCTGAGAAGATCCGTTAAATCTGTGATGATCAAACACGTTAAATAAACTTTACTTTGTTTAATATCTCAAACAGCAAACGCGCCCTCCAGAATAAATATGTGTCGCAGCGAGTGCTGCTAGGGTTAGTAGAGGGGAGAGAGAGAGAGCGAGGGAGTGGAGTGGAGGCAGAACGGAGCAGCCGGGCCTGAGACGTGGGGATTCTGTCAGCGGCTGCCAGGCACAACCTGGCCTTCGTGGGTCTGTCCGCCCGAACCCTACAAGCGTGGGAAAACGGATACAAGCCGCAACTGGACCAAAGGAAAGAGGGGGAGGGATGGAGGAAGGGGGGAAGATGAGGAGTTAAGGTTGGAAGGAAGGAAGCTTCTCTCTTTCTCGATTTTTAGTAAACACCTTCCTTATCCGTTTTTTTTTCTTGTTTTGCGCTTCTGTTTCTGCCTCTTTCGGCAGTACGTGGCGTTCTAATTTAAAAAGCATTGGACAGCGATACTCGGTGTTGCCTCCTCGATGGTGTGTGTATTTATCTTAGTTGCAAAATGCCTCGGGAGCCCGGAGGGAGCAACCTTGGGGTGCCCGGTGCCCCACAGTACGTCTTTACCGGAGCGACGAAAACACGGCGTTCCCGGGATCTTCTTCAAGGGACGCACATGTCTGGACCTTGGCGGGCGAGGCTGAGAGGAGAGTTTTCGAGTCACTCGGATACCCCGCGTCCAGTTTCTTTCGGAGGTGACACTCATGGAATGAAATGAGGGCAGCCATCTTCTCAAAATGTCGGAAGCTGCCCTTGAGAGGGCGACAGACAGTGGCAATATCTCAGAGGCCAGAGACAAACTGGGTCTAGAAGGCTGTGCAGGTCGCCGGGTGCATCAATATATACTCGTACCTCAGGGCTCTGACACATACACCACTGGAGGGGGACAATAAAAGTTTGAGCAGCAGCGGTTACTGTCAAGGGCCTCGAGGCAGAGGACACTGTACTCAGCTATGGGTGTCTCTCAAAGCTCTGAGTAGCCTCATGCTCTCAGGGTTCTGAGTACCAGCAGGTACCCTCAGGGCTCTGAGAACCAACATAAACTCGCAGGCTCTCTGAAGGCCATGAGTACCAGCAGGCACCCTCAGGGATCTGAGTACTTACAGGGCAGCAGGCACCCTCGGAGATCTGAGTACTTACAGGGCAGCAGGCACCCTCAGGGATCTGAGTACTTACAGGGCAGTAGGACGGCAGGCACCCTCATGGATCTGTACTTACAGGGCAGCAGGCACCCTCAGGGATCTGAGTACTTACAGGGCAGCAGGCACCCTCAGGGATCTGAGTACTTACAGGGCAGCAGGCACCCTCGGAGATCTGAGTACTTACAGGGCAGCAGGCACCCTCAGGGATCTGAGTACTTACAGGGCAGCAGGCACCCTCGGAGATCTGAGTACTTACAGGGCAGCAGGCACCCTCAGGGATCTGAGTACTTACAGGGCAGTAGGGCGGCAGGCACCCTCATGGATCTGTACTTACAGGGCAGCAGGCACCCTCAGGGATCTGAGTACTTACAGGGCAGCAGGCACCCTCAGGGATCTGAGTACTTACAGGGCAGCAGGCACCCTCGGAGATCTGAGTACTTACAGGGCAGCAGGCACCCTCAGGGATCTGAGTACTTACAGGGCAGCAAGCACCCTCAGGGGATCTGAGTTCTTACAGGGCATTAGTTCGGCAGGCACCCTCATGGATCTGTACTTACAGGGCAGCAGGCACCCTCAGGGATCTGAGTACTTACAGGGCAGCAGGCACCCTCAGGGATCTGAGTACTTACAGGGCAGCAGGGCAGCAGGCACCCTCGTGGATCTGTACTTACAGGGCAGAGGCACCCTCAGGGATTTGAGTACTTACAGGGCAGCAGGCACCCTCAGGGATCTGAGTACTTGCAGGGCAGCAGGCACCCTCAGGGATCTGAGTACTTGCAGAGACTCCCAAGGTTCTAAGTACTACCAGAACCTCTCAAGGCTTCAGGTGGCATCAGGTATTTCCGAGACTATGGGCACTAACAGGTACTCTCAAGGCTCTGAGTACCATTGAGTACTGTAAAAGGTTATGAGTACCAATCAGTAGCATAGTGGCTCTAGATAGCAACAGTTCATAACTAGTCCGAGCATCAGGACGCTCTGTATAAGCCTCTGAAGACGGGCAGGTGCACTCAAGGCTCCGAGTATCAGATGGGACTCTCAATGGTCTAATCAATGCAAAGGGCTCTGAGTACCAGAGTGTCCCCTCAAGGCTCTTAGTGAGAATAGATAGTCTCATTGCTCTAAGTACTCTCTAAGCACTACGCGCCATTAGACATTGTAAAAGACTCTGCAATTCAACAAATACTCTCAAGGCTTTGTGTATCAGCGGGTACTGCAAAAGCCTGTATCAACAAGTACTCACGAGGCTTTCAGTATCAGCAGATACTGCAAATGCCAGTGAGTATCAACAGGTACTTTCAAGGCTTTCAGTATCAGTAGGTACTGCAAAAGCCTGTGAGCACTAACCCATATACTCCAGGCTTTGAGTATCAGTAGGTACTGCAAAGGCCTGTGAGTATTAACAAATATACTCCAGGCTTTGAGTAGCAGCTGGTACTGCAAAAGCCTCTGAGTATTAACAACTATACTCCAGGCTTTGAGTATCAGCAAGTACTGCAAAAGCCTGTGAGTATCAACAAGCGTTCACAAGGCTTCGAGTGCCAGGCACTACCGAGGGCCGAGTACCACTAGCTGCTGCCGATGGACTGATAGTGGTTCCTTCAGTGGCCTAGGCCCTGCGAAGGAGTCTTTGTATAATTAGCTATTCTCAAGGCTTTTAGTAACGATAGGTACTGTGGAGGCTGCTTGTTCCAGCAGGTACTGTCGTCAATGTTGTTAGTTCTAGAAGATGTTGCTAAGATTGTGAGTACCAGCATTACCGAAGGAACGAGTATCAACAGGTACTGTCAAAAACATCTAAGTACAGGTACATGTTAAAGTTCATGGGTCAGCAGAGAGTAATCATGTATTGAACCCCATAGGACTTATTAATAGGATGAGTATTAGCAGGTACGGAGTATCAGGAGGTACTGTCAAAAGGCGATAATAACCAGCAGGTACTGCCACGAATTTGAGCACCAGAGTTGGAGTGGCAGCTGGTACTATCAAATGCTGTAAGAACCTGCAGGTAGTGCCACGTATACCAGTGTCTGAGAGTCATTCGGGACTGTCATGTGCTTTCAGTACCGAGCGGTATTATTATGAATGATGTTGTTACATATAAGTGTGGAATACCTGCTCTCCTCTGCAGGGTTGTGATCCTTCTACCGGTGATTTTGCAGCACTTGGACTGAAGAACTGCTCAACAAGCACTTTTTCCCCGAAACCCAGAACAGTTTTGAGGCCCTTTAAAACGAAGGAAACGACCTCTTTGGTTCACTTCCCCCTCTAAAGTCACCGCACACAGCGCACCCCCGCCCTCGCACACTTAGGGCCAACAGATAACCCGAAATCAGGCAATAGGCCAAGCCCGGCCCCTCCCCTCCCAGGCCGAACAATGGGTTCGGCGCTGAGTGGGCGCCCGGCGCGGCCCCTCTGCCGAGCGGGGCAGGTGTACAATGGGGGGCTGCCGGGACGGCCAGTCTCGCGCCTAGGTGTGAGCTGATTATTCAAATGCGCGGCCCAGCGCGCTCGGGGGATTGGCCTGGGCTCCTCGCGCTCGCTGCATATAATCGGACGCCGCCGACGTCACGGCAGCACTTGTTATCGCTGCGCCCTCCCCTCGCCAGCAGCGACAGCAGCAGCGGGCTGTGTGCACAGCAGCCGGCGCCCGGGGGCAGCAGCACCAGCAGCAGCTTCCTGGCCGCCCCGAGAGGGAGGGAGGGAGCCGGGAAGAGGGAGGGAGAGTTCACTCCTCTTTTTTTTGGCGTCCTCTCGCTCCTGCCTGGCTTTGCGGTGGCTGTTAAATTTTAAACTGCCATGCACTCGGCTCCCAGTATGCTAGGAGCCGTGAAGATGGAAGGACACGATCACAACGACTGGAGCAGCTACTATGCCGAGCCCGAGGTGAGGGGGAACCCCGATTTTGGTTCTTTTTTTGTGGGCCTGCGTGTGTGATCGCGGAGTGTGTGGATCTGTGCTCGCCTTCCGCTCTCCCTACCGGCTCCAAAAACAGGTCTCGCTTTATACCACCCCGTGTTAGCTTTGAGATAATATTAACTTTGCGATCAAATATTGACTTGTAGGAACTCCAAATCCTCGCCTCGATGACTGAGGCTCTCTCTCACACACACACCGCTGTCTCAACAAAGTTGTGTGTTTTAGCATCGGGCTGAGGGTGCCTCTCTCGCCATCCGTGGATAGAAGGGAGGAGGGGGGCTAATATTTTATACACACACACGTGTACTTTTATTTGTGAAAGATGACTTTTGTTTACAGATCTGGCCCGGGGCGGGCGCAGGGAGGGGTTCCCTTTCCTCTGCCCCCCGGTGTGGAGACGGAAGGTGCTTTCCTGTCAGTGGACTTTCGTTCCGGATAGTTTTCGCTCCACACTCCTGTGGCACTTTTATTTCTTTTTTCTTCACTTTTTGTGCGTCTGCACAGCTTACTGGTCAGAGTACTGTTGTTCGGCTCCAGGCCAGTGTTCAGTTTGAAAGCCGATTTTTGTTTTTTTATTTAGATTTTTCACGTTTTTAAAAAGGGAGGGTATGCTTATGACTCAAGTGTACACAAAAATCAATAGTGGTCGGACACAAGCCGGCGCTACACCACCCAGAGCAAGGGGGGCGACTTCTACATGCTCTGTTGGACTTTTATGGGTTTTTTCATTTTTTTTCCCTTTCAATATTGGAAACTTGACCGAAAATAAATACAAACCGTACACTCCCCTTAACTACTGGCTTTGAAACTCCACTGCCGCGGTGGAGTGCAGAAGAAATTAACTTAAACAATTGTACTTTCAGAATTCCCTGAAGACATTTTGACCCACCAAACGAGGTCTCTTGAGGAGCGCCCCGAGAGCCCAATTCTTGTCAGGGACCCTGGTGCGCATACCTCTGTGTTTGATGCCAGCACCCTGCCCCCCTTAATGCCAGTAAGCGTGCATGTTGTACCCGGATCCGTAATAGCAGTAACGTTTTACTTGGTAATAACAGAATCCGTGCCCGACGCCGTGCCACTCTTGCCAACACCCGGTTCACCCTTAATGCCCGCGAAGATTCTCAGTGTGACAGTACCCCTTGCCCCCTGTTTGTGTCTGTTTGACTCGTGCCAGCATGTAAATGCCAGACGTTATGAGCACAGTGCCAACTCACTGGGCACTCTTAATCCCAGTATCTATGTATTTGTTGTAAAATGTTTTTCATGTATTTTTGTATTTTTTATTCTTGACTTAAACGTCTATGTACAGTCAAATCAGTGCATATCAAATCACATCTACGGAGTAACTAGCCATTGAATACCAGTGCCGTTAAGAATTTGCCAACGCTGCCATAAAAAAGAACAGATAATCAGAACGCATAGAGCAGTAGCGAGTTATGATAACTTTGAATATTCCGCAAATTAACCCTCACTGGAGACAATCATTGAAGCAAGGCCGGCATTCACATGTTCTTGCAGCCCCCTCTGTGTCCATTTCGAGCCGTGTGCAACCCCCACCCCCCCCCACCCCCAGCCGATACCATGCCACCACCCTGGCCCTAATATACTTCCGCGTGTAAGTACCAGCAATCTCTTTGGCAGCTCCCATGTACAGGTGGCAGCGCCGTTACTGCCAGTACCCACTTGGCATCTGTCAATATTATTAATGCGAGTGCCCATGTACCGGTGGCAGCGCCGTTATTGCCCGTACCCACTTGGCATCTGTCAATATTATTAATGCGAGTGCCAATGTACCGGTGGCAGTGCAGTTACTGCCAGTACCCACTTGGCATTGCCAACATTATTAATGCGAGTGCCAATGTACCGGTGGCAGCGCAGTTACTGCCAGTACCCACTTGGCATTGCCAACATTATTAATGCGAGTGCCAATGTACCGGTGGCAGCGCCGTTACTGCCAGTACCCACTTGCCCTTTGCCATAATAGTTAATGCGAGTGCCCATGTACCGGTGGCAGCGCCGTTACTGCCAGTATCCACTTGGCATTGCCAACATTATTAATGCGAGTGCCAATGTACCGGTGGCAGCGCCGTTACTGCCAGTACCCACTTGCCCTTTGCCATCATTATTGACGCTAGTCCCCGTGCACCTGGTGACAGTACCTTTGGTATCAGTACTCTTGCACCTTTTTTCATTGCCCTTAAAGCCGATACACACGTACTTAACGTCATTACCCCAAATGCCAGTTCTTGGTGCCAGGACGCGTCATGCCAGTAATACCCGTACCCCTTGTGTGAATCCCTGTGCCAGGACCTTTGCTCGTAGTGCCCATGTTCCCCGTGCCATCAGTCTCAATGCCAGAGTCCTGTAATACAGAAACTACGAAAAGAAATGGAATGAACAATGAAACGTATGTTTCCAGGGCCCTAATGCCAGTGCCCGTGTACCCTGTGCAAACTCCATTAATGCCCGACCCTAAAGTGCCACTACCCATGTACTTTGTTCAGTACCCCAATGCCAGTACCTTATGCCAGCACCCTAATGCGACTATCCCTGTACCATGTGCAGTTAAAGTTAGTGCCAGGGCGTGTGCCACGACCCTAACGTCAGTTACCTTATGCAATTACCCATAATGCCAGTCCCTGCTAAATAAAAATAATGAAAATAAATAGAATAGATTATAAAAATATCTTCTGCCAGGACCCATAATGCCAGTACCGTGTTCATTAAGTAGTCATCCATAATGCAAGTTCTTTGTGCCAGGACCTTCAATGTCATTGGCCGTGTACCTTGTTCAGTTACCCTTAGTGCCAGTACCTTGTACGATGTACCGTAATGCGACTATCTCTCTACCATGTGCGGTTAAGTACTATAATATATCTTATATCAGGACCTTTAACGACAGTACCGCGTTCCTTGTGCAGTTTCACTGAATGTCAATACCTTATAATATGAAGAGAATTAAAATATAATAAACAATGTTATTTCTTATGTCAGGGCCTTTAACGTCAATACACGCGTACCTTGTGCAGTTACACTTTATCTCAGTACCTTGCAATATAAAAATAATTAAAATAATTAAAATAAAATTATTTCTTATGTCAGGGGCTTTTATCTTGTAATATAAAAATAATTAAAATATAATAAATTATATTATTTCTTATGCCAGGACCTTTAAAGTAAGTAGCCGCGTACCTTGTGCAGTTAGACTTAATGTCAGTACCTTGTAATATAAAAAGAATTAAAATATAATAGATAATAAAATATCTTATGTCAGGACCTTTAATGTCAGCACCCGGGTACCTTGTCTAGTTACTTAATGCAGTACCTTGTAATATGAACATAATAAAAATAAAATAAATAATACGTCTTATGCTAGGGCCTTTAATATCAGTACCCATGTACATTGTGCAGTTACTTAATGTCCTTACCTTTTAATATAAAAATAATTAAAATATAATAAATAAAATATCTGATGGCAGGACCTGTAATATCAGCGCAAGTGAATCTTGTGCAGTTTCTCCTAATGTTTGTACCTTGCCCAGGTGCCCTTGTGTCATTAACCGTGTACCTTGTACAGTTACTTAATGCCGGTACCTTGCAATATAACATTAATTAAAATATAATGAATTACAAAATATATTTCATGCAAGGACTTTTCATGTCAGGTTTGTCATTGGTTGTGGAATCACAGTTAATGTCGGTACCTTGGTCAAGGACCGCTATGTCAGTAACCGTGCACCTTGCGCAATTAATGCCAGTTCCTTGTACTATAAAAAGAATCAAAATATAATAAAATGCCTTATGTCAGAATCTTTAAAGTCAGTAACCGTGTGCCTTGCGCAATTAATGCCAGTTCCTTGTACTATAAAAAGAATCAAAATATAATAAAATGTCTTATGTCAGAATCTTTAAAGTCAGTAACCGTGCACCTTGCGCAATTAATGCCAGTTCCTTGTACTATAAAAAGAATCAAAATATAATAAAATGTCTTATGTCAGAATCTTTAAAGTCAGTAACCGTGTGCCTTGCGCAATTAATGCCAGTTCCTTGTACTATAAAAAGAATCAAAATATAATAAAATGTCTTATGTCAGTATCTTTAAAGTCAGTAACCGTGTGCCTTGCGCAACTACTTTTAATGTCAGTACCTTGTAATATAAAAAAACATGAACATATATTAAATATAAAAAGATCTTGTTCCAGGCCCTTTCATGGCAGCACCCTTTGCAGGCCCCTGAATGTCAACAGCCTGTGTATGACCCTGTTGTCAGGACCCTTGTACTTTGTGCCAGCACCCCGAGGCCAGTGATGACACACACACACATTTACACTCTCACACACACACACACACGTTGTGACTGCCGAATAGAGCCTATGTTGTCTCCTTACCACCACAGACCTCCTTCTAACCACCTGCCCTCTCTTCCTTGCAGACCTACTCCTCCGTGGGCAACATGAACGCCGGCCTGAGCATGAACAGCATGAACACCTACATGAGCATGTCCGCCATGAGCTCGAGCGCCAACATGTCCGCCGCCCCCATGAACATGTCCTACGTCAACACGGCCATGAGCCCCTCGCTGGCCGGCATGTCCCCGGGCACCATGGCCAGCATGGGCGCCGGCATGGGCAGCCACCTGAGCCCCAGCCTGAGCCCCATGAGCGCCCAGGCGCCCCCCATGAACGGCCTGGCGCCCTACCCCAGCATGAACTCCATGAGCCCGCTGTACGGCCAGTCGGCCATCAACCGCTCCCGGGACCCCAAGACCTACCGGCGCAGCTACACGCACGCCAAGCCGCCCTACTCGTACATCTCGCTCATCACCATGGCCATCCAGCAGTCCCCCAACAAGATGCTGACGCTGAGCGAGATCTACCAGTGGATCATGGACCTCTTCCCTTTCTACCGGCAGAACCAGCAGCGCTGGCAGAACTCCATCCGCCACTCGCTCTCCTTCAACGACTGCTTCCTCAAGGTGCCGCGCTCCCCCGACAAGCCGGGCAAGGGCTCCTTCTGGACGCTGCACCCGGACTCGGGCAACATGTTCGAGAACGGCTGCTACCTGCGGCGGCAGAAGCGCTTCAAGTGCGACCGGCAGCAGCAGGGCATGGCCAAGGAGGGCAGCGCCAAGAAGGAAGGCCTGGGCGGGCTGGGCGCTGGGGCCAGCACCGCCGGCAGCGGCTCGGAGAGCAACGCGGGCAACGAGTCGCCGCACTCCAGCGCCTCGCCGTGCCTGGAGCAGAAGCGCTCGCTGGCGGACCTGAAGGGCGGCCCGCCGGGCCTGAGCCCCGAGCACGGCGCCTCCCCGGGCGCACAGGCGCAGCAACAGCACTTGCTCTCGCACCACCCGGGACTGTCGCACGAGGCTCAGGCGCACCTCAAGGCCGAGCATCACTATTCCTTCAACCACCCCTTCTCCATCAACAACCTCATGTCCTCGGAGCAGCAGCACCACCACCACCACCACCACGCGCATCACGCGCACCACGCGCACCACAAAATGGACCTCAAAGCCTACGAGCAGGTGATGCACTATTCGGGCTACGGCTCGCCCATGGCCGGGGGGCTGCCCATGGGCGCAGTAACGAACAAAAGCGGCCTGGACCCCTCCTCCCTGGCAGGTGACGCTTCCTATTACCAAGGTGTTTATTCCAGGCCCATCATGAACTCTTCCTAAACCTTCCATGGTTCGCGAACTATTTTTGCAATTCGTGTACATATTTCTAAAACTCTAGTCTTGTGTTTTATCCGGACCCCACCTCAAAAGGCCCTTTTTAATAGATGTCAAGCTCATTATGCTATGTTTTCACTTGTTATACTTTTTTTTTTGTTGCAGGGAGTATATTTTTGTGAAAGTACTGAACAGCCATTATCTGTGTGAAACCTGTAGTTTCTACCAAGGACCAAAATCGTGAAATATTCTTGTTGTAAAAAGTCGAAAATTATATTTGTTGTAATAATTGACCATTTTTGATGTGACGAGAGAGTAAAAACATGCCTGGAACTCATTAATTTATGGTTTCTCTATGCTTAATTTATGGACTATGAGATGTATGCTCTGATAGCCAGATTTCCACAATCTCTATTAAAGTGTTTTTGGCACATTCCTCTCCTGAATCTAGCTTCTCTGTATTTTCATTCTCCCAGTAGAGAGGAGGTAGATTAAGGCGCTCCAATGTCGTTGCTTCTCTCCAAAGACAGGTACAAATAACACGGGCTCCATAAAAGCGCTTTGACATCTCGCCTGTAATTAACCGTAATAAGGGGATTTAGGCAATCCTATTAGGGGTAATGCGCGTTTCCCACGTTGTAATTCCCGCCCCGTTGTCCTGCGAAGACAGTTGGAAAGAATGTTTCGTCTTTCATGGGGTTTGTGGCTTCGGCGCGCTTTCTTTCCAGAGGGTGCTTAATTAATCCTGTAAAGTCATAGACGGGGGAGGGGAGCAGCAGAGGGGACCTACCTCAGCCACAGGCACCTGTCGCTCAGGGGCACGGCTCTGTTTCTGGTTGTTGACACTTTGGTGCATTTTATTTCCAAAAGATGCTTCAGTCCATAGAGTCACCGGCGAGGGGTCAGAAAGGACATGCCACAGGCGAATAGGCTAGAGTGCACCTCCCACAGGCGCAAGAGTTAGAGGTGTCCGGCCACAGGCTTCAAGGGTTAGAGGTGTCCTGCCACAGGTGCCGGGGTTAGACGTGCCCTGCCACAGGAGCGAGGTACGGGTTAGAGGTGTCCTGCCACAGGCGCAGTGGCTAGACGTGTCCTGCCACAGGAGCAAATGTTAGAGGTGTCCTGTCACAGGAGCGAGGTACGGGTTAGAGGTGTCCTGCCGCAGGTGCGGGGGCTAGAGGTGTTCTGTCAAAGGAGCAAAGGCTAGAGGTGTCCTGCCACAGGCGCAAGGGTTAGAGGTGTCCTGCCACAGGCTGCAAGGGTTAGAGGTGTCCTGCCACAGGCTGCAAGGGTTAAAGGTGTCCAGCCACAGGCTGCAAGGGTTAGAGGTGTCATGCCACAGGCGAATAGGCTAGAGTAGACTTTCCACAGGCACAAGGGTTAGAGGTTTCCTGCCACAGGAGCAAATGTTAGAGGTGTCCTGCCATAGGCGAAAGGGTTAGAGGTGTCCTGCCACAGGCTGCAAGGGTTAGAGGTGTCCAGCCACAGGCTGCAAGGGTTAGAGGTGTCATGCCACAGGCGAATAGGCTAGAGTAGACTTTCCACAGGCGCAAGGGTTAGAGGTTTCCTGTCACAGGAACAAAGGTTAGAGGTGTCCTGCTACAGGCGCAAATGTTAGAGGTATCCTGCTACAAGCGCAGGGGCTAGAGGTGTCCTGCCACAATCACGGGGGCTAGAGGTGTTTTGCCACAGGCAGGGGGGGCTAGTGGTGTCCTGCCACAGACCAAGGGCTGCAGCTCGCCTGCCACAGGCGCAGGGGTTCGATTTTTTTTCCCGCCCCAGGTGCAAGGGTTAGAGGTGTCATGCCTAGGCGCATGGGTTAACGGTATTCTACTGCAGGGGCTAGACGTATCCTGCCACAGACCAAGGGCTAGGGGTGTCCTGTCACAGGCTCAGGGCCTAAAGGTTTCCTGCCACCGACGCAGGGCCTAGAGTTGACCCGCCACAAGCGCAGTCACCTCCCAGACCCTGTGACACACACGTCACTACACCGAGTCCAGAGAGCTAACTTTGAGGCGTCGGTACAGTGCGTACTTCCCGCCCACGCGCGGCAGAAGGTCGTCTCTTCAAGGTCTTATTTCAGCCTTTTATTGTGCGCGTCGAGGTGTTTTAGTGGGGGGTGGAGGGGAGACCCGTACACCATTTACCACGCAGTGCATTCCGTGTGCAGGTGGCGCTCAGGACAATCATTACTCGCATCCAGGGGAACGCCAAATAAAACCGGAATCTCCGACTTTCACATCGGCCATAAAAGACACATTTCTTCCTTGTCGCTGATACACGATACCACGGGCTTTCCGCGTGAGCTGTCTACTTAGGATGTTTTACATGCAAATATTTACCACGGCAATTTATGTCACAAAAGTCAGTCAGTTGGCACCCCATAAAAGACGCTGTTCAATGTTTACATTCACCTGTACGACATAAGTAATTAAAATTCACACATGCAGAGAGAGATACACATCCTGCTCGACCTGCGCATACACAGACACGCATTTATATAGTGCGTTAATACTCATACGTGTTAATATATATATAAATATATATATATACATACATTGTAGTCTATAATGGCGGACGACGATATAATAAACTGTGCCCTATGTCGAAAATATATAGCATCATGCTTCCCTTTAAGTATGTATAGGTTTATATCCTATTTAAATGTGTACATATCAAGGTATTTTTTTATATCTGTGTCTTCATGTCTATATGAACAGGCAAGCTCACTCCCGCGCGCGCGTACACACGTGCACGGAGTTCCAGAAAAGTGAAATGCTTTGAAGATTAGCAAATGATCGCATTGTCTGAGTTTCATGCCCCCTCCCCACGTGAACAGGTAGCGTTCACATGCAAATGAGACACACCGAGAAATACCTGGTTACCAGATGCAACGGATGGATGGATGGATGGATTCAAACTGTGGAAAATACTTTTGCATCCAGTGTTTGAAACTCTGAATACGTGTACAGTTTGTCTTTCCGACAATAATTTCTGTGTTTAGGTGTTTATACTAAAAAAGTGGAACAGCTGTTTTAAAAAGATTAAAATGTACATTTTGCATATTTATTTACACGGATGTAAAGATGGGATTCCTTGGTAATTTGAAAACAAAAGGTACACCCTTTAGTATATATCTATGTGTCAAGGTCAATATATTTATTGAATACACATAAACATATTCCCATGTACAAAATGTATAAAACAGTCGTAAGTTTCAGAGCCAAGAACGGCATAACCTCAAATGTTGAAATCCTTTATTTATACTGTCTGTAATGCATATATTTTTGCAAGGAGCAAACCAGCCTAACTTGCTCACGCCCCCTATACCCACGCACACGCGCGGACGCAAACACACACCCGTGAGCGTGCGCGACCATACATACACGCGCACATATACACACGTCGAAAAGCAAGTTAACCCCGAGAAGGCATTATTGGTCCACAGTGTACATTGAATTCAGAGTTATGTCGTTTTACAAACAGTGCATTGTTAATGCGGTATTTCAGAGTTGCACACTACACCATGTATATTATACTATACTAATATAGAGATACTGTATATAATACTATCGCACAAAACGCACACTTCAGTAAGAATATTATTTAATTTGCATATATATATATATATATATATATATATATATATTATAGCACAGAATAACACACTCCAGAATGTATATTATATGCTGATAAATATACTATATATTATACTATAGCACCTAATAGCCCACTCCAGCATATATTTTATATATTACACTATAGTAAAGATATATATATATATATATATATATATATTAGTATAGCACAGAATAGCACACTCCAGAATATATATAATGCATTATACTATTATGAATACTATATCTTATACTATTTTTCTAGGCTTCCTGTTCTTTGAATTCTAGAAATCTCAGGAGTGATGTAATACCAGTGAATAGTGGAATATAACATCATTCAAACTGGTGAGATATGAGGTGTGAGACCTACGGCCACAGATATCAACAGAGTATGCACTGGTACGTGTGCTCCCCTGCAGACTCGCGTTCTCACACCTTCTCGGGCCCACGGGTGAAAATGGAGCCTCCGGGAGCCATTGTGAGACTTTTAATGAAGTTGTTGTTTTGCAGAACACAGCATGGGTGTTCCTTTCCACATAATAGACTCGCGCAGACAATAGGCGAGCCTTGTAAACACGAGGGCCTGACAGCTCCCAGCCCCTGCGCCTCAGGAGGTCCCCGGACCCTGAGAGGGTCGCCTCCACCCCTGTACATTCTGGGCTGCCAGCAGCACCCGGCTCCGCGTTCTCCCTCGCGTCCAAGGGGTGCTGTCCGTCACATAAGGAGGGCAAAGCCCAGCCTGGCCTGGTCCAACAGCGTGCCTAGGACACACACGATGCGTGCAGCGTGAAACGCGCGCTCATTACCACATAAAGGACGCCCGTGTGGAGGGCGGCCGCCCGCCGGCGGGGGCTGATGCGGGCACAATGCCCTCGCACAGCAGTGCCCTAACCTGCTCCGATCCCTAACAGGGACCCATTGTGCCCGAACACGGTTAAACTACTTACCAGCACTGCCCCCTCCCCTCTCTGCTGATAAGAAGCAGCCCCCACATGAGGGGCGGATGGCACCGGCTGTCTGCCAGGAGGCCTGACTCCCCCCACCGTAACACCCATCTGACCCCCTCCCTTGGAATTACAGTTAGATCTAGTTTAGAGGCCTGATTCACAAGCTTTTCCGTAAGCGTGACTTGGTACAGACGTAAGTGTGACTTCCCCTTGAAGTTTCAGGAGTCAGCCACAATTCCACCGCAAAAAAAGCTCTGTGAAGCTGGACAGTTTTGAGGGAATCGCGAAAATAGCCCACTGCACATTTATAATATCAACCCCATCCCAATGACGAGTCCCAGACGGGGCAAAACTTGTCTGTGAATGTTGGGCATCTGTGGAAAAAGACGCACCTTTGCCGTGCATTCAAAATATCACACTCGCTAGGGAAACTGTGGGAACACCGTGGCCTCAGCCATGCGTTTTTCGACTTAGCACGCGTAACTACGCTTGTCTTAACCAGGCATATGCCTTAACCACGCTATTTATGAGCCAGCGTGTGGAATAGCTGGAGGTGTAAAGTGACCTAAAGTGGTGCAAATTTGAATATTCACAGACGAGCCTTAGCGTGGCGGTGGGGGGGGATGGTGAACCTGAAATGTGGCAGGCGAGTGTGTATTTTGTAAAGTGCTCTTGGAAATGCTTTTCAGCAGCACGTCCAGTACATCTCACGAATGAACCCAGATAGGGCAAACACTGCCCGTGATTGTTAAATGGCTCTGAGAGCTCCTTGCCTATGGGCTCGTAGTCAGTGTGTCATGAGCTTTCTTCCTTTTAGTACCGATTTCCAATCTTATAACGCTCAGTCTTTATTTCAGTTTACCATTACTATATAACACATTCAATTTTATAATTCGAAATTTCAGTGCAAGACTGAAGAAGTCAACGTAACAGGAAACACTTTCTCTATAATATGTACTTATTCGTTTTTCGTCGCTCTGAGTTGTAAATACTGCCGATCGTGAGACTTCCCCATGTCATTATGTTAATTCAAAAGTTCCCGTGCTCTGACAGAGGTGCGAAATCCCTCAGTAAAGGTCTGCTCGTATATCGGGCAGCGTAACTTTTTATGGTCTGTACAGAACTTCATCTGAAATTTCTAACTTGTCTTTTCCCTCGTTTTATTACTGACAGTTCAAATCGTGATTATTTTGCCATTGTACATTTCCCACTTTGCTATCGTTAAAATTAACAAGTCGCATCAAACCGGTGACCAACAAATAGAACGAAACTAGTCGGTGATTGTTGAAAGACTTTGAGGGCTACCTAGTGGATGCTGCATTAAGGGGGGAAATCATTTCCTAACGCCAGCTGGGGTCTGTGTGGTGAAGAAAGGGTCACAGTTATGCACATTTCTCACTTCAGAAGATGGACAGCCGCCCCCCCCCTACCAGCGCCACCGCCTCGTGTAGCTCCTAAGTGCCCCATCTCGCTGGTTTCAGCGAGCATGATCTGTGAACAAACACGAGCCTGTAAACAAACACAAAACACACGATTCAAATTCCAGGAGGGTAAACTTTCAACACCACGTCACCCTCAGCAAACTGACACAGATATTATATTACTTTCTCTTCTGCCCACCCCAGGCATTATGCTTAACTGAATTTTGTGAGGCTGGTCGATATCTTCGGGAAATATTCATTTTTTTCCCTGTGTAGACGGAGTCCTAGTGAAATCTTTACTTTGTGCTAAAGTCAACAGCTGCCGAGCCCGGGCTCAGATAAATACAGCGGAGCCTCTTGCACCGGGCAGAGGCTTTCCGGCCGGGCTGTCACCGCCTTCGGAGGGCTGTGCAGGTAGGGCCGCTCCGAGCATCCGTAGTCTGACGCTACCGATGGTTTATAGCGCGTCCACCTCAAACGGCGCTGTGCGTAACGACATGTGCTATGCAGTAGGCTGTGAAACTATGGCGCGTAATTGTATGGGGCACTAAAGGATAAATTGGTTAACCGGGTTCCGAACTTGACGTAATCGTTCACGCGCAAATCTGGGTGGTTTTGCGTAAATAACCTAGTGGGTTAAAGTATCCTTGTTTTGAGCCATGGATGTAAACGGGCGGTTTCAAAGTAGACTCTGTATTGACTCACCCTTTTATTTTTTAAATGAACATCTTTGAGCCAGTAGTGCCGGCTACTGACTGCGCTACGATGTAGTCTAGGGCGGAATAGATATTATTATTATTATTATATGACAATAAACGATCATAGTAATATTGATAGGAATTGTTAAGGGTGCAATTATTTTTCATTATTTAATACTTTCAATAACCATATTTTTAGCATTAGTATGGTCATGGCTACTATTTGTATTACCTTTACTCACAACGACACCATAATAACCAACGACAGCTGCGAAGCTCGTTCGCTGATTGCTACAACCAGCAGGGGCACCCCTACATTCTAGGGCACCAGGACGCCTCTCAGGGGTAACGGAGCTGTGGAAACAGCATTGTGCTCATGAGTCTGACCAGCGCTGCTGGTACATTCCATTTCCATCCGAGGCACGTGTTTTCCCGCAAAGGAAAGATCGTCAGGATTTATTTATTGGTACGTTTTCATCTGGCAAAGTTGATAAGGGAGGGGTGCACGTGGCGCAGTACACTCTGGAACGGGTTTGCAAGAAAGGGAAAGATGAACGTTTGCGCTGGAAGACTAAATACCTTTTCCCTGTGATGTACTTTGTCAAACATGTATATATCTATAGGAATATATCATTTTGTATGCGCATGCAATTTATTTTTGCTCTTTTATATAGCACATTATATAGCACAGACTGGACCGGAAGGTACTGGAGCGCTTTACATGAGCACCAGTTACATTACACAAGGACACATTCATTTTTTTTTTTTTGTAAGGCACAGGGAGATTAAGTGATCTGCCCAGAATCAAAAGCTGTTGAGCGACGCTGAGACTCGAACCTGGTTACCCAGCTCCAAAGTAGGCAACTCTGACCTTTCCGCAACATAGTTTTGTATCACTTGAACAGATGCGCAAGCTCACACATGCACTAAACTATCTCTCCCTCTGGCACACGCATGCACGCAAACACACAACGCACACACCCACACGTACGTATTTTAGAAGGACGATCAGTGGGATTTAATTTGACCCACCAAAGGTAAACCTATCAAATAAAAGTCAAACACACGGAGCTGTAATGCGAGTCTTGGAGCAGCGAGGCGCTAGGAGGCCGTCTGATGGCGCTGACCAGAGCCTGTTTGCAGGCCAGAGTCTGTACTCCAGGTGTGGCTAAACCAAGACACAGGGTCATGACATGCGCAGATGATCACAGACGTACACACTGACATCTACACACAGTCACCCACCAATGCATAAACGCATACAGAAAGACACACAAACACACAGCTAAGTACACACATACGCACACGGATGACATATTCTCCTGCACACACGCATAGACACGCACACTCTTACAGACACATGCCTACGCAGACACACAAAATCTTACATACATATTCCTGCTTACCTGCCTTCCTGCACCATTTTACCATGTAATTTTTGGTTGGTCTGGTCCACCTTCATATATAGATTGGCTACAGGACAGAGTGAGAAATCTTAAAAAATATTTAGCACTGTAACACATATCTGTCTATTTAAACTTCTGTTTTATCTGCCTGACCCATACCTACAAATATATGTATGGTTGTGGCTATTGCACACAATGTAATGGTGTAGAAACCCATGTTTCACATGGGCTCATAAAATATGGGCAATATTTCACGGGCTCCAGTGAAATCTGGGTTTCAGCATCACAAGGACGGACTCATACTATGCTGCACAGCTTGTTCTTGTCCCCAGTTTACTCAATATTCCATTTGTGAAAGGTAAACAAAACACAGACATTCTAGTTCCAATCAGGGCTCATTGTTAGCTCCACCTCGCAGGTAACAGCTTAAAAATCTCTCCCTTCCATATGCAGAATGTGTTTTTTATATATAAAATAGAGCAATGCGTGTTTTTTAAACAAATTCTACACTCTTCAACTACATAATTATTTTACTGGTATTTTATCTACAGACAATCAAAACGTATGGTCTAGTATTTCACCTAATGCTTAGAAAAAAACATTTCACTATTTGAAACAACACCTTTTCAAGTTAATTGCCCCAAAACAAGAATGTCAGATAAAAATAAATGAGTAACATCTGTAATATCACCCTGTATTGCTGGTCCCCAATTCGTATGAGTGTTCAAACTATTGTTTCTTCAACCTCTGCATATGTCATTACGTATAATATCTCTCCCTCACACATATGTATGTACACAGACAACCCCCCCACACAACTCACACACACACACACCAAGAGGTATACCAAAGTAAGCTGTATCTGTATATATTTATATCTATATAGCTAGCGTTGGTTTACTTCAAGTATACTATTTATACTATACACACACACCAAATAGTGTTATATGCCCGTAACATTATATATTACTGTTTTGTTTCTCCTCTCTCTCTACATATATACAGTTAAATATATTTTTGATTTATATAAATACACCTCTCTCTCTCTCTCCATAATGTATATACACACACACAAACACACACATAAAATATTTCAATTACAAGGGCCGCATTAACAGTCCATGCGTACCCATTAATGCCCTTGGAAGGCCAGTCCTCCTGGCTCAGCCTGTCAGCCTCGCCTGACGCCTGATGAGCTCTGTTTTTCCAGGACACGGCGGAATCTGCGCAGCGCACACAGAAAGGCTAATCGTTTTTAAATAATTAATACCCTTCCATTCCGCTAGTAATGCGGCTCCTCGGATTTGTTCAATTACTTCTGCCTAAATGAGTGTCTGCCCACGTCCTCCATCCGGGAGCCCTCGATGGGGGAGTCACCTCGCCGAGCCCACTCCAGCGCTGAATGAGATGCGTGGCCTTTGCTGTCCGGGTTCAGAGGCGCCGCTTCCTGAGCGGAGGCACACTTCCCCAGGCCCGCTCCCCGCATCTAATCTTGAAAAAGACCAATTTACACGCCTGATCTATATCGTTTTAATTATCTCCCCCTTCACAATAAAACGCCCGACGTCTACGGAAGACGAGATCGTGCAGTGAGCGCAGCCCTAAGGCCAATAAAAGGTGTCTCACGGTCTGCAATTTTTACTATGCTAAATAGTGCACCTATATGGTATGAATGAGTTTATAAAATATAGGTTTAGGTTCACACCGGAATCATTCACAGTACATCGTTTTTATTTCATACACTTCACAACAGGCTGTGAACGTGAGAGGTAACGGTGTAAGGCTATTTGTGGAAAAGCTATTTGTCGATAACATAAAAATAAAGAAAACACTACATATTTACACTGGACACCAAGGTCAACGGCAATCCGAACTTTACTGACATGGGTCACGCTAAGGAAGAAACACGAGCGTCCAATAGCGGATGCCTTCTAGTGCCCACTTCCGGCAAGTGACAGTATTTGCGTGAAGAGTATCTCTGGCCGCCCCCCGCATGCCTCGGGGCAGGTGACTACACCTCTGTATGGAACTGCAAGCCGGGCATCGGTCGGGATCACCGCGATGACAACAAGGTCGCGACAGCACCCCGAAATCTGACTGACTCCCACACAAACAGGCCTCTGACGTCAGCACAGAACGAGACGCCTATCGCTTAGAGCGCTGGTTACGTCACACGCAAACGCCGCGCAATCGTTATGGCAACAGGACCAGCAAAATAGTGCATCTTGTTGAGTCCCCCTTTACACTTCAGAAGTTGATTTAATTACTTTATTTTCAGTTAGCAGTCTAATATATTCCAGAACACAGGATTAGACGCCTCCTTTTCCCACTTTTCTTCTAAGGGTAAAACATGGGCGACCCCTTTTGAATATATCAACTTTCATCACTTCTTGCCTGGTAGTAGCACGGGACCTTTACGTTTGTACTTGTATGAATGTATAGCTAACTAGAAAGATAGGTACCGCGTTGGGGTTGGGTCAGGCTGTGGCACGATGGACACACAGCTCTCATTTACACCTGCTGACACCACTCTTCTTACATAATTTGTATCTTTGAGTAAACACGTTGTGAACCACATTTATTTTCACTGCCATGGGCAAATACATAGAAAATAATATACACGTAATAATGCTCGAAATAGCAAGTGTCATTTAGTAACATTATTTTTATTGGGGGATATCTATCTATTACTGCAATGCAAATTCCAGTTTACCCCCCACACTAACGCGAAACGGATACGAGAAAAACACTGTACACTGCTTCACAGATTGCATGTAAATATTGCAAGCCACACAGCCTCTTCAATGTGGTTTTGCCTTGCTGTATAAATGTAACCCCTTGCTCTCTGGCTTTGGTTAAATACATTTGTTAAGAGACATATACATGAAAAAATTTCAAGGCATAAATCATATATGCGGATGCATATATATGATTTTTATTTACCATTGGAACTTTGAAATAAGGGTTTAACTATCACAATCATAGCCCTCAAACCATTTTGCAGAGCTTTACTATTGCCAGTGTTACTAGAATTATGTGACAAGGTTAATTAAATTATGCAGCAAGTTTGTCTAAATTATGCAGTGACAAATTCAAATTATACAGCACATTCTTTGGCAGAATTATTTTCACCCCTTTGACAGAGAAGCTATTTTGTTCAGTCTGCAAATTATATGGCAAATTGTTTTGCGAATGCTGCAAATCCATAATTATGCAGCAAACACCGTAGGCAAAGAATTGCACAAATCAACTGGGCCGCATCAGTATCCATCTTTTACTTATAAAAGGTAAAGAAAACCTAAGCATTCCAATTCTAGTGAGTGTCCAATAGTAAGTAGCTGCACTTTGGAGGAAACAGATTTTTCAAGCGAAATACCCCCAAATAAATATGTAGTATGAAAATATATACCAGGTGACGTGTAATATGGTCCTATATTGCCATCGAAGACTGGTGGTTTATGATGTTACCAGAACCCCTCAATGGCAATATTGGATCATATTGTACATTCACTCATGTTGCCTCATGTATTCTCTCTCTCCCACAATGTGGAATGGAAAGGTGAGCTTAGTGCCTCTTAAAGATTCTCCATTAGGTAAACCTAGGGTAGGCTGCTCTGAAAGGGGGCCCAAGAGATGAAATATGCCAGCCCAAGTAATCTGCATAGGCCTCTCCAGAAGCAAGGGTGTAAGGCAACATGATGCCCCCCCCCGACAGTGAATAGGGGTCACTTAGTACCCCATATCTCACAGATACTAACTGACAGGCTGAATGGGGCCCCCTGAAGGCCCCCAGCCTTGCAGGGACTGCAGGGCACTACTTTAGACCCCTGTAGGAAGGTACAGCAAGTTGTGTATTGGCACGCCCTTCAGACCCGTCCCCATCGCCCCATATATAAAGTCCTTCAAAGGTTTGTGCTTGTGCCCAAGGGACTAAGAACCCTGCTCACTATGCCAGCCAGACTGCAGAATATCAGTTTATAACGTTCCAAACAGAAGAATTCTCCTCAAATGATGCTCTGGTACAAGGCTGTGCGGAGCGGCGGCGGCCATGTTTGGAACACCCAAGTAGAGGTGTCTCCCGGGAGACAGATGAGGACCGATTTTACAAGCTGTAATTCTGCCTGAGTCTATTGCCGACACAGAACCTCCCGATTTAACCCCCCACTTCTTTAGAAAGCGGGCTTAATCCTACATCGCAGCAGCAGAAGACTCTGCCCTCCCCCTCCTTCTCCTCATCCCGCTTCTACAGCACCCCAGAAACAGGTGTGGTGCGCCGCCCTACTTCCACTCTCCCTCCTGAGCAATCACAGCCGCCGTTCCCGCTCTCCAGGAAGCGCGTCAGGCGGGAACAGCCGATGATTTATAGCCCACTGCCCTGTTATTTACTTCGCTGATTCAGAGGCCATTTCTCTAAAATATGGTTTCTTGAAAGGAGTGGGCAATTCAGACGGTGTTTGCTTTTCCATTTTGCGTCTCTCATGCAGGCAGGCAGTTCTTCAAATGCTGGAGGCTTCAGTTTTTTATGCTGCGTAGGCCCAGGGGAGACCTACCGAGGCAGAGACGTGTTGGCTTCTCACTATTTTTTTTATAACGTTTTATTGAACTAATTGAAAAAAACACGCAGAGATGGTACAATACATAGCCCTAGAGCAGACCTACTTGAGCCAAGCTGTTCTTGCCACATTTTCCTCCCACCCATTTATTTACTCGCTTTCATGTGTCACCTTGTGGTTACTTTGTAGTAATGAGAGTAGGCAGGAATTAGGAGCATTAACAAAGAGAAGAGTCCAACTGGATTTAGGGTAACCAGATTTTCAAGACCAACTATGGGAACGTTCCACCGACACAGAAGTAGGACTATAATTATAGCCCTCTCCAACATAAACTACAATAACACAAAAAGGTAGAGACATTGTTATATACACCTGGCTTCTATTGTCATATGATACATATTCCCCAAAATCAGGCAGGTATTTTTGTGGCAATCACAGAAGACATTAAATGCAAATGTTCTGCTATATATTACATTTCCACATACAGGCATAACAACATGGCAACGACTGATCAAGTCAAGTCAGGGCTGAGGTTGTGAACCTTGGCCATGGGGAACTTCTGAAATGGTGTTGCCAATTAACTAAACTACTCCAGACTAATTCCTTTTGGTGCTTCTTTCTATCATCACAACTGGTCAAAAAAACAACGTGTTTGTCATTTTTTTTTAAATGGCATATGCCACAAAGTGAATGTATACTAAGGCATGCCGTGTGGCATGGTATAAATCAAGTTCAGTTGCTTCCCTTGTCAGAATGAAGGTGCGAGAATGGATCAGTTGTCTTGGGTAAAGAGGCGGCCAGTTAATGATTTGAGGAAGACCAGCCAGATCCCCAATCTGGCAGCTGTTATTGAGCCGGAACCAGTATCTGGGCTGGACCCAGTGAAATATTCTGAAATTGTCTTGGTGTAATTTTCTGACACCAGGTCACATTTAGCAGCACCTGCAGGTCGTCTGCTTTCCATTCTGAGCAGCAATCTGCAAGTGATGAAGGGACTTCCTTATTTTCAATTCCAGTGGGACCCAAACCCAAGGCTGAATTTAAGGGCCATCAACCTTCCTTTTGTTTGAGTATGATCCTGGCAGGGAGTTATTTGAAGCCTCTCACCTAGGCTGCCAGTGCAATAGAGGGAAACAAAGGCACACAGCTTGTTATCACTTCACAAGTACTTAGGAGAAACATTGGAGTCTGGTTTTTGACTTTGCTCAACCTCTGTATATCAGCAACATATGTGCACTGTAAGAATGTCAGATGTATCAATCTGTATGAGTAATAAGACAGATAACAATTGAAATAGCAGTTACTCGTTATTCATTTAATTCATTAGTACCGCTACTCATCCTAATGTAGGGTGCCAGAGTGCTTTACATTACACACACACATTATACATTGATCATAAATCAAACATGTGAAAATAAATATGCAGGATGCGTTACATTAGAGAATGAGGGTTACATGGTGTGGGAGTCACATATCTTTCATACAGGTAGGTATTATTTGATAAAAGTGCAAGGTTAGGTCAGGATCTAAAACATAACTCAGTGCTTGTGGTTGTCTGTAGTAATAAGACTTTATTAGTACCCTAAGGAATCCTTTCTGGCAGCCTTATAATGACATATTGAGAAAAAATATTAATGTTCTAAACCCATGCCTTGCAGTTTGCATGCAATTCCTTGATGTTTGCTCATAGCTCACTGTGCTATCTTAGAAGTATTGCAATGTATGAACTGCAAGTAACAAAAGGATCTCTGTGTCGAAAGCAGTAACCCACTTACCTAGCTAGATGGAATACAATCTGTGAACTGCTTGTTACAAAATGTGTTTTGCAAGAGACACATTACTTTTCTGTGCTATCTTATGATAAAACTGTGACTAGAGAAAACACAGATCTCTCTAACAACTACATTAGCCACCAGAGCTATCTTACTATTATTACTATCCCCAGAGATTTGCTGGGCCCCCAAATATCTCTGCAGCAGGTGCCTTAACCCAATAAATATTCTAAAATGTAGCCTTTATGACCAATTACCCCAGAACAGATCTAATGTCACACGTGTCCTTGTTGACAATTTCTTATGGCATAGATTTAAAAAAATAAATGTATAAGTTGACTGTCAGACTCTACTTTACATGATCCTTCCCTTTGTGACTCCACCCTCTTTCCATTGAAACTCAATGACCCCCAATTTATTGGTTCTCAGAGAATTCTTTTCTCCATTTCCACCAATGGAGATGCCTGTCTTTCGAGTGAGCTGACAGCATTATCACAAGAGAGTGTCAAATGTATGAGTAATATGGCCTGGTATTGCCGAGTCCCCTCCCTTGACATGATCAGTTAACCACTGCCCCCCCCGAGGCATCAATAATAATATCAAACACCAGTTCTTTGAATTAGGGGTCGTATAACCCCGGCCGTATTTATTACAAATTAATAAAACATTATTAACAATTAATAATCAAACAATTTTTTAAAACATATACGCAGAAAACCCAAACACATCCAATTACATTTAGCAATACAGAGATTGATACATTTTTAGGGCTAATCTTAACAAGAGTCTAATACATAGCCATACCTAACCTAAAATTGGAATATGTAAAATTTGTTTTCTGTGTATCCTGGATGAGCCTACGTGCAAGGTCATGACTGTTCCCAACTACTTGAATTTCACAAGAGTAGGGATGCACACCTTTTTTATGTTCATTTTCACAATTTATCCATTTTTACAACAGAATGCGTGCTATTTGGTATGGTGCCATGCCCGAACGGCACTGAGTGAATAACATAGTCCGAATAGGGGCAGGACTCTGCCCCAACCAAATGCACATCTAAAGTCGCCTGTAGGCAGTCATCTCTTTCAGTTAATTAAAATGCTCAACGTAATTTAACATGCTTGATAAAAAATGTTTACGACCACAGAATATATCCGAAAACTGAAAGCTGACGGGATTCTAACCCTTTCTCCCGTGATGTTATTTCTCTCAACCACACGACTCCTAAACCCAACTATCTACTTTCATGTACTGACATGTCACCGTTCGACATTGCATACATACACTATGTGTTAATTCATTCTACTACACCCACCTGTCCCACTGGACTGTAACCTGCATTCCCCTTCATCCGCGCAATATCTCATTCACACCGACCCCATTTATAATCACTAACTTACTGCGCTCCCGCCCCAATATACTTTCATCCACCGTCAGCTTTCAGTTTTCGGATATATTCTGTGGTCGTAAACATTTTTTATCAAGAATGTTAAATTACGTTGAGCATTTTAATTAACTGCATATCAATGCATGAATATTGAGATAATGAGAGGTGTAATATGGTAATATTTGCTTTTTTACTTGTCATTGTAGTGACCCCTGACGAAGGGCACCCAGTTGCCTGAAATGCATTGGGTTTAATAAAATAACACTGCCTCAGACGAATTTGCATCATTCGTGGTTTTTGCTAGAGGTTCGGATGGCCCAGCATAATCATCAGAAATTATGAAAATTGGCAAGCACCACTCCGCGTGTGGCGAGAGAAACAATGTTGACAATAAGTTTAGCTACAGTGTCGAAAATATGGAAAAAGTTGGAATATATGGAGAAATTTGTTTGAAAGAGATGACTGCCTACAGGCGACTTTAGCTGTGCATTTGGTTGGGGCAGAGTCCTGCCCCTATTCGGACTATGTTCCCAACTACTTGCCAGGTCCCCCTTTACCGGAGTGACCTTGCACAGGAGGCCCGTGTGCCCACCAGATTCCGTGGGTGCCCCCCACGCCCTTCCATCCTACCTCCCAGGGGCTAATGTTGTGCCAGGTTGGCGCCCAATGCGCCTGCGCAGGGGTTGGCCCAAGCGGCCTACCAGAAGCGGGACTTCCTACCCCCGTACCCTTCAGCCTACCGCCCGTAAGTGCCCCCTGGAGTGTGATGAGGGACCACTGTCCCTCCCAGGCATCCCCGTTAAACAATGGGATGCCTACTAAGAGAAGTAAATATTTTCTAGCAATCATGACCTTTCCGCCACAAGCCAGCATAGTTGACTGACTATCTGGCCCCCCCCATCCGCTACAGACCCAAAGGTCATGTCCTGTGATTTGCCCCTACCAGCCAGGCTGGCAAATTCTCTAAGAATATTTCATTACCCAGTTTAGTGAGGTGAACCTCGTCCTGTAAAAAGCAATGTTCCCCCCGGATGCACCCATGTGGAATTGTACAGAGTTTTGGAGTCCTGAAAAGTCTATCAATCCTGTTATTGATCCTCTTTACAGAGTGATTCAAAGCCCAGACAGACCCCCCCCGCCATTGGAGCCTCGGGATCATGTGAGACCATACTAAAGTCGCTAGGGGACACTGCTTGGCCAACCATCCCACTACAGTGATTATAGACTCCACTACTCCCTTCCTGCCCATGTGGACCAAATCATTACCTCCTAGATATATTATTATTGTAGCAGGTGCCGCTGGGGACCTAAGCAACAAAGGACCAACGAGCTTCTGGAACTGCTCCAGTCTCAAGCCCCCTTGACCATGCATTGACACGTTCCAACCCGCCTGGCGGGCCCTGTCCGCGAATTTGCCTGTGAAAAAATGTTGCTTCAACCTGTTTACATATGAATGTCCTATGATCCAGACTTCTCTGCGGCCCGGCCCCCCAGTGGGTACCTGGAGCGGGCGAGGCGCAGTTGACCCGCGGGAAATGACAAGTTCCCCTCCTGCGGGACAGGACGTGGAAACTGCAGAGAAATGGAAACAAGGCCAACGTTAGCGATGATACTTAAAACAGATGCAACCGCACATAGCGCTTGTAGCAGTCCGAAGACCAACGCCCAGTCAGTCCCCGGGCCGTGGCCTCTGTGGCTGCCCCAATCCTGAAAGAATGGGTACCAAAGTTGGAAGCGTCCAAGCCTGCCGCCCCCAAAGCTAGAGCAAGGACCCTCCCAAACTGAAACCTCGTAAGGGGGGAACCGTCCTGGTGGATCAATAGAGGCCCACCTGTGCCCTGCGGCCTGCAGGCCATATATGTCTCCAGGTTGCCCACTGGACAATATGGGCTCCCTGGCGCTCTTTGCAGGATAACATGATCCCCCCTCCCATTCTGGTCCATTTTTGATCTGGGAATTGATAAGGATACTGAACCAGCCTGCCTTTGAACATGGGCAAATTGCATCCCCCTGCCAATCTTTCTTGTTACGCGCCACAAGCTCTCCCACCCTGAAAGCGCCGTCGAAGGTGAAGGAAAAAGCACACCTGAATAACTGGACCTCACTGCTGGAGCTACATACTTTTCCTAACGCCGCTATGATGGCTGCGAGTCCCTCAATGCTAATCCGGTGTCTAATGTCCGGCTGTGTACCCTGCAAGCGTTGCCAACCTTTCAGAGCCCTTTGAACCAAGAATGTGCCTGTGGGATCCCTATGTCCCATCATTTTTGCAAAAAATGCCACTGCGGTCATGTGGCGCTTTGCGCAAGCCACCGACCGCCCTCCGTCCCTTAATTTCCTTAAGAATGATAAGATGGATGCTGGATTGTGCCAAGTTTTTTCCCAGTCATGCCCTAGGGATGCGCAGTATGCGGTAAATGCCCCCTCATAGGCCCGCCTAGTCCTGGGCGCTAAGCTAGCTGCCACGAGCTCTGGTAAGTTGGGGCACCAAGCTGCCACAGATGCTCCGGAAAAGGCGTGGGACAGTCCGCTGCTTCCGGATGATGAGACCTGAAAACCTGCATCTTGAAACGAGACAATGCATCAGCCGTGTGGTTGAGAATGCCCGGGACATGCCTAGCTCTAAACAACACATTTAATCTCATACATTGCAGCACAATTTCCTTAAGCAAGCGAAGCAACATTTTACATTTTGCGGACTGCTGGTTGATGCATTCTACCACCGCCATATTGTCTGAACAGAAAACCACGGACTGATTGCGGAACTGTTGCGGCCAGATTGTCACAGCCACCAAAATGGGGAATAATTCCAAAAATGAAATGTTATTTGTGACGCCACTGTCTACCCACCAATCGGGCCAATGCTCTGCCTCCCAATGGGAACCCAGGATGGCTCCAAACCCCTCACTCCCTGCCGCGTCTGTCATAAGACCAAGCTCTGGACTGGACCTGGCTGGACTGGGCCACACTACCGCGCCATTGAAGTCACGTAGGAATGCCATCCAAATCCGCATATCCTGCTTAACCTCGCTGGACAACCGAGTGTGGTGATGCTTGTCTTTTAGCCCGGACATTGCCTGCGCAATGGAACGTGAAAAGGGGCGGGCCATAGGGATAATTCTTAGGGCAAAGTTCAGCATGCCCACCGCTTTTTGTAACTGGTGTAAAGTAACTTTTTCCTTTCGCAAACAGTCTGCTAACGACAGCGAGAAACCTTTTACCTTGCTCAATGGTAAGCGTGACACACCCTCAATGGAATCCAGCTCAATGCCCAAGAACTCAATTTTTGTGGCTGGCCCGACTGTCTTTCCCTGTGCCAGGGGGACCACAAGTTCCCCCATCAGTGTGCAAAATGTTTCCAACGCCCTGCTACACTCCTGTGACTGTGGTGCACCTAGCAGCAAGAAGTCATCCATGTAGTGCAATACCCAGTGGTGCCCCGAGACTTGCCTGAAAACCCATTCCAAAAAGGAGCTGAATTTCTCAAAATATGAGCAAGAGACAGAGCACCCCATTGGCATGCACTTGTCCATGTAGAACTTCCCTTCCAACTGAAAACCCAGTAGATGGAAATCTTGTGGATGAACAGGTAATAAGCGAAATGCAGACTCAATGTCAGACTTTGCCAATAAAGTGCCTGGGCCAAGCGACCGCAGCATAGCAATTGCCTGGTCTAATGATGGGTATCTCACGGAGCACAGGGCTCCATCAATGGCCTCATTCAAGGATTGGGCCCTGGGAGGTTATGGATGAGGCGGAAATCCCCTGGGTCCTTTTTGGGTACTACCCCCAGTGGTGAGCAGACAAAATGATCCACAGGCATTGAGTCAAAAGGACCTGCCAGTCTCCCCAAACGCAGTTCTTTCAGTACTTTTTCTCTTGCCACAGATATGTTGTCCCTCACTGACTGCTGATTGCGGCAGTAAGACATCCCTGAGTAACCAGGAGCCGGAATCCGGAAGCCGTCCCTAAAACCTTCCAACAAAATCTGGGCTGTGCTTGTGCAAGAATACCTATTTAACCAGGGTATCAGGGCCATAGTGTCAATAGGCGAGTGTGCCTTCCCAAATAAACAAACCTCATTCTTGTTTCTTGACTCCCTTGTCTTTTGATTTTTTAAAGCACTTAGACTCTGGGTGGGAGGAGAGGCCACAGAACGAGCAGGCATGTTGAATTTACAGGAACCACTGGGCCTGGTGCATGTCTTTCTGTTGAAATCCCAACATGCTCCCTTCTTGCTGCCCCCCCTCCCGCTTTGGGGTGCGCCTGACCGAAAGGACCGCCCTTTTGGCGCGTCCTTGCTTTGGTAATTCATGTGTCTTAACCACAAAATCATATCTCCCTGGTCCCATGTGAGCGCTGGATCAGATGCCTTTACCCTTCTAAAAGCCTTGTCATATTCCTTCCAGCACATTCCACCATACTCATCATGGGCACATGTAATCCTGTTCTGGTAGCACACCAATTCTGTGCCCAGCCCTGGAAATTTCTCTATCATTACCGCATGGAAGTTTCCAAATGCCTTTATCCAATTAATCAGTGTTTTCTCAACCTTTTTCCTAGTAGGCCAATTGGCCCAGTCCCTTGGGTGAGCCCATTCCCTAAATTTCTTGGCCTCCTCCCTCTCATCTTTGTCCACCAACAAGGAAAACATGTTCACGTATTCCCCCTTCCAAATTTGTTCTTTTACATCCTGTGCAATGTGCCTAGCCAGACGCTCCCTGTTGGAGCGCACATCCCCCAAACCTAAACTTGGCAGCAGTTGTACTGTACCTGCCGATGGGCCGGCTTGCATCTTGGCGTCTTCAGGTCCCGCAGTTGCGGCCTTCTTTGGGGGTCCCGAGTCAGTTGTGGTGCTCCCTGCTCTGTTGGGAACCTCAACTGGTGGCGGCACCACCTGTGTTGCTTTCTCAACTCGCGCTACCAAATTCCTTGCCTCTTCTATCGCATCCCCCTCAGCTGACAGGACCCCACTACCTGTAGACGGAATCACTGCCCCTGATTTTGCCAGCCATGGTAGCAATGCTGCTAGATTCGCCACTATGTCCTGCTGACCCGGCGCAAAATTGGGAGTACTGGCTGATGGTACTACCGGCTGAGCTGGGATCTCATTACAATTGGCAGCCCCGGCGCGCTGGTCGGCCCTGTGCCTCCCATGCCTTGTGATGGAGTCGCCCCCCCTGGCATCACCCCCCCGCCGGGACCCCGGGTACTGGGACTACAGGCCCCGGGATGGCTGGTATGAATGGTACTGGGACCACAGGCCCCGGGATGGCTGGTATTATTGGTAATGGGACCACTGGCACTGGGATGGCTGGTGCTACAGGCTCCGTGGATCGTGGCAGGGTCAGTACTAGCGGTTCTGGTAATACCGGTACTGCGGGGATTGCCGGAACAGCCCCTCCCTTCACACGTTTTTGCTTGGATCTCCGGGGTACCGGAGGAAAAGCTGCCCTGGGTGCCACACCAGAGCGCCTGGGCCTGTCCTCGGTGTCCTCCTGCCCGTCTACCCTTCTGCTTAGCTCTGCCACAGTCTGATTTAGATCACTCATGGAGCGCATCATGCTTGCCATCCACTCTTCCATCCTGGATGGAACCTGCCCCCTTTTGGCGCCATCACTAACTAGGGTTCACCTGCTCACTGTAGTGGCGCCCAAGGGGCTAGTACTTGGCCAACCACTACTACCTAGTTCGTGCGGTAAACAACACCCTCAGTGCTCACCCCCACTTGACAAATTACTAACACGCTGTTTGCCTATTTGCCTAAACACCCCACTTAGTGCCCAGCAATGTGCCCATAAACACAATAATCTCAGCTGAGCCTGAGATACCCCCTGCAAAACACCCCTGCCCAAACAGCTCTATTTTGCAGGCAAAAACGATACACCCAAGACCCCCTTACCTCCCTACAAACACAGGACCCCAAACCACAGCTAAAGCCAGAGCCACTCCCACACGTTCAAGAATGTGGGGCAGGTGAGGATATCCTCCAACCCCCGTGGCTCCCGGTCTGTGCTTGGCGGTGCTAGTCCCGATGAGGAAGGCGAAGGGAGCTGCTGGTTGCTCCAACAGATGGCTCCGATCCAGATTTACGAGCCTGCAAGAGTGGGGAAAGAAATTGAAGAAGTTAAATTCCTTGTGCCCCCACCGCGTTGGGCAGAGGCGTGCGTGGGGTAGTGTAGCAAAAGTCCTCGCAAGCTACCTCCCGCGGTGCCCCCTTAGATCGCCGGATGCTGCCACCTGCAGTAGAAAAAGAAAGAAAACAAAACGGAGGCTTCCTAGGAGGCCTCCGCGAGTGCAGCCGGGCGTTCTCCTCACTGGCAGAGCGGCGAAGAAGGAAGAGGCTCTTCCGCCGCTCTGCTGTTGTTTTTAAAGGGGGTCCTACCCCAGAACTAGTTTAAACAGGTCCCGGCGAGATCCGGGACCCGTTTACCTTACGTTTGCCCCAGAAGCGCTCGGACCGCTTCCGGGGCAAATCCACCTTAGCCAATGTGCAAGGGCGGGGAGGGCGGGTCCCCGCGCGTCACTAGCGCGGGCCCCGCCTCCCCCCACCTCGCAGGGGAAGTATACCGGGGACCGGCACAACCGCCATTTGGCGGCGTAATCGAGTTCCCGGTGTCGCCTGTGGACATTTAAAGTGCAGAGTGCTAGCTCATATGACCTGCTCTCAAAACTGTGAGGTGTGTCTTATTTGGAGAAAATCATCGGGACACTGGGGCTAAAAAACAAGGACTGCATCAGGACATCTGGGAGGTCTGCCACTCTAATGGATTGCAACATGGGGAGTAGTGCACTTAGGCCAGACTGAGCCGAGAGATGGCATTGGTATAAAGCTAACAGCTGGTGGTGTACATCCGGCCAGGCATAGGAGTTCTGGTGCAGCGGGTTCCAACTCCCAGTGCATTTGGGCGCATGTTAAACTACAACATTGGTTCCATAGGATTTCTAGTAACTTTAATTTTTACTTTTATTGTCTGTTCATACCATGAAACCTCTGCAATCACATCAATCTTTCCCAAAGGATATTAATTCATTTGTGTGGAAATACATCAATGTAAAGAGAGATGCACAATGAAACCATGCATAGTTTTCATATACAGGATTAACACTTTTTATATTTATAGACTGAATCTCACTTACAGTTGCATTTGATGGGCCATTTGAAACAAACATAGGTGCTGACCGGGTAAGTTGTGACACACAATGTTATGCAATGAGCAGTAAGAAACGGGTTCATGGTGCAGACACACGGGACTTAAATACACTGCATGAATACATATCATGTGGTGGCAGCTTTGGGAGTCTTTATATACCGGACCATGGTTGTGCGATTTCTGATATTCAATCCAACAAAATGATTGTTGCCTACGTTTCGACCCATATTAAAGTCAGCGGGTCTTATCCAAACAAGAGAAGCTCTGTCAGTCCAGCACCCTTTCATTCAGGCATTCTGGTATAAGTGGTACATCTGATAGTGGCGCTACAAGGACTGTCGGATATTTGATGTAAAATAGTGTTAATAATGGGCAGATTCCATTCTCTGAAAATATAGAGCCCATTGGGTGGGTGGAGATGGGCCTGCGCCAAAGGTCCAGAATTTGTCCTGGCTGGCCAGGACCTAGAGTTGGTTTTGGATACAAAAGCACAGATATTCACTTTTATAATTTGGTCAGCTTTCCAGTAGTTTAGTGGCAGAAATTATTTGTATGAATGGAGCAAAGGAATGTGTTTCCCAAAGGAAAATGATATGCAATTATTGAGGTGCAAACAGAGATGCAAACTACGGGATTTAGGGGCACATGCATCAAGCATTATTGCCTTCGCAAACGGGCCGATTTGCAGAATCGGCCCGTTTGCGAATGCAAAATGCTTTTAGATGCAGCAAACCCTAATTTGCGATTCAGTAACCTGTTACCGAATCACAAAATGAGTTTGCGATTTAATATTTGGAAGGGGCATGTTTAGGGCGCCCTTCCAAATACCGAATCCTAACGGTATGCATGAATGTTTTGTGACCGTGAATGCGGTCGCAAAACATTCGCATATTACCACCTACTTCAAGTAGGTGGTAACCCATTCGCAAAGGGGATGGGGTCCCCAAGGTACCCCTTCCGCTTGTGAATGATTGTAAAAGCATTTTTAAGAGCAGGCAGTGGTCCCACGGACCACTGCCTGGTCTTAAAAAATTAAAAGAAAACTTTTAATTTAACTTTTTGTAAAGCATCTCGTTTGCCTTTAAGGAAAACAGGCTGCTTTACAAAAATAGATTGCTTTATTTAAAAGCAATCACGGACATGGTGGTCTGCTGTCCTCAGCAGGCCACCATCCCCGTGATTTTTGCTATTCCTAGGGGGTCGCAAATTGCAATCTACCTCATTAATATTAATGAGGTAGAGCGATTTGCGACCCCCTAGGAATCACCATCTGAAACTCTTTGAGTTTCATGCATTGTAAATTGCGATTACCTAATTGCGATTCTCAGGAATTCGCAATTAGGTATTCACAATTTCCAATTTTGATGCATGTAGCCCATTGTAATGTCATAATTTGTAACTCAAAATTGTTTTTTAAGATCACAAGCTTGGCGATGTGTGTTTTTAAACACTTGAGTAAAATAAATAAGACCCAAGATGTTTTTCCATGTTTCTCGGTACTGATCTTATCAGAACTGACTGACTGCACATTGGGAGAGTACCTACCCTATATTTTCAATCATTACCTAATTTGTGAAGTTTTTCAGTGGTATTCCGACCCGAAGACTTCCATCTTCAGGAGTTTCCTTAATCACTAATGTTCCAGTTCCGCTCTGCTCCGAAGGATCAGGTCATTCCAGAATGTTGCTGTTTGTTCTTCAAGAATTCTTGCTTCATGGTTTAGCCTCTCTTAAAGTCTTGTTGTTTAATCACATTGGAGGTGGTTTAAGGAATGGCTCTGCCTGGGGTGCAGTATCGTGCCAGGTTCTGTAAATATTCTCGGTCTTTGAGGGAGTATGGTTTATGTATGGTGCACAGAAATTTGAATCTGATTGTAAAATCCACTAGGAGCCAACAGCTTAATCTGAAGACAGGTTTTATGTGATCTTGTTTCCAGGGATAGATACCAGAGTCTGGCTGCTTGAATCAGCACTCTCTGTACAGTAATGAGATTTTTGGGGAGAACTTTGCAGATGATTCAGTGATTTACAGTGATTATGGGTGCACCATTACCAAGACCGGTTACTTCCACTCCATGTTTGGGATTGAACAAAAGCTGTATTTTCTGAAGTTAGGAGGGCTGAAATTAGAAGCCAGTGAGTGATCTAGAGAGTCAAGGTGACCAAGGGTAATTGCTGTGTTTTTTTCATGCTGAGATAAGGTTGGAGGAGGACCCCAGATTAATTGGCCGATCAAATGCAATTAACTTAGATCTGATCCTAGCCAGCATTACAGTCTCAGTGTTTTGTCCGTTTATGTAGGGGTGATTTATTTAGCAAAAGCAGTTGCTAATGTTCATTTGACTAACCTGGGCGTTCTCCAGACTCTGTGGTGTCTGTGTATATTTAAAAAAACAGAAAAGTCAAACACTACACTAGCTTCATAAAGGATGCTAAAATTGTCACCTCAACCAATCATGCTTCTGGAAATAGCCAAGTTTTTAGTGCCCTCCTAACTTAGGGGAGATTGATCTCGTGAGGTGGGCAGATGGCTTGCTCAACCACTCAGGGCTCCTCACCTGCACTCTATTGTAGCATTTGTACGGTGCTTACTGTCCCTATGTGGGGCGCTGAATCGTTTATCCACATGGACAGCATGCTACACCATGTCGCCTTGTACAGTTTGGTCAGTCCACCATAGTTACTCACTGCTCTGTTTTTGGGAGAGCATCACCATGTCAGAAACAGTATCAAGCAGAGCTGACATCCTCCTCTCACTGCGAGATGCTTTAAGTCAACATACAATACAATTGTAGAAAGCTCGCTCTCTATATAGTGCACCAAAATGAAGTACACTGTGTAGAGAGTCCAGGTCGTCCCCAATTGGTTTACAGAGGTAAAAGTAGATAATACTAACACTCTATTTATGGTAGTGTGAGCAAGCAGTTAGGCTTATCAGAGGGTAGTGCTAAGCATTTGTTCTACTCACAGAGGCAATAAATGAGACGCACACTCAATAAATCAGAGACCAGTGTAGAAAAATAATACGTATTTTTATATATATTTTCAAACCAAGAACTTCGTAAGTACTGTTTTTCTTATACATTACCAAAGTTCGGAAAATAGTTCACAATTGTGCGCAATTACGCACAATGGATTCCTATGGGAGGAAAATGCAGAAATGCATAGACAAACAGACTGACGGTTCTAGGGGTTCACCTTTTTGGTTCAGAGGGTTAGCAAGCCAAGATCTAATGTTCTACCAACGGTTCATCAGGAGAGTCCCGGATTCGGCCGGGAGCAGGGTGCTGAAGGCATTGGTAGTTGGCGCATTACGAAGAAGGGAGAGCCACCTAGAAGCAGGCTGCAGAGGGGGACTTGTAGGCAAGTGCAAGAGCTCCCAAATGGGGGCTCAGGTTGCAAGGGCCTCAGCAGCATGGAGACATTGCCGGTTTGTCGTTACCTAGGATGGGCGGGCTGGGTGCAGAGTTGGTAGGTCAGCCGGACACTGTGGGCAAAGGTGGCCTTTGCGGTCAGGAGCAGACAGCTGGCAGGGACATTTTCAGGACTGCTGGGCCACTCCCAGAGTAAGTTTCAGGGGTGCTGAAGTCCCTGCTTCCTGGGCAGTGGAGTCCCGACTGGACTCTTTGTGGTCAGTCTTGGTGCAGGGTGTCCGGTACCTTGGGTATTGGTACTGCACAGCTCCGGTTGGTCCTGGTGCTTCCACACTCGAGGGGGAGACAGATCTGACCTTCCAGAGCACGAGTACCTCTTCCTGGTTGGTTGCTGCATTGGTCGGGCCAGTGAGCTGCAAGTTGGTGGACCGGACTCTGTGGTTTTCGGTGCCTGCGGACTGCAGGCGAGTAGCTCCTCTACTCCAAGGGAGTTCTTGGCAATTGGCAAAGGTTGGTGGTCTCTGGGATTCTTAGAGGCCACACAGCAACATGACAAGACAGTTCACCATTAATTGTCAAGTCTTGAAGCGGCAGGCAGGGGTTCGCGCCAAAACTCTGCGGCAGGATCTCAGTTCTCGGGTTCAGCTGCTCTTCTTTGTCCTTGTCTGCTTTAGGTCAGTCAAATCTGAAGTTCTGGGGGGAGGGGTGCCACTTAAATACTCAATTTAGGGGCGTTAAAGGGAGTACCAGGTAGTAGCCAATGGGCTACTTACCTTAGGGTGACTATACGCTCTATATGCCCACTTCCGGAGGGTAGTGGGCATAACACTGACCCTAATAAGGCTAAGTCTCTCCAACACAAGACGGAGGATTTGGAATAGTGGGGTCTACATCAGCTGCTCCACCTTAGGGGCGCTGCTGGCTTGGTATGGGCCCACCTCCTAATCTAACCCATTTTTCTGCCTGTCCTCCTGCCAAAAAGTGAGCCAGGACATAGGGGTTGGCATTTTCCACTATCTAGAGAGGCCTGGGTCACATTTCAAAGGCGGCATGGCCTTTGAAGCATACCGCCCTGGAAGGCAGATCGTGCTTGGATGATGTGTGATCTTAGGGTTTAGTGAAGCCATCATGGAGCTGTGTACTTCGTAATGATGAGTGTTAAGTCCATGTACTTGGTATGGCTTCACTTTTCACTTACAATGTATAAGAATGGACTTAGGCATTGCAAAGTCATATCTGCTCAGGCAGATATGTCCACACATGGGATGCAGTACACACTGTCTCACACAAAGGGTCAAAGGAAGTTAATGCTACTAAATTAGACCACAGGTCCTATACTACTTCCAAGAATTATTAAACTCACACAGAGTATAGAGTAGCCAGATGCAAAAAAATTGCAAGAAAAAAGAACTAAAAGAAGAGGTAGGGGGCACTACTGTTGCAGGGATTCTGCACATACACAGAACTATGCACAGGAATACGGGACCTCGGTGTACAGGGGCTAAGCCTTCCTACCGCCTCAGTACCCACAATCCCAGGCCTGACTAGCTATAGTGTCTCACTCGGTCTTCTAAACAATCACGAAGATGCAAATGATTAGACACCCCAGAACACAACACTCCAGACTCTCTCAGGAATCACTGTAACAAGACGTACCCTTTCGCTCACTCACTTGTACTTGTCCACAATAAGAATTGACAGAGACACTGTTATAGTTTAAAATGTTTATTTTAGCTATCGTGCTCTATAACGCACTATACGAGCCACTACCAGCAGCAAAACGCATAAACCTAAGACAGTTAGCATTGTAGCAAGTCCATATATTATGAAGGGAGATGTCATCTTATAAAGACAGTGGATAAAGGACTGTAAGGCCTAACCACCCTCCCGTTGGTAAGAAGAAGTATTATTATATAGTAGAAGATCTCTGGGCTTTGTCAGCAGACCCCATACCTTAGTGCCTAGATGGTATATCTATATCATAGGAACAGCATGGCTCTTCTCCCTGGAAAGGTCCCTGTTGGAAATGACCCTTTTTGCAGGGTTATCCCCAAACTTTTTGCTTCTTCCTCCTATTTGTTCCTGACCTGTTTGTGTTGGTTTTAGGACTCTGGGCACTTTACCACTGCTAATCAGTGCTAAAGTGCATATGCTCTCTCTAAAATGTGTTATGGATTGGTGTTTCCATGATTGGCCTGTTTGATTTATGTGTCAGTCCCTAGTAAAGTGCACTGCATGTGCCAGGGCCTGTATATCAAATGCTGTTGGTGGGCTGCAGCACTGGATTGTGCCACCCACACAAATAGCCCGTAAAAGGTAACTCTGGCCTGCCATTGCAGAGCCTGTGTGCAGTCTGGTACTGCCATGTCGACTTGGCAAGTGCACCCAGTTGCCAGGCCCTAACCTTCCCTTTTCTTACATGTCAGTCACCCCTCAGGCAGGCCCAAGGTACCCCTGTGGGCAGGGTGCAGTGTATGTGAAAGGTAGGACATGCCCTGGTGTGTGTGGCATGTCCTGATAGTGAATTACTGCCCATTTCGTTTTTCACTATTGCAAGGCTACCTGTTCCCCATAGGACAGAATGGTGAGTTTGTTTATAACATCTTATAAACATAACTGGCCCGGGGAATTAGGTAGGAAAATAAAGTTTAGTATGCCTGAACTCAGAATCTAAAGATGCATCTTTTAGTGAAGGTAATTTTTACATTCTGTGTTTGAAAATACCACTTTTAGAAAGTAGGTATTTTCTTGCTCAGACATCCAGTGTGCCTCTGCTAGAATGTGGATTGACTGTCTGGGTTTTGGATGACAGAGGGCTGGGGAGCAGGAGTGGCTCCGGATAGTCTAGGTGGGTCAGGAAAGGGCAGAATAGACCTGGGCTGCATTTAGAGCAGGGGGAGGAGATTTCCTTGCACCTGAATGGGCCTGGTCTGCCTCTGACAATGCCGTCTCCACCTCCTGCCATGAAGCCACACCAGAGAAGGCAGAACTGGTTCTGGCTGGGCACAGACACTCTCTGCCTAAGAGATCAAAGGATTTTGGGATATAAATATTGGGGCCCAGACCCCTGAAATTTATAACTCTTTTGGACCAAGAAGACTGCCAAGAAGAAGAGCTGGAGAAGCTGTGAGGAGGAACTACCACTTTGCTGTGTGCTTTGCTGTGTTGGCCTGCAGTGGCTGCTTCTGTCTTGAGCAGTGTAAGGACTGGACTGAACTTTCTGCAATCTACTTTTGTGAGTTTCTCCAAGGGCTTGAGGTAGAGCTTGCCCCCTGTTCAAGAAGTCTCAGGAACAGCAAAGACTTCAAGTTCTTCTGCCCTCAGCACTGGGTATTGTGTGTTTTGTGCTGCAACAGAAGAAGAAGCAACCCGACTCCGTCTACGACGCTGCTGCCGACTCCATGTCCTGAAGGCACCGCAGAGGGCACTGCCGCAACGCCGCACCGTGACCCTGGTCTCACCGACGACGCCTGCTGACGTGGCCACCGAGCCGCTGCTCACACCGCGACCTGTGAGCCCCGCACTCCGCACCGCCTCGCTTTACGATGATGCCTTGGTATCCCCGATGACGCCGCTCCACGCCAAAACCTACGCCGCTGCTTGCACCGTGGTTCGAGGGCACAGCTCGTAAAGTTACACGACGCACCGCCCTCATCCCGCACCGCAGTCTTGGCCTACTGACGCCGGCGCCATCGACTCCAGTTCGTCAGCCGACGACAGCGCTTCAGCAACGACGACGCCACTGCTTGCACCGTGACCTGCCAGCACCGCGACGAGCACCGCATTCACTTCGCACTGCGACCCTGGTCTCACCGACGACACCATCTGACGCCGCCACCGAGCCGCTGCTCGCACCGCGACCTGAGGGCACCGCACGCCGCACTGCTGCACTTAGCACTGCAGCACCCGACGCCTGCCGACGCCAGCGCTCCTGACTTCAACAGAGAGGAGTTCGATCTGCAACGCGTGTGACTTCGAGGGCCCCGACGACTCCTGCACCGACCTCTGGAACCGACGCCTGCGGACGCCGTGCTTTCGGAAGCTCAACGAGAGGTCGCTGACGCCCTGCATTTCTAAAAGGTACTGTTTGCGGGTCTTCCCGACACCGTAGCTGGCCCGCGACGCCGCGGTCAGCCAGAACTGATTGGATTTGTCTGCTCACGACGCCGTGATAGCCCCGGACGTGGCTATCGACATCAAGGAACTGTTTTTCAAGCATATTTTGATAACTGAAGATTTTTAAGTACTGTATTGTGGATTTTTATCGTTTTTGGTCTTGTCTTAAGTATATAAAAATATTGGATATTTTCTAAACTGGTGTGGTGTCCTTTTGTAGTGCTTACACTGTATTACTGTTGGTTATGTGCAAATGCTTTACACACTGCCTATAAGATAAGCCTGACTGCTCGTGCCAAGCTACCAAGTGGGTGAGCAGGGGTTATTTTAGGAGTGTAACTCCCTTATCCTGACTAGAGTGGTGGTTTCTGCCTGGCTTTGGCACAAGCCCTAGCCTACCAAAAAATCCCATTTCTAACATTGGTTGTCAGCGGTGAGGATAGGACTTGTGTTTGCACTTGACTTACAGTGATTGGTGTGCACTACTGCCGTATCGAAGACCATAACGTGCCACATACTGTTTTTTGGTCTATTTTTGTGATCCAATCTTTTTGGTACTTCAACTTCCTACTGCATCATGCCTGACACAGCAGCATCATCTTTTGCCTCCTTGGAGGTGGCTTTTGAGGAGGAAAGGTTGGAAGCCTACAGAGTCAAGGAGCTGAAAGCTATTTATAAAAACCTAAAAATCCAAGTCAGAGGCCTCACCAGGAAGGAGGATCTACAAAAGGCGCTGAGGGCCTGGGTAGCAGCCAGACATGCCAGCGAGCAGTCTGGAGATCCTAGTGGGGGGGGAGGGGTGGAGGAGCCCACTCCTAGGGAAGATGTGTTGTTGGGAGGGGGGGTCCCTCCAGGCAAGATAGCAGTGGTTTGTCCCCAGAGTAGCTGGAGGACAGAAGGGAAGTTAGGAGGCACAAGATAGAGCTTGAGAGGCTCAAGATGGAGGCACAAAGGATGGTGTTAGACCATGAGCTTAAAATGAGAGAGCTGGACTGGGAAGCAGTAGGGCTAGGTCCAGCCCAGATGGTGGCAGCAAAAGTGTTAGGTCCAGTACTGAGGATGAGGTGCACACACACACAGATTTGGGGCCCTGCTTCAAGGAGGGGGTTGACATACATCAGGGGGTTCAGGATTGTGAGGTTACTCCAGTGGTGCGCAGTGTCCCTGAGGTGGATTGGGGAACTGGCACAGAGGATCATGTTCCTGGTAGTGGGAGGGACACTCTACTGACTCTAGATGAGAGGTGCAGGGAGAGGGGTTCCCCCATTGTAAAAGCCCTGGTAAGTGAGTATGGAGACCAGCCAGAAGAGTATGAGTTGAGGGACAGCAACAGTCAGACACTGTCTCACCAGTCTTGTGAGAATGATGTGGTGTACTTTTCTGAGGCACTGGATGGTTGGGTGAAGGGTAGTTTGGTGAACACCTGTGTGGGGCTGTGTGATTCAATTGTCGGAGAGCATATTTTAAGTCCCTGTTTTCCAGAGTAATGCCAACACCCGGTGGGGTGTGAGTTCTCTGACCCCAGGGAGCTTGCTCTGGAGGCAGACCTTTTGGTGGATTCCAGAGGGTCTGGAGAAGCATCTGGGGGTGATCCTAAAGGAAGTGGCTTAGGTAGTTTCCAACCAAGGGTGGTGGGAAAGGTTTGTGGTAACCCAGATAGGTCCCGGTGTCATGGGAAGGGTGTAGGGACTCACGTCCTGTCTCCGCGGAGAAGTAGTGGGAATGGGCTGCGGCCCAAGGTGCCAGAAACCCGGTCCCAGAGCCTGGGTGGTTCCGTGAGGGAACACCAGGTGGGGAGCCTAGGCTGTACTGGAAGGCCACCCCTTGAGGGCGATCTCCTAGTGTCTGGGGAACTGGGGGGGGACTGCTGTAACGAGCATCCCACCGGTTCTGGTGTCTGGCAGCACCACTCCAGTTGGGAGGGTGCATGGGTCCAGAGAAAAGGGTGGGGGGACGCCATCCCCAGTGGAAGGACCAGTGGGCCAGGGGTTGCCAGCTCTGAGGTCAGAGCACCCCAGGACTGACCCTGGTGAGACCTCTTCTGGCCTGGGGGTCTTCATGCTCTGTCAGGTCGGCAGGAGGCTGGAGACCTGCGCCAGGCAGACTCTCGCACAACTCATGAGGAGTGTGTTTCCCTTGGTGGGGGTTAGTGTACTCCCCGGAAGTCCTGGGTTGCCAGGCACAGGTTCAGCCTAAGGGTTCAGACCCTGGGTTGGAGGACCAGGTTCAGGGTGTCCCCCCTGACCTGGAGGAAGGGGCGACTGCTAACAGTACCCCTGCCGGTTTGTCTTTTGGAGGTGCCGCTCCAGGTGGGAGGGTACGGAGCCCCAGGGAGGAGGACCGGGTGTGGGGGAAGCCACCCCAGTCCTGTGTCCAGCCTCAGGGTACAGACCCTAGGCTGGTGTACCAGTTGCAGGATAGTACTCCTGAACGGGTGGGCGAATTGTGCAGGACACCTGCCACAGGTGCCCTGACAATTCTGGAAGGGGGTGCCACTCCAGGTGGGAGGGTACGGAGTCCCAGGGAGGAAGACTGGGTGTGGGGGAGGCCACCCCAGTCCTGTGTCCAGCCTCAGGGTACAGACCCTATGCTGGTGTACCAGTTGCAGGATAGCACTCCTGAACTGGTGGGCGAATTGTGAAGGACACCTGCCACAGGTGCCTTGACAATTCTGGAAGGGGGTACCGCTCCAGCTGGGAGGGTACAGAGCCCAAGGGAGGAGGACCGGGGGTGGGAAGGCCCACCCCAATCTCCTGTCCAGCCGCCGGGTACAGACCCTGGGCTGGTGGGTCAGGGCCAGGATGGCATCCCTGGCCTGGAAAGAGGGAGAGTGGACAAAGAGTGCCAGGCACCTGGGGCTACCGCCCCCCACTCTCTGACACCACAGAGGTTAGAGAGCCCTGAGCGGCATAAGGCCTGGGTCTCCCCACTGACAACTGTTGATAGCCACTGTGGCTTGCTGTCCTGGTGGACAGAGTTGCCCCTGGGAGGGGGACAGGTGTCACACCCCGGGGGTAGACTGGGCCACACCACTGTGTTGGCCATGTGGGTACTGTCTGCCTGTTGGGACACATCTGTGAGCAAAGTAAGTTTAGGCGCTGCACAGATGGGGTCCACAGGTGAGGAGAAGGGTTCCCCATGGGTCAGCTTAGTGGGCCCTGAGAGTATGGATAGAGGGATCCAACTAGGTTCAGGAAAGTGTAGAACGGGAATAAAACCCTGCTGTTGCGGGCCAGGTTCCATGTTCTATCGCCCCAAGCAGGGAAGCCCATCGAGGTATGGATTGGTCTACCCTGGCTTTAGGCTGGAAGGGGGTTGTGTTGGAAATGGCCCTTTTTGCAGGGTTATCCCCAAACTTTATGCTTCTTCCTCCTATTTTTTCCTGACCTGTTTGTGTTGGTTTTAGGACTCTGGGCACTTTACCACTGCTAATCAGTGCTAAAGTGCATATGCTCTCTGTAAAATGTGTTATGGATTGGTGTTTCCATGATTGGCCTGTTTGATTTATGTCAGTCCCTAGTAAAGTGCACTGCGTGTGCCAGGGCCTGTAAATCAAATGCTGTTGGTGGGCTGCAGCACTGGATTGTGCCACCCACACAAACAGCCCGTAAAAGGTAACTCTGGCCTGCCATTGCAGAGCCTGTGTGCAGTCTGGTACTGCCATGTCGACTTGGCAAGTGCACCCAGTTGCCAGGCCCTAACCTTCCCTTTTCTTACATGTCAGTCACCCCTCAGGTAGGCCCAAGGTACCCCTGTGGGCAGGGTGCAGTGTATGTGAAAGGTAGGACATGCCCTGGTGTGTGTGGCATGTCCTGATAGTGAATTACTGCCCATTTCGTTTTTCACTATTGCAAGGCTACCTGTTCCCCATAGGACAGAATGGGGAGTTTGTTTATAACATCTTATAAACAGAACTGGCCCGGGGAATTAGGTAGAAAAATAAAGTTTAGTATGCCTGAACTCAGAATCTAAAGATGCATCTTTTAGTGAAGGTGATTTTTACATTCTGTGTTTGAAAATACCACTTTTAGAAAGTATGTATTTTCTTGCTCAGACATCCAGTGTGCCTCTGCTAGAATGTGGATTGACTGTCTGGGTTTTGGATGACAGAGGGCTGGGGAGCAGGAGTGGCTCCGGATAGTCTAGGTGGGTCAGGAAAGGGCTGAATAGACCTGGGCTGCATTGAGAGTAGGGGGAGGAGATTTCCTTGCACCTGAATGGCCTGGTCTGTCTCTGACAATGCCGTCTCCACCTCCTGCCAGGAAACCACACCAGAGAAGGCAGAACTGGTTCTGGCTGGGCACAGACACTCTCTGCCTAAGAGATCAAAGGATTTTGGGATATAAATATTGGGGCCCAGACCCCTGAAATTTAGAACTCTTTTGGACCAAGAAGACTGCCAAGAAAAAGAGCTGGAGAAGCTGTGAGGAGGAACTACCACTTTGCTGTGTGCTTTGCTGTGTTGGCCTGCAGTGGCTACTTCTGTCTTGAGCAGTGAAAGGACTGGACTGAACTTTCTGCAATCTACTTTTGTGAATTTCTCCAAGGGCTTGAGGTAGAGCTTGCCCCCTGTTCAAGAAGTCTCAGGAACAGCAAAGACTTCAAGTTCTTCTGCCCTCAGCACTGGGGACTGTGTGTTTTGTGCTGCAACAGAAGAAAAAGCAACCCGACGCCGTCTACGACGCCGCTGCCGACTCCGTGTCCTGAAGGCACTGCAGAGGGCACCGCCGCAACGCCGCACCGTGACCCTGGTCTCACCGACGACACCTGCTGACGCCGCCACCGGGCCGCTGCTTGCACCATGACCTGTGAGCCCCGCACTCCGCACCGCCTTGCTTCACGATGACGCCTTGGTATTCCCGACGCCGCCGCTCCACGCCAAAATCTATGCCACTGCTTGCACCGTGGTTTGAGGGCACCGCTCATAAAGTTACACGACGCACCGCCCTCATACCGCACCGCAGCTTTGGCCTACTGACGCTGGCACCATCGGCTCCAGTTCGTCAGCCGACTACAGCGCTTCAGCAATGACGACGACGCTGCTTGCACCGTGACCTGCCAGCACCGCGACGAGCACCGCATTCACTTCGCACCGCGACCCTGGTCTCACCGACGATGCCATCTGATGCCGCCACCGAGCCGCTGCTCGCACCGCGACCTGAGGGCACCGCACGCCGCACTGCTGCACTTCTCACCGCAGCACCCGACGCCTGCCGACGCCAGTGCTCCTGACTTCAACAGAGAGGAGTTCGTTCTGCAACGCGTGTGATTTTGAGGGCCCCAACGACTCCTGCACCGACCTCCGGAACCGATGCCTGTGGACGCTGTGCTTTTGGAAGCTCAACGAGAGGTCGCCGACGCCCTGCATTTCTAAAAGGTACTGTTTGCGGGTCTTCCCTACACCGTAGGTGGCCCGCGACGCCGCGGTCAGCCAGAACTGATTGGATTTGTCTGCTCACGACGCCGTGATAGCCCCGGACGGAGCTATCGACATCAAGGAACTGTTTTTCAAGCATATTTTGATAACTGAAGATTTTTAAGTACTGTATTGTGGATTTTTATCGTTTTTGGTCTTGTCTTAAGTATATAAAAATATTGGATATTTTTCTAAACTGGTGTGGTGTCCTTTTGTAGTGCTTACACTGTATTACTGTTGGTTATGTGCAAATGCTTTACACACTGCCTATAAGATAAGCCTGACTGCTTGTGCCAAGCTACCAAGGGGGTGAACAGGGGTTATTTTAGGATTGTAACTCCCTTATCCTGACTAGAGTGGTGGTTTCTGCCTGGCTTTGGCTCAAGCCCTATCCTACCAAAAATCCCATTTCTAACAGTCCCTCTCCAAGTGTGTCTTGAACCCACATGCCTCCCCATAATATCAAAGCACGGGTTTTCCAGCAGCCGCAGCTGTGTTAGCATGTTTTGCCTAGTACTAAGGGACTGACCAGAACAGAATAACAAGGGCATTGTTTATCGACATAGTGCAGCAGGGTTATGGATGTTCACCCTGTGTACGGTTAACATGTTTCTGCCATGTGTGACTTAGATGTTCCAGGCATTATTCAGGACCATAATGTATTGTCACTCTGCTGTGTAAGTGTGTGTAAATTATAAATAACAAAACAATCTAAAAGTATACTCAGGCCTATTTCTTGACCAGCAGTGCACAATGGCAGCAGGTTGATGAAGAGGTCAGATGGCCCCAAGGGCAGTGTATAAGGTCCAACTCTACCATCTACAGAGTCTCTTCACACGTAGAACTCTCTTCCGTGTGGGGAACGTCCGTCCTCCATACAGACCCTGGTGGGAGTGAGTGGTGGCTTACCTATATCTCATGCAGTGTCTGTGGGCATGGCACACAGGGCTGTGTGCCATGTCGACTCTTTGGTTTTGTCTGCACCAAGACACGCAGTCTGCAATGGCAGTTTGCATGATCTTGGTAAGGGGTCTCTAGGGTGGCACAATTCGTGCTGCAGCCCTAGTGGACCCTCTTCAGTCCCAATGCCCTAGGTACCAGGGGTACCATTTACTAGATAATTACAGGGGGGTTGAAGTTGTGCCAATTGTGGAACAGTTTAGGGAAAGCACACTGGTGCTGGGGACCTGATTAGCAGGAACCTATCACGCTCTCAGTCAAAGTTGCATCAGATACCAGGCAAAAAGTGCGGGGCGGGGGTACTGCAACAAACACCTGGTTTCCTGCAACAATGAAACAGGGTGCCTAGTAACCGCTTGAGAACAAGTTCGTTATACAATGTGAATAACTACTATTCTCAATAGGGATGAATGTATATTCCTGTTCAGTACAAAAAAGGACAATCCAATCTCTGTTAGTACACCTTGCCATTGCCTTCTTTTTTTGTCCCTTTTCCATACTTGTAGGATTGCCTTACTTCTTACATACAATCAGTTAGCCTGACATTTACCATTTGTATTTAATGCAGTTTTTATACAATAACTCTTAAAAGCATAATTTAATTTTTAAGCATAATACCCTTATTTTGTGTCTTTATTTGGGAAACCAAAAAACAAGTTGTCCCTTGATTCATTCAATCAACAAGAACACCCTATGAGTAGTGGAGTTCTTAATTCATATAAAGCACATAGATAAACTATAAAAACATTTTGTTTTACTCAAAATCCCTGAAACACTCAAACAATGATCCCACTATAACATGCAGTGTAAAAAGGTCAATTTATTTCTTTAGTGCATGTGAATATTATTAAAACACAATTTATATAATAAAACACCTATAATAAAACACAATGCATCAGTTCAACATAATTGAAAACAATAAAATTCATCAGGTCAGGACATAACATAACATCTTATAACACTTTTACCACAGAGAACCCTAAAAAATAGAGAAAAGAACAATGATAGACAGTATACTTTGTCTTTTAGTTCGACAATTCCCTAGGAATAATTTTAGCAAAATTAGCCTGGATACATATACTCTATTTTGTATCTACAGGTCCAACTTGTCCTCGGGATAATGTACAGAAATGCATTGACGCGTTTCGATGGATATCTGATTATTTCATATTTATCAAGACAGTCATTATGTTCACTTTTCTTTGTGGTATATTTGATTGTTATACCCTGAACGAAAGAGAGTTGATTTTTGCACTTATTCTTGTACTTCTTCTGCAGACTCGAAAAATGGTCTATTAATAGACCCCTTCTTAAATGGACTTGAATAATCCCCGTTTCCCAACTGCCGTATATTCTTGAACGGTTCAATCCGCAACCCCAGATTTCTAGTTCTGTGTCCAAATTTTTTCATCGCATATGAAGTCCACAGTAGAGGGGCTTTAGTACATACACCTCCTCACCTACCGATGCGCTTACGTCGCACTTATTGGCTCAAGGATTCCCCGTCCTACTTCGTCCTTTTGGAAAATGTGAATTTTTTGGACACAGAACTAGAAATCTGGGGTTGCGGATTGAACCGTTCAAGAATATACGGCAGTTGGGAAACGGGGATTATTCAAGTCCATTTAAGAAGGGGGTCTATTAATAGACCATTTTTCGAGTCTGCAGAAGAAGTACAAGAATAAGTGCAAAAATCAACTCTCTTTCGTTCAGGGTATAACAATCAAATATACCACAAAGAAAAGTGAACGTAATGACTGTCTTGATAAAGATGGAATAATCAGATATCCATCGAAACGCGTCGACGCATTTCTGTACATTATCCCGAGGACAAGTTGGACCTGTAGATACAAAATAGAGTATATGTATCCAGGCTAATTTTGCTAAAATTATTCCTAGAGAATTGTCGAACTAAAAGACAAAGTATACTGTCTATCATTGTTCTTTTCTCTATTTTTTAGGGTTCTCTGTGGTAAAAGTGTTATAAGATGTTATGTTATGTCCTGACCTGATGAATTTTATTGTTTTTAATTATGTTGAACTGATGCATTGTGTTTTATTATAGGTGTTTTATTATATAAATTGTGTTTTAATAATATTCTCATGCACTAAAGAAATAAATTGACCTTTTTACACTGCATGTTATAGTGGGATCATTGTTTGAGTGTTTCAGGGATTTTGAGTAAAAGTTTTGTTTTTATAGTTTATCTATGTGCTTTATATGAATTAAGAACTCCACTACTCATAGGGTGTTCTTGTTGATTGAATGATTCAAGGGACAACTTGTTTTTGGTACTGATAGTACTCCACTCCCTAGGTTGCTGACAAGGGGTCTCTCTCTGTTTAAACACACTTTATTTGGGAAACACAGGATTTTATCAGAGGATAACAACGCTCTTTTCTTTTTCCTAGATCACTGTCCACGTCTCTTCTTATGGCATTAATTTCTTCCAGAGTTCCTCCTATAAGATTGTCGACTCATTTTGGGCATGTATTGCATATCTGGCGTCCTCAGGACAAATTACAAGGATTCTTCATTCATAAAATAGAACATAACCCATTATCTAAAGAATATTCACCAAAGTATTCTAAACCATATGTTTTAATGTGAGTTATGTAGACGTGAGGGCCAGATGTACGATGCTTTTTAGCGTACACAAACGGGTCTTAGACCTGTTTGCGCACGCTAAAAAGCATGGGCCCATGTGCAAACAGTATTTTGCGACTCGCAAATAAATTGCGACTCGCAAAATACTGTTTTGCGACTCGCTATTAGGAAGGGGCGTTCCCTTCCTAATAGCGACTGCAAAGCTATGTACCAATGTTGCGGTCGCAAAACACTCGCAAATTACCACCTACTTCAAGTAGGTGGTAATGCATTCGCAAATAGGAAGGGGTCCCCCCTTTGCAAATGCATGCAATATTATTTTTTAAGGGCAGGCAGTGGTCCCAGGGACCACTGCCTGCCCTTAAAAAATTAAGTGAAAACGTTTCATTTTTTTTTTTTAAAATGCAGCCCGTTTTCCTTTAAGGAAAACGGGCTGCATTTAAAAAAAAAAAAACAGCTGCTTTATTTAAAAGCAGTCCCAGACATGGTGGTCTGCTGAGCCCAGCAGGCCACCATCCCAGGGAGGGCCTGTCCTTCCCAAAGGGCTCGCAAACTGCGAGAGGCTCATTAATATTCATGAGCCTCGCAATTTGTGACCCCATTGGGAATCGCAAACAGTGTTAAACACACTGTTGTACATGCCAAATAGCGCCTCGCAAATTGTGAGTCGCAAATGCGATGCAATTTGCGAGGCGATATTTGGCAGGTTGTACATCTGGCCTATAGTCATTATATGGCATCTGCTTATCCATAGGACTCTTCTATAGCATTCCTTCTTCCTAAGCACACCGTTTTGCTGATATATGTATACGTTGGAATTATTGCTACTCAAATTGTATCTTGTTACTCCTTATTGTTTGTGCTAGCCCTTCATTGATCCTCATATGTGCACACAAGCGTCAATTTCATGACATTATTACAATCTTGTGGTGACTAAAGAGGTCAGTTTAGGGATGATTACATGGGTTTTACACAGGGTGGATGGTAAATTTCACCACAGGGGTACTGTGGAAAATTGTACCTCATTATTGGCTAGACTTCTATTAACCAAGCAGTCTCCCTATAACTAGGTGATGGAGAATACTCCCTCATGGACAAACAGGCGACTTCCTAGCTAATAGCAGCTTAAAGCTTTTCCTGTGAAACTAGAGCTGATATTGTACTAATCTCTAGGGGTCAGGGCCCACAAAAGACAACATTTGGAAGTAGGAATTTTCAGCGAAAAAGCAAAGGATGAGGGATAAATGTTCAGGTTTTCAAGACATTTGTCCCCGCAGGGAGCTATCTGGTGAACATCTCAGTTCAGAAAATCTAAGGTAAATTGATGTTGATGGCGAATTGCCCTTAGGAATTTTTACAGGTGATTCTTACCTAGCAGACGAATCTGCAGGCTGAATGCCTGTAAAGAGTGTGACTCATCAGAGCAATGTTGACAAGTAATTTCCAAGATGGCATCTCCTCTTGCACCAATGACAGCACAACCCAACTTGATCATGATACTTTATTTTGCCTTCCAGCAGCCTCTCTTTTTTATTCACACGCTCTTCTGAGGGATACTGTAGCCAAACCCAGGGATGTTAATTTAGGTATAAGATTGCTTATGGACATCTCACCTAGCCACAGCCCTGGAAGAAAAGGACAGTCTGAAAATACTACTAATCTTAACACTATGGTCGGAATTGTCTGCAACTTCATTATTGAGTTTCGTGTGGTACTTCTGGAATCTTTTTTTTTTTGATAGTCAAATTTATTTGCATTTAAAAGAGACAAACATACGAAAGACAGCATATGATTGCACGGTAAATCAAAGTCCATCTCCGGCCAACAACAAAAGTCCCAGCCATGATTTAAAACTTTCAAGTTAGCCCCTCCATTTGAAAAGCAGTATAACGATATAGGAAAGAGAACAAGCACATAACTCAAGACAATAAATGTAGCCATTTGCCCCATATCTTATAAATTTCTCAGGACATCCCCGGGCCTCAAAGAGGGGCTCTTCTTGAGCCGCGCACCAATCCACCCCCGTTGCTACTTCCGTATGGTAGGGGTTTGGCCCGAGCCCAGGCCGCTGCGATGTCTCGCTTGGCCACCGCCACCGCTGTGCCCGAAAAGCGTTTGTCGGCTCTAGAGCCGTCCAGACCATCGAAAACTCCCAGAAGAAGGCGTATAGGATCGTGAGGGACCTGCCACCCCAGAGTTTGTGTAAGCTCAGACTCCACGCCCGACCAAAATGGAGCGAGAGCAGGGCATAACCAGACCATGTGGTAGAAATCGGCCGTGTGAAGGTAATAAAGTTGGATGAGACGCAGTTTCAAGGAAGTCGTCAGAGTTTTGGGGGCCATAAGGGCGTCGCGCCAGTCTGCCTCTTCCAGGGGACCCAACCATTCCTCCCAGCGGGTTCGTAGCGAGTCTAGGGTGGCAGGGCCATTATTCACAAGGGAACAGTATATCCGGGACACCCCCCCTCTGCCCAAGTTTCCCATCATAACCTGAGCCTCCAACGGGCTCAGGAAGCAAAGTGCCTGGTGGAATATGCGCATTGAGGGCGTGGCGGAGCTGTAGATACTTATAAAATTGGGCGGTGTGAAGAGAGTGACGCTGTTGCAGATCGGGGAAGGCCCTGACGTGATCTCCCACCCAGACGTCCCCAAGTAACGAGATCCCGACCTGATCCCACTGCCGAAAACCCTCGAGGGACGATGTTTCACGCAGCCATGTGCCGTGCCACAGAGGTGTATGCTGGGTAAGTCTCTTGTCCCATCTCGTATACCTCAGGGCAGAGCGCCAGGCCACCAGAACCCCTCTGGTGATAGGTGGAATCGTTTGTGGAATGGGAGCCCCGTAATAATAGGCTTGTATTCGCGGGAAGTCCATAGTGTTAAGCTCGGTCCGGTAAGCCGGATCGGACCAACCGCCAGTAAACCAATCATGGACGACAATAAGTCTGGTGGCCAAGTAGTAGAGATGAAGATTGGTCATACCCATGCCTCCATCGAAGGGAGGAATCCGGCAGCGGGCCAAAGCTATACGTGATCTCCCACCCCCCCACAGGAACCTGGTAATTACCCTATCAAAGTCTCGGAACCAACTACCCAGAAGGTGAAAGGTGATGTTCTGTAAAATGTATAGGAAACGGGGGAGGATCATCATTTTAAAGAATGCCCCTCTTCCAAGGGGATTGAGGGCGAGAGATTGCCAGCGCTTGAGGTCTTGTTTGGCTTTCGTGACCAGGGGTGTAATGTTGATGGCCCATTCCAACTCCGGGAGCAGAGCCACCCAGATCCCAAGATATTTGAACGATTGCCTCCGTAAAGAGATGCTAGACTGCCAGTCAAAGCAAGCCCTTGAGGGATGGAGGGGGACCAGAAAGGACTTCCTCGGGTTGAGTCGCAGCCCGAGGCGTTCTTGAAGGCCCAAAGCACCTCCAGACAACGGGGGCCGGAGCTCTCCGGATCAGCCAAGAAAAGAAGGACGTCGTCCGCGTACAGGGCGATTTTATCCACCTGGTGGGGGTCCCAGGACCATCCTCGGATTTGGGGGTCGTTACGTATGAGGCAGGCCAGGGGCTCCATCGCCAGCGTGAAGAGGAGCGGCGAGAGAGGACACCCCTGACGCGTGCCTCTCCGAATTGGAAACGCCTTCGAGAGGGCACCGTTGGTCAGAACTCTGGCTTTGGGGTTGGAGTACAGGACATGGATGAGGCGTCTGAAGTGGGGGCCGAAACCCATCGTGGTGAGAACATCCTCCAAGTAGCCCCAGTCAACCGTGTCAAAGGCCTTCTCGAAATCAATGAGCAACAGGGCCAGGTAAGGTGTGAGGAGATGGCGGTGGGCCAAGGCAAGGTGAAGGCGTCGTATACAGTGCCGAGTACCGCGCACCGGCATGAAGCCACATTGGTCTGGATGAATCAATTTGTGTAACAAGGGACGGAGACGCTGGGCCAGGGCTGTGGCGAAGATTTTCATTTCTGTGTTAATTAAAAGAAGTTGGCTGGGTCTTGGGGATGACCACTATAGTGGCTACATCGGTCTCAGGGGGAAAGGAGCCCCTCTCGGCCACATGTTGGAAGAGGTCAACCAGGTGGGGCACCAATAAGTCTCGGTATGTCGCATAGTACTCTTGTGGGGAGCCATCCGGCCCTGGCGTCTTCCCAGAATGCAATAGGGAAATAGCCCCATGGATTTCCTCCGGGGTAAGGGGGAGATCGAGGTCTGTCAGTTCGGCCTGGGCAAGGCGGGGTAGCTTGGCCCCTACTCGCTCCAGCAAACCAACCAGAGAGGCCCCGGGGGACCGGGCTGAATAGAGCCGGGCGTAGTAGCCCGCGAAAGCTTGGGCAATGACCCGGGAAGTGCAATGGTGGGTCCCATCAGCGTCTCGGATTTCAGGGATGATTCTGTTAGCCTTGGGGTAGGAGACTAAGTTACTAAGCAACTTTCCATTCTTGTCGCCCCATCCATACACACGGGCCACGGAGGAGCGCCAAAGCATCTTGGCCGACTCCAGGGAGATCTCACGGATCTCATCCTGGATCGCCGCAAGCTGTCTGGTGGGTTGGGCGTCATCTGTGTCTGCGAGGGTCAATTCCAGCCGCAGGGCCTGCGTCTCGAGCTGGGTCAGGCGCTCAGTCTGCGCCGCTCGTTTCGCGTGTACCAGACCTCTGGCTATTCCACGTAAGGTAGCCTTACCGGCCTCCCAAAGTGTGCCAGAGGAAGGGACCGAGTCTTGGTTGGCAAGCGTGTCTTTAAAGTCCGTGTCTTGCAAAAACCACGCGTTCAGTCGCCAGACCACCCGCACCGCGGCAACGGTGCCTCCCAAGCGGAGGGAGATGGCGGAGTGGTCCGAGATACCACGGGGGAGAAAAGAGACGTTAGAGACCTGTTGGCAATCGGTGGCAGGCAGGAGGACCAAATCAATTCGGGAGTGGTTACGGTGGGCCGCTGAAGTGTGAGTGTACTGTTTCGTCCGGGGGTTCCAAACCCTCCAAGCGTCACAGAGACCAAGGGCAGCCGACCAATCGGATAGCCGCTTGGAGCAGGTGAGATGCGATGAAGATGGATCGCCCGTTGTGTCGAGTGACGGCTGCATAACTACATTGAAGTCACCTCCAATTATCGTCTGGCCCTGGGGTAAAGCGGAGATTACCTCTGTGAGGTGGTGGAGAGTAGAAGGAAGTGTGGCAGGGGGGATGTATGTTGATAGTAGGTTCAGGACATGACCCTCAAGCTTACCGGACATGGCATTGTAGCGGCCCTGCGTGTCGGTCGTCACATGGATAGGGGTGAAGGGGAGACCTCTCCGGGTTAATATGGCCACCCCGCGAGAACCTCGCACGAAACCGCAGTGCCACACCCTGTCGAACCCGTATTGTGTGAGAAAGGAGCAGTGGGTGCCCAGGAGATGAGTCTCCTGAAGGAGGAGCACGTCCGGAGCATGACGTTGGGCGCACTTGAGGACCACTTCGCGTTTGATGGGGTCCAGCAAGCCATTCACATTCCACGACAGAACATGAAGAGATCTACCGTGAGTGGGCAGCTGATTAATAGGTGATGTAGGGGCGCGGAAGACCAAGGGTGCCCGGGTCCCAAGGGAAGTGGCGCATCACAGCTAGGGTGGAGAGATGTGGCATTGGTAAGGTGGTGCGCTGTCTGTCGGTGGCGATGGTGTGTGCAAGTAGTAGGCTGTCATCAAGAACATAAAACCGTGGCTCGTACGGAGCCAGAACAAAAAGGTTTGATGGGCAACGGCCCCCCCAACCCCTCCCAACGCCCCCACCCCATACTTCCCAAATTGAAGCATCTGTCACCCTGAAAGAGAAAAATTAACAATAACAAAAGGCTAAGCTAAAACGTTTAGCAGGGCAGGTCGTGGCAATGATGGACCCCTCCATGTGGACGGATGTCATAGTGTCATCAGCTGCTTAACAACATAAAAGAACCTAAGAGTTCTCTCTCAATTCCAGACCCGTGGGCCTCCAGAGTCAAATTCCTGCATCATCCTCGGATCCCTGAAGCGCAGGGCTTCGAGACAAGTCAGAATCGGATAAGGCGGGGCGCAATGTCTCAGATGGGTCTGGACCACGGCTCAAATCAATCAGTGAACTGGCTCGGCTGCGGTCCTCAAGAGCCGGAGGAACTTCGGAAGAGATCAACAGCTGGGACTCAGCGCCCAGCGATCGTACTTTTGGAATCTTTTAGTGTATTTAACACGTTTAGCTGTTTCACTACACCACACCTGGAATGTGCAGGAAATCTTGTCCTGTACAGGAACAGAGACAGTCCAATCTAATCCAGTTAAAGTTCCACGGTTCTTAAATCTTTGCTGATCAATTAATCTTTGAGTGGAAACGTGGTTGTCAGCTGAGGACTTATCCCAAGAATGCCAGATCTTGCAACTTGTTAATTTAAGGAATTTATGGTCCATCTGCAATGGTGCAGCAGCACCAGGACACAAAGGCTTTAGTGGCCCGTGAATATTGATTATAGCAGTATTTTACTACCCAAACGACAGTCAGAGGGGAATTTTCCTTGCTTGCACTTGGATCAGTGACACAGTTGTTACACCACTGTCGACTGGGCCACCTCCTCCAGGAGAGCCAGAAGAGAACATGCAAACATCCTCGCTGAAGGATCATCTTGCTATTGGTAGAACTCTTAGAAGAGCCAGTCCTTGTAAGTTACAGATGAGGTTCTCAACATCCTTCATCCTGGCATAATTTATAAGCAAATGAAGGGAAAGGAATGGTCCCACAGGGCATATCGTAGGTTAAATAGTAAGTGACTCAAAGGGGAAAGGAAAAACCTGGATGGGGAAGAAGACACTAAGCATCTACAATGCTTTCAACAACGCCAGTACCAGAATTAAGCACACACATGCTTTCACAGTGAAGTATCATTCTAATACTCTCTTTGTCCTTTACATGTAAAACATTATGGGCCCGATTCACAAAGGTAAACTGAGACGAAAGTCTAACTTTACGACTTTCGGTACTCACAAAGGGCATTTACGAGAAGTAAAGGTAGACCTTTGTCTCAGTTAAACTTAAGTTTTGGTCTTAAGTTTAACTGAGACCAAAGCATTTGCTTTTGATAGTTCTACTCCATCAACTCATGGATCATGCTAAAGTTCCCAACGTTAGCCACAGAAAATCAAAAATAACACAAGTCACCAGCAAAACCACAACTCACAGTACCATTTCCTACCTACACAACCCCCCTACACAGTGATGGTAGTAAGAGTACATGTGAGGTAACCTGGTGTCCATCAAATGCAGATACATACCCCCACGGAGAAGCCCAAATGCCTCTGGTCTTGGTGGAGTAGGGTAGATTTTCAAGATAGGCATCCTCAATGTCATTGAATTTGATGAGATTTTTAATCAAGTGTCCATAGGAGACTGAAGGCAGTATGTCACAGCTCTGTGCATGGCAATCAACAACAATGACATGGACACCATTTAGTGGTCGCCAGCGGTTGCAAGTGCAACCCCTGGCTTGCCTCTTGTGACCCCCTAGCACTGCTTTTGCGACCCCTTGCCTCAGAGGTGCCAAAAGCAGTACCAAGCACATAAGGTAAACAATGTTCTGATGAACTTTGCTTACTTTCTGCAGACTCACTAGGAGACTACACTTTAAGTTAAAAATAAATACATTCAGAAGTGTAATGCACACTCTTTATACTACAAAATGAAATTAAACAAATTAAAATAATACACATTTTTCTAAAATTGCTGCCACTCCAATATTGTGAATATGTGAAAAATATGTTTTGAACAGAGCCATCACTTCTGTGCCCCACAAGTATGATTTTAAAACCTATTAACAATAAAAAGAGTAAATCAACCCAATTCTATACTTAATAGGCAATTTATAGTTCCTATGAATTAGTGCTAGTGGGCCTGACCTCTAATGCTTTTTTCAAATCTCTTTTTTTGTGCATCTCTCCAGCTTTTAGCTGTACTTTTTCTCTTTGCAGTATACAGTAGGCTTCAGCGACATCGAAACAAATTAAAAAAAACACTTACCTGCCGCATCGCACCCCTCTCTTCTGCAGGCATAGGCTCCCAGAGTGCACTGTATCCAATCCTGACCCTGCTTTCATGCTGCTGAAAGCAGCATCAGGATTGGCCTGAGCACGGATGATTTACGCTCCCAGTTAGACCCGGGGCATGTGACTGCTCTCTCCAACCCGGCAATGCAGCTCGGGTTGGAGAGAGCTTCAGTGCGCATGACTGTTTGGCTGGCCTGAGACGGCCGGCCAAACAGTCATGCGCACTGAGTAGCAGTGCAACAACTCCTCCACCAGCCTGTCATCACCCTGGCCCTGCCCCTAAGCCTTGGCTCCGAGAGAAAAAATAAAAACGATAATAGACAAGGGTTTGTTATCGTTTTACTTTGAATTTTTTTTACTGCTGGCAGGTGGGGTGATGATACTCCGCCATAGAAGAGGAGCCGCGGCTGTCAGGGATTAAGGATCTCCCTGATGAGATTTGGTGATTTGCTGGATTGGAATTGCTGGTTCCCAGGCATTCACCTCCATAGGCTATTTTAAAGAGGGGATACGTATCTCCCCCAAAAGGACACCTGACTGCTTTGGATACTGTTGGTATCATTGCTGTGCATGCGTGTGGGGATGGAAGTGGGTAGGCAATGAGAGTGGGAGTTATGGTTTTGCTGTTGACTTGTTTGTTTTGATTTACTATGGCCATCATTGGAAAATGTAACATGACCTATGAGCTGATGAAATATAACTGCCGCATTCTCATGCAAGATACATAGAAATGTGTTAAATAAAGTAATCGAAGAGGCATCTGGGGCTGATAAAATAGGGTAACCAGGGAGGTATGAATGTGCAAGCAAGTAAAGAGATGGCAAGCAGAGATTAAGAATGGTGGTAAATTAGAGCTAAAGAGTAAGAAAGACTATATAGTCTTTCTTTGGTTTCAATTATGCATATAAGAGAGGCCATGTTAATGGTGTTTCTCTTCTGTTAATGTAATTAATATGCAATCTTGGTGAAGTTGTGAGCTGGTTTCTTCCCTCTGTAAGTAAGATTTCTAAACCGCATACTGGAGATACAACACAATACTGCACCCTTTGACATCTTTAGAAGTAGCATTGTTAAAGTTGTAAGAAAACAGTAATACATTGGAAAAAATGGTTTAACGCAGCATTAATGTTGAACCTTTTATGCAGTTCTTTCTCTGTATATTTACTAAATTAAATTGAGGTTAGATGAAAGAAAATATAGTGAAAATGACTTTCAGACATATCCTAAACTCATTGAAGGCATGGAATGCGGTGCCCAGATGAAGCATTTAACACAAATAATCATCATAATCCATTGACAATCGCGTCTCATATCTAGACTGGTGAGCTACTGAACCACTGTGCAGTTAGACATATACTCCTGAGGCCAGATTTAGCAAGAGCTTGCACTGCCCTTGCACCACGCAAGGTGACAGAAGAGCAACGTAATCCCTTAAGTGAGATTTACTGTGCCACACAAAGATAAGTTGGGCCTCATTCGATGTTGGTGGGACTGACACCGACGGAACGTCGGTGTCGGTCCCACTGACATTTGAGGCCGTGGTCAGGCTGCCGCATTTACAAGCATTCTGCCTGCAGATTCCTCTGCCGGGTAAGAATCACCTGTATAAATTCCTAAGGGCAATTCGCCATCAACATCAATTTACCTTAGATTTTCGGAACTGAGATGCTTACCAAATAGCTCCCTGCGAGGACAAACGTCTTGTAACCTAGAACATTTATGCCTCATCCTTTGCTTTTTCGCAGAAAATTCCTAATTCCAAATGTTGTCTTTTGTAGGCCCTGACCCCTAGAGACTAGTACAATATTGGTGGAGGGACAGACTGACAGCTTACGACGGGCTCAAGGAGTCCGTCGGGCAGTCGGTTGGATCGCTTCCCCACAATGGAGGTGGTGCCTTCTCAGGCAGCTCTATGGGGATTACGATCCACCTTTCCGCCAGCCTTTTCATGTTGGTTCTTTCGACATGAAAAGGCTGGTGGAAAGGGTCTTTTGGGGCCCCTATCATGGCCCCTAACCCACCATGGCCCTCCACTATGGGTCTGGGGGCACCTCTGGTGCCCCCCCTAAACATCCATGCATTGTGTGGCAGGCACTGCATGGTGCCTACCACACGGTGCATGGATCTTTCCTAAGTGTATATTTTCTATTGAGGCTTATGCTGCGGCTCGCAGCATAAGCGGCAATGGAAAGTATACACTTTCCAACCGCCATGAAGGCGGTCGCATTCAAATAATGGAAGCCAGACCGCCAACTCCTTGTCGGGCTGTCCTGCTTCCTTGTCTGGCTGTCCTGCTGCCGGTCGGCCGCTCGTCTGACCGCCATCGTAATGGGGCCCTTGGTGTGGCTCTGCTTAGCACAGTAAATCTGAAGTAACACAATGCAGCGCAAGTTGCTGCCCGGTGTTATTCTGCCCTGGGAAGACGTTCCATTGGTGGAGCATTAATGTTTCTACGTATTGACCCATGGTTTTTGTCGCATTCCCAGATTTACTAGCACTAGAATGTGTCAAAATGCTTCACCTTTCCAAAGGAGGCATAACGAAGAGAAATATGTTTTTTCTCCTCGTTGTTTCCGCTTTCTATGTAAGCTGCATTCTGCAACACACATCAAAACAGGAAAAAGCTTCAGAGGATTATTTTTGTGCAGTAAAGAGTGCCTTACTGTGCAAAAACAATCCTGCCTGCAATGCAGGCACCCTTGCACCACGGGGTAAGGGTGCCTACATTGGCGCTTGAGAGCCTCTAGTGTGGCGGTGCAGAGAAGAAGCAGCATTGCGCCATATCTTAGTAAATATTGTGCATTCATGCCCTCTCCATTTGACACAGCACAGCATCAAATATTAGGAAATCTACCCCCTGGTATCTACATATGCTGCACACACCTCAAATATCCATTTGTTATGTGCTGAAATAAACATCACTGCACCTAAAAAGTGTGTACACAAACCATTCCTGTTCCAATGTGCCCCACACACTTTGTGCACATTACACTATAATTTCTTCACACACATTACATAGAGTAGTCAGTCCTTAATTCATGGCTGAAGATGCAGTTGTGGTCCACTGGGACTCATTTTTGGGGACTGGCACTTATTTTATTTTCTAAAGCAAAAGAGTGCCAAACACTGAGGGTGGAAGAGGGAGGAAGAGAAAGATGGAAAAACAGTGCCAAAAGGAGAAAGCAGGGATGAAAAAGAACCTGCAAGAGTGAGATAAAGAGGCAGGAAATGTCTGGTGTTGGATCAAAAAGGGGTGGAATCAAGACTATGCAGCCCTGATATTCGGAACCACAACCTTCAATAGTGTCGGCTGTGGGCTTCTGAGCAAAACTTTGGGCCCGGCACTTATTGTTTGACAAATTAAATACTGACAGTACTCATGCCACACTCACGCATTCCCGTTCTAAACATGCCGCTACCACACTCTCCTATATACTATGGTGCATCAAATAAAGATTTTAGAAGTGCAGCAAATGCGAATTGGAGTAGGGGAAGAGCAGAGATTGGGTTTTCAGGTAGAGGTTTATGGTTCTCCATGAGGAATAGATCTTTGGGAGTTATCCAGGAATGCCCCGTCAGTAATTCTACACCAAGAAATGCCACTACAGCAGGGATCTCTAAATTCAGGATGCAGAATTTCTGCAAGATTACCACTTTTCCCCTAAGGAATTGGAAATTACTTGGGAAATCAGCATTTCTGCACAGAGCTCCACAAGCTATTCCTGAATTCTGGGAAATTTTCAGCAAACATATCCCACAAGGGGGTGTTAATGGCACATGCGGAAAAATGCACATGTCAGAATCATGTTTCAAACAGTAAGTTATGTTACCAGCTGTTAAAAATTGGGTTTATGGTTGGCAGAGCTATGCACCCTGTTCAAGCAGGAACCACAATCCTAGGTGGGTTAGTGTAGTATACACTAAAAGTTTACCTGTGCTCACCCTCTGTTAGCTTGGCACAGAGCAGTCAGGCTAACCTAAAGAGGCAATGTGTAAAGTATTTGTGCACACACAGACAATAACACAGTGAAAACACCACAAAAGTACTCCACACCAGTTTAGAAAAATAGCCAATATTTATCTGAGTAAAACAAGACAAAAGCGATAAATATCCCAAAAACAGAAATCATGCCATGACTTTTTAAAGCCTGAATGGAAAACAGTGCTTTAAACGTTCGTCGTATTGCAAATGTTATTTGCAGTCATACTAGACCGGTGGAAGGAGACAAAGTCCAATACGGGATCCTCCAGAGAGGTTGACGCCCAGTACCTTGAGAACACAATGCCCCAAACTAACTAGTGAGTAGAAGGGGGTCTAGTGGGGCGCTCAGACCGAAGTAACGGCACAGTTTAGAGCCACCCACAAGGAAGTGCAGGCCAGCTACACGCACCCCAGAGGCCCCGCTGAGACACAGTACCTGACTGGAAGGGCCGCCGATGTCAGAATACACCGCGTGGATTTTGTTGATGTAGGCAGACTGACGATCCTTGCAGTCAGGACCGCATCTCTGGTAAGTCCCAGGTAACCCAGACAACAGTTCGCTGTTGAGCCATGCTGGACGAAGTTCCCTCGGCACTGCAGCAGCATTGGAAAGGGAGTGCGACAAGTTCGATTGGAACCCAGCCTCTGTAGGTCGCAGCGCTGGTCAGGCATGAGCTCTGATCTTGCAGAAAGAAGTGCTCATCTTTGGTAAAATGAAGATGGAGATCAAACACGTGCGAGTTCAGCTTCAGGACTCACGGATGGCAGAGTCCAGCAGCCGTTGTAGAGAGGCGAAGCCTTTGATGGACCTGAGACTTCTTGAACAGGGGGCAAGCCAGCAAGCCCTTGGAGTTACTTTAGTTTAAGAGGTTGTAGAGAGCAGATCCAGTCTTTCTCACTGCCAGGCAAGAAGTAACAGGAAGCAGGCAAACACAGCAAAGCAAATGGCAAAGTGGCTGTCCCTCCCACAGCAGAGCAATCAGCAGGTAGTAGGGCAACACAGCAAAGCAGTTAGCAAAGTGTCAGCCCCTCCTGCAGCGCAGCAGCTCTTCTTCTTGGCAGAGTCTCCTCAGGTCTCAAAAGAGAACTGAGTACATAGTGTCAGAGGTCCCGGACATATACCCATTTTAGCCTTTGAAGTAGGGAGACTTCAAAGAAAGGTCTTTGTAGTGCACAAGACCCTGCCCTGGCTCCAGCCTCACTACAGGGGGTAGGCAGCCCTTTGTGTGGGGAAAGGACCTAGCCATTTCAGGTAGAAGTGTCAGCCCCTCCCACACATCCTGCTCAGGCCGACCCATAAACATGCAGGTGACTACTCAGGCACACCTATCCTTCCTTTGTGTGTGTCTGTCTAGAGGGAATGCGGGAAAGCATCTGTCACCCAGCCCAGACATGCATTCTAGAGACAGGCAGAAGGCACTAAATGGTTTAAGTAAGAAAATGCCATCTTTCTAAAAGTACAAAAACAGTATATACAGCTGGAATGCACTCGTTTAAACTGATTCAAACAAAATCATCAATTTTTCAAAATATTAATCAAAATCGCAGTGCGCAACTAGTGGGGGGCTCTGCCAGCCACCTATTTCAGAATTGAAGACAGCAAACCCGGATGTATATCCAAGGATACTAAGTGCACTACTAAAAGTCACTTAAAAAAGTGTACATAATATCGGAGCAACACATGAAACAGTTTTTTGAAGATCAATCAGTTCTTAAACTAAATAAACAGCGGCCAAATCTCTGTATCCAATTTTCAAAACAGGTAATCAGACGTCAAAAGTAGTTCAATCTGCTTTTATTTCCATGAGTTGTAGATGAAGTCAAGTTCACGAGAGGAACTCAAAAAAGCTTAATGTCAGCAAAATCGTAGAACAGGTGATTTCTCCCAATGCATTTCGGGCTTTTACACCAGCCCTTCGTCAGGGGAATCTAAAAACATTGACATTATGAGATAACATTAGCAACTAATAAATGTTACATTGTAAAAAATTATTATTAAAGTAATTGATGGGGCTCAAGCGAGGGCAGGGCATATGTACATAATGCTCACATTCAGGGGATCTCGGAAAGGAGGGCCACATACAGTGACAGGCTCAGTGACCGGGGTGCTCAACTTGAGTGGTAAAAAGTCTCAAACAAAGTGCAGGAGTCCACACTCTGAAACACTAAATTATATTCCATCCGTGAAGTTCCGTGGTCACCAAAGTAGTGCAAAAATGAATCGGACTGAACTGATGTGTCAACATGCAGTGATTTCGAGCTAAATTCAGTGAATCATGCATGAGTGCAAACATAATTGTTAAGCGTACCTATAACGATAAACACCAGGCTAGAAAACGGTATCAACACACGAGCTACAATACGAAAAAATTAAAATATCATCAGTGTTGAAAACGGTAAAAGACGAATAAAACCACCAAATCAAAAGTAAATAAATCAAAGAGAAACCTCACCAAGTCGTGGAATCGCACTAATTCAATACCAAATCTCCTTGAAGCCCGGACGTGAAGGACACGGCAAGCGAGTAAATGCGTGTGTGTTGCCTCAATCTTTTACAAAAGTGCCGGCCATGACGTACATAACGTAACCAATGGCCATAGAAATAAGACTGTGGCTGAACTGCTGTTAGTGTTGAATAAAGTAGATCGGACGCAAAAACTGGCAAAGGCAAGTGAAACACAGTGAACCAGGAAAGAAAAACAAAGTCAGGCTATGACAGGAATGAAGTGTGAGTAAACAAAGTGAGGAGATAGAAATCATGCTCCCTGTACCAGAGCTGGGAATTACAACCACAATAATAATAATAACATACAATAAACGAATCTGATACCCCACATGTGTCAACAAAATCGAATCAACCTATGCTAATACAATATCAGACCCCATCTACTCTTGACAAGTGCAGTACGACAGGATTAAAGCACATCAACATGAGTGGAACAATAACGTGACATGAAGTGCATAAGTGCAATGGTCAAATGAGCAAAGAATAACATGAATCTCCCCCAGAGTAACAGGTCACATTCACAAAAAGCAAGACAATTCAAATTTATCATTAAGCCTTTTCGGCGAAATGGTTTCCATAAACCATATCCAATGTGACTCACGTTGGGATAGCAATCTAGACATATCTCTATCTGGTTGAGTTTTAACCATTTCTAACACACTAAATCTTAATTGTGCAATAGTGTGGTGGTGTGACAGCCAGTGTTGCAATAATGGATTGCTCAATGTTTTGGTCCTGATTCTACTCTTGTGTTCGGTAATACGAGTTCGTAAGGACCTCTCAGTTTTCCCAACATAGTGTAAGCCACATGGACACTTGAATACATAAATGACATGATGACTATTACAGTTACCGGTGAAATTAAAGATAATATTTTTGCCAGAACGTGAATGCGAAATGCTCTTTCCAGATATGACATTGTTGCAATGAGAGCAGTTCAAACATTTAGTCATGCCTTTATGTGGAACTTGAATGGCTTCAGTGGGTTTGGTTAGGATCTCCTTTAGATTGCGTGATCGTTTATAAGCAAATAATGGGGGACTCGAGAACATCCCTTTAAAATCTGGTTCAGATTGAAGTAAGTCCCAGCGTTGTAACACAATCTTCTTAATCATGTGAGAATGAGTGGAGCAAGTTGAAACAAACACCTCTCTAGACGTTGTTTGCCTCTTTTGTGTTTTGAGAAGATCATTTCTGTCTAAAGTCAAGGCACATGCTTCAGCTTTATCAACTACCTCACTCCGGTAACCCCTAGCCAAGAATTTTTGTTTATACTCCTGAAGTGTATTGAAACATAAGTCAGGATCTGAGGTTATGCTCCTAATTCTGGTGAACTGTGAATATGGAAGATAGCGCTTTAAAGACGAGGGATGGAAACTCTTGTACAGCAAACAGTTATTTCGATCTGTTGGTTTCCTGTAAACACTGGTGGTGATAATGGTTCCCAAGCGTTTTATTTAGACATCCAGATATTCAATGTTCTGAGAGTTTATATTGAACGTGAACTGAATTCTGGGATTCTTGTTATTCAGTTCCATAAACCGGCTTTCCAAATCCCTTCGTGAACCATGCCAAATGATTCGAATGTCATCGATGAAACGACGATATACGATCATATTACTCATCCAGTTCTCATCGGAAAGTATATGTTCCATCTCAAATTTCATCATGAAGATGTTGGCATAGCTGGGGGCCCCAGAAAAACCCATAAAGGTTCAGTTTGCTTCAAGGTAAAACCGATCTTTCCATTTAAAGTAACTATGAAATAAACAAAAATGTAATAGTTCGAGAAGAAAAATATTATTGGCTTGTAATTCCTCATGCCTTAGTGGTGCCCATTCAATGGACTCGATCCCTTCAAGATAGGGGATGTAGGTGTACAAAGCCACCACATCCACGGTACATAGCCACACCTCTCCAATCTGAGGAATTTGGACTTCTTTCACAATTTGTAACAAATGAGTGGTATCTTGCAGGTACGAGGGACCCGCTTGGACAATAGCTTGTAGAAATGCATCAAGATACTGACCCAAGGGCTCATGAATAGCGCCACAACCGGATACAATAGGTCTGAGGGGAGGATTAAACAGATCTTTATGGATCTTCGGTAGCATGTATAAACCCGGTCTACGTGGGTAACGAGTCAGCAAAAATTCTTTGGTTTTCTCAGTGATCCATTTCATCTCAATGGCATGAGTAAGCATTGATGCAAGCAAGACTTGAAATGATGCTGTCGGGTCTTCAAGTAAAGGTAAGTAAGTCAATTCATCTCGTAGAATAACCTCAATTTTGTCTTCATAAAATTTCCAATCCATTACCACTAATGCGCCACCCTTGTCAGCCTTCGTGAAATGTAAAGCTTGATTCATCCTTAATGATTGTAAGGCTGCACTCTCACTTTTGGACCAGTTAAGTGGGATCGAGGACTTTATAGGCAATTTAGACAAATCTTGTTTGACAAGAGTCTCGAATGTGTCAATGATCTTGTGTGAAATGGGAGAGATGAATGTGTTCTTTGGCTTAAATTCACGCTACTCAGATTCCTGTACCCCTTTAGACTCTGGGGCCGATTCCGATTCGGGCCGGAAAACGTACCGACCGACTCGGAGCCGGAATTAATTCCGACCGACACGTACCGGTGCAGCCCGACCCGCAAAGTACGATGAAAAGTGTGCAAAATCCGACCGACTCGTACGGACACAAGCCAAACGACCGAACCGCGCGGAAAACAGCTATCCGGCCGGAAAAGCACGCGAATCGAACCGACCGACACGCACCAGGAAGAATCCCGAACGAAACGTACCCGCGAACTCCAACCCGCCAAGTACGATGCAACGCGTGGAAAACACGACCGAGTCGAACGGAGCTCCAGCCGTACGACCGACACGCATACAAAACAGCGAGCCGAAGCAACCCAATACACCGCAACCGACGCGTACGCAGCACAGGAAACAGCACAAACAC